>OY756941.1:4715000-5425666 GCA_963580275.1 Crataegus laevigata
GAAAGATACATTTCTAATGCTTATATGGATGAAACTCTGTGACTCGAGCCACTATAAATACAAGGGATCCCTGCACATACAGCATACACAACAAAATCTTAAAACTCATCACTGAGTCGAGTGCACAAGGGCGTGTGTAGAAGCTTTCTTGTGGTTCAAGCGACCAAAGTTCTCGAGAATGACCGCTCCGGGTGTGTTACACGTGCTCTATTAGTTATAATCATTTAGGTCTAATATATTAAACAATACTTTAACTTCATCAAACATATTTAGTTTCCACTTTTGAAGTTACTGAAAGGAATTCATACGTGAGAAGTGAGAAAGACGAGTTGAAATTTCAAAGGCATAGCCAAGTTAATTAAGGAGTAGTTGCAAACAAGCAAATTTGAATTATTTGATACCAAATATTTACACGCCCATATCACATGATTCATGGGCCGTCTATTATGCTAGTGAGTTTGTCCAGTCCATACCAATTTATATAGCGATGTAATATTCACACACCCCTTTTTACTTCTCTCACATCTTTTTGGATTTCGGCCGTCGGATCGGATGAATTGAAGAAGATATAACGGTCAAAAAGTAATAGGGGTGTGTGAGAAGTAAAAAAGGGTGTGTGGATAGCACACCCCTTTATATATACATCAGCAAACTAGATTTTAAACCTGATATGAAATCAGATTTAGTAAATCCTTTAAGCTTATGGAAGACAACATATACATATCTAGCTATTTATTAGCAAATACAGCTCAACAAATTACAAAATTGTTGAATATTAGCAATACTACTTTAAACTACACTAAGAAAGAGGATTTGAACACAAAGCATAATCAGTTGAAACGAAATGTTCTATCCATCTGAACAATCTATTATATACAATAATAAGATTTAATTTATTGACAAGGACATAGCTCAATGGTTTTCGCATTATTAGCGATGGCAATTCGTGTTTGTGATATTCGATCGCGGGCCAACACAAATGTGAGACTCAAAGAACGGCATAAAAAGAGTTGATATAGTTAGTAATTAGTCACATTTGGGTTTGCAGGGGTTCTTTTTTTTTTTTTTTTTTTTTTTTTGTTAGGAGGTTTCGAAACTATTACAATAATTTAGGGGGTGTTTCAAACTAAAGACGCAATGGTAGAAACTTAACACCTTATTCACTAAGATATTGAACAACACGATAGTTTGCACGGTTAAGTAATTAATACCATGGTTATAACTTTGCACAATTCATATACTATTTTTCATAACATCAAGCTTGAAATTTCATATATGAAATTAAGTTTGTGATCTTTAATTTCCGTCTATAAATAAACGAGTAAACTGTTGGAAAAAAAAAGGAACTAATTGTTATATTAAATCACATAAAAAATTAAGAAATTATTCATGCAATTATATATTAAAGTAATTCATACACATGATCAACTAATGTTAAATGAACATGACATAATGGATTAGAAAAACCTGACAATACGGTCGAGGCAAGTGTTGGACACTTTGTCCTTAAGATAAGTTTATGCCCCACTACGGTGCTCATGGTTAATCGGCGCTTGTCTCCCAAGATACAACGATCACGTCCTTTTAATAGTAGCACTTCAAATCATAAGGCTCAATGAACCACGATTATGTTGAAAACCCTCTCATTTGGATTTAATGAGATTCTCTAATATTTAGTGCATTCTTTTGATGATTATGTAAAACAATGGAAATTTATCTTATGTTTATAGGGCTTTCCTATTTATAGAATTTGAGATACCTCCTTGGAAAACATGTGACCATTTATGAAGAGAAGCTACAACTCTTCATTAGGATAGACACATATTTCTACCAAAAGACATCACTTCTAATTTTCATTCAATTAATAAATTTAATATTATAATAATATTATTAAATTTTCCAACATAAACACCCTCAAATGATTACATCACGAACGAGATGGGTTGACATTACTTTGACACGAATCTTGTGCTACATACAGTAAATTCTCACTACAATAACACTTAATAAGAGCATTTCCATCCATGTTAAATTAACATGGCTAGACCCTAAATCCAACTCAAAATACACATCCACCCATTTTTAGGTCACCAAGACTCACCAACCATGTTGCTAACCATGTTGATTCTGAGTCCAGATCTAAATCCATGGTGTTGAAGTCAACCTACCACAGTGACTACTTGCAATGTACTCGACAAGTGGCCAAATCTAAGACATCTATTTCAAATTATATTATCACTTTAATTCAACGGTTCTTTTTATTTTCCATAATAATTTTTTTTTTAACCCAAAAATATTTTGAAAAAAAATTCAAGAAAAAATCAGAAAAATAATCAAATAAAAATTAAAAAAAAATTCAACGGTTACATGTAATTATTAGGTTTTTAAGTTGTACCACAATTCATTTATGAAAGTTTAAACAAGATTTTTAATAAACATAGACAGTAGTATAATCATAGTATCCTATTCTAAATTAATCTCATCCATTCAATAGTTACTATATAATTGTATATACGTTAAAAATACACAAACCTTTGTGAACAGAAGCAACCATGTCAGATCTATTCACAATGGATGAATAGTGAATAGTAATAGCCATGACAGTTTACTATTTAAGTGAATGGTAACTGCCCATAAGTCTATTCCTTGATTCAAATCCACCAAAATGGGTTGAAATGCTCTAAATGAATAACCTCCTTAAAGTAAAAAAGATTTGGGTCCCAACTTGAGACCAATTACGTATAGGAATAAACTCCACTTTGTAATAATTTTTTTGGTCTTGTCTTATGGAAACAACCCTTCACATAGTAATAATTGTCAACAAGTACAAAAGTATACAATATCACAAATAAAAGTTGTTTGGAACAATGTTTTAGTTTCTAGAGTATATGCCACATCTTTGAGCTTGTGGGTACATACGTGCAGGCACTATTTTAAAAGTCTGCACGTAGCACCGCCTAGGCCGTAAGCAGCTGGCTAACGCCTCGATTAATCTCTAGGTATTTGGAAATTAAAAAAAGGCGTTTAGACCTACTTAGGAAGCCGCCTAACCCATCTAGACCCACCTAGGTTGCGAGTTTCACTTAAATAAAAAATGGGTAACTTTCATTTTGCATTTTATTTTTCAATAAATTGTAAGAGATTTGTTGAATATGTGGATAAACATTCATTATATGCTTGTTCCCTATATTTTCAGTATGTTCTAATACTTCATTGTGTTATTCTATTTTAAAATTTATGTATCTAAATACAATTATGTTTTTTTAAAGTATAAGTATACATTTATTAATATGTTATATAATAAAAGTAATTGAAATTAAGAAAACGGCCTAGGGCCCTGCCCTCTGTCTGACTAGCACCTAATGCCTTTTAGAACTTTGGGTGCAAAAAATAAAATAATTGGCTCCCAAGAATTCCTATTTGGAAATACAACATTCATTTAGTGTAAATAAGTCAATAAGTAATATCTTTTATGTAATATCCCAAAAATTTAAATATATGAATATGTGGAGAAAAATCGAAAATAAATCGATTTATAGGTATGAAAAATTTAATTGGGAACTTTTAAAATTTTGTTTCCGGAAATTATTAAAAGTTACATCGTAAAATTTATCGTTAAGTTGGAAAGACGAAAATGACCCTAGTTGGTTTAACGTAATTATACGAGGACGTATTTTATCCTCATATATTTTAAACTATTTCTTGTCATATTTGGATAGAAATCGGTCCCACGAGCGTGTAGGCGAAAACTGTTTGCCAAATGAAGTTATAACGAATGAATTAGAAACAAATTAGGATAAGATTTTCTGGAGTTTGGTCTTGGTGTAGAAAAGCCACATGGTGGCTGTGGTTGGATAGGGGGTGGAAAAGAAACCAACCGAAGACGAAGAGAAGCAGAAAAAGAAAGAGAAAGAGAAAAAAAAAGTGTGGGGCTACCCAATCGGGTAGAAGCAATGGTTGAGGACAAATCAGGGAAGAAAGAAAGGAGAGGAAATGAGCGATAGGGGATGCACGAGATTGATCCCCGACCCGTTTTGATTTTACTCGACCAGCGGTAGCACCAATTTTCTTGAGGCATTCATGGTGTTTCATGGCGAATCAAGCAAATCGCCACCTGGAAACTTCACATCGGCCTTCCCTCTACCTATTCCACCCCTAAATTCATACAATTTGGCCTTGGATTCGCGGGAAATGCACCGGTGGAGCATGTGGGTGTACGACGGAAATTCACAGATCGTGAAGCTAACTCAGCCAATTACCACCACCAATAGGCTTTTCTCTATCCCAGTAACAAAGCCCAAGCAGTGGTGGAGGTGTCGGAGTGAGTATGGAGGTTGAATCGAAGCACACCAAATTATAGGGTTTTGGTACTTCATGGCCAAATTCAGGTGTTTCCCGACCAAATTAGACTTTGGCCCAGGTATAAAAGTTGTTCCCCTTGGCTTGCTCTACATTTTTATAAACTTTGAGAATTGTTAGAAATAGTGAAATTTTTAGAGAGTTGAGGCGGCGCGTGGCTAGTGGGCCAACGCTGCCTTTTTCATGCAAATTTCGATATTTTGATTCCATATTTGGTAACCATTTGACGTGATTCGATTGTGAAAACTAATATTGAAGATGACCTATACTAGAACACTTTTGGAAATGGAGAATATAATGAATTGTGAACTACGAAAGGCTTGATCCCACTCAAGGGTACATAGGCAGTCTAACAATATTAGATGTAGCCTTAAATAATTCGAGAATAAATTTTTAGAATGGGAATTGATCTATAAAAGAAAATGGTGACAAAGCGAGAATATAATAGTACGTTTGGTATGAAAATTATAATTATAGATCATGAGTGGAAACAAGGTATTTAATTAAAGAATCACGATAGGTGGTAGTTAAATAATTAAGAAAATTCTTTTGTCTGAGAAATTGTACTAAGAAAAGGGAATTTGGTCAATAACTTGAGCTTTTAACCTTATGTTTTGGGAATCAAATGTTGGTCATAAATTTAATGTGAGGGATAAGGAAAATGAAGTAGTGAATCGGGGATTAATGGTAGTTAACTAAACAAGAGTTTAGTTTGGGCCTATCACCAATACTATTATTTTCCGAAATAAAATAAATATTTCAGGACCTGGGCGTTACATTTTAACTATAGTGTTACTAAGTAATAACCTTCTTAAAGTTATAAAATTGATTTGTTCCCAACTTTATAACTTTATAAAGATTTTCTTGTACATCGACCTACATTAACATTGTGAACAAGGTTAAGGATTCGTTTGGCAATGCTTTTGAAATGGCTGAAAACTCTTTTTGTAAAAATGTTTTTTGTACTATTTCTTAGTAAAACGCAAGTGAATCTTGGAAAAAAAAAACACTTGAAGTGTTTTATGCAAGAAGTACATGATTGGTGCAATGTGCTTCCTGTGCTTCTTGCAGAACGCACATGATTGGTGCTTCTTGCATGAAGCACTTTAAGTGCTTTTGGAAACTTAAAATATTTTCTCTATAAAGACTTTTAGTCATTTTAAAATCACTTTCAAACAAATCTTAAAATGCTTGAAGAGAATGAATAATGAATACACGAAAGGTGTTGGGAGAACATGGAAGAACCTGACACTAAAAAACAAAAACACCATGATCAGCACGTACGATGTAGAAGAGAGCTCACAAAATCTTTTCTTAAGTTTTCCTTTGTAGCGATTTGTATAGATTATAGGGATTATTTGTGGTTAGCCTTATTAGGGTTTTATTTGTTTCCTTGTATAGTTTGCTTACTTGTATAGCACTCCTTGTAAACCTATAAATACTCTAAAACCAGAGAGAATAATCAATCAATTATTTACCCATATACTGTTTGACTTGGTATCAGAACAGTAAAGTTCTGGTGACCGTGCGTGCCCACCAAAACCAAAATCCTCCTACCCGTGCGAAACCCTAACCTGGCTGTGGAAATTTTTTTTCTGTGAAAATTTTCTACATTCGTGTCTTGCTATGTTGTTTCCGCTGCCATTTGTAGTGTGTGTTCCATAACCATGGCTGGTGATGACGATGTCAAACTCAACTCCGGTTCGTCCGGTACCAAGGATGAACGACCCTATCGTGATTATTCTGCTCTTATTGCACAAGAAAAATTAGATGGCTCAAACTATGTCTCCTGGTCTCGTAATGCCCTTCTTACGATAACTGGACGACATATGGCGTGGTTTATCAATGACAAAAAACCTGCTCCTAAGGATGGTGATTCTGTGGAATACTCTGAATGGGAAGAGGATAATTGTTTGGTACAAATATGGCTTCTCAACTCTATGACTCGGAGTGTGAGAAGTCTCTTTGAGCATTGTACTTCAGCGTATGATGTGTGGGAGGCTGCAAGGAAGACTTTTACAATCACCCAAAACAGTTCCCGTTTGTTTCAACTTCGAAGACAGATAGTGACTACAAACCAAAATGGTGAATCTGTTGCTATGTTTAATGAGAAACTTCATGTTATCTGGGAAGAGATTGACAATCTTTGCCCTAATCCACATACCAATCCTAAGGATGTGGCTCTCCAGCAAAAGGAAATTGAATATGAAAGGGTGTATGATTTTCTTGGAGGGCTTGATTCGTCGTTTGATGGTGTTCGTATCTTGGCTATGACTCTAGTGCTTTCTGTCTTGGAGGTGTATGCACTGGTCGTGGAAGAAAGCACCTGACAAGTCACTATGCTCGGAGGTGCTACTGCTTTGAAGACCAGTACAAGCCAACATTGGCAAAATGGTTCTTCCTCAACTGGCGGTGGTGGACGTCAGTCGTCCCTTGTGAGTTCACGTTCCGAAGGCTTTTCGAACTCCAAGTCTGCCATCTCACGTCCTTCTACAGCGAAGGTTCAACCTGGTTCTCATGAATGTGTAGAGGTGACCATCTTTTAGAAAAATGTTTTCAGCTTCATAGTGTTCCAGATTGGTTTCCTAAGTACAAGGCTCGTAAGTTTGGACCAAAAGCTGCTCATGTTGTGGCTACAAGCGAGATTGAGTCACCATCTCTTCTCATGAATTTGAGTGTGACAAATTCTGTACCAAGTAACGGTTCTAATACATGGATAATTGACACTGGTGCTACTGATCATGTGACTTATAATTCTAAGTTTTTTGATGAGTTGTCTAGTCAAACTCGTGACCCATTTATCACATCTGCCAATGGTATGCCGTCTCCAATTACTGGAGAAGGCACAATCCCACTTACCCCTACCTTGTCCTTGGCACATGCGTTATTGGTACCCAATATTAATTGTAATTTATTATCTGTGGGACGATTACTTGACTCACTCAATGCCTATGCTACTTTCTATCCTACATGGTGTATTTTCCAGGATCTCAAAACTCACAAGACGATTGGACGTGGTAAAAGGATAGAGGGGTTGTACTACTTGACTCTACCAATAGACGTAGTTCGTGGTAGTATTGCTAATAAAGTTTAGAGTGGCAGTGACAAGGACAAGCATGAGTTGTTGTTATGGCATCATCGCTTGGGACACCCTTCTTTTGGATATCTTAGACATTTATTTCCTTCACTATGTCATTCATATGATGAGACTTGTTTTAAGTGTGAAACATGTGTATTTGCCAAAAGCCATCATACTGTTTTTCCCTTAAGTGATAATAAAGCTCTTCAACCATTTGCTTTGGTACATTCCGATGTACGGGGTCCTGCTAAGATTAATTCAAATGGATTTCGTTGGTTTATCACCTTTATTGATGATTGCACACATTTAACTTGGGTTTTCGTGATGAAGAATAAACGTGATGTGACATCTATTGTACAAGAATTTACTATCATGGTATCTACTCAGTTCCAGACTAAAGTCAAAGTGCTTCGGTATGATAACGGAGGAGAATATGTGAATACTGTCTTGAGTTGTTTCTTTCGTGAACAAGGTATTATTTATTAGACGACTACTCCGTTTACACCCCAACAAAACGATGTGTCTGAGCGGAAGAATCGTCATTTACTTGAAGTTGCTCGTGCTTTGCTCGTGGGAATGTCAGTTCCTAATTATCTTTGGGGACATGCAGTTTTAGCCACATGTTATTTGATTAACCGGACTCCTAGCCGAGTCCATGATTTTCGCACACCTTTTGCAGTTTTACAAGAACATATCCCACCTATTGCTATCTCCAAACTTCCTCCCAAGGTGTTTGGATGTGTTGTGTATGTGCATATTTATTCCCATCAACGAAGTAAGCTAGATCCCTATGTTCTTCGATGTGTGTTCATTAGGTATTCAAATGCTCAAAAAGGTTACAAGTTTTATCATCCTCCTAAGGTTACAAGTTTTATCATCCTCCTACTCAAAAGACTTATGTTTCCACGGATGTCACCTTCCATGAAGAGGTGCCATATTTTGCATCCTCTTCTCCTATCCCTCAATTTCCCGAGGAGAGGGTTTGTGAAGTGTTCAATCAAAGATGAAACAGAGTGTACAAGAAATAGTGATATTGTGAGGTTGCTCGAGCCGACTCGTCACCCTTCATCCACTGAGCAGTTACCGTGTACTAGTGAATGAGTAACATGCTTTGATCGTGAAGTCGTGCATGGAAATGTAGATGAGCATTCTTCATGTACTAATGAAGAGATAACATGCTTGGATAGTGAAATTGTGCATGGAAATGTTGATGAAGATGTGCCGAGCAATAGTATTCCACTCCCTCTCTGCTCTACCATTGTCTCAATCGACTTGTGAAGATGAAAGTGATGCAACAGAGGTAGTGACTACTAATGTGCCTATATCTACTTATGAATTGCCCCCACGAGTTAATCGTGGTAAACCTAAAATCCAATATTTTCCTGATATACACACAAAGTCCAAATATCCCATTAGTAATCATTTGTCAACTCATCGCCTTTCTAAGTCACATGAGTCATATATATGTCAATTATCTACTGTATGTGTACCAACTAAGTTGCGGGATGCTTTATCTGATCCTAAATGGGTGGAAGCTATAGACATTAAGATGAAGGCTTTGAATAAGAATTCCACATGGGATTTGGTGTCTTTGCCAAGTGGAAAGAAGGTGGTTGGTTGTTGATGGGTGTTTACTTTGAAGCATAAAGCAGATGGTTCAATTGATTGCTACAAAGCCTAATTAGTAGCGAAGAGTTATACACAAACATATGGAGTGGACTACCAAAAGACCTTTACTCCAGTTGCTAAGCTTAATACAGTTCGTGTCCTTATATCTCTTGCTGCTAACTTAGATTGGCCCTTGTTGCAATTTGATGTTAAAAATGCCTTCTTGCATGGTGATCTTAAAGAAGAAATGTATATGGATTTACCACCCGGTACTTCTATTGCTTCTCATAAGGGTGTTGTGTGCAAGTTACGAAAAGCTTTATATGGCTTGAAGCAATCTCCTAAAGCATGGTTTGGGTGGTTTACTGCATCCATGAGAAAGTTTGGTTACATGCAAAGTCACTCGGATTATACCTTATTTTTGAAACGGCAAAAGGGTAAAGTGACGACATTGATCATATATGTTGATGATATGATAGTGACAGGTGATGATCATGAAGAGATTATCTCTTTACAGCAATACCTCGCTTCTGAATTTGAAATGAAAGAGTTGGGCGAGTTGAAGTATTTTCTTGGGATTGAAGTCACTCGATCCAAGCATGGTATATGTCTATCACAACGAAAGTATGTTTTGGACTTGTTAGCAGAAACTGGTATGGTAGACTATAAGCCTATTAGCACTCTTATGGAACAAAATCATCAATTGGGATCATATCCTGATTAGGTTCCTACTAATAAGGAGCGTTATCAGCGACTTGTGGAAAGATTAATTTATTTGTCTCATACGCGTCCAGATATAGCCTATGCTGTAAGCGTTGTGAGTCAGTTTATGCATCTGCCTAGTGAGACTCATATGGATGTTGTTGTACGTATTCTCAGGTATCTTACATCCGCTCCTGGTAGGTGTTTACTATTTTCCAAGAATGGTAATTTGAATATTGAAGGCTACACAGATACGGATTGGGCTGGTTCAGTTACAAATCGACGTTCTACTTCTGGCTACTTTACTTTTGTTGGTGGTAATCTCGTCACCTGGAAAAGTAAGAAACAGAAGGTTGTTGCTCGATCGAGTGCGGAGGCTGAATTTCGTGGAATGGCGCATGGGGTATGTGAGCTACTTTGGTTGCAAAACTTATTGAATGGCATTGGTTTCAAGTCCGAGAAATCTATGGTTTTACATTGTGACAATAAATATGCGATTGAAATTGCTCACAATCCTATGCAACATGACCGTACAAAACATGTGGAGATTGATCGGCATTTTATTAAGGAAAAGTTGGATGCTGGAGTTATTGTTTTTCCTTTTGTATCGTCTGAGGAACAGTTAGCTGACGTCTGAAGGAAAAATTATGTCCTAGCTAAGAACATGTAAAGAACATTTGAATACATATGCCAACTATTAACAAATTAAAGTAGACATGCATCCAAAAACAATTCATAAAACCCATGACTTTCAAAGCCTAGTATATGGTGAACCATAACTCTTTAACAACTTTAAAGAGAAGAGAAGATTTAGAGTTCATTACCCTTGAAGCTCATCCTTGTTTAAACAAGGGATTCACCCAAATGGAGGGCCTTCAAGTCACCTCCTTGCTTCCTTGAGGATGTGTTCTCCAAAACACCAAAAGCTTGATGTCTCCAAGTCTCTACACCAAAGATAAATTGTGAAGATAAAATGGATGACTTAGGGGAGAAGAAATTGCTAGATTTCCTTCCCTAAGGTGGCCGGCCTCTTTTAGAAAATAGAGAGAAGATGTTTCCCCAAATTTCTTACAAGAAAACCCTAAATGAAATAAAGCTATAATTTTGAATTTATACTTCATTTCTTGTGAGTGGCAAACTTGTAATTAACACAAGTTTGTTACCCCTCACATATATTGGCCGGCCTCCCTAAGTTATTGGGCTAATTGCCCATTTTGTTTAGTTGTCATACAACTTAAACATGATGGGCCTTGTGGACCAAAACACTTTTGGGCCCCGAAACCCAAAACCAACTTAGAAGCCCAATACGAACGTTTCGTATAATTAATTAACTAATTAATTAACTTTGACCATTCTTCAATTAACCATTTAATTGCTTATCCATTTCATTTAATTACTTCACTTTCATCTTTACTCGGTGTACGATCCATTAAGTTCCAATTAGCGAGGCAATGGGCGATGTTACTCTTAACTATCGATTGTGAATTGAAACCACATTTCAATTCTCCCTTAAGATTAGTGTTTGCCAATATTTAGGGCTTCCACAAACCATGAGTGACACCTAGCAGCATGTCATGGTTACCCAAGCTAAGTAGAAGTGGTTGGAGAACCTATCCAGTTACAACTACAATGCAATACGGTCCTTCTCTAATACAATACTCTTAATCACATTGTTTAAGTGATAGTTTGTTTCATGTCTACTATCCAATGTGATACTTCTCTATATGATTCGCTTGAATAAGATTTGGAACAAACTTCCTAAGTCATATTCATATGCTTTGGCCAAAGACTCTCGAATCATATCTTAGAGTATTCTCCTTCCACCATGGAAGGTTAGAGATCCCTTGTTGTGCATTCATATGCCTACACGACTAGATAGCTTGACCCCAACCATGCCGTGGACACTCCAAAGGAATGCCATTTGACACGATCAAAGATCAAGGACCTAATCATTAGACATCTATGATGCCTCAGGTCAAAGGACTACTTTGCATATTGTAACCATCGAGTTCTTACATGACATGTATGTTCGAACTCTGTTTTTTATCGTAGTTCAGTGTACTTGATTACTCTTTCAAGCACCTATGTGTTTGTCTTAGTGTCCAACACTAAATGACTTGAGACTCGTCATATCCACACTTGAGACTCGTCATATCCACACTTGAGTCGACATAACACATACTAACCTTAGCGGATTGTCAATGCCCAATTGGCAATCCTATGGCTAGGAACGTTTTAGGAATGAACATAAGAGAAAGGTCTCGTTAATCTAACTTACTTAGATCACTTATCTCTTAGATCGAATACATTCCTTGGATTCCCTTATTGCTTAAACACAAGATACAATAAACAGTGATTAACAATAAGCTTTGCCCTCCATTAAACATATAAAAGTTTAATACATTAAGTATTCCAAAAAGCTATTACATCAAATGAGTGGCTTTGTAGGCATACTTCCAACAACATCCTCACTAAGGCTGTCTCTGTTAGTGCTTTCTCCAACTCGCTTGACAAGTTGGGCATGCGAGATATCTTTACGCCAACTTGAGGGGGAGTGTAGCGATTTGTATAGATTATAGGGATTATTTGTGGTTAGCCTTATTAGGATTTTATTTGTTTCCTTGTATAGTTTGCTTACTTGTCTAGCACTCCTTGTAAACCTATAAATACTCTAAAACCAGAGAGAATAATCAATCTGTTGTAAAATAGTGGGTATGTTTGCCCACATGTCTATAGTAACTCTTTCACAAGTGTAATTGTGTTGGGTATGTTTACCCACATGTCTATAGTAACCCTTTCACAAGTGTAATAGTGTTGGGTATGTTTGTTTCCTATGAGGTTGCTCTATAAATAGAGCATTACATTTGTTCAAATGAGACTTGGAAGTGAAAAACAATTAATAGAAATAATATACATTACTTCCTTTGCAACAGCTGGTATTGGTATAATATTTTGCAACTGCTTCGCTCCTGTCCTGAATAAAGGTTATCTCTCTAAATTTTGCCAATTTATAACACGTTATCAGCACGAGTCTCTAACCTTATATAAGTTCCCATCTCCCTTCACCGAATGAAAAAAAAAAAATGTTTCCTTTAAGGTTTTTCCTGTTCTTCTTCTTCCTCTGCCTCAACTGCTGGGTATACCCCCGCGAAGAATTATTTGCACCATGCCTGCTCCTAATTCTCCAACTAACAGTTACATATATCTTTGATTTCTTGTTTGGTTTAGATATTGATTACTAACCCAGTATTTATTTATGTTAATTTTGTTGCAAATAAAGATGGTGCGGTACAATCGCCCATCTTGAACTACATATTTAAATTTTCTGTAATTTAATTTTATTGCAATTTAAGGTGGAGCGGTATAATCGTCCACCCTGCTTTACATATTTAAATTTTCTGTAATTTAATTTTATTGCAATTTAAGGTGGAGCGGTATAATCGTCCACCCTGCTTTACATATTTAAATTTTCTGCAATTTAATTTTACTGCAATTTTAGGTGGAGCGGTATAATCGTCCACCATGCTCTGCATATTTAAATTTTTATGTAACTTAATTTTATTACAATTTTAGGTGGTGCGGAATAATCGCCCATCCTATGCTTGTTTCGATGAGAATCATGTAAATCTCGAGCCTGAAGTTTCGAGTACTTAACATTTTGGCCTGAAGATCAAAAATTTGTAAGAACTAGAAGTTCTAACAATATATTCCTTCAGAACACATATTATTGCAAGTTCTTACACACCTTATTTTTCTTTCAGAAAAGAAAATGGCAAACTTGGCAAAGCTTGATTTTGCTGCCCTGGACATTACTGGAAAAAATTACCTTACCTGGGTACTGGATACCAAGATCCATCTGGAAGCAGCGAATCTTGGAGATACCATCAGGGAAGAGAGCAGCTCATCCTCTCAAGATCGGGCAAAAGCCATGATTTTTATTCGTCGCCATCTTGATGAGGCACTAAAGAGCGAGTACTTGACGGTTGAAGATCCGTTAGCTCTCTGGAAGGCATTGAGAAACAGATACAATCACCAGACAACGGTGATTCTTCCAAGAGCTCGATATGACTGGACTCACCTAAGGATCCAGGATTTCAAGTCAGTGGCTGAGTACAATTCGACATTGTTCAGAATTACCTCTCAGATGAAGCTCTGTGGAGGTACTATTACTGATGAGATGTTATTAGAAAAGACTTTCAGCACATTTCATGCCTCTAACATGCTCCTGCAGCAGCAATATAGAGCCGGAGGCTTCATTGAATACAACCAGCTGATATCTGTGCTCCTGGTAGCTGAACAGAACAATGAGCTCTTAATGAAGAACCATAATTCCTGACCTACTGGATCAGCACCGTTCCCAGAAGTGAATGCTGCTTCCTTGAAAAGGAATACCATATCCTCCCGTGGCAATTACAAACGAGGATGTGGCCACAAGCGAGGCCGGTGGAACAGAAAAGGCAAGAACCATGGTGTCCAGTTTCACAACCAGGTTCCAAGGCACAATCCAGGCCCGAGCTTTAAAAATACAAATCACCAGAAAGGAAAAGCTCATATGAACACTCCTAGAAATCCTGAAGGAGTTTGCCATAGGTGTGGTGGCAACGGACATTGGGCGCGTACTTGTCGCACCCCAAAGCATCTGGTGGAGCTGTATCAAGCCTCCTTAAAGGAGAAGGGTGTCGAGATCAATTTCTTCGACCAGGCTCAACCAATGGAAACCCCTGATCCAGTGACCAATTTATCAGGACAGTTAAACGCAACCCACCTGGATGCTGCAGACTTTATTAATGAAAGAGGGAATGAAGTTTATGGGTCCGATTAAGTTATTTATGTTTAATGTACTCTTGTTATTTGTACTTATGGCTTAATGCTCGCATTTTCAATTCAATAAAAGTAGTATTCCAGTATGAATAAACTGTTTTTTCTTTACTCAGAGAACATGGATAAAAATTATGGTTATTCTCAAAACAAGAACAATGGCGGAGAATTTTGTCTTGCAGACAGCGCAACCACGCATTCAATACTTCGAGATCGAAAATATTTCTCGAATTTGGTACTTGCAAAAGTAAATGTGACAACAATATCAGGGCCATCAGATGTAATTGAAGGTTCAGGAAAAGCCCAGATTATGTTACCAAATGGAACAATATT
Organism: Crataegus laevigata; assembly: GCA_963580275.1. Classification (NCBI taxonomy): domain Eukaryota; kingdom Viridiplantae; phylum Streptophyta; class Magnoliopsida; order Rosales; family Rosaceae; genus Crataegus; species Crataegus laevigata. The sequence continues at coordinate 4,729,900 of OY756941.1, forward strand.
GTCCATAAAGAATGCATTATATGCTACTCGATCCATTCGAAATTTGTTGAGTTTTAAAGACATACGTCTAAATGGATACCACATTGAAACGAAAAGTGTAGAAAATGTGGAATATTTATGCATTACCTCCAATAATACCCAGAAGCGTATATTGGAGAAGTTGCATGGTTTATCAAGTGGATTGTATTATACATACATAAAGAGAGTTGAAACATATACTGTCATGAACCAGAAGTTCATTGATTCAAAGGTTTACATGATGTGGCATGACCGTCTAGGTCATCCAGGATCCACCATGATGCGTAGGATCATTACTAACTCTAATGGACATCCATTATTGAGTAGAGATGTTGCTATCTCAAATGATAACCCTTGCAAGGCTTGTTCTCAAGGGAAGTTGGTAATTAGACCATCACAACTAAAGGTTGATGATGAATCCCCATCATTTTTGCAAAGGATTCAAGGGGATATTTGTGGACCTATTCAACCACCTTGTGGACCATTTCGATATTTTATGGTTTTGGTTGATGCATCTACTAGATGGTCACATATTTGTCTCTTGTCTACTCGGAATGTAGCTTTTGCGAGACTTCTTGCTCAGATAATTAAGTTGCGAGCACAGTTCCCAGATCATCCCATTAAGTCCATTCGACTTGATAACGCTGGTGAATTTACGTCTCAAACATTTGATGATTACTGCATGGCACTGGGCATTGATGTTGAACATCCTGTTCCTCATGTCCATACCCAAAATGGTTTAGCAGAGGCATTTATCAAGCGGCTTCAATTAATAGCCCGCACTCTGCTCATGAAAACGAAATTGCCAGTCTCTGCATGGGGACATGGCATCTTACATGCAGCATCATTGGTTCGACTAAGACCCATAGCCAACCACCAATACTCATCAATACAACTCGTGTTTGGACGTCAGCCAAATATTTCACATTTACGAGTTTTTGGTTGTGCTGTTTATGTGCCTATTGCACCGCCACAACGCACTAAAATGGGACCTCAGCGTAGACTGGGAATTTATGTGGGTTTTGATTCACCATCTATCATCAGATATTTGGAACCCTTGACAGGTGATATGTTTACAACTCGTTTTGCTGATTGTCACTTTGATGAGACAGTCTTCCCATCGTTAGGGGGAGAAAAGACAGTTCCAGAAAAACGGAAAGAGCTGACATGGGTTGTACCCACCTTATCTCATTTTGATCCACGAAGCACTCAATGTGAAAATGAAGTGAAAAGGATCGTTCATCTTCAAAGTAATGCTAATCAAATGCCGGATGCATTTAATGATGCTTCGAAAGTGACAAAGTCACATATACCAGCTGCAAATGCGCCTGCAAGAATTGATGTCCCTGTTGGACAAAATAAAGTGGCAGCGAATGATTCATCTAGTGCACGCCTGAAGCGTGGTAGACCCCCAGGTTCAAAAGATTTAGCCCCTCGAAAAAGAAAGATGAGGGCACAGTTGAACCCAAATGAAATCATTCAAGAAAAGAAAATGAATGATAAATCCACAATTCATGATCCTGTACTTCCAGAAAAAGAAAATATCATTGATGAGACACTTGTCCCTGAAGAGACAGAGGTACATGAAAGCAAAGAAATATCCATTAATTATGCATGTACTAATGAATTGTGGAATCGAAATGAAATAATCATCGACGACATGTTTGCATTTGCAATAGCCACTGAAATTACATTAAGCGATGACATTGAGCCCTGCTCTGTTGAAGAATGCAAACAGAGACAAGATTGGCCTAAGTGGAAAGATGCAATCCAGGCAGAATTAAATTCCTTGGAAAGGCGAAGTGTCTTTGGACCGGTAGTCCAAACCCCGCCTGGTGTGAACCCCGTAGGTTACAAATGGGTATTCATAAGGAAACGCAACGAGAAAAACGAAATTGCAAGATATAAAGCACGACTCGTTGCACAAGGTTTTTCACAAAGACCTGGAGTTGATTATGAAGAGACATACTCTCCTGTAATGGACACAATTACATTCCGTTACTTAATAAGTTTGGTGATTTCAGAAAAACTTGACATGCGACTTATGGATGTCATCACCGCGTATCTATATGGAGAATTAGATACTGACATATATATGAAAGTCCCAGAAGGACTTAAGTTGCCTGAAGCAATTAACAAACCACGAGGTATGTTCTCAATCAAATTAAGGCGATCACTATATGGGCTGAAACAATCTGGACGAATGTGGTATAATCGTCTCAGTGAGTATTTGATTAAAGAAGGATATATCAACAATGTCATTTGTCCTTGTGTATTCATTAAGAAATCAAATACTGGATTTGCTATAGTGGCAGTGTATGTCGATGATATGAACCTAGTTGGAACTCCTGAAGAGCTCAATAAAACTGCTGAATATCTGAAAAGCGAATTTGAAATGAAAGACCTTGGAAAAACGAAATATTGTCTCGGCCTGCAGATCGAGCAGTGTGCTAATGGAATTTTGGTCCACCAATCAGCTTACATTGAAAAAATCCTGAAGCGATTTGGCATGGACAAGGCTTATCCACTCAGCACTCCAATGGTCGTTCGTTCTTTGGACATTAAGAAAGATCCATTTCGTCCAAAAGAAGATGATGAACTGGTCCTTGGTCCAGAAGTACCATATTTGAGCGCAATAGGTGCTTTATTATATTTAGCACAATGTACTAGACCAGATATAGCTTTTTCAGTTAACTTGTTAGCCAGGTACAGCTCTGCTCCAACAATTCGTCATTGGAAGGGAGTCAAAGATGTTCTACGATACCTTCGTGGAACAACAGATATGGGTCTCTTCTACTCAGACAAGCCCTTAAATGAACAGATCCTTGTTGGATACGCAGATGCTGGTTTTCTCTCCGATCCGCATAAAGCCCGCTCACAAAATGGATATGTGTTCACTAATGGAGATACTGCAATTTCATGGCGATCAACGAAGCAAACACTAGTTGCTACATCTTCCAATCACTCGGAAATAATTGCTTTACATGAAGCAAGTCGTGAATGTTCTTGGTTAAGATCAATGATCCATCACATCCGGAATTCATGTGGTCTACCTTCAAAGACAAACACTCCAACTGTCATCCATGAAGATAATGCAGCCTGTGTTGCCCAGATGAAGGAAGGATTCATCAAAGGTGATAAGACTAAACACATATCTCCAAGATTTTTCAGTGCACATGAGCTTCAGAAGGCTAAAGTTATTGAAGTCAGACAAATCCGTTCTAATGAAAATCTGGCAGACTTGTTCACCAAATCTCTACCAAAGTGTACATTTCAGAAGTTAGTGCAGGGAATCGGATTACGTCGACTTACAAATTTGAAGAATGCGGAATCAGGTGGAGATACAATTCAGGGGGAGCATCCATGATACATGCATGTTGTACTCTTTTTCCTTCGATTAGGATTTTTCCCATTGGGTTTTTCCTATCAAGGTTTTAACGAGGCAACATAAGCTTTCTTAACGCCATATCAACAATCCGGGTAAAGTTGTACTCTTTTTCCTTCGCTATGGTTTTTTTCCCACTGGGTTTTTCCAAGCAAGGTTTTAACGAGGCAACTAATATTGATATGTGGGCATCCAAGGGGGAGTGTTGTAAAATAGTGGGTATGTTTGCCCACATGTCTATAGTAACTCTTTCACAAGTGTAATAGTGTTGGGTATGTTTACCCACATGTCTATAGTAACCCTTTCACAAGTGTAATAGTGTTGGGTATGTTTGTTTCCTATGAGGTTGCTCTATAAATAGAGCATTACATTTGTTCAAATGAGACTTGGAAGTGAAAAACAATTAATAGAAATAATATACATTACTTCCTTTGCAACAGCTGGTATTGGTATAATATTTTGCAACTGCTTCGCTCCTGTCCTGAATAAAGGTTATCTCTCTAAATTTTGCCAATTTATAACACAATCAATTATTTACCCATATACTGTTTGACTTTCCCTATATACCTCTTATCTTCTCCTCGAACATGACTGGCAAGATGTTCAACTAACTTACCTCAAAGAAGATTAGGGAAGACAGCGACCTAAAGACAACTAGGCAAAGCACGTATTGGCTTCATCTATTTATTTTTTTCCTCAAGAAAAAAAATTTCTGGATTTGCTACTACTTTAATGGATGAAAATACTATAACTATACCTCAAAGCATAGCTTAAGATTTTGAACGGGATAAAAGATCCATTAATTTTATTGTTTATTGGTTTGTTTATCAAACAATCGCTTGGTGGAAAAAAAAATGATAGTGCAAGAGACATGTGGCTCCAGTTTAAGAGCATTTACGCCTTCATTCGAGAACCTACTGCGGCCTGCCTCTCCCCTGTACCAAAAAAATAACTCATTCAACAGCGAAATGGATTTCATAATGACATGTTATCATGTAATATTCGTTGTGTTAAGCACGCCGAACGGCAAAAGGGAGGCCACAGATTGCTCCTAATGTGATAATGATGTCTCTCTTACTGTAAAAATATGTATATATAGAAAAGACATGCATGGACCAAGCTAAAGCCAAAAGAGAAGTCGAAAGCCTAAAGACGTTTGGAAAAAGCGAAAGGGAGCCCTGGTGGGTTCGATTTTAATTTGTTTACTTTTCAGCCATAGGCATTTGAGTGCATTTGAGTGGCCTGGCCCTAGGCATATATTTGGTAAGACAGGCAGCTAAGAGTTTTCTCGTATTGGAAAGTGCAGGCTCCACAATGCGATATAAATAAGCATGAAAAACATCACTACATAGCATGAAAAGCATTACTACATTATTGCGTTGAAACAGTGTCATGCCAATGACTCCAAAGAATCTTCTATTGTTAAGGAAATCAACATTGCTTTTGGGTTGAAACGGACCACCATGGCTGATGCATTTTATTTAGTCTGAGTCTCTAATTGAGGTTTAGTTGTGAAGTGCATGTGTGGCCTCCTTTTCCTTAGTTGGGCTTTCTTTTACTGAGTTTTATACTCTGTTTTTAAGTTTTTTCAGAGGCCTCTCTTTATCACATGCCGTTGATGTACGTTCTTTGTTGGTTATCGTTTAATGAAATCCATTTTATTTTAAACATATATAAATGTAAGTGAGTAAATCAAAATTCACTACAGTTCAAATCATTTATAAACTAGGACAATAAAACTTCCTCCAATCAGATTTTTATGAGAAATGATAAGGAAACTCTCTCAAAAGTTGGACTCTCCATAGACTTTGTGTCACCTAATGTTTTTGGCTTTATAAAGTTGGCACAACAATTGACATTAAACTTTGAGGTGATAGAGAGTTCATAAAGAGTTTCAATTGAAGGAGTTCCTTGGCATTTCTCTTTTATGAATTAGTTTGAATTTAAAAATCTTGCCAAAATACACCTATACTTATTTTTATATTCTAACAAGAATATATTTTCATCAACTATAAATTAATAAAATCTAGTAGAGAGGAGATGAGAGGGGGATTTCTGGGTGCAACGGTTGTTTCTCCTTTGGGAGAAGGTTGGTGCATCATACACGATTATTGACGAAAAGCTAATCTCGCCTAATTCGTCTCTAAAAAATTATTTTAAAAATAATCAACTACAAATTAAAGTAAAAGTAGTCTAATAAAGTTCAAATCGGATGCAAATTGAAAGTTCCGCAATTCAACTGACGCACACCTCTAAATTGAAAAGTTCCACTTAATAAGTAACAAAAATATTCCAAACTAGTTTTGACACGCCCCGACCCAAAAGTGGGGCGTGCTGGCCGTCACGTGAGCGTGACGTAACCATGTGCGTAGTGCGGAAGCGAGATTGATTAAAAAGATACGAACCAACTAAAACCAAGCCACTAGCAATCCAATAAAAGAGAGTGTGCTAGTGCGAGAGTTAAGGTGCTTTTACAAAACCAGAGCATAAATGGCCTACGTGCAGTTATGCAGAAAGTACTAAATGGAATTAACACCCGCAGGTGATCCTACATGAGTGAATTCTGTCAGAATGTCCGGGAGATCCTCGTATGCCACCAACGAATACTACTTAATACATGGAGGGGCGAAAAACAAAGTTGAGTGGGTCAGTAAAACAAATCTTTTTCAAAACTATTCTTTTCTCAAATCACTGTAACCTCTCTCCGTAAAACCTGTATAATTTTCCAGAAATAAAATATACTCATATACATATATATCTCAAAACCATGCTAGAAATATTTGTAGGTATGCCATGCAAAAGTATCGTAACTAATATCTCAACTGTATGCTCATATCGTAAATCTGTGATGTGAATAGTATCTGATAATCATCTCAGCCCTCGGCTGCATATATATATATATATATATATATATATATATATATATATATATATATATATATATATATATATATATATATAGCTCATAACATCTCAATCTCATCATATATATACTCTACACATACATCAATATCCTCATGAGGTCATTATCACATCACTGTATCAATATAAGAATACTCTAGTGCTACAATCACGTGAAGATTGTGCGAATGATTCGTGGGTCACCTACGAGTCGAACCCACCTATAGTGGTCTATACGACAGTATTGTGCACCTACTTGGATCCAAGGCGAGCATGCGGTGCGGGAGGTGAACGACATGTAAAAGACTATGCCCCTAACTCTGGGCTGAAGCACTAATATAAATGTGCAGGTGTATGAGCTCAAATCACATCATTTCATTCATTCGTATCACATCACATCATTTCATTCTCATCATAACTAGTATAGAATCTTACCTGATACTTACCTGTGCGTCCGCAGCACCATCACAATTATATGCAAGTACTAATGCATAATTAAAATAAATAGATACTTGCATGGCATCTCAAATCATTTCATCATTTAAATTCATTTTCTGGAAAAATAGCGATATATATAGGTATGTACGGAAAACAAACTGCCCAGTCACTGATAAATAGCCGAGTCGTAGCCCCCACGCCTAGCCTGGCTGCACTCGTCCTCGGGATAGGCCTCGCCTATATGAGAAGTAACTAAATAAACGTTATTTAACGTACATAAACGGAACTTTAGAACTAACTTCTCATACGTTGATCAATTTTAGCATTTGAATATATCAACGTGACCTACGCAACCATACGAACGTCGTACAATTTTTAGAAAAAATTTCTAGGGCCCCACGCTCCCTTCTTCTTCCTTGGTTCGCCGGAAAACCTGCAACTCGGGTTTTCTTGGCCATTTCTTCACCATTTTGCCTCATTTAAGAAGAGGTCTATACCTTCAAAAACCACGAAAAACAACTGCAAACTCTTCAGGAAATTCTCCAAAACCGGCCACTTTCGAACCTATGCCTTCTGACGTCCAATCACCACCAACGAAGCACTCCGAGCGTCGTGGGAACCTCCTAAAGCTCACTGTGAGCTTGGATTGTCCTAAAACGTAGCCATTAAAAAGTTGATGAATAGTGCTAAACTCGGAGCTCTAGTTTTCAACGTGAAAACGAAAGGTTTCTTACCTATATTTGGTACCTTTGAACTCGTGAGGACCTTAGGAATACAATGGTATCGTTTTCTTCTTCAATCTGTGAAGTTTAGGGTTGTTTTCGAGTTTGTCGGTACGAAAATGGGCGAGAGAGAGATTTTGAGAGAGAGGAGAGAGAAAGTGACTGAGAGAGAGATACGGGATGGAGGAAAGAGAATGAGTGAGGTGGGTGTGTGTGTGTGGTCCATTCCTAACCAATCAAAAACAAGGATACATTTGATCTAACTGGGTCCAATAATTTAGGAACAAAGTGAATTGGACCATTCTCAACTTAAACACACACGTACCTAATTATCGTCCAAGGGTATATTCGTCAATTCAAATTATCGTTATGAAAAGTCCGGGACGGGTTGTCACAAGTTTGCCCCAATTTTCACTCAAATCCTTCTAGTCCTATAGTTGACAATGACATTACTTTTTTTTTCTTTTCCATTTCTTGGATAAGAAAAGAGTGCAATAGTACACACAAAAAAAAAACTAAAAACATTTTATAATTTTTGTTTTATATTTTCTTCTTCGTATCTCTCTTTCTCCCTCCACCATAATTTATACATCTTTCTTTTCTCACATATGTTTTTTTTTTCTCTATCTTTAGCACAAATCGCAGGGAAACGCTATGGTCTAAATTATTAAGTATGTGATTTGTTCTATGTAGATGTGTTTGATAAAGCATTGCAAACAAATTAGTTGTGCCATTGTTGAGATTATGTAAACTTGAGAAGAAATGGGATCCAACTACAGGGGCTACATTATCGGTTCGGTATAACAGTATAACATAAAGTGTGTAAATAAAAAATTCTAAAGCTATGTGTTCTTTTTGTTAATTTTTTTTTTCTTTAGGCATATGGTTCATTGATAGAAGAAAATGTTATGAACGATACACTTAAAAGAAAAGCTGCTGGTACGCCAAGTGGACAAAGAAGTCCAAAAAAAGCACACGATGACCCAACTAGACTCTATCAGTTGACACAAGTTGTCTTCTCCACAACCACCATATACCTCAACAATCTTTTGTTTGGGTTAGTGTTTACGTCGTCGGCACCAACAAAACACAATGGCCATAAAGCAAAACCACATATGCAAATAAGCCCCAAAAGAAGAACAAATCTAATCCCTAATTTTACAAGAACAAACATGCACAATGAATACACAAATTTGCCTCTAAAATACGCATCAAAATAAATAAACAGCCAACGCTAACTATCATATCCACTACCCAATGACCATGAAAGGAAAACTTCCGATGCTAACAAAACAAGAAGACATAACACCATCAAAACCGTGCAAGGATGTGTTCTTTGTTATCAAGGTCTTCTCCTTCTTATACACCTCACTACTCGCGTGTACATGGAACAACACTTGCCAATATTCTATTTCTTACGTAGATATAAATATACAAAATTTCACCCATTACATGAGTAATAATTTGTACGGCTAGATGAATAGGAACATCAAATTAATAATAATTTTCATTTGTTTAGCAATTAGCATATGGCCATATTTGATCTCTTTTACGTAATTCAAAATAATTGAAATGCTTATCATGTAGCAATTAGCATAGGCTATATTTGATCTCTTTAACATATTTGATACTTTAGTTCACCACTCGTTAGCTCGATTCGTATTTGAAATTAGGGTAGGGTGCTAATGTAACACACTGATCTATCAGATTATTAAAAGAATATATCTAGATATGGATCTGGTTGGAGATATTATTTAGTGCTTAAGATATGCATGCCGACCATTTCATAATATAGCAAGGCCCACACAGCACCAAGTCACCAACATCGATTAAGCATAAAGTAGGAGATGACTCCACCACTTTTCCTAAAGTTTAATTAGCAAGGTAGGTTGGTTACCCGGATGACTTCAAAATCTCCATATACACTAATTAGTGATTGTGACATGCAATACATGCATGGCACACTTGGGGTTATTTTCTCTATCAAACAAACGAGAATGACTTATATAAAATGAGTTTACCGTTATTGTAGGGTTACAATTAAATGATACAATATTATGTACAAATTTCTTTATGTGTAACATTGTAGTATTGAATCAGAACACCACATAACAGTCAATCTGTTCCACACAAATTACCTCTAAATAAATAGAGAAATAATAAATGGCTTAACCTTAGGTTATCGACTAAAGAGCCCCACAGCCACCCATGACTCAAGTAGTTGTGGTGTGTCCGCATCCCACCATGTGAACCATCATAAATCGTAGCAACAAAGGCCCACCTAACAGCCCAACACCATCACACTCCACTGGCCCTCATGATTCCCTTTGACCCATGGCGACAAACCAAAAGCAGCCTTCCAACCTCACACATGGGTTCCAACCACATTCAACCTATCATGCATGCATGCCATGCACCCACTTTCATTAATTGATACTACTCAATCTCCACCGTTGATTTCTTCTCTCACGGTATAAATACCCTGAAGCTTGAGAAAGGGGATTTCCCTATAGCTTAAAAATTAGGTTATCTTTTTCTATAGCTAGGCACTTTTGATATGGAGAAGAGCAAGTCATTCCCTCAATATACCTCAGCTTACTCCGGCGAGTTCGATTTCCGGGAGCGGTCAAGCTCGTACAACTTCAACGGGCCGACCCAAAAGGGAAGTGGTTTCGCAACAGCAACTGATCCAGAACTCCAAAGGAAGAAGAGAGTCGCCTCGTACAATGTGTTTACGATGGAAGGTAAGGTTAAAACAAGTCTGAGAAACAGCTTCAAGTGGATCAAGAACAGGTTCGTCACCGATGTCCGTTACGACGGATGAATCCGAAATTCATAGCATAAGCCTTTCTTGGTTGTATACAGTTGGTTTCGTCTGTCATGGTTATGGAAATCCCCAGCAAAGATCGAAGATGAAAAGAAAAATGAAAAAAAAGGGTTGTTTCTCTCAGTGCAAAATTGCAGTAAGAGTACGGTGCAAAATTGTAATACGTTTTTGTAATAAAATAGATTAGTTCTTTTGCCTTTAATATAATTTTCTCCTCTCTAAGAACATCTACTAGCATTAATATTATCTTGTGAGGAATTTATGGACATTTGATCAAAGAATCTCGGATCCAAATAATAAATTACTAACGCTAATCTAACATTCAACTTACTAACGCTATCGTTTCACTCAAAATAATAATAGTAATAATAATAATTTTTTTTTTTGAACAAATGAAAAATCAATTAATCTTACATGGCAATGAATCAAATTGCAAGGGTATATTATGGGAAAATCATGATAACAAACCCTCACCCTTTTGATCGCTTAGCAACCTGGAGTTATTAATCGAAGCTAGAAGCAAAATTGTTGGATTTCCAATCAATGTAAATCAACCATAAATGGTCCTACAATTGAAATAAAAATGTGATATTAGGTAATGTTAGGTAGGATTGTATAAAATTTCATCAAATTAGCCTTATATACCGGTGTCTTGGAGTGCAAATAAGGCAAATAAGGTCAATTTGATACCTAAATTGAAGGCTTATTGATTTTGGATTCTTTTATGGACATAACTCACAGAACTCTAATGTTCTAGCCAATTATAAATAATAAGGTCCGGAAAATCCTAAAAACACAACACAATACTTCCCACTAAGTAGTTGTATCCGGCTAAATGTTTTGTAGAAAACTTTGGTGTTCCTGATAGGTGCATTATTTCCTATATTTTCATGTCAATTATCCCTAAGCATTGAAAAGGAACATAAACCCTAAAGGGCTCCAAAATTTTTATATGTATTTAAACTAACCTAAATAATATATTAATTTAAGGGTAATTTTTTTTTTTAATAAATCAACAAAATTTTATTATCGTTATTGACAATATATCAATCAAATTTATTCTTATTATAAATAAGTCAATGAGACTTTGAGGTACACTATAAAATAAAACAAAACAATTGATGACACAAACTAAGAAATAATTCATATTGGCTTGGAAAACACGTCAAATTCAGTGTGAAACCCTACCATCTCTTGCGCTCCTGTGTCCCCCCTCTCTCCCCCTCTCCTATAGCTCCGCACCAATTAACAAACTAACCAATCCTTAAGAGAGATGGACGGGGTTTGAATTAGAGTTATAAAAAAGGGAATTGAGATCGTTTTAATAGGCAAACAATTGTGTTAAAAAAGAAATGTCCATACTTGCTTTAATGTTTATTTGACGAAATGGACAAAAATTGGGTGAACTAAGACTAAGGGAGACGAAAATAGTAGTTTCAGAGGGCAAAATGAAACAAGAATTGTTTCAGGGGTAAAATGAGAGGAAAACTAATAAAAATGGCTTGAAAACTTTGAGTTTTAATCAAAAGAACAAAAATGTGTTGTAAGTGAATAGTACCAGGAGTGATTTTTTAGAGTAAAAATGTCATTTTCATTAAAAGTGAACAGTACTATGAATGTTTCGTTAAAACTCTCAATGAGAAGAAAACTACTAAAAAGATCTTAATAAGCCTAAAAACTGAACAACCCATGCAATTAGACATGTCAATGGATCAGATCTTAATCTGGATCTAATGTAATTAATAGGATACAGACTGAGATTACAATTTGATAATCTGAATAAAATTTGAATCTGTCAATACAATTAAAAATGAATTCGAATATGGATCAAAGCTGATATAATATGATAATAATCTAATCCAACTTAATATAACATATTCTTTTATTTTCATATTATTTTGAATGTATTAAACATGTGTGTAAGAGTAATTTAAATCTTTTAAGCATTCAAAATACATTTATACTGTTTTTTTTTTAATTATACCACATGAAACTTTTTGGTTAAAAATAGAATTATATAATATAAGAATTTTTTTTTCCTTAAGTTAGATCCGTTTCGATCCACTGGTATAGTAGTATTCTTCTTTATTTGTAAGTGAGGTCTTATGTTCGATTTGCTAGCTCATTGTGAGGCTAAGCCCACCCACGCCCTTAATTTAGATAATAGCGTTTGTTCAAAAAAAAGAAAAAAAGATCCGCTTCGATCCAAATTTGATGCTTATCTAATATGAATCGACAAGCCAGATCAATATCCGATTTCAAATATGGATTATGTGACATCTCACATCACCCAGGGGAGTGAATCCTGTAAGCCTTATATGTATATTCTCATCTCTACCTAGCATGAGGCCTTTTGGGAGCTCACTGACATTGGGTTCCGTAAGAACTCCGAAGTTAAGCGAGTTTGAGCTTAGAGCAATCCCAAGATGGGTGACCCTCCTGGGAAGTTGCTCGCGAATTCCCAGAAACAAAACCGTGAGGGCATGGTCGGGGCCCAAAACGGACAATATCGTGTTACGATAGAGTCGAGCCCGGATTGTGGTGGGAGCCCGGGTCGGGATGTGACAGATTAAGGTTGATCCGTTTCAAATTTGACCCATTTGTAGATATACATGCAATTATGCCAAAATAGATGGAGAAAAGAAAATAAAACTTTTATAATAAATGAATAAAGAATATGAAATTTGTGAGTTCATTGGCGTGCAAAACTGTATAAAAACAAATTTTAATCTTTAAGCTGTCACGTAGGTAAACAAACTTAGAAGAGCCACATTTGTAGAATATATATTGACAATGTTGTGATCAGAATGCCCTTTTTCCCCTACATCGTCGCAGTTTATTTTTAAGAATTTTACCGGCCATATGTAAGAACTTTCAGGTTTCAATAGAAATGTGCCGTCATTGGCCGTAAAGGCCAGAGCATACGCTATATTGGCCGGAAAGCTAAACCAAGCCCCCTAAACACAAACCATTGCATTATACACGAAACCAAAAACTCATGCTGGCAAATATTCAGTAGAGGGGAAAACGACTATAAGAAAAAGATATGGTGCAGCTGTATATGCTCATCAAATGGGGCCTAGTCATCAAGAGCATAGAGTTCTAGCTCCCTTGGATTGAACCTTCTGAATTCTCTAGTGGATGCAGACCTGTTAATCTGATTGTCTTTTGCGGCACGCGCTTTGGACTTGGGTAATGGAGGTAGGTTCTTGACGTTCTTAGTAACACTTGAAAGACCTTCAACTGGGGAGAGGGAGAAGATCAGGCTTTCCTTCCGGCCTTCCCGGTTTGCACTGGAGGAGTTGCTACTAGTAGTGCTTCCTGGCTCACCTTCGAAATTTGAATCAACGGTTTTCTCCTGCTCCTGAAGACCCTATGTACATGTTACATAATCTTTAGTAATCACCCTGTAAACATATCTCTAATGTTTCACGATCAGAAAGGTGTGCCGAGCAGTATAGGTGAGAAGGGCTAGATGAGGTTCCTCGTCGATAAGGGCCGTATCTTGTTCCTTCTTTTCTTTTTAATTGAACCTTTTCTTTTCCCTACCTCGTACATGCTTGACAGATTGGCTAGCCTAAGTTAATTATTCGATTGTTCAAGCGCCATAAGAAGAAAAAAAAAAAAGCTTACACAACACGAGGGTTTCCTAAACTCCAAAAGCAAGGAATTATATTTACCTGGTTGGAAGATGCATAAATTTCTTTTACTTTCTCAGCAGATACATCTTGTCTCTGGCGCTCACGTGTTCGAGACCGCCTTACTTTCCTAGACCTGAAAATAGCAGAAAAATAATCAGTTACTCAACGAACTGGACATCAAATCCTCGCATTCGGAAAACATTTTCCAAGAACATTAAAGCAACAATAATGGTTTAGAAAATAATAAGTAGCACCTACAACAAGGTACTACCTGATTCCAGACAGTAAAACTATGAATAAATGGTTTCAAGGCTTTGGTCCATATGGGTTAATACACTCCTCCCTTAAAACTACCACTTGAATTTGTGCTAATTAGCAAATAGCTTCCTCTGTTCTCTCCAACCGTCAACCATATACAGGTTAGTACATGCTGTATTCACATTCCTTCAAATTCCACCATTTTCTATCCTTTTGAATGCAACGACAGTCTTTTTCCTTTACCAAACTAGATCAAAGGCCTTTTTCATGTCCTTTACTTCCTTTGCGATGTTATCCTCCATTTCGATAGGGTTAAAGCATTCTAAATGAGAATACTTTAACGTTGGTTATTTAGGAGCTATGGTTTTAACCATGGATCAAATAGTACAAGATCAACCACTTAATCAAAAAAAAATTCGTGTCAAATACTTTAAATTTTTATTTACTTGTCAATTGTCATAGCATGTTTGTGTGCTTGTATGTGCGTATTCATGGGTTTAGGCCACATGACCGTTCATCCTCTAATCTGGTAAGTCTCGAAATCACACACTAACATGCAATTGCAGGATATACGTAGTGTGAGCTCTACTGATTTGTATATAAATAGGTTCTTGGACCTTCACATTTAATGCAAACAGAATCCATCAGAGACGTTATTAGAGGGAACAGGAACAAAACCAAATTCACTTAGAAAGCCAAGGTTAATGACATTGAACCAATTAACAGGGTGTCTATGTCATGCTGTTAAATACCTTCCTTATCGATCTTAAAGAAACGAAAACGTCAACTTACTTTTTATGCTCATTGGATAGTTTCAATTCATCATCCGCATTGAAGATTACAGGTAGACCAGAAAGTTCACATGCTAAGGGGCTTCTGAAAAAGAACTGTAAACAGAACTCCATTTTAGTATATAATGTTCACAAATTAACTCACGAGTCATACGTGCACTTGCAAGACAAATTCACAAACAAAAATAAGAATTCATACTATTATGTCACGGATGCCTAAAAACAAGAATCATAAGGAACACAAGCTATTGGAAAAACATATAGTTGGTAAAAAAAACATTTCATTGGAAGAGTAACTTTCAATTTGTACTGACTTCGTTTTTTAGAGCCGAAGATGCAGAGCCACGGTAGGCAGGATCTAAAGCAAGGAGAGTGCTCAACAGACCCAATGAAGAAACGGGGAAATCCTTAAAAGCTTCTTGAAGACTGGGTTTGTATGAACGTGGAGGTCTAAAAGTTGTAGATAGCTTCAGTCTTTTCCAGTAGTCCTCTGATGGTGTGCCACAAAGCCTGAAAATCCTATGAAGTTGCTCGACCTGAAAGCAAGTAGAATGCGTTTGAGCAACTAGCCAGCAATAGTAAGATCATAAACTCGTTCTTCTCACCTGGACAAACACACGCACATGCACAACATTGAATTACCTCTGTTCTACCAGGCAGAAGTGGTCTGCCTGTAAACATTTCAGCCAAGACACAACCGGCACTCCAAAGATCAATGCCAACTCCATAATCTGTAGAACCTAACAGTAACTCGGGTGATCTGTACCAAAGTGTCACAACTCGGTTTGTGAGAGAGCGCTTAGGGTTTTGCACATAATAGTTTGCAAGCCCAAAGTCTGCAATTTTTAGCATTCCACTTTTATCTAACAATAGGTTTGATCCTTTGATGTCTCGATGTATAATTCCCCTCTCGTGGCAGTGCTGCAGACCTGAAAGCAGTTGATGCATATAGCACTTGACCTGTGTCAATATATAATCCATGTTAGAAACTGAGAGTCCAACGAATCAAAGCATCCAAATTCAGAATCCACGAGTTAGGAGAAAACTTAAACCTGTGGTTCAGTAAGCCCTTCAGGGCTGGAAATAATTCTTGTCAAATCTGACACCATGAAATCAAAAACAAGATAAATGCTGTACTGCATTCTTGACGTAGCCAGTCCTTCAAGCTTGACTACATTGGGATGATCCAGTTTCCGTAAAAACATAATCTCTCGTGCCATAAATTTAACACTCTCAGGTTCCGATGTATCAAACCGGACCTTCTTCAAGGCAACAATTTTTCCAGTGTCCCTGTCTCGAGCCTTATACACATTGCTGTAGGTTCCTTCACCCACCTACAACAGCAAAACATTAGGGTGTAAAAAAAAGCCAAGTTCGAACGCCAGCCTCTTCTCAACAATAATCGAGCCAACTAATGAATATATCTCCAAACTAAGAATTTATACCATAAACTTTTCGTGATTTGTAAAGGAGGGTAACCCCAAAATTGAAGTAAAGAATATCCAAACGTTTCCAATAGTTCGGCATACTCCACTTTCAAGATTTTGATTTTATTCATTCTTCTTGATCTCTTCCCCCTTCTCGCATCACCCTTCTTAATCTCACCTTTTCCCCCATGCACTTTTCTCATATTCTAAGCAAAAAAAGTGAAAACTAAAAAGAAAAACTAAAACAAAACGTTTATCGAACGGGACCCAGCACCTTTCGATTGAATCCACAAAACAAAACCACGCAAGAATCTAGAAAACTATCAGAACAATACAAATTCCAGTCACTAATAAAGGAAGAAAAACATGCATATCACAGTTATAGTGAATTCAAGTTGATAGTCACAGTAACATAAAAGAATCGAACCTTATCGAGCTTGTCGTAAGACTCGGCACTCTTGGGAACCAAGCCAGCCAAGATGTCTCTCGAAATATTATCAGTGAGCCACTTTGGCCATCCATCCACCAACTCCTCATCCACAGAAACTTTATGAGAAACTCTGTGACTCCCACCATCTTTCTCTCCCTCACTACCACCAGTCAACGCCGCCCCCCCATCCGACGCCGTCGCCTTTTCATTGCTGCTGCCGCCACTGCCATGCTCGACATTTGAAACTCGGGCCTCACCCCTCTGCTTCTGCGGCTTAAAAGGGTCCCTATGGAACTGTCCAGTTGATCGTCTGTGACCATTAAGCGGCCCTTTTGCGACGTGCCCATTATCCAGTTTGAGCTTCTCTAGCTCACCAGGTGCGGAGTTCGTGAGAGGCTTGGCCTGAACTATTCCCATTGGCTTGCGGATTGAGACCTGTCTGGGGTTTCTTTGAGTAAGAGGAGGGAGTAGGAGGAACGAGAGAGATGAGGAGGGAGGAGGAACGAGAGAGATGAGGAGGGTTAGTGGGCGAATATGTGGGAATCTTGGCCGTCCATGGGCGGCAAATTGGAGGCATACTGTGCGGGAGAAAATAGAGGTGTTTTGTCCTTGATTGCTTCCCTTCTTGCCTTTGTCGCTCAATTGAAAATCCGGAGGAGCAAAAGAGGAGGGAAGGATTTAATGGACATGTGTCAACCACGTGACAATTACATCCTTCTATTTATTTTTATTTTTTGGTCAAAGACAATATTTCGTCCTTTTCTATGTATTGTTAATTTATTTTACTTTCCTTCTTCTTGACATTTGTGTACAGACTAAAGATTCTTCTATGCAGGCTCGGACGGAACTAAGAACCAAGGCGGTCTTAGATTACTTGTGTTCGAAAAATATACATGTAAATAATTTTTAAGGATTTTTCTACGAATATTTTTTGTGCCTATTAGATGTTTATATAATGCATGTTTCGCATATCTCGTTATATTGCGTTGACAACACTCGACAAGTTCTTTTCATATCACTCATCAGATTGCTTCGACATATGCCGATATCTATTGACACGTGCATAACAAGCCTATCAAGTGAATAAACTGATTTTTTAGAGCTTTGCGAGTTTGCGCTATGTTCCTATTTAAAAAACTTTTATTTAACATTGAGACCCTACATGATTCAAATCCTAAATCAGCCAGTGTTTCTATCCATTAATCTTTTTTGAAAAAAAAATTGTTGAGGTCGTTTGACTTTTATTATCTCCACGGTTTAACATATAGTTACAAATTTAATCTGAAATCAAAATCAATCCAAACAATACAAGTCCGAGTCTTGTTTGAATCGATGTAGAGATGGACAGTAGCCTAAATAGTAAATACCAATCTTATGTGTATGAAAGTTAAATTATTGGATTCATATAAGAGTTTTCCTAAGGAATTCTGGAGGGTGCATACTTTTCATGATATAACAAGCACCAGCGAGAGAGAGAGAGAGTAATCAACCTTAATTATGTGTGTAAATGATTGAGCCAAAGGAAAAGACAATTCATATCAGATTATAATTCAAGCAATTCAATTATATACAAAAGATAATTCTAAAGTGAAGACTTTTGAGTTTTAGATGACAAAGTGAAATTGAAATCGAGTTTTAAAGAGTAAGGTGATGGCTTTTGAGTTTCAGAAAACAAAGTGGGATCAAAATCGAGTTTCAGAAAGTAAAGTAAGGATTTTTGAGTTTTAGAAAATAAAGTGATATCGAAAATTGAGTTCCAAAAAGTATAACTAAAAATAAGCCGTTTTATACAAATTTAAGGAGAGGTTAAGACATAAAATATATCAGCAATGCCTTAAAATGGTTCAAGAATAAGGTGGAATGACTCAGAGACGATTTATCGGAAAGGAGGAGCCCTTGAGGACTCGAGTCTTCCAATGCAGTAGACATTTATTTAGTTTTTCTTCTTCAATAATTAGTCACAATAATGTATATAATTATGGCTTAGAAAACTCAAGATTTTCACCAAACAATCATGTAATTAAAACAAAAAATTGATACTTGACACGAAGGAAGTAGTCAATCAAATTTATTTATGTAATCATCCGGAGTCTTGTATAATGCTAATGTGAAAAATACTACGTTCTAGTTTATGGAGTCAAAAACTTTGAATCGTACAATTACTAAACGACAATCGATTTGAATGACTTTTTCTAGAAAGATTCTTAAATTATTATAAAGATAATGAACAATTCTGATTATAGCGTTTGTATAGTAAAATAATAAATATCACGTTAATGGTGAATGAGGGCTTTTTTCTTATTTGGAAGGATTGAAGTGTTATTTAAATAAATAATTATGGCCTAGTGATAACACGTCAACATCTAAGTTTGAATGAAGAGATTTTTCAATGTATCGAAAACATAAAATGATGACACGTCATATATTATTATATAAACAATATATATATATATATATTACTTGTATAATAATATATAAGGAAAACTAATGAAAAGGGCTTGAAAACTTTGAGTTTTAATGATAAGGACAAAATAAAGGGTAAAATGAATAGTGTCAGGATTGACTTTTTAGTGTAAAAATGTGGTTTTTCGTTAAAGTGAACAGTAAAGTTCCGTAATATATAACATATGTATTCACGTTCTAAACAGATCGAAAAATCTGCCGTGGTCTTGATGAGTCCATTCTGATGAGATGGGATGCGAGTGGCCCAGGGAGGGGCCAGGCCCCATGGCCTCAACCAATAGCAATAAACCTATTTGGTTGGCCTATTTGGTTTGGCTCCCCGACTGACGGGTGATCTCACAAGTCTCCCCCGATCAAAAAAAAGTAATAACCTTTCATCTTTGCTCTGTGTCTTGGGGTTTCGCCAGTTTCTCCCACGGCCAGACTTGAATCTTGATTGGTAAGAAACCCCCAAAGCCCTCGGCTCAGCCTCAAACAAGAAAATTCAAGTTTCTCTTAAAAGGTATTTTCTTTAATCCATTTTTAATTTTGTTTCACTTGTATAAAATGTGGGTCTGTCGCAAATAATGGTGAAATTAGGTAGAAAATCGAATCGCAGCGGTGAAAATATATGAAACCCAGAACGGAGATACAAGAAAAAAGATAGAAAACGCAAACTAAAGTTGATTCGTAGTTTCAATTGTGTTTTCTAATTTACATGTAAAATGAAAAACATTCAGATTTTAATGGTGGTTTATCTGCCCTGCACTTTGTGGTGTTGTCTAATTGCAGTTGTACGTCATTTCTATGATGCACTATGGATATTGTGGAATTTACCAATCGTCACACTACCGAAACGTCGTCTTGTAGATGTGAGTTAGGCTAGTTGGCTAGGGTAGTGTCAGCCTCCTCGCACCCAGTTTGTTCACTCTTTGGCATATTAAAATAGTTTAGAATATCGATGAATAAGAAAACATCTTGTCGTGTTTAAGTTTTGTGTCCTTTATTTATTGAAATCTAAATGCGAATATTTAGTTTCAATCCATACATAGCTGCCTTGATTACCAGAGATAGCTTTGAAAGTATGTAAATTGGAAAATGTTACGCTGTGATTCAGGAATTTTAGACTGCTGAGATGTGTAACTATCGAGCTTGGGAAGACGATTCTCTGCAGGGTGAAGATTATGCACAGAGCACGCCCGATGGCGTAGATGTTGGGGAGACAAGGTGGGGAGCGCGGCTGGCAATGTTGGAAGCGCGGATAGCTCGAGTGGAGGATAGGGTGGAAAAACTGGAGGCAAAGATGCTGTATCTGCAAAAGGGAATGCGCGTCGTTTGCGCGCTGTTTCTGGTTACTCTTATCTATGCAGTTGTCAAGTAAATGTTAGGGGTGATTAGCTGGTTAGTTTCAGCTGTGTATTGCTCTTCTTTGTCTGTAAAATATGTAGTTAGGCATCTGAATTCTGATGATTCTCTGAACTGCACAATTTTATTGAGATCGAATCGTACATAATGATATCAAACATCACGAAACTGCCAGACTCTTGTTCGCCAATGCTAAAAAGACAGTTTTAGATAGTTGGTGGTTTCGGTTCACCTCTGACCTGCCTCTCAACCTTCCACCCATTATTTTGCCTTTCTTTCTGTTTACTTCAAAAGGAAACAAACCGAATACAAAAATGTTATCAAACGAGCTCTGAGGAACTTTTTCTATTGTTGAAATCCTGGTAAACATTGTAAGTAAAATACAGCAACGTACGATAGCCGAGTATTTCTCGCAAATGAAATTTAAACAAATTGCTCAACAAAGTTACAAGTGAAACAGTGAATGTATCTGCAGTAGCTCCAGAGATAAGAGGGTATTGAGGCTTTCAACATCCGACCAGGCCGGAGTATCATTCCAGATCTAGTATTCCGAAATTCGAAAGAAGTATCTTTACTTGATCAACAAAGTCCGAGCCAGTAGCATACTCCGTTAGCATTCCAACAGCAAAACCGAACATTGCCCATCTGTAAAGCGAAAATCACAAAGGCAGGAGAAAGAAGATCACAGATCAACAAACTAAACTATGCCACAAGTATACAGACCCAAATAGGAAGCAGAATTCCTTTCTTTCTTGCCGTAAGTCGTTTGGTTGAGGGAACCAACAGAACTAACAAAATTGGCCACAGAATGTAACTTGATTCTAATTTTAGTTTCTATTTTCTAATTTCTAAGTAGGGGTGTTGGCGTGCAATTAACATTCGGAGTTTAGGCAGAGGTTCTTTAGTCATGATTAAGCAAACCTTCAAAACCAAATTTTCAATTCTTTGGCTTAACTTGTTAAAAACCAAATGACCGAAAACTGATCAACCAAATGCGCTTCCCAAACAATATTATCTAGGTAAACGCAAACCATCCTACTGTCCCCGAAAGATAAGGCAAGAAGGCAAAAACTGCTCTGATATTAAAACTTTTGATGTCACAACAAATAAGTAAGACTACAGAAGTCAGGTGCTTTGAGACGAAGCCTCTCTATCTCCTTTGTGAAGAACAAGCTGACTACATCATAAGTACTACAAGTAGACGAGACAAAGGCGAGATTGCAGGCCTGCTAATATTTAATCGAAAACTTTTGATTTAATATCAACATGTTCAATTGAAGGAGGGTAGCCAAAGCTAAAAGAAGTAGGATACAACTCCAACTAAATGCATTTGACACTCTCCTTGAAAGAGCAAAATCCAAAGTGTGCTAAAATATCATCGAAAACCCAGTGATTTTATAATTTGTTGGTTCCACACAAAGTGGAGCTAAAAAATTACTGATTTTGATCAGCCATTTTTCCAGTAAGATTTGAGATTCATTTCAATTTTGATATAATCTTCACCTAATCCAAACCCTAGTCCAATGATAATCAAGACAATCAAAACTGCATAAACCCAGATAAACAAATTTAAAAGCTTTTACCTGCCATTGCTAATCTCGTTCTTGTCAACAAAGCCAAAGAAAGGACCCTGGTTAGCAGCCTCAAGCTTCTTCTGCTTGAAGTACTCCTGAATCTCCTTGGCCTTCTGCCTCTGAAACTCCAAGGTCACCACATTCTTGTCCTCCACCATCGTCAGCCCGGAAACCTGGGCCGGCTCCGAGGGCTGCTGAGGCGGCGGAGAAGGAGACGGAGGAGAAGGGGGCGTTGGTTTGAGAGGGGAAGACGGCGGGGAGGGTTCTCGGAGGGAAGGAGCAGCAGGTCTTCTGATAGGCCCTTCAGTCTGGGAGCTCCTTATGCTAATTTTTACATGGTAAGGCTTTGTTGAAGAGGAAGAAGACAGCATAAAAGAATGATTTGAAGAACAAGAAGAAGAATGTGAAGAGGAAGATGATGATGATGCAGGTGGGATTTTGATGCAGCGAAAGGAAGATGCCACTGACATTTTTGTGTTCTTTTGCTTTCTGAGGATTTTTTTTTTTTTTTGTTTTTTTTTTTTTGTTGCTTGCTTGTTTATTTAATTTTGTTAGGGTTTGGACGAATTTGGGGGTGTGATCTGCTTGTGTTATCCATTGAAGCAGATGGAGTTGGAAGTGCTATTTGTGGATAAGGCGTTGCCAAGTTTCTGTGAAAAAAGGGAGATGGCTGGCTTTCTTCTAATTCTAATTCCCAAGTCGGTCTTGTGCATGCAAGAGATGGCTGGCTTGAGTTTGGCGCCTTACGGCTTTTCTATTCGCGAGAGACACGTGCCAGTTATCCGTCATGTCATTTTTGGAGAAAATGATAATCCTACACCATTTTTTGCTTACTATTCCAGTGTTCAATATATTCATTTATGAAAAATTTGATTGATTTATCAATATAAATATCGGTTGATTTTTATAAAAATTATGAAAATTTGTAATATGACAGATATATCAATTTATTTAGATTTTATCAAAATTAGAGAAAAAAAATTTCAAAAAAAAAAAATCAAAAGTTCAAAATCCTCAATAGATTCCGGTAAAATTTGTGCAGTGAATAGGTAATCATTTATTGATTTTCCAATATCTCGCCATAGTGAAGTTTGCACTTCATCCCCTCCCTTCTATATCGCTCCTTAATTTTATTTTTTTTGGATATTTTGATATAAATATCAACAATTTTTTAATATTTTAAACACTATTACACACTGATCTTTATTTACGCTCATCAGACCCAATAAACCAAGTGATTATCATTTATCTATTTTGGTTTTGGTTTTGGAGTCGCAGTGCAGAGAGAGCCGACAATGCTATAAGAAGTCAGTAACCAGCGCGCGTAGTACCAATAAATCTCTTCCAATTAAACTCAAACCATAAGGACAAAAAATAATACATTAATTATGACAAAATAATGAACAAGGCAGTCACACAGAAGGAGAATAACAAACAAAACCATGTCCCCATACCTAAAATGGCAAAATTGAAACCCACAGCAACCTGATATACACATGAATGTTCATTCCGACGGGCATAGAGAGAAATAATACTCCTTGGTCCTTGCTACGGTGGTATTCTGCACGGACTCAAAAACCGCTTTCTTCTTCCAGAAACAAGTAAATCAACCAAACAAGCTATGTTAGCGGTAAGTTACCTGATGCAATATTTGCATCCAAAGAGCAGAAATGCCCAAATCATCATCGGGTAAATGCCAAACTACATCACCACACACGAGCAACTTTTTTCATTCCCATCGTCGAACCCATCATCTGATCCGTCCGTTTCACTGCCCATACAAACATGTTTCCATCTCAGCAAAAATTATATGTAGTACTAAAAAGAGAAATGAAAGAACGCGAATGCAAGAAAAAAATATGTACTTCCTAAATTGCACGCGAGAAAAACACCTTGCAGAAGAATATGTGACATAAAAAAGTATAATTTTAACCCTCAAATATCAGACTGGAAATTCAACAAGCATAACCTATATTGATTACAGTCAATCCTTGCTGCTTGTTTTTCTATCCCACCACCCTTCATCGCTCTCATATCTCAAGCACAAAAAGTGGAATCTTAAAACTAAAACCAAAATGATTATTAAACATACAGGTAAAGACCACCACCATGTACCTTACAAATTGACAAATAAAAGGGGATGAAGGATTATGGACTCTGATCACAGAAGCTCTTACAACAAGAGCTCTGATACCATATTAGGCAACCACTATAACTCAAAAGGTTAAGTTGTTAAAGAATGGACCTTATCAAGCCAACAACTTTTATCCCAATAATCTAAAAATAGGCTAAAACCACAAATCTTCGAGAGTAACTGCCTTCTCATAAACCTAAACCACCAACATCAAGGAACTGAAATCTCTTGGCAAACTTGCGAAGTAAAAAGACAATGCCAAAAGGATATGATGGATACTCTCAACCTTGCCTTTGAGCATAATGCACAAATGGGGAGATAACAACCATACAACTTTTTCCTTTGGAGAAAATCACACATACTAAGTTTCCTATGGGCCAACAACCATGCAAAAATCTTCACTTGAATAGGAGCACTAAGGTTCCAAACTAAAGCTAAGCATGGATCAGAAAAGTCTCTTAACAAAATCAAAAACTAATTTACTAGTTAAGCTCCACAAGCATGAATATACCATACTAAAATCCAAGAAATATACGAGAAGGTGAAAAGGAAGCAACAGATGACATTAGCACATTATTGTACATATGAAGAAAGTGGAAAGATGATTCACTGTGCTAACTCTCTTCCCAAAACCAAATTTAACACCTACCACAAAAATGAGCATTATGATTCAACAATCTTCACCAAATTAAGAAAACCTAATGTCCTCCCCCGAAGTACAAGAGATACATCCACAAACTGTAAAGAGATATTTGCGTAGACCCCTTCCGACAAAGAAAATCCCTCAATCCCATTATAGGGAAATGAGGGAAACAGGCCACTCTACCTACCTAGAAGCTTTAAGTTTACCCTTCAGCCAACCATAAAAAGTAAATGAAGAAAGAGCTGAACAAAATCTCAATTTAAACACTTTGATGAGTTTGTAACCAAACTTATTGGGTTGGTAACCTCTAACTTGCCAAGTTGCAGGTTCGTGGCAATTAAACAAATAGATGTAGCCTTAGTTCAAGCATTAACAACACAACAAGCAGATAGCTCCTAGTCATAAATCGACCTCGACTTCCCAACTATACAACCAAACTATCATTGAAAACCCATCCGACACTAGGGGCATGTTTGGATGAGGAACTTCCAAATTACAAGGGATTTAGGCATAGTGATGAAGAAATGGATCACAAAAAGTTTGAAGGGGGGGATTGGAAATGCACCACATGAGCATTACAAAAGGCATGATCGAGGGATTTGAAAATTACTACTTGGAAGGGTCATTTACAATTCCCTCTCACATACCATTGTAATGCTCATGAAGTCATTTTCTAATTCCTTTTATCTAAACTTTTGGGATCCATTTCTTCATTTTGCCTAAATGCCTTGGAATCTGGAAATCCCTCACCCAAACATACCCTAGAGATATATCCCAACCACAATTAAACACATCCCGTCCATCCTTCGGAGAATCCAATCATCTATATTTTTCCCCACTAATTGGACACCTACCTTAAATTTCACCATCTCATATATGTGTGTCCTTATTTTAATACATGTGAAAGGTCAATGACTTAAACATTAGACATGTAAAAGTCCATTCATAGTGATTCTACTCTTATATTCCAGTACTTGGGAGAAAACACCCAATTAAAACCCCAGTAATGAGGCTTAGTTTCTGGGAGCCTGCAGTTAGTTTACTCTAAGTTCAACTAATGGCACAAATAAAGAATTGGAGATGTGTTTAGTAATATTGTAATATAAAATTTAATATACCTGGGTTCAAATTCCCTGATTTCAACAAGCTCACTCCCACAAACATCTGTCCACTGCACTTTCCTCCTTTCCGCATGACCAGGAATATCACTACCTGGTTCACTCAATGCTTCACGTTCATTAGCACTCTCCACAGAAACTGGAGTTCTTTTGGATGGCTTCTTCAGGCTACTTTTAAGAACAACCTTTCTTGCAATATGGTCATCTTCAGCCTCAGCAGTATGATCCTTGCCTTTGTCGGAAACAAGAGACCCAGGCAAGATATCCTGCTGTTGGGCAGGGCCTACTTTAAGAGGAGATGGGGTGTCGAGCCCGGCGGAAGCGCGACCAAAGCAGACAAAGGAGGCGCAGCCGCGGGAAATTCGGTTCTTTGTGGAAGCCAGCTGGAGGTCAGTGTCAGATTCTTGATCCACCAACCGGTACTGATTCCACGGCGAAACTCTCATGGGTTTATCTTCGTTCTTCTGACCCAAGAGAAGAAGGGCTAGGCCCTTGCTATACCCAGCAGCTGAAGATGAGAAGAACCCTCCTCCTTCTACTGCAAATAACATCAGTTCTGCTCATCTGATCACCAACATGTTTCTTCTATACAGTTGGCCTCTACTCAGAAGAACCAAATCCACCTTACTTCCATCCACCAATAACTCACTGTAAGAATAGTGAAAGATAATCAGCATTTGCATCATTGTAAATCTACCAAGTTACCAACAGAAACTAATCCAGTTCCCAAATTTTTAAATAAAGTGTGCATATATTGTAATATTGGGCCAAAGCAGGAGAGGAATTCCACAATTAATCATGTTCAACACATGCATGCTTTGGCATGGAATTCCACACTTAATCATGTTCCACACATGCACGCGCTGTTTCAAAGATATATTGTATTACGCCTTTTCACATAAGGGATTCCTATTTATGGGGGTGCCATGTGAGCCTGACATGCAATATGGTTCAATGATCTATATCACTCGTATTTCAAGTCATTTCAGAAACCATTGAGTTATGTAACTATAACCAGAAAAATAGACGAACACTATGTTCCATGTAAATACTAAAATAATCACAACGGTAATCAAATGGCTATATGATTATATGGCTCAAAATTTCGAATTAATAGAGCAGATTGCTATTCGCAGTCCTTACTTTTTTCAAAATGAGGACATCCTTATTAAAGAAAGACCATGTGCGGGTAATGTTGTCATGTAAGACAACTCACATGTTTTCTTGCCACATTGCAGATCAAGACCATTAATCAAATACACTCATGTCTGAATGTGCAGTCTAATTGACAATCGGATTAATATGATCCAACAAAATGCAGACACGCGCACACACACACAGGGATTTTGAATTGGAACTGTTGATCAAGTATAATCACCCTGATTAACAATTTGACAATATACGATACCAACATCTGGAAGAAGATCAAAACTAGATATATGCACATACGCATATTTGTGAGCACAAAACTCAATAAAACCATAGTCTTGTAAGACATTCGAAAACTTTAGAACGAGGTAAATTGATATGATTCAGTACCAAATACCAAGAAACACACAATTGCTCGTGATCGGGTAAGGTCAAAGCCTTTCCTCTTGTTCAAATTCACAACATCAATAGAACGTTGATATAAACCAAATTTCGATAAACCAAGGTCAACAAGGCTTCCGTAAGATGTTCAATTTATCGGAAGGCAGAAAATTACCCAACAATTCATAGTAAACTAGTACAAAACTAGTAAAATTAGTCAGTTATGCGAGAAACAGTAATACATTACCCATCACAGCATTCCAACAGTCACCCATTAAATTAAACCAACAGTAACTAATTACTCTAATCTTAAACAGTATCATATATTTATGAACAGTCACACAATTTTACATTTTCTATTTTTGAAACTTCAAAAGAAATCAAAAGATTAAATAACTCTTAATTTGAACTGAAATTCCACTTTTTCTTTCAAGAATCCCAAAGGGAGTAAAACTTTATTCTTTTCAGTCCCATCATTTTCTCGGGAATCAAACAGAAAATCAGATCAAAGACAAAGGGAGGAGAGTTGGCCTAAATACCTGAAGAAGTTGAATATCCAAGAAGTATAGGGATGTCCAGATACTTGGCGGCCGTCGGATCGGCGGCTCTGACTTCTTCGATCGCGGCAAATACTAAAAAACCGGTGACGAATCGGAGAGAGAGAGAGAGAGAGAGAGGAATAAAAAAGAAAAGGAAAAAAATAAAAGGAAAAAAGGAAAAGGCGTGGGTTTACTAATTATGGTTGGTATTATTTAAAGGTATATAGGATGGTGACTCCCAGGAAGAATGATAGCGACGGGCCCTCATAATTTTTTTTTCCTCCTTTATCTATTATTTTCCTTCTATTTTTGCTTCACTCACTTTTGTCTTTTGGTAAAGTATATAAATTAAAGAAAACTAACGAAAATGGCTTGAAACTTTCCTTTTAACGAAAAGTCACTTTTAAAGGGATAGTAAATAGTGACAGTTAAAGGTAAAAAAACGGTTTTTCGTTAAAAGTAAACAGTACCGGGGTGTTTTATTAAACCTCCCTATAAATTATGATCCATTGCTATGATGCTCCCAAAATTCAAAAGTATTTATCACTTACTACTATGGCTTAATGGTATTTATTTTTATTTTTATAGATTCAATTCTCGCTACATACGAATTTAAATCAAATTATTGCTAACTCATTGTGAGGTTTAGCCCACTTCCTCACCTCATAGTATAGATAGATAATATCGTTTGTTAAAAAAAAATTAAAAGTATCTCACTGAAAATGTTAAATAGAATAAAATATTCAAATAATATGATTGTTGATGCACTACTGTGATATATTATACAAGGGCGTAAAAATGTGTCAAAAAATGAGTCAGAATTGAAATACACGTATTTTTTTACACATTTTGACACCTATTTTGTAGACCATTATGTAATATATTTTTTCAAGGATCTGATCAGTTTATATTTCAATTCATCAGTTATTGAACGTTCTTACAAAAAAAATTAGACAAATTCAAAACCATTAAGACATTTATTTTAAGTGAAGAAAATAGACAAATATGGTTTTGCAAATAAAATATAAAATGGCTAACCTTTAATCCAACGGTTATAT
The DNA here is from genome assembly GCA_963580275.1 of Crataegus laevigata. Classification (NCBI taxonomy): domain Eukaryota; kingdom Viridiplantae; phylum Streptophyta; class Magnoliopsida; order Rosales; family Rosaceae; genus Crataegus; species Crataegus laevigata. Next base: position 4,759,141 of record OY756941.1, read on the forward strand.
GGCTTCACATTTGGATGATTTTCACTAGACACAATATTTAAGAGAAGACCTAAAAATAGACGGTTCAAATCATTAAAAAAAAAGTTACGGAGTGAACCTTGTATGAAGGTGTCAAAATGTGTCACAAAATTGGGTGCCCGCAATCTTAACCTTGTGTGTGTTTGTGTGTGTGTGTGTGTATTATTGGATCGCGGAAATACATTACAGAGTAGGCTCTACAAAATGTGTGTCAAGAAATGAGTGTCCCCGACGCTAATCCATTAATCATATTTAAAATTGTTATTGGCACTGTAAAAATTTGATTATGCACTTCTAATAAACGTATTTTTTTTCTTCTAAATATAGAAAGTTTGGAGAGCTTAAATAGGCATGTGGTCTAATATCTAAGTAGATAAAGTGTGGGTTTCTACCCATGTATCACGGGTTCGAAACTCCTCACTCCTCTAAATTAATGTAACAATTTCGAATTTTTCCTCCCCTTAATATTAGCTAACAAGGAGTGCACAACTAAAATTTTGGAGAACGAATAATAGTTGATAATAAGGAGTAAAATACTAACATGATGCCTTTCACAATATTTTGTATTAAACTTATATTCAACGTGCTCCTAGGGCTTAAAAATCAATGTTGATACCAATTCGGCACACCAATATTTTCACAAATATAATTGAAGTTGTTGAACCCCCTATGTAGAAGATCTTGAACTTAGTAGTGAATTGCCTAACCTTGTCTTCAAGTTCTAGAATCATAAGCTGAGAGTATTCCAGCCAAAGTCGCTCGGTACAAAAGTCAGCAGCGTGTTTCGCCACCACACCACCACACTCATCTGATTCGCCCTACCAAACTCGGTTGCAAATTGGCAAGCTTACACCAACATATAGATGTAACTAGTTCAGTTGTTATTCGGCATGCGCACCACGTAAGTCTTGTAATTTCTAAACATGAACATTTATAAATTTCTCCATAAATACTTGCCAGGTTCTTTAATTGTTAAAACTCTGAAAGTGACCTTGAAGTTACTAAAGGCTAGTTAGTACTAGTAGTTACAAACTTACATGCATAAACGACTTTATTTCTTTTCTTAAGTCGTCTTTCCTGACCATGAGACATTGAGAATTACTCTTTGACTTATTGTGGATATGGATTGACTGTTTCAAAGGGTTGGAGGGCTTTGGTAAGAAAATTTGCCACTAACAAGGTCATTGGATCAAGAGTTATGAATTTCATTTGGGAAATTTCAAAAAATCCGATGCCTCCTCTTATCTCTCCTCTCCTATGAAGTACGGACACGGGAGGGGGTACGGATCTCAACTTCTCCATCACAACCAAAAGGCTTTGGTAAAGTCTTACGAGGGGCCGGAGAAGAAGTCAAATCTTGTTAAAGAGAAACCAACTAGTGTCTTTGTTAAAGCATCCCATTTTATGAATGACAATTCAAATCGTTAAACTCGATAACTGTTGATAATCACCAGAATAGAATGGATTTAGGGATGAAAATTTAGTTATATTTCGGATATGGAAAAAAACCAACAATATTATTTAGTTATAATTTCGTATATAGTTATAAAGGTCTTCAATCCATATATGTCTCCAAATCCGACCTGAATAATACATCTTACGTATATAATATAATTTATATATAATAAATATAGTACTGTATAATATATATATATATATATATATATATATATATATGTGTGTGTGTGTGTGTGTGTGTGTGTGTGTGTGTGTGTGTATTCACCGAAACTCAACCTTGAGAATTACAAATGGTTCATTTTGTAATAAAGTTCAAAGTTTTGAATCAAAACCAATGAGAGGCAACATTATTAATGTATTTATTATATTATAATGAAGAAATTAGTATCTATTGTTGCAGTCATATTTAGAATAGGAATGTGATTGTGTTAATCATAGTAGATATGGAAATATATCTTATATTTCTATTAGGAGTTGATTACCTATTAATTATTGTAATTCTTTTTACCTATCTTACTACTATAAATAAAGGCACAACAGGGTGACAATTAAATTACTCTCTCTTCTCCCTCAATTCTGCCGCCCCCTCTCTCTAAACCTTAGATCGTTCAATCAAATAGGTCTATAACACGTTATCAGCATGCTCTTACCAGAAGCTGAGGAATTAACGGATCATAAGAGGAGGTCATCTTCTACAAATTCAAAGGCTTACAATTGTTTTTTGCTAATCAGATACGCTTAAAATAAAAGAAGATATTTGAAACGTTCACGGAGCATAAAAACATTCCCTATGATTCATGAACCCCTCTATGTTTATATTTCCTTTACTATATATATATATATATATATATATATATATATATATATTGTATATGTTCATATATTTGTCAATATATATATTTGTTTCATGCATTACGCAATTAAATTGCTATGTGGAATTTGTGAGTCAATGTATATAAAATAAATTAGAAGCAAATCTAGGGTTTGTAAAACCCTACCCATGTCGAACAAAGAAAAAAAAAAGAAAATTGGACATGGTGCGGCACACCCACTGCACCACCATTATGCACTACCATCTGCAAGATCATTGGCCTGAAGCCCAGCTGATTGTCACAACAACAAGGCCTCGGCCTGGGGTCAATCTCGACAGGGCCTGAAGCCCGCGAGCCACCAAGCTGTCTTAGCCTGACTGCCAGCAAGCTTTTATGCTTGCTGAGCCTTGTGTTGCCCCGGCCCACAGCCATCCAATCAACCTAGTTGGTTGGGTCTTTTCCTAAGCCCAAAGATAAAGGCTCTAGCCTTAGCTGGGCCTAAACTCGAGCCACCCCCTTCGGCCCAACACGCTAGCCTTCACAACTGGGCTTACCCCCTAGACCCGTGGCTTGCAGCCCACTTTCGAGCTCTTTTGCTCACGACACCCAACCCAATTTTGGGCTATGGTATTTTCGTCCCAATGATATTATTTTAGTATTATTTTGTTTCTACAATTGACCATGTATGGCCTGATTTATTGAATTAATTAAAAGTGATCTGCAGTCCATTAATCTAATAATGAATCCAAAATTATTGACTTAAAGATCACTTTTGGATATTAACAATTCAATAATTTATTTTTATACTTTGAACCATTGACATACTTTCGTAGTAACGAAGCTCTCATACTTGAGTTCCCGAAGAACCTCAAATCCACTATATTTAATTTAGTATATTGCATTCTGTGTTTCTTTATGAACCTCTCATTATGAACTAATTGTTCATAAAACTAAATTGAACCTGTAGTTTCAAATTTAGTGCCCTTGAAACCCGAAGTTTTCATTCAAAAGATACCACATGAAATATGTAATTTTCATGCATAAATTAAACTAATACATGTCTATAGAACCTGTTTGTTCTACGATAAATGTCTATGACTTACCATATGACTAATCACGTTTCTTTCTCCCTCCGTTTTAGGGATATGTCGAACTTGAACAAGCTCGATTTCTCTACTTTAGAGGTCTTCGAAAGAAAATATCTGAAGTGCTTCAAGACGTGAAGCTCCATCTAACTGCAAAGGGTATTAGAGCCACCATCGAGGTACTTATCGCCGACAAACCTGTTGATGAAGCTCATAAGGCTAATGCAATGATCTTCATTCGAAGACACATCCATGATGCACTGCAAACCGAGTACCTCATTGAGAAGGACCCACACACCCTCTAACTTACTCTGGCTAACCGTTTCGATCACCAGAAAGACATATACTTGCCTGAAGCAAGAGACAACAGGCAACATCTTCGTTTCCAGGACTTTAAGTCCGTGAATGAATATAACTCTGAAGTTTGTAGAATCCGTTCACTGCTGAAATTTTGCAAAGTGGAACTAACCAAATCAGATTTCTTGGAGAAAACCTATATGACCTTCCATGTCACCAATATTGTCATGCATCAACAATATAAGGCACGTAAATTCACCAAGTTTTCGAATTTGATCTTTGTTTTACTTTTCACTGAAAAGCAAAACCATCTATTGATGAAAAATCATCAAGCTCGATCAACTGGCTCAAACGTCGCGCCTGAAGCGCATGCAACTAATTCTAGCAGCCATAAATGACAAAAGAATCGTTATGGCCGTGGCAGTGGGCGGCAAGCCCCACCACGGGCCCAAGGTCAACATAATGCCGCACCTAAGGGAGGAAATGTGACCCAGCAGCGTCCACCACTCGCCATTAAGGCCCCAAACTTCAAGAACAAGGGCAAAGCTCCCGTTCAGCCTACTTCTACTGAACTGGACATGTGCTACTGTTGTGGATCAAAGGATCATTGGTCATGCATATGCCAAGCTTCCTCTAAGGCTATTGCCAAGTATCATTTTCGTCGTGAGTCTAACTTTGCACATGTGGATCATCCGGAAGATGCTACTACATCAATGGAGATATTAGATTTTCATGAGGGATCAGCTCCTATGAATGAATAAATTAGACATGTTTTTAGGGTGTTTACCCTTAGTGGCCGAACCCACTAGGAGTGGCCGACCCCTACCCCTCCCTATTTTTCTAAGGTTGTGGTTTAATTTTGAACAATTTTTCTAAGTATTTGGAATAATTTGTTTGGTTTTGGTTTGTTTTGAATTATAGATTGTTATTTGAATGGATATTATTTTCTCAAATCGCTTAATTGAATTAATGGACTTATATTTATGCATGTAACCAATTCAATCAATTTATTTCTAGGTATGTCTAGTCGGAAAGTTAATTGTCTGGCAAATAGTGCAACCACGCACACCATATTGCGTGAACGACACTACTTTACTAACTTAATACCCAAGAAAGCTCATTTTGACAACTCTCTCAAGCCATCCAACCTGATTGAAGGATACGAAAAGCCACGTATCATGTTGTCCAATGGTACTATCTTAACCATTAAGGAGACACTCTATTCTCCACGTTCCGGAAGAACGTTGTTGAATTTTAGAGATATTCGAGATAATCAAGATCATATTGAAACCACTGAAGATAATGGTTCTAAATTTCTTTGTATCACTTCTTACAAATATGGCCAAAAGCGTATTCATGAGAAGTTGGAACGTCTGCCAAATGGGTTGTACATCACAACCAATCGTGGCATAGAAGCCCATAGTGTGGCCATCCTTATGTTTGAGTTCCAAGACACTTTGTTGCTTTGGCATGACCGTTTGGGACATCCTGGAAGTGACATGATGCGCCGTATCCTCAAATCTTCACACGAGCATAAGTTACATCCCTATGTTGGAGTTCTACCTTGCAAAACGTGTTCTTTAGGAAAGTTGAATACTCAATCCTCATATACAAAGATTATTCACGACCTCCCTAAATTTCTTCAAAGGATTCAATGGGACATTTATGGACATATCCAACCAACATACAGATCTTTTAGATACTTTATGGTGTTGGTTGATGCATCGATACTGTCACATCCCAAACTCGGCTCTGCCATAGCACAATATTGTCCTCTTTGGGCCCCGGCCACACCCTCACAGTTTTGTTTCTGGGAACACCCACATGAGAACTTCCCAGTGGGTCACCCATCCTAGGATTACTCTCGCCCGAACTCACTTAACTTCAGAGTTCCGACGAACTCTGAAGCCAGTGAGCTCTCAAAAAACCTTGTGCTATATGGAGGGGAGCATGTACATATAAGGCATATTACCCCATCTCCGTTGGTTGATATGGGATGTTACAGATACGATGGTCACATGTTTACCTATTGTCCACACACAACGCCGCGTTTGATAAATTCCTAGCTCAAATCATTAAGCTAATGGCTAACCACCCTGATTATTCGATTAAATCGATATGACTAGATAACATTGGAGAGTTTACGTCACAGACTTTTGACGATTATTGCATGTCAGTAGGGATTGATGTGGAACATCTTGTATCTCATGTTCACACCCAAAACGGCCTGGCAGAAGCTTTCATAAAACGCCTTTAATTGATAGCTCGAACTTTGGTTATAAGAACCAAACTGCCGGTATCTGCCTGGGGCTATACAATATTGCACGCAACTATGTTGGTCCTCCTGAGGCCCACCGCTACTTAACCACATTCACCGTTATAGTTGGTCACTAGATATGAGCCTGATGTCTCACATTTACGGGTGTTTGGGTGCACCATTAATGTGCTAATAGAGCCACCACTACGTTACAAAATGGGTCCTCAGAGAAAAATGGGAATTTATGTCAGTTATGATTCACCATCAATTGTTCGCTACTTAGAACCCTTGACAGAATGTCTCTTTACCGCACGCTTTACAAATTGTCACTTTGATGAGACAATCTTCACGTTGTTAGGGGAGATAAGCATGCTAACATTCCTGTAGAATGCCACAAATTATCATGGTATGCTCCCACTATGTCTCATTTAGATCCCTGCACTGCCTAGTCTGAAACTGAGGTGCAACGAATTATAGATCTTTAAAGCATTGCTTAAAGCATGCTGGATGCTTTTAATGATCTAGTAAAGGTGACAATATCACAAAAACCCGCTACAAACATACCTGTAAGGATAGATGTACCCCGCGTACGTCAACAACCCGCCTGAGAAGGCCAAACCATCCCCAAAGTTAGGGAGGCTGCACCTTCCACACGACAAGGTACATTGACGACTAGCCAATCATCTACTCCAACCCTGAAGCGTGGTAGACTCATTAGTTCAAAGGATTCACAACCCTAGAAGAGGAAAATGGCACTAATTAGTAACCTTAGTTTGAATCGACCATCGCTCATCCGTTCCAACGCATACGGTTATTCCAGATTACGGTGATGCTTTAGACGAAACATGCCAACCTCCTGAGAATCGCGAGATTTCGGTCCACTGCGCAATATTATATGAGGTTTGGAATACGAATGTGATGATCGTCGACGATGCATTTGCGTACTCAATAGCTACTGACATCATGTTTAGCGATAACATTGAACCACGTTCCGTCGATGAATGCCAACGTAGAACCAATTAGTCAAACTAGAAACAAGCAATTCAGGTCAAACTTGATTCGCTCGTGAAACATAAAGTGTTTGAACCTATCGTTCTTACACCACCATGCGTGAAGCCCGTTGACTACAAATAGGTTTTCGTGAGGAAGCGTAACAAGAACAATGAAATAGTGCGATACAAAACACGCCTCGTAGCACAAGGCTTCTCTCAGCACCCTGAGATTGTTTACAAGGAGACGTATTCTCCCATAATGGACATTATAACGTTCTGCTACCTTATCAGTTTGGTAGTTTTCGAAAAACTGAATATGCAGCTTCTAGACCTGGTAACTGCGTCTTTATAGGGATCTAGATACGAAAATATACATGAAAGTTCCAGAAGGATTTTCATTGAATGGTTCAAATAGTTCTAGATCTATCAATTAGGTTGAGGAGGTAACTCTACGGATTGAAACAATTCGGGTAGATGTGGTATAACCATTTGAGTGAATATTTTGACAAGTTAGGGTTATGTGAGCAACGAATTATGCCCATACATGTTCATAAAGAAGTCACATTTCGGATTTGCAATCGTTGTAGTTTATGTCGCTAACATAATTGCTGCATACTTGAAATCAGAATTTGAGATGAAAGATCTTGGAAAAACTTGATACTGTGTCGGCTTGAAGATCGAGCATTATTCGGATGGAATCCTAGTACATCAATTGAACTACACCCAAAAGGTGTTGCGTCGTTTTAATGAAGATAAAGCGAAGCCTTTGAGTACACACATGGTCGTTCGGACTCTAGATGCTAAACGAGATCCCTTCCGTCCAAATGAGGATGAATAAGAGATTTTGAAACCCGAAGTTCCTTACCTAAGTGCAATAGCGGCTTTATTGTACTTGGCTCAATGCACTAAACCCGATATCTCCTTCGCTGTTAATCTTTTGCCTAGATACAGCAATGCGCCCACACGCAAGCACTATAATGGTGTTAAAGACATTTTTCGCTACCTCAAGAGTACAACGAACTTGGGCTTGTTCTATACCCACGAATCTCTGAGTGTTGTCGCCCCTTATGGTTCTCGGATTGATTCTCGCCTTGTTGGTTACGCAGATGCTGGATAGCTGTTTAACTCACATTAGGCACGTTCTTAAACGGATTATGTCTTTACCATTGGAGACACCGCTATATCTTGGAGGTCTACAAAGTAAATGCTAGTTGCGACTTCGTCGAACCATGCTAAGATTCTCGCCCTGCATGAAGCATCGCGTGAATGCTTTTGGCTGAGAGAAGTTATGGAACATATTCGAAGCACTAGTGATCTTACAGCAGTCGTTGACCTTCTTACGACGATCTTTGAAGACAACGTAACATGTATCGAGCAGTTAAAGAAGGGAGACAACGCCAAACACATAGCGCCGAAATTTTTCTACTCACACCAGCAGTAGTAGCATCAGGACATTGAAGTCAAGCAAATTTGTTCCCAAAACAATCTGGCCGATCTCTTCACCAAGTCATTGCCTAAGTCTACTTTTCAGAAACTCGTCCAAGGAATCGGTATGTGTAAATTATCTGAGTTGAATCGCTTATAGTTCTCTTATTTAGAAGTTATGTCTAACTTAGGGAGAGTATCTAAAAGCATACTCACATGATCTTAATGTACTCTTTTTCCTACGATTGAGAGCATTTTTCCCACTGAGTTTTTGCTACCTAACGAGGTTTTAACGAGGCACCCATCCTGAGATGATCATACTCCGTTGAGTTCACTACTTTCATTCTATTTGACATTTGTTTTAGACATTATGAATACTTTTCACTTTTCTCCTTAGTCTATGAGTTTTTTCCCCATGCCTTGAGTTTTACCATAGTGAGGTTTTGTGAGTTTTACAACAAATGCATACTTTCTTAAAATTGAGACTCGTGTTCACCCGTTGTGTCAATGACTTCATCAACTATTCTACCTTATTTGCTGAAGATCTGATGCAATAGCTTGTTGAGTATTTACACACTCAAGGGGGAATGTGGCAGTCATATTTAGAATACGAATGTGATTGTGTAAATCTTAGTAGATATAAGAATGTCTTATATTCCTATTAGGAGTTGATTACCTATTAAATGTTGTAATCCTAAAGGGAAATATTTTTGTCTATCCTACTACTATAAATAAAGACACAATGGGGTGAATCAAACACATCTCACAATTAAATCACTCTCTCTTCTCCCTCAATACTGTCGGCCCCTCTACAACATCTATTATATTATAATGCATTAATTGAACATATATATATATATATATATATATTGTATTGACAAATATGAAAATAACTGTTAACCGATAGAAAATCCTTTACCGATTAGTATGGTTATGTATAATACACAATAATTAATTTGCAGTTATGGATATGATTAATTTTCGTAGTTATAGAGACAGATATAGCATATCCTCAAACCGAACCGTTGCCATTCCTATCATAGTTGAGTTGGGTCGACTGTATGAATCCTAAGACGCCATTCCGTCCAATACAAGGTTTTTCCATGTGTAGATTGGGAAATCATGATCTTAATTTATAAATTAATGACTGCAATCTTCAATTGTAATGTAAAAGCAGAATCAATACATTTACAGAGATAATCTTTCAACATTAAAAGCAGTGACTAATCAAAACACAACGGTTTTTGTTAAAAACAAAATGAAACGAAAAGCAATACAAAAAAGATGCTTACAGAAGATGGAGAAGACCAAGCTATTCTCAAACAAGACAGCAAAAGTAAATTAATTTGATTGCATTACCGCTTCCATGCTGTGCCGTCTTCCCTTACGGAATTGCACCAGAGAGGAGCTTTGTGTTGCCATGGTTCTTCCAAGACTTTTGACCGTCCCATGGGAAAGAATACTTGGATGAAGTAGCTGAGCATTTTCAGTAGGTAGAATCATGACCAGGACTATCTGCATGCATGTCCATCGAGGTATCATTGGAACTCGGAGGATTAGCATCCCGGTTTGGGTGGGGAAAGCTAGGTTCATTGTTTCGGGCTCCATTTCCAGATGGCAGACCTGAGCCTGGGTAATATCCATCTTGAGAAATGTGATAGTGCTGAAGACTTTGGCGAACAGGGCTTGAAAGAGCATTTGAGAAGACTGAATTCTTAGATTGATGATCGCACTGCTCAGAACGAATTCCCTGCGCAGTATTTGTTGGACCAGATGACCCAGAAGTAACTGGGAAACCTGAGCTTGAGAAATGCACGGTGGGCTGATGTTGGAGTGGCAACCTAGGGGACATTGATGGCTCCTCTCCACAATAGTCCAACTCATTCTGCATGGAGATAAGAAAGATATTCGTAAGCTGTACAAATGAGGTCTAAATTAGAATTTTCAAGATCTTAACAGCACGCTCGTTTAATTTCTTTATTACAGAACGAACATGCATCTATAAGCAAAAGAAATAAACTTATCAGTATGAAACCAAGGTAAAGAAACATTCCTCTATGATTGGTGATGGCAAAAACCACCTAGGAAAACCAGACTCTTAAGGCCGGTTTTATTTTGGTTTTTTATTTTAGTTTTTACTTTTGTGCTTGAGATATGGAGGAAGTCTGTAGTAGAAAGGAGAGATGAAGAAGAGTGGAGGAATGTATACTTTTGTTTCTTATACATTTCTCTACATCTCTCCCACCATCATTCCTCGACCCTTCATCACCCATCCTTCCTCCTTTATATTTTCCCCATATCTCAAGCACAAAATGTGAAAACTAAAAACCAAATGGTTACCAAACACTCCCTTAGTTTCTACTTAATAAAGGGTATAAAAGTACTCCCTTGAAAAGAAAAAAAGAACCACATAGCTGCGCAATGTTTAAAGTTTCAAACAGCATATGCAAACCATAAAATTAATCCCTTCTGTTGGGCGAAAAGAGAAGGTTGGAATTCTTCAACTGGGAAAAATATGGAAATAAACCCTCACAAAAGTTCAGCTGATCAACAACAATGGTAATATGAAACAAAACCATAGGTCACAATGTTGGACTTATAAAAGGTCTTAAATCTAGACACACCTAACCCTATGCTCCCTAGAAGGCAAATACAAACGTACAAGAGATATATACTTAGCATGTACATGAAGTCTACAAAGAGAAAATGTCAAGTAATTAACATGAGATTCAACTTCAAGTAATGCATTAGAAACGTGTTACATGAGGAATGGATAGAATGTATGGAAAAGAGTAAGTGACATCATCCAAATAAGCTGCAATTAAAGTTTAAAATATAATAAACCCATCAAAAGTCGGAATGTTTGATACAAAGGGTGTGTGCTTAATGGACTCTACCAAAATATTAACCCCGTCACTGATATATACCATCTCTGAAAGAAAGGCACACTTAAGTTTGAGAGAACCATTTTGTTTTACACAAACTTTGAGTGCCAAAGGAGTGACTTCATGAGTCTGTCCGAGTGCAACATCAATGTTTTTTGTGTACTCTGGATAGGTTACCACACAATGAAACAAACAATCCAAGATGGAATAATAGATCCTTTATGAAAATAAACAAAGAAAATAGTAAACAAACCTGAAGATAATTGACTATATCGACTGTTGTAACTCGTGAGCCTCCTTCTTGCTGTCTACAGATCCACTGATAAATTTTATCCTGAAAAGACATTTGGCACGGTTTCATCAATGAAATGTAGACAACAGATATGCAGTCCACCTTTAAAGCAATTTTAGATGTTAATAGGGCATTTATGTGTGTAAAAAAATTAAACAAGATATTAAGAAAACTTGTAGACCAATTGCACCATTGGCTACCAGTGAGAAAATGTGCATTAATTTTTTAACAAGGAAGCATAAAGCAGCATGAGAGACCCCGCACCTTCAATCAACTAAAAGAAAACGATATACTTAACAAAATTTTAAATTCAGAAAAAAGCCACAGACCACCCCGGCTGGTTTAGCCAGTCACAAGAACGCTGAACATCGCAGGAAGAATAAGTGAAAAGGCAAAACCATGTACCATAAAGATGGCTATGGGAGAAAGGAAGAAGGAACCCACAAAGCTCTTACTCCCAAAATAATGGAGTCTAATTCCTTAGAGAGTAGAGACTCGCACCGTCATTTGCAATAGAACGGCAAATCAATCAGTTGGAGAAAGGAAATGGTATACGTTTGTGTAACGAGCATTGAATACAAAACCCTTCCAAAACCAATCGTTCAGAAACATATCCCACTCAAAGATTTATATAAAACAACATCCAGCAGCAAGAATCATGCAAAAGTACTGATTGTAAATCCGACTAACGTGTTCTCTAAGAGTAAAGGAATTATATTTTTGTCCACATAGGGATACAAATTATTCATGTTATCTTATGTATAGGGTTTATTAAGATGCAAATAATACATCCAATTAAAACCGAAAATTCCACTCACAATTGATACTCCCCACCAATTTATCTCATCACTTTCGACAAGTTTAACGTTGATATTCTTTACAATTCCCACAGATACTGAAAAGTTGGTGTCTTTCTCATCCAGCCTTATTGGCAATGGCATGACATGCTCACTCAAAACTACCATTCACCCAATTCACAACCAAACAAAATTAACCAAAATTTATATGAAACCCCAATTTCTATCAATAATCGGAAACAAAAAAAATTGTGACTTTGGTTTGATCCTGGTGAAGAATAAAAAACCCAATGAGGGAATCGACGATTAGATAAAAAAAATTAACAAATAAAGGAGAGTGATAGAGAGAGAGAACATACAAGGGCGTGGCGTTCACCGGCTTGAAAGGAGAGTTTTTGGTGGTTCATGGCCTGAGTGTAGAGCTGAGAGAGGGAATTAGCGGCGCTGCAGAAGGAGGTATACATGCTTCGATCCACCTCGTCGAGGTTGGAGGCTATCGACCTCCTCTTCTTCCCCATGGCAGGCAGATTCTCTCTCTCTAACAATCTCCTTCTTCTTCTGATATAGTATTATCAGAAGAAACCAAGTTGTGAGTTTTGCGTGTGAGGCCAAACTGCTGCTCTGAAAATCGAAAACTATCGATTGGGAGAAGAAGAAGACGAGTGAATCGAGTTTATAGGTAAATTTGGGATATTGGGGGAATTGGGGGAATCGGATGGAAATCCAAGTCGGGTGTGGGTGTCTTTTGGTTTGGGCTTTTTTTTGGTTTATTGGTTTCCTTTTACAACAATTATCATGTCGACATGGAGCACAAGAGGGTTTCAGAAGGGAAGGCGGAAAAGGACACATACTTACTATCGTGGCAAATGGCCATTCGTCCCACGTGAACGTTGCTTCCATATCCCAACAGTTACGTGACCTCTAATCTTAGTTTATCCCTATTTCTTCTTCTAAGTCTATAAGAGGTTTCTCAAGGTTTAGTTGAATTGTAAGGAAATCATTCTCGTTGTTCGAAATTAGACCGATAATTAGTCAATTTGTAAAGTCCTTGAATAATAACTTTTGTAAGAGATATGTTGTTGAGTTGGTTGAGAATATTCATTTTGTGCGAAAAGCACACATAAATTGGTAAACTGAAAAGTCGAACTAAATCGATTTTCTTATTTTAAGCCTTGAAAATTCAGTCGACCAAACCGGACCAAGTTGGTTTGATTTTCTTATTAATTTCTTGGTTTCAAAAATTGAACTTTATGTTATTTAGAGTATAGTAGTATTCCTCTTCACTTGTAAGTAAGAGATCTTAGTTTTGATTCTTGCCAGAGGCAAATTTGAATCACATTATTGCTGGCACATTGTAAGGCTAAGCCCATCCTCTCCCTTTAGTGTAGATACTATCGTTTATTCCAAAAAAAAAAATTATATGTGTCTTTAGTTTGATTAAATTATTGATGGTAAATTGGGCCAATTGAACTATGTTCACCCTTACTTCATGCACTTAGGTCTCGAGTTTAATTTGTTTCTCCACAAATTATTGTTTATGACTTTCGCATTCAATTTAAATGCTTAAACAATAAGTCAAAGGGATTATGTAATAGAGAGAATGTAATTTGAAGGGTTAAATCACGAGACGTTTCTCTCATACAGATCCTAAATGTTCATGAGCATAAGAATGCTATATAGGCTTGACAATCCTCAAAGATCAGTACCTGCTATGTTTTTTCGCTTGAGAGAATGATTGGTCGTTAAGTCATTAGTTTGAAGGATGTCAAGACAAATTTATAGATGTATAATAGAGAGTGAGCTCATTCAACACGATCAAACGAGAGTTCTTATATAGAAGTTTTTACTTATATGTCAAATAAGAAAATTTATATTTGCAATGAACAATTGTTTTATTGATACGTCTTTGATCATTTAATGGTGCATCATGACCCTTCGGTTTGTTCGACACACCATTCGAGTCTTGGACTTATTCATAGAAGCATGTGAGTGTATGACAAGAAATTTCAATAAGAAGAAGAATACTCTAAAATATGTTTTTCTCTGGCTAAAGTATTGAATATAATAAGGGAACTTTAAAGAAAAGCTCATAGTATTATTTATTTTAACGAAAAATCACATTTTTACACTAAAAAGTCAATCTTAGTACTATTCACTTTACCCCTTATTTTGTCCTTATCGTTAAAACTCAAAGTTTTCAAGTCATTTTCATTAGTTTTCCTATATAATTAAGGGAGAGTTCTACATCATATTCAAATGAATTATATGAACTTAGAAATTCGCATTAGGGGCCCATGTCCTAATAATGTAATAAAAAGTATTGAGCTAAAGAAGAATCAAATTGCATTGTAATTCTAACTGAATTGGTCTTCAATCTTTTCTACTTAATTAGCCATGACGTAATATTAGTTGTCACTCATGGCTTGTTGAACCCCTAAGGATTAACCACAATTAATCTTCCTTAAAGGGAGAATTAAAGGAGGTTAGTTGTCACTCATGGCTTGTTGAACCCCTAAGGATTAACCACAATTAATCTTTCTTAAAGGGAGAATTAAAGGAGGGGTTTTTTAAAGAAAAATTATTATTATTATCAAGGTATGGCGGAGGGTTTGAAACTATTACATTAATTTTGAAGAGGGGAAATTTCAAATCCAGAACGCATGAGCAGAAGCCAAATACCCTATCTACTAGGATATTAGACCACATGCAAAAAATGTTTTTAATTCATAATCGATTTGTAAGAGTTATAATCTCTCGTTGCCTAGTTAATTAGAACTTAATGGATTCCATACTAATATACTTGAGTTTTGAAAAATAAAAACTTATGAAGATGAGATCAATTAAGTTTGTTTATTGAGTAGGTTAAGATTAATTATACCAACATAGGATACATATGGCTCCTATGTTGGTATAATTAATCTTAACCTAGCTTCATCCAACCTAGATGTTTTCTGGATCAGAAAGCAAAGGATGGGAAGCAACCATTCTCCTCATCTCTACAAAATTCAACCACCATACAGAGAGTGCTGACAGCCTGACACTCTTCTACCTCCACGGTTATCTCATCTTCTTGCCAACTCAAGCTTGGTGAAGAGAATTACAGGTGACCTCTGTTGGTGCCTTTCATATTAATTATCCCTAGGTTTTTAAGAAAAAAGTGAGTTATAAACTGCCTTATTACTTTCCTTTTTCTCCATGTCAACCAATCTAGGCACTTCTGATATTTTCTATGATAAACCGGCTTTCTGAGGCAACGCCAGCTGTAGAAGGACGTTAATAGGTTTGTGGATAGCGAATTCAATACCAAATTAGGCTGTTCATTGTGTGGCTTCCCCGAGCTACCCCTCCCCTTAGTGTAAAAATATCAATGTACTCAAAAAAACTGAATATCATTGTGTTTGTATTATTATGATCGTCCACTAATTGGTGTAATCGCTTGACCATAATTCCTTAATTGAATACGCCATTTATTGATTCCTCAATTGATTCTCCATATTCAATTAGGGATATTGTGTAATTTGCCAGGTAGTCAAGTCACTATATAAGGGTGGCTACACCTCACATTTTAAAATACGATTCTCTAATAATAATTCCCTCATTCTCTCTCAAATTGTTTTTCCTCTACAACAGCGTCCAATTTTCATAGTTTTCTATGAAGCCAGTTGTTCCAATTTTGCAAGTTAATACCTCAACAATTGCATTTCCGTCAGAACTGCGCATTTGTGGGATAATAAAGATTTGGAGACTGTTCTGATTTTTCCTGGAGATGAGCAATATATGCTGAGAAATCTAAGACAGAGATCTACAAGTTTTCAATTTTTCAGAAATTTTCAAAAGGTGGAACGACCCCAAATCAGGCTTGCAGATGACGTGTTCTCCAAGCCAAGAAGGATTTGTTGCTAGTTTGTTTCCATTAATGTTTAAGCCTTTGTTTTGTTTTATGAAAGTTTTATCGGACTTTCTAGGGTTTTTATAATATAAATATAGGGCGTCCTAAACTCTCCATACCATACCATACACCACCACCTTGTACCCTATTCAGTTCGAGTTAGATAGAGAGCTTGGGACGTACCTCACCATGGATTCTGGATTCTTTCTTTTATTTTTATATGTAACTAAGATTTTTTTTTAAGGTTTATGTTGAAGTCATGATATGAATATTTGTAAAGTACTTTTTTAATTATTATTTGATTACATGCTATGTTAAATTATTAATCTTCGTTTGAATACAAATTTTACTTTTGAATGGTATTGTGATCGGCTATCATGATGAAATTTTGTTGTCAGATAATTAGATAAACATAAGAGGATGACCAATCAATTACTTTTATTGGATCTAAGATTAAGGGTAGTACACAAACTACTGAGGATGACCAATCAAGCTAGTCCTACAATTGGTTAACATAATTCTTTTATACTTAATAAATTTTTAAGTGTTTAATTGTATGCCTAACTAATAGGATTTTGCGGCAAGTCTAAGCAATGTCATCTTCAAGGATTGGTAAACAAAGCTAGGAGGGTAAGTTTTTGTCCATAGGAGGCAAGGTTTAGCTAATTCGGTCAAATTTTACAGAGTCTGTTTTATACACGACTTTTTTTAATCAATCAGTATTATGTCATGAAAGTATTTTGCCTATAAGTTTTTCGTTTTTAGCATTTTGGGACGACTCGTGTTCGCCCCCTAAATTCGCCATGGGCCTCGCGGGCATGTCAGGAATTTGCTCGAACAAAAAATTGGTGAGTGTGAGTGTGCTACTACTAGATGTCATTAGTAGATGGGATTTAATTGATTGAGATTGCGCCTAAGTTCGACTTCTAACCAAAAGATTGCGCTATTGAGTGTGAGTGGCTCAAATCAAGGTTCTTTATTTTCCTTAAAGATAAGGACTTCACTTATGTGGAGAGATGTAACAATATGTAAATGACAAATTTGCTGGAAGTGTAAATGACAAAGGAAAGTGAATTACTGGTATTGTAGATTGCTTGTAGTTTAAATGACTGGAAATGAGTTGTACATAAATGTAATTATTTAAAGTACAAAGCATTATAAGTACAAAGAGATGCCAAATACAAGGTTCGAGCTTGTTCCTAATAGATCGAGCAAGTTGCTCTAGTCTTGTTGCAATTTCTGGTGGTTTGGGGACTGGTTTTGAAGGTTGTAAATAAAAATACAAATGAGATCGATACTACTGAGTGAGCAGCAAAGCTAAAAACAAGAAAAGTAAAGGCTGCTTGGCTAAAAGTAAATGTTTACAATGAAATTTAGGAGCTGATTTGAGTAGAGTTGCTTGATTGATTAGTTGAGTGTCCTTAGTTCTTTTTCTTCTACTTCTTTATATAGAGAACTAAGAGAGCTCTTTTTGCTGAGAATATTGAACTTGTGCAGAGAACTCTACCACCCACTTGCATATGAAATAACATTAAAAGAGGCCAACTCATATTTCCACCACATGTCTATTAATCCTACTTGCAATAGATTAATATTTAAAAGAAGCAAGTAGGCTTCTTTCCTCCACATGTTCACTGCCCAAATGTTCACAATTTCGCATGTTGCCTTCCAACCCACATGCAATGAGAAAGCATGCAATTGTCTTGATTAAACAAAGTATTTAGCACATCTTCACCGCCCGAATAAAAGGGAAAAACATTATTTTAATCTCAAACCATCCCACTTGATGCAGCCAAATATCTTACAAGTTAACCTATTTGTAAAATAATCCTCAAAATACCATATTTTGACTTTAGGTCCAAATAAGTAAAATTGTGCATATTTTAGGTGCAAACAACTCGAAACATAAAATTCAATCATTTGTAGTTGAAAAAGGTATAAAAATTACTTAAGTAATTCATAATAATATGCAGAGCTGCACCACTTTGTTTTATAAGACAATAAGGGTTTTTATATATAATAAAAAAAATCCCTTAAATTGACATCCCGCCTCATTTTAATCTCTCAAATTCAAATCAGCCAATGTAGTTCTTGAATTTTACTACAACACATTAATGTATTCATTCTATCTTTTTATTTGTCATTTCTTTCTATCTAGATTGGATCAAAAATTTTGTTTAGTGAGCTCACGTGTCACACGTGTGAATTAGAATTCTCATAATATGATGACACGTGAATTATACAAAAAATAACAGTTTAAAAATAACAAAAGAACAATGTGTCAAATTGAGAAAGAGAATCGGTGCAAGTATGATGCGATCTTCAAATTGCGGGTGCAATAGCAAGATGAATGGAGATGGAGGTCGATATGGTGGTGAGTTTTTCAAACATCTTGAGTACATTCAAGCTTGCAGGCTACTTCGTCAATGACGCTGTCCGAATTAGCTTGAGAAGAAAAATTGGGGATTGTGGCATTTTGTAATCCATTCATCCCGCTATAAGCACTCGAGGATTATAGCAAGAACCTCAAATGTCATGAAGAAGCTTCTACTTCTTTTTACATTAGTGTAGTTTGTGATCGACAAACTTCGCCTCTCTTTTCAGCAGTATGCGATCAAACTCCTCGACGTAAACATGATTGTATATGTTTTTCACGTCGTTGCTGGCGGAAGATGCAACTTTTGTGCTCACCTTTTTCAACGTTTTTCTTGATTGGAGCTAGGATTCGATTTGAGGGATTAAGACGTTACGAGAGATGTCACCTGAATGAACTCATCTGCATCAAACTCCTCTTGCGTTGGGGTTGGAGCGGGAGAGGTTGAGATGACAGAGCTCTTTCGCGTGACGGAACTGATGTCCATGAGTTCAATGGGCAGTGGGAATGGGATTATCGGGGAGTTCTATAATTTTGTCAAAAGATGTGAAGATGCGTTCATGGTCTATTGGTACATCAGCTTTTTCTCATTGGAAGGCATTGTCGAGGAGCTTCGGTTTCTGCCTTTGCCTTTCGTTTTGTAAATTTTGGAAGGCATTCTTTCTTGGAGAGCAATTAGTTCACTCTTCACCTTTTCTTCTTGATGGAGAATGCAACGCTGCAATTGATATAAGAGATTAACGTTGCTCAACCGTAACCGTTCAAGTAGAAGGGGGATGGAATGGGAGAGAGATTAAGAGAGAAGAGAATCAACTTCGGATTTACAAAATGACATCCCCCGTTGTATTTAATGTTCAACATGCAAGGGCTAAGAGTTGACAAAAACGCTATGGTCTTGTTAGCTAAGCTCGCTCGAATGTACATGTGGTGTCCTCTATGAAACTGGTGAAATTTGGTTACCACAATCACCTGACCCTAATCTCCCAACTCTTTACACAACCTCATTCCCTCACTTAACTTGCAACCATTAACGCATAGAAAATGTTCAATTTTTAAGGAAAATAATGAAATTAGAATCAAACTAAATTGTCTAAGAATGATTAGTCTTACCAAATTAGGTTTTAATTTTTTTGCCTTAACATTTCAGAAATTGATGTACAAATTGTCAACCAAAAAATTTGGTGTATCAGGTGGCACCTACAAAATTAATTAGCCAAATGCACACAATTAGTAATTGCAAAGCATAAATAAACATTGACATTCGTGTTCCACTTTAGCTTACACTCTCTCTCTCTCTCTCTCTCTCTCTCTCCAAATCTGAGGGACTCGACTGGGTTGCTAAAACACAGAAACCAATCCCATAACCGTATTAAACTTCAAGCATCCAAACGAATACGCATCGCTCTCCCCAATCAAATTCCCAACTTTCTTTTCCATTGCAATTCCACAAGTACGTTTCTTGTTTCTGGACTGCTCGCTTAATTTTCCATGGCTTTTTTTTTCTTTCTGCTACTGTGGTTCTGTGATCGATGACTTTTACGACCAGATCTGCTGAATTGGGCTCAGTTTTTTCTTGGGATTTCTGGGATCTGATTGGGGGTTAGATCTGTCTTGGAATTTGATTGTTTTTTGTGTGTATCTGGAATGTCAGTAGGTCTGTATGTGGTTGGTTAGCAATTTTGTTGTGGATTTGGATCAATGTGAGTTCTTTTTGTACATTTGAAATTTTGAAAAAATGAGCTTTACCCAAAAGAATTGGTGCATTTCTGTTTTGAAAAGTCCTGGTAATTCCATAGTTCAGTGAATTGTGAGTCAAAATGGTTTTCAGTTTCTTTCTCTTCCCCTCTCTCCCACTGAATTGTTTCACTAGCTGATAAGGAAATGAGGAAAATGTTAATGCACTAGATGATTTGACTGTATTTTCGAATCCGGGCACGAAAAGCTGCAGCACCCATCTCTGTTTTTCCATTGAATTACTTAACTGCTCAGTCAGTTTTCACCCAAGGTGATGTAGGCAATATCTGATTGAATTACCGACTCCTTATCTTTTTGATCAGATTTTTAGTCTTTTTGCAAGGTGGACAGTGTTATTTTATTAGTTTGGAACTTTTATACAAGAATGATTTTGA
Source organism: Crataegus laevigata (assembly GCA_963580275.1). Taxonomy (NCBI): domain Eukaryota; kingdom Viridiplantae; phylum Streptophyta; class Magnoliopsida; order Rosales; family Rosaceae; genus Crataegus; species Crataegus laevigata. Next base: position 4,779,851 of record OY756941.1, read on the forward strand.
TTTGAAGTTGTAGTTGTTTTATGAAATTCATTGTATAATGGAATATATTGTTTATTTTTTAATTATTTTTTTAAAGAATGTGTTGAATCATACTTGAGGTTTAAACAGTCTTAATTTATTGCAGAATTTCAGTTTTCTTTTTTGTTTCAGTTTTCTCTTGTTAAAGTTTTTGCCGAAAGCAGGTGAAACTGTCCGGCTTCATATGGATGTATATGGATGCCCTTCTGGAGGCTGAGAGGTAAAGACTCTACAGTGGCTGGTTGAACGGAGTAGATAGCAAAATGGCTCCCACTAGCAAAGCTGATAAGAAGGCGGCAGATGCAGCCGCATGGATGTTCAATGTCGTAACTTCTGTTGGGATCATAATTGTCAATAAAGCTCTAATGGCTACATATGGCTTCAGTTTTGGTAAAATTATTCTTCTTTATTTTTAATGATTGATTTGATTTGATTCGGGTTGTTTCTGATATGAGTTCCGAACTTTCTTGCATTTCTTCTGCATACTTTATCAAAATTAGTTAGAAAATGAATACAGCATTATTCCCTTTCGGACTTCAAATTAGGATGGTTATAGAGCAAAGTGACATACATGTTATCATGGCTTTTCTCGTTGCACGAATTGGTGGCAATTGGTTGTTTTTCTGTTTACTTGTTTATAGGAGATATGAATCTAGAAAATTTATATAGCCATAAGCATGCTATTTATAACTTGTATTTATACACTTCTAAATTGAAACAATTTGCAGCTACAACATTAACTGGTTTGCATTTTGCTACGACAACTTTGATGACGGTTGTTCTAAGGTGGCTGGGATACATTCAACCGTCGCATCTACCTGTCTCTGAGCTTCTAAAATTTATGGTCTTTGCCAACTTCTCTATTGTTGGAATGAACGTGAGTCTAATGTGGAACTCAGTGGGATTTTATCAGGTATAGCTAGGGTTTTAAAGCACTTTGCGTTTTGCTACTGAATACTGCAATATATTTGGGAGTTACATTTTCTCTAATATAATTGGCAGATAGCAAAGCTGAGTATGATCCCCGTGTCATGTTTACTGGAAGTTGTTCTTGACAAGATTCGTTACTCAAGAGACACAAAGTTGAGCATAGGAATTGTTCTCTTGGGAGTTGGTGTTTGCACTGTCACTGATGTGAGTGTCAATGCCAAGGGCTTCATTGCTGCCTTTATAGCTGTGTGGAGCACTGCACTACAACAATATGTAAGTTATCCATTCCTCAGCACATTGAAAGTGAGAGAATAAATCCTCATCAATGGGTCTCTCCGAGCTGCAATTTTGTCAAGCTCTTAAATTTTCATACTGGCTTTACCTAAATGTTATATCAAATCTTTAATTGCAGTATGTGCACTTTCTTCAACGGAAATATTCACTCGGTTCTTTCAGTCTGCTGGGACATACTGCTCCAGCCCAGGCTGGATCTCTTCTGTTACTCGGCCCCTTCCTTGACTATTGGTTGACAAACAAGAGAGTTGATGCCTATGATTATAACTTTGGATCTCTGGTAAGTGTCATATGCACCAGTATGAACACTACAGGATAGGTCCTTATTGTAAAACAACATTCTCATGCTAATGATTCACTTTTCTTATGTGAGTGATTTTAGTTATTGGGTAGTGCATTAATATCTATTTTTACAGCTGAAATTGAGCATCGAGCTATACATTCGCTTTAGTAGTATTTCCCTGTTTTCTTCTGTACCTCAGTCATGCTCGGAATATGTGAATTTGTGACAAGAAGCTTGAAAAACTTTTAGCATGTAATATTGTTAATATAGAGCTTTGCTACATTAATCTGTACAATTTCAAAGTGCTTAGCGTCTTCATTTCCCTTCGAGTTTTATGATGTTTTGATTTTACAGAAATGTCATTCACAATTCTCTCTGAACCCTTGTGTCTGCAGATGTTTATAATTCTTTCATGCACAATCGCAGTAGGCACCAATCTCAGCCAGTTCATCTGTATTGGAAGATTTACGGCCGTGTCCTTCCAAGTACTGGGACATATGAAGACAATTCTTGTTTTGATCATGGGGTTCTTTTTCTTTGGGAAGGAGGGTCTGAATCTGCATGTTGTTTTGGGAATGATCATAGCTGTGGTTGGGATGATTTGGTATGGAAATGCCTCGTCTAAGCCTGGTGGAAAGGAGCGTTGGAGCCACTCTCTCCCTACAAGCAGGCAACAAAAACAAGGTGGTTTCCCTGAATCTACTGAACATGACGGAAAAGTTTAAATTCGTTCAGTTTAAGTAGAACTGGCTGATTTCAGGAAATTCTTAAATGATTTGAGGCTAGAAACCAAAAATTTTCTGATTATTTAGCCTCGGAATTTCGATTTCTTGTCCTGCTATTCAGTCCCTTTGAGGGAATGGATACATCAAGATAGGGAAAGCTCTACCAATTTCATTTTTTTTTTTTGTTTACATCATCATTATCATAGTAATTATTTTTTCTTCGAGCTCTTGTATTTTTCAGCTTTCTTTTGAATCAGAAATTAGCATGAGAGCGTATCGGGTTTTTGTTTAATTCTTAACTGTCATTAACTGTAACTTTTCGGACTATCAGTGGTTGCTTAAGAGCTTACGGACGTGCTTAAGAGCTAATCGGAAGTAGCCTGTAATTATTATTAAGGGCGGAGCACCGGCTACTTCTCAGCGACTTTAAAAAGCAGCATCCCAGCTGCTTCTGAAATCCCATTCCACACCGTAAACCCTAACGCAGCTTAATGGCCACCGGAAAGAAACTTCCGATAAGCTCTTTTCAATGATAGTAAGTTCTCAAGGGAACCAACATTGAAAAATACATTTCCACAGAATCTTTTCAATGGTAGTAAGTTCTCAAGGGAACCAACATTGAAAAATACATTTCCACAGAAAAATAATACGGACCTCGGAATCTTTCTAACCACACAACATGGACCGTTGAATTTTGATCTACCAACTATAATTATTATAACTTTAGAGGGGTCCCTGTTTGTAGCCGTTGGATCCTATTTGTAACCGTTGGATCAAAATCCAACGGCCCGTGTTGTTTGCTCAGCAGGATCCCGAGGCTTTGGCTCGGAGGGAATCCAATTCCTAATAATACAACTATATTCTTTTTTCTCTACTCTTATCTACCCAAATCTCTTTCCATAAGGGATCGTAACGTCTCTTCGGAAAAGAAACTTTTGACAATATATCCACCTTTATATCCACAAGAACAAAATGAATATATCTACTTACCTGCAAATTCGTATCTCTTTCAAGGCAACAAAGATGCAAGTAAAATTATACACCGGAAGAAGATAATCGATATCACAAGGAAATGCTACAACCCAATTCCTTTGCGGCAGTATCAAGAAATTTAATCTGCATTCCAGTCGCAAGTCGGCTATGAGCTTCCCAAGTCAAGCACTTTTCTATATCACCTTGCCAGTCGATGACATCTAAGCTAAAATACTTATAGGACGGACCGTGGATACCATCTATCTCCACCGGATTAGGGTTAGGTCTAATTGAACTGGCTTGCAAGATATCGCGAAGAACTGATGTGCTCAGAGCGCGCACATGTGCACTGGGATGAGAAAGGCATCGGATGGTAGCTGGCAGACGACACTGCATTCATTGGAGCAGATATATCACGTTACTAGCCGTTTCTCTTAAACACTCAAATGAAATAAAGCACTTTCTGCTTTCTTTCTGAAATGTCCTAGGATCATATCAGCGATTATATCGACTAAGGATGGCTATTTACCTTTAGCAGGTTTGAAAGGCCATCTGCGACTGCTAGCCCAGATTCTCCCCACTCTAGCATAGGCTGAATTGCTCTAGCTGTTGCTTCCAGTAGCTGCCAATTTATACACAGATTGATGCATTAACACATTGAAGGTCAATGAAATTGAAAATTTATATTTATATGTACTCACGCTATGCTATACGAAAAAAAGTTTGTAAGGTAGCATCAGACGGATATAATTGTAAATGAGGATCCAAAATGGTTGAGTAACAATATTAGGGAAGATGAAATAATGAATGACGATAGTGATATTAGAGGGGGGAAAGGGGCACCAAATTAACCCCAAGTAAAGCTAAATGTAAAAGAACAAAAATAAAGATGATCCAGTAATGTGCCATATCTACGTGGTACAAAAAAGTGATCTGATTCTAGCATGAAGCCCAAAGAGTTGAGGGCTGCCCAACATTGAACCGGATAGAATTGGGCAAAGACATAATTATCAACGATGAAAATGAGATTAGATGGGACCAAAAGGTGACAGAAATTCACTTGCCAACCCTGATTTCTTTGGATATAGATTCACCAAGTTTAGATTATAAATTTGTTTCTATTTTAATGTTTTTAGCCTTCGGCAATCTTATGTGTATTACTTATTACTTATTACGAATATACACTAGTTGAGGATGGTTTACGTTTTGAAAGGGAAGCATGGCAGATCACAAAGTGACTGCCTGGTGGTGAAATCCACCTTCAGTCCAGACATAGACGGTCGACGGTGTTCATACGGTTGCTAAAAAAGAGGAAAAGATACTAATATTCATGTCTCAGCTTAGCTAACAAAAGTCATAGGCCATAAACATTAACGTAGTTGCATGTTTACCTCCAGTTGGGGCAAGGTGCAAGCTTCTCCATCAACAAGCATCCCATCGGTGGCACGCAAAAGTAGATCTGAGGCACTTGACAAAATTACCAATGACTCTGGGCTATCATGAATTCTCATTAACTCCACAATCAATTTCACAATTCGCTGGTTGATTCTCCACATCTTCTGACCTTGATCATCATCTTTGGCAATCCAAGGTTGCAGTTCCCTCTCCGCCTGACATGAGTACAAGATCATGAAACCAACCAAACCAATGACGCAATTCAATAACGCTAAAATAACTAAGTCAATGTTTCAGGCACCATCCAAGAAACAACTCTTCCAAAATCAGGTATTGAAAACGAATTAAGAAGAAACAATACTTTTGGATTTGTTACTTTGCAATAAAAGATCTAGTTTTCAGTATATATCAATGAACCCCTACATGGTATTGCCTGAAAAAAATAAATAAATAAAAAATCATGTAGTGTTCAAGCGAGACAAAAATTCAGACCTGAAGAACGACTGCTGTGGCTGCTTTTTTTGGTGTTGCTGAGACAACATTGCATAATGCATCAACAACCTAAAGATTTAAAAATGACTTGTCAAACATTATACGTAATGGAAAAAGGGCAACAATATCTCAAATAAAGTGCAGTGAAAATGTATCCGATGAAATCACTGATCCAGAGCAGCATATAGAAACACGAAACCTGCTAATAAATTAATAATATTGGAAAAGATGGCCATGACAGTGATGCAAAGTGACACAAGAAATATAATACTACCTGCCGCCATCCTTGTTGAGCAGAAGTGCTTTCCGCAGAAGGTTGGGTTTCAGGAGCTGCAATTAACTTGTACCACAACAGTGAGACAACCGAGAAACACAGCTCTTGTTTCTCTGTGAGTACTGATCTAAGAAGAACCTGTGCACTGCAACTAAATCCTATATGCCTGTCCTTAGTAAGAAAGTTGGCCAAATCCGAAGCATCTAATGGGAAACTTGCAACACCTTTACCGATGGTATTTCCGGACCCCTCATTTGAACGTGATGCAATATCAGATTTGCGTTTAGATTCTGAATGTGAAGAATCCTCACATTGCGAGGCAGATGGCAGACCTACATTAGAGCATCTACTGTTTCCACCTTGACTGAGTTTTCTGCCCTCAAAACACACGAAGGAATCCCTCCAAATTGGAACTTGCATTAAGTGTGCTTCCAATGGTTCAGCCTTGTTAACTATAGATGCAACAGCCTTGCTGTGGAAATCAATAAGGTTGTATAGTGATGATGCCCTGGAGCAAATTTCACCGTCCCACTTACAGCGCATCAAGACAGACAGCGCATGCATGCAAGCTTTTGACCATCTAAATAACTCAGAAACATGAGCGGCAACCATAGCTGCTGCAACTATCTCATTTGAACTGTAACTCCATGAAGTGCCAATAGTAGATGGCTTCAGCAAAAAAAGTGCCTCCAATATCGATAATATTCTGCGTGTGTGACAAACTGCTGAGTCTACACTACTTTGAAACTCATTAGTGCATACATTTACTTTGGCAGGCTTCGCTACATTTTTTCCATTTTTAGAGCGAGCATGATTAGTCCCCTTCGAAATCAAAGGGAACAACTGAAGCTCACATGCAAGAGCACAAACAGCAGCCAGAACATAAGAATCAAATGCTGCTACTGGACCTTGTTTCTTGGTCTTTTTAGTTCCGTCTCTCTGCTTATCAGACATCTTTTCTGATTCTTCAATGCTCTCATCTGGTTGGAAACTTTCATCAACTCTTGCTTTCTTGCTACCATTGGAATGTGCTTCATGACTGACACATACGGTTAACACAACAAAAAGTAAACGTGAAGCAAGCTCTACTGAGGCACATGATTCTAAGAATAGTGAATGAACCATTGTACGCAGCTCTGCCACAGCCAGGTTTTTTGAGGCCGACCCCAAGCCAAAAAGGTACCTTGTTTTCCGGTTTTGCTCTCTAGAGGACTCAGACGGAAATGTTCTCTGAAGAATTGCTTCAACAGTGGCAACAAATATCTTCATAAGACATGCCTCAGAAGGACTTCCACGAGGAAGATACTCCAAGACCTTAAGGAGGGGTATATACAGATTCCACGATAAAATCGGAGGTTGTAATGGAGTAGCAACAATAATCTCAGGAAGGTCAACTGCAGAGGAACTTAAAGGAATGAGGCCATAGGCTGCTTCCCATATGGTACAAATTCGCCATTCAACCTCAGGCCCATGGGCACAAAGCATAGAAGCAATCCCTTGGGCAGTAGCTTCAATTGTTGCTTCCACCGCAGGAAGTTCAATCTGATCAATAGTATTTTTGAGGTAGTATTTAGGTTCAATTAGTACTTACTCGTGAACAAAAAGTTATGATTAAACAGTGCCAAAAAAAAAAAAAAAAAAGAGAGATCATAGTGCATTTTAGCAGCTGAAGCATAAAAACCTGAATACTAAAAGTTATTAACTGGTACCTGTTTCTTGTAGCTTGAGATGTAACCACCCAATGGCTCATGCTTAACTTCAACTCCATCAACTTGTCTTAGTGGTGGGAAAAGCAATGCAGGCTGTGAGAGTATTCGGAAAAGTAAAGCTGCTGCAGCATCAGCTGCTATACCTGCTCTCATAGACATTGCAGTCCCAATTGCCCGCAAGAAATGCAAATGCATCCAGTTCCTAGGAAGCTACATGAACAAAAGAAAACAAAAAGAGCACCATTAAAGAGCTGCATCCATCAGTTTTCAGAGATGCCACAAATCCAATATTTTCCACTAAAGGAGCACGAGAGAGAGGGATGGCTTATGGGAACTTTCAGCTTATTAGTGGACTGCTGTTCTAGAAACTTGGATATAATTACATTTGTCTACATGACATGGCATACAAAAGATTAAAAATGGATTACTGTGTACAATTAACTGTATAGGTTACACAAGTACATCTACCTGTCTCTTGAAGTATGAAAATTGATAAAGAGTACTATCAGACAATTGAGTAATGGAATGGTTTCCCACTATTTTCCGCCTTTAAGCATCAGCTCAATCAAAATAATATGCTCTAACTTGATTACGTTTCCAACTGTCAATACATATGCTCAGAGGGCACACACTAGATCTTGCTTCTGCAGCATCTACAAGTTAACAGGAAGGATGCCTTTGGCATCGTGACTTTGCAGAATGTTTCTGATGGTGATAGTCTGGGTAATTTAGATGTCAATAAGCTTGAAAAAAGTTTGTTTCTTTATCAGAGCTTAAAAAAACTGTATTTTTTTTACACGTGCATAAAAATGACACACCAGTTGATTTTAGAAGTTTCAACCAAACTAGGATAAGTCGGGCTTAATTTTCAGAATGTTGCAAGAAACAAAAGACTATGGTATATGTATACTGGAATGGAGATTACTCAGTAGCATGTACTCAAGAAGATACCACTGAAAAAAATTCAAATAAAATAAGTAACAATTATGATACTCCTCTCCAGCTAATGCTAGTGGAGAGTAGATATATCTGAGACAAGAAAACCATTTTAAAAGATATTCTTGCAGATTAAACATTTACCAATCCATTCTAAAGCAGATGCCAAAAAAAATTGTGGCCAGAAAGATGAAGATAGTATGTCTTCAAATCAAGCTTGATATTGATCACCAGCATAGCATCAGATAATATTAAATATTTGCAATCACTAGTGTCCAGCTTACCCTTATGCCAGATGCATAATCCTCGGCAGCACGAAGGAGTTCCACTAACTGTACAGCTGCATCAAGTGCATCAGGAGCCCAGGATGGTGGTGCTTCTAGAAGTCCAAGAAGAAGTCTTTGAGTGGCACTTGGAGTAGCAATGGCATAATACCTATTGCATGATGTAAGAAATTAATAAATATCAGGAAAACTCAGTCAGGTATACAGAATAACTAAGATTTATTTCCTTTTGTAGTAGCTCGGGAGAGGGAAGTTTGAAGATTTACCTATGAAATAAGCGTGCATATGGCTCAAGTGCTGGTAGCCCTGCCACTAGATGTTCATCCAAAGCTGTAGTTGGAGGAGGAAGAAGAAGTGCAGGGACAGCGACTGCTGTCAAAGTAGCAGTCTCATAGCGAGCAACTTCCTCGTCGCAAACACTTAATATAACTCCAGCCCCGTTTGCGACAGCCCACCTTGGAGTTGATGGCATGAGCTGCGGATGTTTTCCAGATCCACGAGAAGAAGCTAAGAGAGGAGAAAAGAGAAAAAAAAGGAAAATCATTCATCGTGAATTCTATATAAATATATAATATAAATACATAAGATTTTTACGATATTTTTATGCTATTTTCCTTTACATTCCACCTGAATGTTATACATAAACTGCAGTACAGTCAGATTCTATGTTACATGTTAACTGATGCTTGCAGAATTTATGCATGACACTAAAAAATAATCTAATAAATACACAGCAGCAACATTGGATTCTATACTAGTGAAGGAATTTTTAACTAACCAGTTGATGGCGGCTTGAGCTCTCCAGCAGCATATTTTCCCATAACCCCGCTGCACCTGTAAAGCATACATAGGTTTTTAAATTACATGAGATTGAATAAGAAGAGAGCAAGATGAAATGATTTGCTTAACATATGATAGCATTTAAACTTTCTTTTGAAGTTGTGAACAATGAGTAACATGAAACTGCTATTGAACTAATGAAGAATTTATCTCTAATATAAAACATTTTTACATAAATAGTGAACCACAAGGAATATTCCAACCTCCTTCAGAGCTTAATCTTCTACGGGTCTACCCTTATATCATTTACATGCACAAAAACTAAATTAAGAAAAACAATAATTAAGAATGGAATACAGAAATATAGGGTATCAAAACAGAGTTCCCTCTCCTGTTGTCACATTTTTCCTTCCATTTCAGGAATCAAATCGGATGTACTCATCACTTGATATATTTGTTTTATAACAAAACTTTCCATATCATATGATTTTCTTCGTGTTCATGAGTTGATATTACATTTCATCACATATGGCAGTGCAGAGAGTGCCAACAGTTGGCCGTGTTTACTAATAGTAGCAACAGCATGGTTGCCCAAAACTTCACCATTATCTTCTGATATCATTGCTACACTCATTGCTCTTAATTATTTAAATCGAGTGGTGCATGAGTACTACAAAGACGTGTGAGAGGGATTTGGAAATCCCTCTTGCATACCTTTGTAATGCCCATGTTGTGCATTTCTAATCCCTCCTATCTAACTTCTTGTGATTCATGTCTTCCTTGGCCTAAATCCCTTGGAATTTAAAAAGTCCCTCACCCAAACATAACCTTAGTGAAAGTGACAAAAGCGCATGGTTCATGTTTGAACAGTAGATGCAATGCTAAGACAATAACAACAGAGGTTCACATGATGAAGTTAATGAATAAAAACAATAAATCTCATAATTGCACGGAATCCTAATAACCCATTTCCTTTCTGCAAATTGTACTCGTCTAAAAAACCTTTATGAGACCAGTGTGAAGATTAAAGTCCAGAGCTAGAACCTAAAACATTCAAATTAAGGCTACAAAATATATTTCATATTGTTGTCAGGCAGTCATTAGTGTAGTTCTACCTAAGTAGAAAATCAAATTAAGAGACTTTGGAAGCTTAAGAATCCTAACTTTTCTATAACGGAGTTATCTATTTAAGAAAGTCCTGGAGGGATGACAACAACCATGAAATTTGCTACAAACACCCACCAAACCACGGGGAAGAAAATGATTTTGAACAGTTGACGTGTTTACTATCTCATTGGTCAATATATCATCTGGACAATAAAAAACACTTTCAGATGAACTGCTGCTTAATAGACAACACGTACAAACAAAGCTCTGTAGTTTACTGTTTTACTTTTGATTGGAGTGGGTCCCGGTTTGCACATATGCACGTGACTTGAAATCAAAACCACGATGCTTATGACTTTCAACAAAAATAACAAGAGACACTCAACCAAACTGTGCACTCACCAGCGGAAGTAATCACTTCTGATGCCAAGAGGTGCAGCAAGCAATATATCAGTAATCCAAGGAGACAAAGGCCTTATGGGTTTCTTCTCTTGTTGTACCAAAGGTATACGGCTTGATTCACCATCAACAGATTCACTTGTTGTGGCATGGCTTCCACTACTGCTTCTTTCTGTTTCACTATTCTGTTGTTCCACCTTGTATATGGGCCGATTGTAATGAGTTAAAATTCGCAAAATCTCCCCACATGCCAAAGCCCACTGCTCAGAATACTCCTGTGAAAAACGGGAAGATGCAAATAAGTAAATAAATAATACTTTTGAATTTTCTGCTACATAGCAAACATTCCTGCTTTGGTAAAGAATAAGCAAGACAGAAACTTCTGTTGAAATGAAACTTAAATGCGAGATACAGTTCATCAAGAAAGAAACAGTCTCGGTATTAGATTGAACTGAAAAATGAAAATTTCAAATGGCAAGATTAATTTGATATGTTATCACCTCACTGCTTGGGCAGACTAATGATATGAACGAAGCAAACGGAGCGCTACTGCTCTTATACGCCAGGGTACCATCAATGATGCATGAAATAATTGGAAGGATAACAGCATGCCCATGCTCAGGGTGATGAAGGACAAACATAGCTGGAATATGTCCAAGTAAAAAAAGCAGTCATTACTCAACCACGAGACGACATAATATAAACCGCAAGGTCTAATCAATCAGATAATAATTAACAAGGTAAAGTATGAATACCTAGAACATCATCAAAGAGACGCTTCACCTCTGATGGATAACGGTTGCGGATCAGCTGTCAGCAGACAACGTATTAGTACAAACATCTGATATAGACATTTGAACTATACAAGCAAGGCGAATTGCACAAAGACAATGCTTATGACATAAACTCAAAGAGCTTACCTCGGCAATATCCTCAGGAAACTGTTCTGACGTAAACTGACCAAAGTAGTCCACATATGCAGTAATTTGTGCCTACAAGAAGGAAAAAGCGAAAAGGAAATATTTATTTCAGTTCTTGTTGAGGAGGTTTAGCGGCAGAAAATAGGAACAAAAAATAAATCGCTGAAAAAGAAAGAAATTGATCTTTTCCAATCGCTGATTAGTTCTAATTAGCAATACAAATATAGACACTCACAGATATAATATAATTATGCACAAGATTAGGAATTATATTTGCAGTCACCTTCCGTCGTAGGGCGTCCTGCGGGGGCGGCCCAAACAATGAGGAGAACTGCAGCCGATCAAACCATCTTTCAGATGTAGCAGCCATAGAAGCTTAATCTCCCAGATAACCTTTAATCCAGCGCCAAAACGGCGACTTTGCAACCACAACAAAACAACGCACAAGAAATTCCACAAAGCTTTCCCTTCCACCCGCTACCAATCAAGAATCAAAAGTTTGTAGTTTAACATCCGAGCATAAAATTACTTCACCAATCTCCCACAATTAAACAATAAAGCTGCTGCAACCCAAATAATTAATTTGAAAAAACAAAGTCGGCAATCCAACCCTCTGTTCTTCACAAATCCAAGTCTCTGCCTTTCACAAAATCTTCAAAACTTTCAAATCTTGATAACTTCATGCCAAATTATTGCAATCTGACTGCTGTGAAAGCAGTGTACAACTTATAAATTTACAGGAAAAAAAAAACAAATTCCAAAATTTCCAATCATTCAGATGAACATTAAATAATTAAAATAATCAGAAAAATTAGTGAAAATAAATAAACAAGACCCATGTGAGTAGTTATGGACTAGCACCTAAAAATTCAACTGATGACCTAATTTCCTTCTCAAAATCTGGCAAATGATTGACAAATATCAAATTAAAGAAAATGGGGAGCTTCAAAATCATGTCTTTTTTCAATTTAAATGCAAAGACAGACGCATCACAAAATTCAGAAAATCAAATAAATAACATGCCAAGAACTGTACAAATCCGAAACTTCCCATAAAAAATTTGAAATAAAACAAATACCTGGGGATTCTCTGAGAGCTTTTTCTTTGAAATGTTTCGGATCTTAAAGCTGGAAAATGTTCACTGTAAAATCAGCTTCGTTATTTATTTTCCTTTTATCTTTCTTTATAGTTGGAATATTTTTAAGAGGCTGTAGTTTTGGTAGAGAGCTACAGAGAGAGGAGAGAGAGAGGAGATCTTTACAAGGCCTTAGGCTTGCTCTCTAGATTTGTGCATACGTGGCAATGATATTTTCCTCTCGCTAGGATGGCCGAATGGCACGTCATGTGTCACATGCATGGATGTCCATCATGGGCACATGACATAGACATACATACAATACATATTATATGTCAAATGACGAGGAAAGAGAAACTTCAAACTTGGACAAGCACTGACAAAAAATTAAAAAAAAACCTCAACATCATGAAAAATATTAATATAAAAATATGAGAATCTTCATGTATGTCTATTGTATATCGTTCGGTCAGAAATTATTTTAAATATTTTTATTTAAAATTAAATAAGAATAGTACCTGATGAAAACTAATTGCATGATGTGTGATTAACGTACATGATTTGAGGATTCACAAGATCCCCACAAAGAAGATTCAAAGTATATCCTCATTCGAAATATATTGTCTCCAAATAATAATATAGAAATGTTTTACATGTGTCCAATCGAGAATTCTTACTATTTTTTAATGTATGCGCTATCTCACACCTTATAACATTATCAATACTGCATGAGACGGAATCATACTTTTGGTGCCCAAGTTAAACGTTACGTCAATGTAAAGCCAGTGTCCCTAAAGAATGCTTCCGTGAGAGTTCGAACTCATGTTGAGAGTTTCAAACATGTACTCACTTTCCACTAAACCAACCCCTTAAAATTAGATTTACTACTATTTGAATAAACAAGAAGAATATTTTCTATTTGGACTGAATACAAGGGGGAAGACGAAGTAAAAAATTGGTATCGAAACGAGCTACAAGAAATTTGTGTGCAAATTTAGTGAATGAATTATTTATGGAGTAAAATTAAATTCCTCAACTATTTTTTTTTTCTTCAGAAAATCAATAACTAGATTAATTAAAATCTGTCAATTACATCCTAATAGATTCAAATCTATTCTATTCAATTTTTTGTCAAATTAAATCGCGTGAATTGCATGTAATATACTTTAGAAGATTGATGTTAGTTTTTCGTGAGTTTAAGGATTTAATATTTTTTTCAAAAAAAAAAAAAGAGTGTACAAGAATTAACTTTAGAGGAAAATTATAACATATTCACAACCATTATGCAATGTTAAAGACTTATAGGTAAGAAAATGATGATATTACTTTCTAAAATGTGTCAAGCGCAAGTCATTGGTGGCTTAAGTTGACAAAAAAATTAGATAGAATAGCTTTGAATATAATAGTATGGATGAAATTGTCAGGCTTTAATGAATTTAGGAACTTGTTTTACCGAAAAAAATAGTCTCTGGCAATACTTTTCACTCTACTAAACCAGTCTCGTGACGCCCCTCTTAAGGAGGTAGGGAATAAGTGACACTTGGTAGCGTCATTAAATGCTTGCCTTTCACTGCATAGATGAAACCTTCCAAGTGTTTGTACAGGACGATGAGTCCTTCATAGCTTTGCATTTTGAGAGCTTTAATATCACCGCCCATTTACCCTTTACGCCTAGTGGAAGGAAACTGACTAGCGTTAGGCCACCTAAGGGTTCCGCGCCTTGTTGATAGGTGCTTTTTATCCTCTCATTAGTCTAGTGACCTGCTCTAGGAGGCCGACGTGAAGTCAATACCAACTAGCACGTCATGTGACACATGTATGGACCAAGCCTAATGGCATGTCATGTCACACATGCATTGACCAGACCGGAGTGATCTATAAGAGTTACTAGTATTAACTTCAATTTCCACAAGCTTTGATTCCTTTACACACTTTGTCTTAGTAATCACGGAGCTTGAAGTACTTTCAACAGAACCAATACCACTTTATCATTATATGGCTTCCTAACACTCAGCATTTTTTCAACATTTTCAGCTACAATAATCAATTGAATGACCATGTTGTTAGTTTCATTCAATTCGGTTATCTGTGTCGAGTTAGTCTCATGGTACATTACATTGTTAACCTTCAATACATGAACTTGATTTAGCATGTTTTCTTAAGATTTCTTTAAGTCTTGAACTTGAGCTTCAAGGGCAGCAACAACTTCATCATTTTCTTCTATGTCATCACAAACAAAGCCCTTTCCGTTTAGAAACTTGACTTGAGCCCCAAGAGAAACAAACTTTTCACCCAATTCCATTTTGACAAGTCGTAATGACTTATTTAGTTATTGCAGCTAATAGACTTTTCTGGACAGCTCAACATTATCCATTTTAGCAACACAAGTCTCATAAAAAAGTGAGTCATGTTTGATACACAGAACATCATAAGTCGTATCCAAATGATCATTCAACACACATTCATCAACACGGAGTTGGCATTCTTCCACCAACAAGAGAAACAATTTGTACTTCAATATCACATGATTGGTCAGATTGTTGAGAGTGCTTACACTCACAATCACTTGAATGTTTCGTCTTAGCTTTATCTCATCTGTAAACTGGTCTTTTAAAGCTATATGCACATACATCAGCACGATGACTAACTCTACCACAAGTGAAGCACGATCTAGGCTCACTCGAAAATAATGTATCTTTAAGATTGAAAAGTTTTGCTTGCTTCTTGTCAAAAGCAAGCCAAATATTCTTCAGAAGATAGATCTTTTGATCTTACATTACCTTTAGCTTTTTGAACCCCTTGGAAATCAACATCCTTCTTCTTTTTTAAGTCTACATCTTCCATATCAAGAGTAAGAGAATCAAGGACAATCAAACCCTGATGATCCAAGAAGATTTGAAACTTCTCACTCCAAGCAACATAATCTGTTACATCAAATAAGGGAGGAGAGTTAGATGAACCAACAAATCAATCACAATTCATAATGAGATTCTACCTAATACCAGTAACTCTCAAAGATCATTCTTTGTATATCTAAAGCAAGGCTCTGATACCAATTGAAATTGGTACCAGGCAAAATATCTGCAAATAAAATTTTAACTTTGCACAGTAGACTAGTCAATTAAACTAGTCAACTAGTTAAAGTTAGTCAGTGATATAAAGAATAATTGCAATAACAAATCATGATTGTCCGACTAATCAGAGTTTGCCCTAATTAGTTTCACAACAATAATTCCTAAATTTGAACACATTTACATATCAGTTCATTATGCAAACAGCAATGACAAAGCAATTATGAAACAAAGTATGCTGGATTGACTAGTCAAGCTCACCAGTCAACTAAGTACATATTCGTCAGTTAATCAAATGCAAATCCACGAATCAAACTTAGTTCACTACAAGTTACCCTAGTTAACAACAATTCAGTTCATTGCTCATAATATGCAGTGTAAACTTGGAAGCTAACACATATAAAAAAAAAACAACTAATAGGATGCATGAAACATATGAAAGTAAGTAAGACATGAGGACAAGTTTAAGAGACAAGAAGCGCAATAAGTTTTTGATCGGTTTTAATCGGGGACTCTACACTGAGTCCAATCCACTAGTGTAAACAAGATTCATACAAAGAGCACACAAGCTCAATTCCTAGATTGCTATCTACATAGCAGCTTTACCTTTGTGCAAACTTGCCTTACACGAGATGAACTCATTCGGTCTTCACGAAGTGGCAGCTCCTCCTGAGCTCTTCACCTTGTGGCACATAAATAGTGTTGTCTCTATTCTTCATAAAATGACAGCTCCTCTTGAACTCTTCACCTTGTGGCACTGAGACCATCACACAAACTATGCATATGATGATATGGCAATGATATGAAAATCTGAATTCGATGTCTAGTCAGTTTCACCAGTCAAACACTTGAAAGATGAAACTGATGAGAATTCAAAATAGGTTAGTTTAGAGACTTGAAACTTGAAGAACTTGACTACAAAATTAAAACAAAACCAATGTTACCTTAATATGCAATGCTTGGGTGTTTGATGCATGAACATGATTTTTGTGGCTAGGGTTTCAATGACGAACACAATAGGTAACTCAATGTTAAAAAATCAACTCTTTTCTAAAAATGCAAAATTCCTAGCCAAAACAAATGAGCATATAAAACGAATTTAAGCAAGCAATTTCAAAGATAGATTTAGAAATATTCGATGAAAAACATTACCCATAAAATATGCTTGATTCTCCTAGGGGGTTTGAGATAGAGATGAAAACCAATCTCTCTCTAAAGTTAATCTATCTCAACCAAAGAGGATGAAAACCCTGCTAAGGTTATATAGACAAATCTAATTTTTGCACATCCAACAAAGATAAAAACCACTTGTCAACCTAGTAGACAATCTGAGTAGATCAAGAACCAGAAACAGACCACTAGCAAAAATGTGTCAGTTATCCCATGTAGCCTGTCTTAATTTGCATGCCCAGACAGCTGGTAGTCAACACGCAAAATTGACTAGATAATTAAACTAGAAAAAATGCAACACAAATAGAGATATGAAATGCACATGCATGAACAAATCTTTTGTGACAATGATTGTCCTCAACCAATGCCCTTGGACACAAAATTCAACAAGATAAACTCATAACAGAGTTGTAAATTCAAAGACTATCTAAAAGCATATGTGGTAGCATTTGCAACTTTTGACAAGGAAAGGCAAACAAATAAATCTAGACTTCACTCTTGGAAGATAGAGTTCTAGGCATGGAAGAGGTTTCCTACCTCGTTCATTTCCCCCACGTCAGCTAGGATGGCTTCATTTTTTCTTCCAAACTGGCTAGTGTAGCCTTCTCGTCTCTTTTTCACATCTTGCTAGACTTTCAGGGTCACTAGCTACGACCATCTTTCTCATTCTTCTACTCGTCATGCTCATCGAGTAGTGTGTACAACGATCTACCACAGGGTGTACTTAGATCGCTTGGTAAAAAGACGTAACTAAGCTGTATGTGTCTTCCCACAGACACCACCAAACTATTAACGCTCAAAACTTACTAGGCTAACAAAGGTTGAATGCACGAAGTGTTGATCCTTGATGGATTTGGGTTTTGCAAGCAAATGATAATAGGCACAAGATTTAAATGGTCATCCTTCAAAACTGGGCTACATCTACTGGTGTTTTTATATAAACTGAGAACAAGGTTATAAGTAGAGCTTGACTAGAATAATATAACTGTAGACATGTAAATTTCGTTGCATACAAATGATGCATCACAAAGCTTCACATGGCATATGACTCAGCACAAATGGACAAGTCATCAATGACATGTGGCACAAATTAAGCAAATGAAGCTTAAAACTTCCCAAAATTCAGCCAAAGAGAGAAAACCTTTCTTAAAAAAAAGGGCAAGGGTTCAAAGTGTTCTCAAAACCAAAAAGAAAGTTAAGGCATCTTCATAAAACAAGCAAGAATTGAAGATTGCTCACAAAATAGGCAACAAAGGCTCTATAATTCGGCCAATAGAGTAAAGATAGTTGAAATTAAGACACAAAACATCCCTAAATTCTCCCATGGACGAATTCAGACATAAATCAAAGTCAAATCCACTCAAAGACAAGCATTGAAAAGTCTACAAATACAAGGTCATCCCACAAGCATAAGGGTCGAAAATTTTACATTGAGAAGAACCTCTACCAAATCTTTGAAGACTAATACGTTGCCAAAGCTCTCTTCGAAGAACGCACAACCAAAGCCGAAGTACTCCCTTGAATAATCAACAAGCACTTGTGCCGATTTCCTCAAAATTTTGTTGCAAGCTCAAAACTTGTAATGACGTTCGTTTCAAGATCAAGTCATCAAGACCCTTGAATCAACAAAATCTCACATCTACACTACCTTTGTTGTAGCTTTGAGGTGAAGATCATCCAAGTGTTGTTTTCAAGCTCAAAACTTGAAGCAATCATTTAATCGTTTGTCCGAGATCAAGTCATCACGATCCTTGGATCAACAACCTATGCATCTCTTTGTACACGTGTTCTCATTTCATTCAATACAGAATTTTCATGTTTACAATAAGTTATCTTTCAATTCGTGTGACCCTTTCTAAGGAGTACTCGTCCTTTTTTTATAGGTCTTCCTCTAAACCTTGAGCCTCTAAATTTGAATCTATCACTTCCCTTGCATTTAATGTGCATAGATCCACTTGTGTTCTTTTTTGGGATGATGCGGCTGAGCGCCTTGCTCAGCCCAAGAGCAAGTGGGGATTCGCACCCTAGCATCCTACTTGTCAGCCTTTATGTCCCTTTATAGACTTTTGCTCCCTCGTCTAGCCACCATGTGGCTCAAAGTTAACGCTTAAGTGGGCATACTCTTTCTGTTCCTCAGACTCCATGCCTTAAAGCTGTCAGTGGCAACTTGCCCTATAGTGCTCGGAATGTGCTTTACGAATGAGCGCTCAGCTTGATTGCTGACATGGCACTTGAAGGCCATGGGCTTTTTGAAGCGCTCGGCTTTACCTTTCCATGCTTATTGGACCTTAACTTTCCTTTGGACCCACTGTTCCTTTGAACCTATGTTCCTCTGGGTCCTTGTTCCTTTAGGCCTGTTAGGATTGGAAAGGACCGTTCGTTAACAATGGCATCATTGGTCCATTTGAGCAGCTCAATCTGATCTAAGCTTTTGAGTCCATAATCAGACTTCTAAAGTACACATCTCTTTCCTAAAAAATAATGGTCTCACATTAATGAGCAAAAGTCACAAAACCCCTTATGTTGTTTCATTGACTTCATATAGTAATGGGAAGAAATATCCAATGACTTTATGTCCAACTTGTTTAGTAAAAAAAAAAGGTTCATGTTAAAAATGGACGTCGATGAACCGCAAAAATAACAGTGTAAGAAAGATGAACAAAATTAGTAAGGAATACAAACTGTGTTTTTCATTTGTGCCTTCACACACAGACTTCCATTACCTAGAACAACTTTTGGTTGACTATATTTAAAGTCGCATGCTTTCAACTTTATCCAACGAAGATTGGAGTGTGTTGATAAAATAACTATTTAGTTGACCAAGAAGGATAAAAAAAAATATCTAGTTGACCAGGGAGGCATAAAAACAAATTGGTCAATATTAATGCATAAAATATGGTAGTGGGGTGAGAGAGAACCCATAAGATTATAAGCATTTGGATTGACTTGCGAAAGTGCAAACCAGTTATCAAAATTAGTGTGCCACTTCAACACGTTTTTGGTTCTTCAAATGGTGCATGTCTTTTTTCCGTCTAGCCTTTTTACTTATGCAACTCTTATAGCATCAACAGGAGAAAACCACTTTGCATCTCAAGTGAACAAAACACGCAATTTGGTGTATCCAACTTTTAGTTTTTTAATCTTAGTGCTACTTTTATTTGAGGAGAAATTATTGTAAAAAGAAAAAATGCATCGACTAGAATGGAGAGTAATCATTAATTTGGCCTTTTTGTTTTGTTTTTGTGTATGCTTTTTATTTTATAAGTTTGTTCGATTACTATTTTATTTTTAACTTTAATTTTTTAATTTTTATAGTTGTGATATTATGAAATGAATGATGGATGAAAATGCGATTTGTGGAAGGGAGATGAAAAAACAAAGAGAAATTAAGGATATTCTTTTAAAAGTGAGACTCTTTATGGATTATATGTCATCACATACTTTTTGCATAATGTTTTATAACTTTGATACAAAAATTATTATATTGTGAATGACAGAGAGTTCATGGTGAGTTCCACTTAAGAAAATTTTCTTAGTATTTCTCAAAAACAAAATGAAAGTTACTTAAAATAGTTTTTTTATTTTAGTTGGATAAGTTTTAATTGAGAAATGCTAAAGGAAATTCTTCTAAGACCTACTCCAACCCTGGGCTAAATGCCAAATATTTAGCCCAAAATTCCCCCCAAACCCCCTCCAACCCAAGCTCAATTATTGGGCTAAAAGGGGAATGCCAAAGTTGGGCCAAATTCCCCCCCAGATCGCGTGGACTCGCTTGAAAATGGCCCAGATGTAGCCCACTCACACGCTCACGCGCCCCACGCGGGCTGCCTCCCTCTAAAACCCGACAGGGTGGGACCCCAGCGCAGGGGGCTGTCGGCCACCAACCCAGAGCCCAACGGCTCTTTTATGCAATCCAACGGTTTGGGTTTAAATACCCTAGGTTGATCTAACGGTCTACATTCAAATTTCATTTTAAAAAAATATGTTATTTTAAAATACATTGAATCCAACGGTTGAGATTGAATATAATCAAATCCAACGGTAAAAAAAAAATCTAACGGCCCAAATTTAAATCTAACGGCTAAAATAATTTAAAAAAATTATTTAACTCAATATTGGTGAAAGTTGAAAAATTGGTGAAAGTTAAAGGCTTGCTTTGTGAAAAATTTAATGATTTTTCAATATTTATCGGAATTTAAATTTTTTTAGATAAAAATATTCATAAAATTAATTTACGATAGTCTACATATTTATTTTTTTTAAAACAAATTGATTTAAGAAAAAAATTAGCCTAAGTTCATTCTTTAATAATCCCGGGCTAAAATTTTAGGCCAGTAGAGTTGGAGCAGAAAAGCTGTTTCTGGGCTAAAAGCCAAATTTTCCGGACTAAAAAATTTGGCTTTTAACCCAAGGGTTGGAGATGGTCTAAAGATGGAACCCTCCATGAATTATCGTCACTTCATGTTTTTAACATAATATTTATAAAATTAATACAAAAATTAACATTAACTTGTTAAAACTACAGCTGATCTGTCGAGTTTACATTAGCTGAAATTACCAGAAGTTCTGAACCTCTGGAATGGGAAAACCCGGCAGCTCAGCTGTGGCCGAGGAAAGCAAGTTACAAAAGAGAGCGACGCGTGGAGGAATGCGTGGGTGCGAAGGAGCGGGCAGCAGCGCTTGACGGTCGGTCAGGGACACAAATATCTCGTGGTCGTGTGTGTGGCTGAGCATCGCGCCAAGATATTTTCTTCCTCCACCACCCAATCAGCGAGCAGCTCCAGATATACATAAGTTAATGATAACCGAGTCATCACATCTCAAATATTGTGTTTAAGCGACGTGGCTCAACGCTGTGCCAGCAATATATCTCCCTTCCCTTCCTTCCTGACTCCGCTCATCCTTCTTCTCCCAACTTGGCCCGTGATCCGTGTGGGTCCCACCTGCTATTGGCAGCCTCCGGGCCCATTCGTGCTTTCCGCTTTGGGAAGGTGATTAAATGAAGGAATCATCGATGATGATGGCGAAATGTAGATGATCATGTACGCTACACCATCATACCAACAACGTGGCGGGTTTCTATTGGCCAGCGAATATGCCCCGTGCGAGTAAGGGATATGCTGTTACGAGACATGTATTTTTATGTGTCCATAACATTTACCACAAAAATAGTATTTTAACTTTGGTTTAAATCACACCTATGTTCATGCCCAATTCATGAAAATTATGAAAGAGGAAAAATTATTGTAAATTTTTTTATTATTTAAAATTAAATATAAATAGTACTTGATAAAACTCATCGCAAGATGTGACAACCCGTCCCGATGTACATATTATTTAAGTCGTGAATTGACGAAATTACTCATTCGGGGTTGTGAGTGTGCGGATGTGTGTGTGTGTGAAATGGGCCAATTGTATAATTTACAAAGTTTGGGGACAAATGGAAAATTTTTGAGATATTTGTTGATTGGAGGCTTTTGGACCACTCAACCAATTAGACCCTTTCTCTCTCCCATCCGTAGCCTCGCTCTCTCTTCACTCTCTTCACTCTCTCTATCTCTACCCATTTACGTACGGCACACCACAAACCATTGCAAATCTTCACGGATCGAAGAAACCAAGACCATATTCGTGTTCCTCGAGACTAGTCTGGCGAGCTGGAGGACAGGGATGACACATGCCAGGCACGTGCCGCGCGTGGGGGGCGCGTAGCACCGTGCCCTGGCAGGCGCGTGTGGGCGTGTGGCGCATCAAAAAATTATTTTAAAAATATGTTGACGTCCGTGACGTCGAGTAGGTCACGTTGGTATATTCGTATGCCAAAATTGAGCTATGTATGAGAAGTTATTTCCGTAGTTGCGTATATGTGCTTAAATAACATATTTTTAGTAATTTCTCATATAGGTGAGACTTATTCCGAGGACGAGCGTAGCCAGGCTAGACGTGGGGGCCAGGTAAGTACCAGGTAGGTACATGCATATAAATGAAAAGTACGTTTTTATATGAAAAGTACCAGGTAACCTATATATATAATGATTTTCCCATAATCAGCTTTTAAATGAAAAGTACCAGGTAAGTACCAGGCTAGACGTGGTAACCTATATATATAATGATTTTCCCATAATCAGCTTTTAAATGAAAAGTACGTTTTTATCGCCATGCATATAACTTAATATTGATGCATGAGTATTCATATATACATTTCATGCATATGTTGGTATCGAGGACGCCAGGTAAGTACCAGGTAGGTACATGCATTGTTGAGAAAGAACAGACGATATATGATGAGATATGATGTGATATGTTAGCTCATAAACCTGCACATATTGTTAGTGCTCACGCCCAGAGTTAGGGGCACAGTCTTTCACGTGTCGTTCACCTCCCGCACCGCATGCTCGCCTTGGATCCAAGTTAGGTGCACAGTCTTGTCGTATAGACCACCTTTGAGTGGGTTCGACTTGTAGGTGACTCGCGTTCATTCGCACAGTCTTCACGTGATTGTAGCACTAGAGCATTCTTTATATTGATACAGTGATGTGATGATGACCTCATGAGGATATTGATGTATGTGCAGTGTATATATGTGATGAGATTGAGATGTTATGAGCTATATGTACAGCCGAGGGCTGAGTTAATATCTAGTAGTTATATGGTTATCGAAATGCATCGTATTACATGGTTCTTGAGATTTAGAATGGTTATTCAAATGCATTGCATGGCATATTATGAGATACGCTTGATAATGTTTTATGCTGAGAAAGTTTGTGATATATATGTACGTATTATTTTCTGGGAAACTATACAGGTTTTACGGTGAGGGGCTATACTTTGAGAAAAGAATGATTTTGAAAAGATTTGTTTTGCTGACCCACTCAATTTTGTTTTTTGCCCTTCCAGGTTCTAGATAGCTAGAGTACCCGTGGTGGTTAGCGAGGACCATTCGGCAGTTCTGACAGACTCATTATTATGTAGGACACCCGTTGGTGTTATTCGAATTTAATTATTCATGCTTGACTGCACTCTGACTTAGTATGCTCTGGTTCTGTATAAGTACTATATTATCACTCTAGCACACTATCTCTTTTAGGTTGCTAGTGGATTGGTTTTAATTAATTTGTACTCCGTTAATGATTCTTGCTTCCGCACTGTGCACTTGGCTACGTCACACTCACGTGACGGCCAGCACGCCCCACTTACGGGTCGGGGTGTGTCACAAGATGTACGATGAACTTAGATAAAGAATTATGAATTATGGTAGTTAAATAAACAAGAGTTTAATTTGAGCCTATCATCAGAATTATTTCCCGAAAATAGATATTTCGGGGATGAGGTGTTGCATTTTTGCTACCCTAAAAAAGCCCTAAACACTTTACTCTACTCAGAGAAACTGACTTAAGCATTTGAGATCTATTGACCTAACCCCTCACCTCGTGGGCGCGTGAGGCTTAGGTCTTTGGTCAAAGGTGTTGATTGTTTTGCAAGTACATTTTCGTCAAAACTAGAGAGCAAAAATTTGCATTGACAATAATAATATTGTATTTATATCTCATCTTTCGTGTTCAAAGGAGAGATGAGGTTCTAGTTAAGGGGGTGACTCTTCCAATTGGTTTTGTTTTTCTTTCCACATTTTAGTTTCTTGTTTCGTTTTTCTGTTCTTACGCTTAATTTCCTAATTTCATTTAATCTGTTGTGCCCTAAAATTATTCAGGTGGAATCCTTTATTTGTTATATGTTAACCAAAAAGAAAAGAAAAAAAAATCATCATTTAGTAGTATGACGGTATGAATGTAAATATCATAAGAGAGAGAGCTCTAAAGAATACACCATATATATTTTTATATTTATATTTTTTTTAACAAATAATGTTATCTACACTAATGGACTAACAATCACATATTTTTGGTACGAAATAATATATATATATATATATATATATATATATCTTTTATCATAAATATTACTACTGTTTCTAGTCAATAATAGTTTGATAACTAGTTCGTTTTCAATTTATTAGTTATCAACGTATGAAAACTCACCGAACATTTATTGAATTAAGATTATCACTAGAAGAAAAATACAAGTACGTATAAAGGGTTAACGCTGTAAATCTATCCCAAGGGAATCGAATCGACACCTCCCTTAAGAAGACACTAGAACGATAGGACAAGGACAAAAGAGGCTCCATCATGAAGGGATGTATTATGTATCGTCTTAGCACTAACAATTTACTAATTATAAAATTAGGGGAATTGGTGGTCGTTTGTCTGCGACTCAATACCGGTAGCTGAACTATGTCATTATTTTAACAAAGTTGATTAACAAAAGTTGATTAACAATGCAATCAAGGAATAATTAACCATTGAGATCGATCCAGATCATTTATATTGACATGCAATGCATTAGGTGTTGGTAAAGTAGTCTTACACGTGTCCAGAGTTTTTGACATTTCTTGGTTGGCCATCTTGATGCTGATGACCTCTAACTAAATCCAAACCTCAGTGGTTTGAAAAAGAGTGGACGGCTGAAGATAACAGCGTGATGCAGTTGCTGACGAATTAACTTCGTTCTTTGCAAGCAAGAGCAATTGTTGGAATAACTCAAATTTGATGGCTACATTCAATTGGGTGAGGGTTGGAGGAGGCTACAAAATTTGATGGCTAGATTCAATTCAACGTTGTCATAGGAGATTGGTCAAGATCACCTCTAGTCCTCAAGACCTACAGCAAAAGCAAGAGGCCTTCAAATAACTTTTGTGTAATAAAATTTCTCAGTCGCAGTTTATTGTTATCTAAGGTAAACTCTCGCTTAATCATTCATCGATCTTATCTTCTTTCTTCAACCTGTCATATCTGATATGTTGGTAGCAATATAAGAAAATATTTTGTTACTTTTGATTCTAAATTCTATTCAACATTTGTCACGAGAGGTTGGTCAACATTGCCCTAGTCCTCAAGACCTATAGCAAAAGTAAGCATGGGAGCAAAAGAAGAGGTCTTCAAAGTACTTTTGTGTAATAAAGCTTCTAGGTCGCATTTCATTGGTCTCTAAGGCCAAGTTTCACTTAATCATTCATTGATCTTATCTTCTTTCTTCAATCGGTCATATTTGATCCGTAGCTGGTAGCAATATGAGGAAATGTTTTGTCACTTCTGACTTTCTAGATTCAATGCAACAGTTGTCATAAGAGGTTGGTCTACGTTGTCTCTTGTCCTCAAGACATAAATTGATGTTTACTACGCCACAAGCAGCCTCTCTACTAAAACCCTCCAATGTATTTCCTTACTATTGTTATGATGTTGTGCAAATGAACTATTCCTTGAGCGTCACTTTGAGTACTTGATCAACTTTAGAGAGTTAGAGGTGGGAAAACCTAATCGACCCTTTGATGAGCCTAAACATTGAAACATTGGCCCTATATACGTGACAATTTCACTTACGATTAGGCCGTACCAAGGCTCATTCATAAACACAATATGCAACATTGGATCCATATAACTCTTAATTCAATATTTACTTATCAAGAATAAGAAATTGAAGGAATGAAAGAACTTAAAAAATATAAAAAAGTAAGGAACAGCAATCGAATCAACTAGCCCCCCAGTTGATACGCTTCCTTATTTTTTAGGTATTTGATAACAAATTTAAAGAAAAAACATAACATTTTTCCGAGTTAGTAAATACAAGAAAACATTTAGATAATTACTTACAAAATCATTCGGCAGCTAGTAACTTCCTTTAGAAATAGACAACTACCAAAATCATTTTGTCACTACTAATATTGTTTAGTGACATTTTTCTTCAATTTAATTCAAATCCTATAATGGCTACTTAGTACTATAGTCTAGTGATATTCCTTTTTACTTGTAAGTGAGAGGTCTTAGATTCAATTATGGTCAAAGAAAAATTTGAACCACATTATTTATAGTCTATTGTGAGGCTTAGCATACCCTCTCTCTCATTTAGTGTAGACAATATTGTTGTTAAAATATATATATATATATATATATATATACACACACATTCAAACCTTATAATGTAATACATTGTTATAAATGGGCCGAGATCCCACAGCTCGAAGTACCCGTTACCTTGCTTCCATTGGAATTTGCAGCCCATATTCCGGCGATCCAGCATCTCCGATCTTCGTCGTTACGTTTTAATCGTCTTTAGCTCCTTCCAAGTTCGGACAATGGCTTCCTGAATCCAGCTCCATCGTCTCCATCGTCTCCATCGTCAACCTCAAAGATCACAGAATGGAGTTTGCTCTTTCCATCCTCTTCCTCTCGCAGCTTCTCCTCTTTTCTTCGTCCTGCCACTGCTAGAGGCGGCCTTCACAGTTCCTACTCTCCAGGTCCCCATCTCCTCATCTGTAGGTATATATACATATATATATATATGTGTTTGTATGCATTTTATGTGTATGTGTGTGTCTTTGCATCTGTGTTCATGTAGTTTCTTGGTTGTTTTTGGAAGTTGAAAAACTGAGATTACAAGAACAAGTTGAAAATTTTTCCCTTGATTTCTCAGGAACCAAACGGTAGTTAATTATGATCAGATAGATTATCATGCCTATTACTTTCTTAATTTTTTACAGTCTAGGTGGATTAGCGCTACTAGAAAAAGGAAACTAAATCTTTAAGCATTAAGAATTTAGCTAATTGTAAGTTAAATGTTGATAGGTTTCGAATTTGGTCCTCACGCTGGTTCCGGCAGGCAATCTTCTTCCAAACTAGCGGGTATTCAAGATAAAACGACATGCATATGGTTCGATTGAGAGACATAAAGCGAGGTTATGGCCAATGGTTTTCATCAAAAACCAGGGATTGGCTGCAACGAGACTTTTAGTCCTGTTGTAAAGCACAGTCCCATTTGGCTTGTGCTTGGTTTGGCGGTGTCAAAGAAGAGACATGTAAGGCTGTTGGACATCCAGAACGCTTTCTTGCATGGTTATCTCACTGAGGAAGTTTATCTGAAACAACCAGCGGGTTTCATTGACAAGCAGTACCTACACCATGTTTGCAAGTTGCAGCACAGTTTATATGGGTTAAAACAAGCGCCGAGAGCTTGGTTTCAGATTTCTCTGATGTCTTGCTTCAATTGGGATTTCAAGAATCCAAGTGTGATTGTTCATTGTTTGTGTTTAATCAAAGAGGAGTATATAAAATCCAAGTGTGATTATTCTTTGTTTGTGTTTAATCAAAGAGGAATATATCTCACCTTACTAATCTATGTGGATGATATATTGCTCACAGGAAACAACACTTATCAAATGGCTCGGTTGATAAAGAGGTTGGGCACTTTATTTTCCATGAAGGACTTGGGTCCTCTCAACTACTTCCTAGGTGTTGAAGTAACTTGCTCTGGTGATCAAATGCATTAAATTTACCAATGCCAAGCCAATCTTGACTCCAGTTTCTTCTGGACAAAAACTGAGTGCTTTTGGGGATTGAATTATACCAAAGTGTTGTAGGTGCCCTACATTATTTGACCATTACGAGACCTGATCTTTCTTATGTTGTGAACCACGTGTGTCAGTCCTTACATTCGCCCAACAACACTGAGGATCCTACGTTATTTGAAGGCTAACGATGTTCAGGGTCTTGTTTATAGACCTGGAGGTGTACAATTGACTGCTTTCTCTGATTCAGATTATGTAGAGAACATAGACACACGCCATTCAACTGGAGGCTTCTGTGTATACTTGGGTAAAAACTTAATATCGTGGAGTTCGAAGAAACAGAAAACAGATTCCAGGTCTAGCACTGAAGCTGAATATAGGCAGCTTGCACACACTGCCGCTGAGTTGCCTTGGTTATGTTCGTTGTTTATGGACGTAAATTAGAATCTTCTAAGATAACAGATTTGGTGTGATAATTTGTCTTCCATTGCCTTAGCATCCAATACAGTTTTCCACTCATGAATCAAGAACTTAGAAGTTGATTATCATTATGTCAGAGTGAAGGTGATTACAGGTGAGCTTCTGGTGAATTGTATCTGTTCACAAGATCAAATTGCTGACTTGTTCACGAAGGTCTATCTTCATCTCTATTTAAACTGCTGGTTTCCAAGCTTCCAGTTGTGCTACGATCCGTCAGCTTGCTGGGGGATGTTAGACCGAGTCAGACTTCTAGTTTCCAATCATACTCTCAGGTTTGTTATCTGTGTGATTCATCCTCATCTCAACAGAAGTCTGTTAGGTCTAGGATTATTTGAATATTTCTTAGCTGAGTTATAGTATGATTTGCTTTTGACTGAAAAAAAAAATAGTATGATTTGCTGTTTTAAAGTTTAAACTTCAAAACTACAGTGTAAATAGGGTTTTGAAAGGCATGCAAATTCAGCTGAAAACCTACCGTTGTAAGTTTTACAACAACTTGTCCAATGATGTCAGGAAAAATACTCTCAATGCTTAGTTTTTGCATCACCAAAGCCGAGTTTTAATCAAACCAAAGTTGTTGAGCAAAAAGTGTTGTTTCCTTCGCAACGTTTCTGTTTCTAGACTACAAGTTTGCATTAGTTACAAAATCAGATAGAAACAAATCAATTTCTGCCAGAGTAGAGAAAGTTGAATTCAACCCCTGGTGTACATGTTAACGCTAATGGCGTCTTCAGAAAATGAACCTTAAGATCAGGACTGACAGTATAGGTCCCATGGCGTCGCGAGTTTCCAAGGTACACACTTGCTGCATTAGGCAAGATGATCAGATTGTTAATCAATCTTCTTAACGCCCAAGTAATTTGCAAAAGTGTTTGTACATCAACATTCTTATCCACTCGCCTTTCAGTAAATATAGCCATCTTAATATATAGATCGAGAGATTGATTACATTGACTAAGATGTCGAAACAAAAAATAATTTTGATGACAATTAAGCTGATGTGATTAATCGATGGTTACTTACATGCATTTTTTGTGACATGGTGACTAGTTACAACGCCTTTTGCGAATTTATTCTGTGTTGTTGAAGCTAGCACTTCCAGATCCACTCGGAGCTGCCCTGTCAAGATATTCGCGTGTTCGTTTCAGTAGCTTTTGATTGAGTTCTTCCAAATCTTGCTCGTACACCAAACGAGCCCCACACTTGTTCACCTTATACCAGTCTGATTTTAGGTCTCTCCCATGGTCATAGTCAATTCCGAATAAAAACTCTTCCTGATGACAATCTTCACGAGGCAAAAAATATTGACGAGGAAAATAAAATACCCAAAGGTTTTCTGACACAAGAGGCAATGATTTAGTCCAAGTGTAAGCTTCGCCAAAGTTTTTCAGAGCTAGCAAGTGCCACTGAACAGCGAATTGTGAAACGACACGAACGAGGAAGCTCCGCATTTGGTATAATAGGGTCTTGGTATTGAAAAACAACACAGAAGGCAAGCCCAAGCCAGTTGGTACATGATGGTGGAGGAAGCTCCACATTTATTGAATGTCCCACACTCTGATTATTGAACCACTTTGGAATTTCACTTCCAGGGATTACAATTTTCGATCCCTGCGGCAGAAGAAAGATCAATTATTTAGAGAGAGAGAGAGAGAGAGAGAGAGAGAGAGAGAGAGAGAGAGTACCTGAATGACAGATTTTAGAATCCTATTAATCATGTCTTCATCTGGAACCAATGCAATGCAATTCCAGCAACTGACACGAGCATCGTACAAATTGAATGCACCTGAAAACCTTCTTACGGAAGTGCAATTGTCCAGATTTACTGTTAATCCTCTGTTTGATGGAAGAGGTGGCAATTTTTGAAGGCTTTTCCACCCCTCCAGATCAAGATCCCTAAGCTTAGAAAGGTGTCTAATGCTTTCAGGTAGCCTGACGAAATTATTTCTGCTGAGATGCAATATTGTCAATAAGGACAAGCAGCCAATATCATCAGGGATATCCCCCTCCTGGAGATTACAATCACATAAAGACAAGGTCTGCAAAGAGCATAAACGATTTAGAGAAGACAACACCAAACGCCAACAAGGAGGATCAGGGCGACTCATTTCAACTCCAAATAAGCGGCGAAGGCCCCGCCCATCCCTTGCTTTACCATGTGATTTCAATGTTCCACAAGCGTCTATGAAATCAATTCTCGAAAGCGTGCCATAATCCGCTGTAAATGATAAATATGCGAGATTTTTCATACCCACAAGCGGCTCTGCCATAGTGGGTCCCACTAAAAGGCACCGTAAGTGATCCATGTCTGCTGGGAGTTTGTCAATCTTTGAGCATCCAATCACATTGAGCTCTTCAAGAGGCAAATTACAAATAGCCCTTGGAAGGTACAAGAGATTTTTGCATTTCCGTAGATACAAATACCTAAGGCCAACCGCATGTCCAATTGATGAAGGTATTTTCTCGATAGCAGTCTCGCTTAACTTGAGAAAGTATAAATTCTTCATCTGCTCCCCAAATTCTGGAATCTTTTTCACATTTGAGCAGCCATCAAGATTGAAATGCATAAGAGAATCCATTTCAACCTCCCTTGGGAGGCTCTTAATGCTTTCACAGCCACCAAGACACAAAACCTTAAGTCTTTTGAGGACTGCAATAGACGGATGTATCTTTAATAAATTCTTACAATTGCAAAGATGCAACACCTCAAGATTTGGAAGACCACTGAAATCTGGGGTATTCTTCAATTTATTGGAATAGCGAAGATCGATATGTTTCAAATTGGGCAAGTCCTGTACAACACCACCGATAAGGTTCAGATCATATACTTAGCTTCCACAACCTTAAAGTTTAGTCAACATAATAAATAAATAAATATATGATTATTTTGTAAATTAAATAGCATTTATTCTCAATGAATATGGAAGAAATTTGTGACCCTTGGGATTGTACAATAAAACAATGTCACGCGTTCCTTGTTTTTAAAACTCAAGAAAAATTAAATAACATGTCTATTATGTTTTTAAAATAATATGTGCTAAAATATCATTGGACAAACTCAAAAAGTGAGTATTGACTAGTGAGTAACCAATATTATCTTTTGTTCATAACTACACTTACCACTTTTCCCTCCCCAAAACGAACAAGATTGCTAAAAGGCATCTCAAGTTTAGCAAGCAAGTGCAGGCGAAAGCTAGTTGGAAGAAAATTAGAAGGATACCGACTCCAATTTATAATTCTCAAGGAATGTGGAAGAGATTTGGGGCCTGAAGAAAAGATCAAATTCTCGAAATCCAAAAACCTCAGTCTATCCATTTTAGAGAAGGCTTCGCAATTCCACTGGGGCACCTCTTCTACGTTGGACAAGCGTAAGGATATGGCTTCAATTGCTGCCGTTCCCTAACAATTAAGAAAAAAAAATGACAAATTAATTTCACATTCAAGTCTAATATAGTGTCAAAAGAAATGACTATCTTCTTCCAAACTTGGTATTTAACTTCTTACCGTATTCTCCGTAAATATCTGATGGATGTCATTATAAACCCACAACCTACTGCGTTGACCAGGCTCTTTAGACTCTTGACAAATAATTTTATGTGCCATTTCTTGTATCAAGTCATGCATCCATATGCGATCGTTGCGATCTTGATAGAGTAGAGATCTCTCAATTAGTCTATCTATCATAATACCACTAGAAATTCCAAAAGAAATATCTAGTATTTCAATTACTTTCTTTGTGCACTTCCCTTTGTGGAGACATGCAACATCAAGAAAAATGTTCTTCTCCATCTCTTCTAATCCATCATAACTTATTTTAAGTTTATCAATAATTTCTGAATTAGGAATTATTGACAAATTATCCCGTGTACTATTCCAAGCATCTAGCCCTCTCTTAAACAATGCCGACCCAAAAATTTTAAGAGCTAAGGGAAGGCCTCCAGCATATTTAACGAAACACTCAGACAGTTCCAAAAACCCATCCTCGGGCATATTTGTCTTAAAGGCATGCAGGCTAAACAGTGCAAGAGCTTCATCATCATTTAACACCTCAACATTATGACATAATGTTATGCCATGCTCGACTAGCAGACGTTCATTTCTAGTTGTAATGATAATTCTGCTTCCCATGCCAAACCAATCTTCCTTTCCAGCTAGTACTTGTAGCTGGTTTATGTGATCCACATCATCAAGTACAAGAAGAACCTTTTTGTTGTGTAAGCATCTCCTGGTGTAATTGATTCCCCATTGTTGCGTAAGAATCTTTTGTTTCAACATCGGTGAAAGAAGTGTTTCTTGAAGACGAATTAGAGTAGGGTCTGCTTTAGAAGCCTCTCTAACGTTTTCAAGAAAGCAGGGAACTTCAAAATGATGGAAGATTCTATCATAAAATAGCTTAGCAAGGGTTGTCTTACCAATGCCACCCATCCCCGTTATCCCTATAAAGCGAGCATCATTGACCTCATGAGCTAACAACGAACTTAGTTGCTCAATCCCAAAATCAACCCCAACTAATTCCTGTGAGGGATCTAACAACGGGAATGTAGCTTGCACTTTCCTCCACACACTTTTGACGAGCTGTTGTATAATCTCACTTTCACTCCTACATGGTATGAAATAACCAATCAAAAAAACATAAACGAAGCATTCAATTTTGACTCTATCTCAGCTACTAACTATCATACTCACCTAACTTACCTGGCCGTCCACAGCGCCGGAGCATAATGAATGCAATCATACTCATAATTATAAAATATAATTGGCATACGACATGGCAATTCAATTATAAATTCAATTCGATTCGCAATTCATTCGAATAAAGTTTCTGGGAAAAACAGTTATATATATATATATATATATATATATATATATATATATATATATACTGAAAATGAAAAGCCCACTCACTGGTAAGTAAACGGGTCGTATCCCCCGAGCCTAGCGTGGCTGCGCTCGTCCTCTGGATACGTCTCACCTATATGTGAAATAACTGTAAAATTGTTATTTAAAGCACATAACCGAACTACGGAAATAACTTCTCATACGAAGGTCAATTTTGGTATATGAATATACCAACGCGACCTACATGACGTCACGGTCGTCGTGGAATTTTTAGAATAATTTTTTGCTGTGGCACGCGCCAGGGAAGCCACGGGCACACGCGCGTCTTCAACCTCCAGCTCGCCGGACTGGTTTTTCTGGCGGCCGGAATCTGGGCAATTTTCAAACTTCTATATCTCACTCGTTTTTCATCCTTTTTCATCCATTTTTCTTCCTACATGCTCTAAATTTAGAGTAGAACATTTCTATAGCTTCAAATACCTTGAAAAAAGGCTGGAAATTCGTTGGGGAATTTCTCCAAAATCGGCCAAGTTCGAAACCAACGATCCCGACGTCCAACATGTGCAAACGAGGTACTCCGAGACTCGTGGGAAGATTCTAAGACTAGTGGTGATCTTGTTTTCACCTAAAACGTCCTGAAATAGAAGTACATGAACAGTACCTCAAGTTTAGTTTACGGGTTTGGCATGGTTTCGATGGTTTCCCGTCCTAAAACCATCATATATGAACTTAACTAGTCTCAATGATCATAAATGAACTTACTTGGGCTTCGATCCATGTCGAGATGGTGTGGTATGTGTGTGTTCGTACGTATATGGCGAGAGAGAGACTTCTAGAGAGTATGAGAGAGGTTTCGAGAGAGAGAGAAGAATCAGAATGTGCACGTGTGTGCATGCATGTGTGTGAGTATGATTTAAACCAGCCATCCCTCACCAGCCCAACATTTTGGGCCTAGTACTCAAGACACCCAAGGCCTAAAATAAAAACCGCAAACGTACCCGTTAACGTATAAATCAAGGGTAGAATCGTCCTTTCACGCCGCTAAAATTATAAAACTCAGGATGGGATGTTACAGGCTACATTTGACTAGCATGATGCTTTTTGGCCAAATTATAGCTTGATGGGCTTTGTAGAATTATAGTCCGACCATCAGTTAGATATGAGTTTTTGACAAATCATGTCTTTTTTTGCTTTTAGATATTTAACCTTCTCCATTATAGATGACTTACTATTGGATTTTGTGGGTCTGGCACTGGCTCATTCAGGCCCTTTATTTTTACTCAAGCCAATTGATTGGTTGTTGCCACTTTATACTATGGTTTAGTGGTATTTCTTTTTACTTGTAAATGAGAAGTTTTATGTTTAATTATTACAAAAAAATTAATTTTTAGTCATATTATTACTAATCTATTGTAAGGTTTAATATATTTTCTCCAGTTCTTAAAATAAATAATATCGTTTGTTAAAAAAATAATATTGGTTATAAAAAAAAAAAATTAATTGGCCGTTTTAATAGCTCAATGTGAAGGCTTGACTATGTTTAAAGTAGGGGTGGGTTCGGTACGGTTACCGTACCAAAATCCTCGTGTCAATTACCGTACCAAACTTTCGGTTTGGTAAAATCTATTACCATTACCATACCAAACTTTCGGTATACCGAAATTCGGTATTGCCAAATGTTCGGTTGACATGGTATGGCAATGGTAATTGCCA
Source organism: Crataegus laevigata (assembly GCA_963580275.1). Taxonomy (NCBI): domain Eukaryota; kingdom Viridiplantae; phylum Streptophyta; class Magnoliopsida; order Rosales; family Rosaceae; genus Crataegus; species Crataegus laevigata. Next base: position 4,815,115 of record OY756941.1, read on the forward strand.
CTTTGTTTTGAGACAAAATTTGTTTTTGCTTTTTAACTCAATTCAAGGGCAAAACTTTTTTATTGTACCTTTATCTCATACATTGTAGCCTATATTCATCTATTATTCATCATTCACAATTCACACACACAATAATTCAAAAGATGCATCAAGATTCATGATGAAAATTAAGCTTACAATCCAAATAGAAGTTACGAACCAAAACAAATAGAAGTTTCCCCCATGCTAAAGATCTACTCTATCCCCCATTGGTTCAAACACGCATCTAGAACTTTCCCAATGTCTTCTCCCTTATGACCCGCATTGATCTTTAAAAAGTTTAGAATCCGTTTGTGCAACTTTCATTCACTATCCATGAAGTGAGCGGTAACTACTATGTAGTTAATGTTTTGTACCGATGTCCAAGTATCAGTTGTGATACTTACCATTTGATTATGCATTGTTTCAAATAACTTAGACTTCTCCAACACATAAAAATTCCAAGCCACAATCTTCTTCCTATTTGGAATCTTGAACCGAGGTTCAGCTCCTTTCATCATATCAAATTATTAGAATATTATAAATATGTGTTATATAATTATATATTATATTATATATTTGGTACGATATAGTAATACCGTGGTAATAGTATCCATTACCAATACCGTACCATGAAATTTCGGTACGGTACAATACCATACCATTACCGATTGGCACATAAACTTTGGCACAGAATTGGCACGATTGGTAATTCGGTTGACACGACAATTTGGCAAAAAAATCAACCTCTAATTTAAAGGCAGCAAGCAGCCAATAATACAAGGCATTGGATGCTTTTCTTTTGGTTCCCATCAGCAAAAGAGAAAATGAAAGGCAGCCCAAGCCTTTCACCTTTCTGAAAGAAAAAACAGAGAAAGACAGCCCGAGTACTTCTAGACTCTAGTGGTAGTAGGTGTGATGGCGACAACACGGTTTAGTGTGGGTCATAGTGTTAGATTGTGAATTATTTTTTTTTTGACAAAGAAAAGTTAATATGATCGTTTACCTAAAGTAAGAGCAAAATAATGGATCATATCTTCTCCTGGGTAAATGAAGAGAGTCCTTCTAATCAGGTTTATCAGGCCGTTCAAATTTTATCTAACTGTTATAAACAAAGAGCATCTCTAAAAGTTATAATAATTATAACCGTTGGATAAAATTTGAACGACCCGATGGGCCTAGTTAGAAGGATTCTCTCCATCTGCTCGGGAGAGGATTCTGATCCCAAAACAATAAAATATTTAGGATGGTCTATAGTAAGGTATACTGTTATAACCGTTATATTTTGATATTTGTATTTTTAAATAAAAATTTGCTAGTTAAAATGATAGAAGAGAAGCTATAGATAAGAAATGGTTAAACAATTAGAAATACTAGCTCACTTTTTTTTATGTGAAACAGGAACGTCAAAACAATGGTGTAATTAATTTATTACGTGTTACCATGTCACAAAGTTAAAATAAAATGTGAAGTGGGGATAAATTTTAGCCAGCTGCTATAAAGTTTCGGTGCAATGTAAGTCTCCTTGAAAGAAGCACCAAGGAAATCTCCATGCAAAAGCTATCCACTTTCCAATTCCAATACTTGTTTATGGAATGGATCCATTCTGAACTTTAGTGTTCGAAACCTATAAATCAAGAGATACAGGCCGTTGATTGGTGTGCAAAACAAATCATAACCGTTGGTTATGTGTGGTGAGCCAAAAAAAATAGAAAGAAAAAAAGGGGGGGGAAGACTTAACTATGAGAAATTTCCAGGAAGCTTCCTTGTTGGGACGTGTTATCTTTCTTTACCTTTTCTCACCGAAGCGATGCGAGACTTCGGACTTCTCGTAAGCAATGACCAAAATATCGATAATATCGGCGAAATATCGTTTTTTTACGATATTTTTTTGCTTATCTTTTAATTATCGTCAAAATATCGCAATATTATCGATAATATCGCGATATTTTAGATATTATCGCGATATTTTGGATATGGGCTAATCGGAGAAGAACGCCGGAGCTTCTACAGCTCCGGCCGATTACAAACGCAAACCTTAGACTCTGATCTAATTACCAACGTGAAGAGGAAAGAGAGAGGAGTAAGTTTATACCCTTATCGGAACTCTTGTTGCGGCGGCCGCGTGAGCTGGACGATTCGTTCGTCGGATCCATGGCTGCGGCGGGGGCGGGTTCGTTTTGGGTGCGAGAGGCACGGGACCGGGTCGTAATCGGAGTGGGGCTAACAGAAGACAATGAAGAAGCAGAGAGACGAGCGCGCTTGGAAGAACGAGTGGTGCGACTAGACGAAGAAGAAGAAGGGGCTGCTGAGGTGGCCTCTGCCCGCTTCCGGCTCCGAGTTTCCATGCAAGAACCCCAACCCCCGGAAATTTGTTTCACTCGCTCGCCACCGAGCGGCGATCACACCATAGCGGATCCGATTGTTGCCTGCGTCAATTCCGAAAGCCTTAGGAAGATGAAAAGATCGAACCTTTGTCAAATTCAGCTCAGCAGGAGCAAAACCCCCAATCTGAAACCCTAGATTATTCGCACTATAAATTATTGAAACAAAAAAAATCCTAAAAATCCGCAGTTGAACGCGAACCTGTATTGAAACGTGAGGAGTGCTGGGGGCTGCCACGTGGCAGCCTGGGAGGGTTTCGAAATCCAGATATAGGGTTCAGATTTAATTAGGATAAAGGACTAATTTTATAATTCCAAATACACTCACAATGTTTGCCAGCTCGATATATAATCAACTTAAATCAGTTAAATCCATCATGCAATGCATTTCCTTCCAATTTTTGGTGATAAACTAATAGATAATTGACCAAATAAACATCATGCAAAGTTTCAATAAAAATTTCCAACTTTTTCTTACAATTTCCGTGGTTTCCATTGGATTTTTATCGATATCGATATTATCCCGATATTTCCGTGTTTCCGGACTACCAATATTTCCGATATCATCGATATTTTATACCTTGCTCGTAAGTTCCCAACTTTCTTATTATAATATATTCACGGGGTGCATTTTTGTTCACCACCATGAACTATGGTGTATGCTCAGCATACATCTTATTATTTGACATGTGTCCTTTCACTTAACCATAATTAATTTTTTTCAAAATTAGAAAAGGAACATTTAATATTAAAGTTAATCATAATTAGTTGAAAGGACACGTATCAAATAATAAGGTATATGGTGAGCATACACCATAATTTATAGTGATAAGCAAAAATGCTCTCAATATTCACGTCTCTTTAATTATGTTCCGTTCGTTCGTTTGTCAGCAAGTTACCAATGTGAAAAAGAAAGTAAAGAAATAATGTAGCCAATAGTACAAGGCAGTGGGTGGTTTTCTTTTGGTTCCCATCAGCACAGTGAACCTTTCGGTTCCTAAAAAACGGAGAAGGATGGACACTTGGGACAGTCCGAGTTCATCTGTTGGTAGTAGACTAGTGGCGCGTTTACTAATCTGTAATTAAATTGAGGAAGAATTGAAATGAGGTGGAATCAGAATCAGATTCCTGTTGAAGTTGTTTACTAAAACTATCTGGAATCGGAGTAGGAATGATGTTGAGTCCATATAAGTTGTTTACTAACTCACTTCAATTGGAAAGAAAACTAGGTTGGTTACTATATTGCCCTTACATAAATAAATTATTTTCATACTAATTAATTAAATTAAATTCTTAATTAAATTTATATAATAAAATTCATCTATATAAACATATATAAATAGATTTTATTTATTTATTAAAAGATGGCAGGAATGATGTTGAGTTCATATAAGTAGTTTACTAATTCACTTCAATCGAAATGAAAATTAGGTTGATTACTAAATTGCCCCTACACAAATAAATTATTTTCATACTAATTAATTAAATTAAATTCTTAATTAAATTTGTATAATAAAATTATCTATATAAAAATATATAAATAGGTTTTATTTATTTATTAAAAGATGGCATAATGAGTGTCAAATGAAGGGCAATATTGGGATACTAAGAAACAAGTGAGGGCATAATAGGAATAAAAGATGCATTCCTGATTCCCCTACCTTCAGGGAATTCAAATACCTCACCAAACTAGGGAATCTCGTTCCTCCAATTTCAGGAATTGGATTCCTTGTTTCGTGTGGGCTCCACCACTTTTTTTATTCCTTAATATTTAGTAAACACCGGAATACTCCGTAATAGGAATTCAATTCCCTTTCCTTATTCCGATTACCCTTACACTATGTTTGGATGAAAGAAATAAACTTGGAATTTGAATAAAAGTCAGAATTTGTAAAATGACATACACCAATTCCCTTGTTTGGATTCATAAACATATGAATTTAGAATTTCCGCGTGGAAAAAAACTTGGAATTTGAGACCTCCAATTCCCAAGTTTAAATTCCATGTAAATAGGTGTCATTTCCCAATTTTTATGATTGAGAGCTTAAAAATAACAAATTCCATATTCAATTCCATTGTTCTTTTAAGTTAACCAAACAAGAAAATTCACAAATTCTATAAAATAAAATTCCGTCAATTCAATTTCCGTCATTTTAAAATTCCTTAATAATCTTAAATTTCTTCATCCAAACATAGCGTTACGTAAACGTGCCCTAGAAGTGGTGGTGGTGACCACACGGTTTAGTGTGGGTCATAGTGTCAGATGATGAATTATTTTTAAGGAAAACTAATGAAAATGACTTGAAAACTTTGTGTTTTAACGATAAGGACAAAATAAAGGGTAAAGTGAATAGTACCAGTATTGACTTTTTAGTGTTAAAATGTGGTTTTTCGTTAAAGTGAACAGTACCGGGAGCTTTTCGTTAAAGTTCCCTTATTTTTATGACAAAAAAATGTTAATGTAATTGTTTGGATGGAAAAAGGATTTTCAGATCTATTATTCTTACATCTTAGCTATTCATCATTTATCATAATATCAGTTATCATCAAATACCATTTATGTTTAATTTAAAATAATAAAAATTAAATAAGTTTTTACCGTACATTACACGAAGAATGGCTAAGATGTGAAAATTTCTAAGATCCACATAATTGATCTAGAGGGATCTGACACACCCCGACCTAGAGGTCGAAGCGTGCTGGCCGTCACGTGTGAGTGACGTAGCCAAAAACGTCAGCGGAAGGTAATTATGCATGAAGTGCAGCATTGAGAATCAAAGTCGATAATGTACATGCGATACAGAGTAATGTAAGACGAAAGTGAAGTAGTTAAGAGTCACAGAGCCAATCCTAGGTGCAATCATTTTTAAACAAAACGATATAATCACAGAAGAAACCCTACATAGGTGGTGGTCTGTCAGAACTGCCTCGGTGCCTCGATAGCCGTCCACGTCGTCGCTACCTAGCACCTGGAGGGGCGCAAAACAGAAAACGTGAGTGGGCAAAAACAAATACTTTCTAAAACCATTTTATAAAATCCATATATAACCCCTCGCTGTAAATCCCGTATAGTTTCCCAGAAAATAGTACGTATATAAACTTATATACGAAAACATCGTCTAGAAATCAAAACTCATTATCAATCTCAAAATAGGTCATGTCGATATACCAACTCAGAAAAATCATCATCAGGCAAGTAATGTAAATCAAGGGGTGTCCCTAGTGTCATGTCATCCGGAGTCACCTCTAGTGACCTGTACGGCTGAATCTATAGCTCATCAATCACAATCAATCACTATCAATCATTATCCTGCACACGAGTCGGATCCACCTATAGTGGTCTGTGCGACAGGCTAGGTGTATAATATTACGCTCAGTGCTCCGATCACGTGAAGGCTGTGCGACGAATCGCGGGTCACCTACGAGTCGTAACCACCTATAGTGGTCTGTACGACAGGCTAGGCACTTGCCTTGGATCCAAGGTGAGCGTACGGTGCGTGAGGTGAACGATCACGTGAAGGCTAGGCCCTACACTGGCAGAGCACAAACACCCGAGGTGCAGGTGATGAGCTAAATCACAATCCATCATCTTCTCAACCACTAACTATCATACTTTCCTGACTTACCTGGCCGTCCACAACGCCGGAGCATAATGAATGCAATCATACTCGTAATTATAAAATATGATTGGCATACGACATGGCAATTCAATTATAAAATCAATTCAATTCGTAATTCAATCAAATTACGTTTCTGGGAAAAACGTCAATTTTATATATATATATATATATATATACTGAAAACAAAAGCCCACTCACTGGTATGTCGACGGGTCGTATCCCCCGAGCCTAGCGTGGATGCGCTTGTCCTCTGGATACGTCTCACCTATATGTGAAACAACTGTAAAATCGTTATTTAAAGCACATAAACGAACTACGTAAGTAAATTCTCATACGAAGGTCAATTTTGGTATACGAATATACCAACGCGACCTACACGACGTCACGAACACGTAGAAATTTTTAGAATAATTTTTAGAATAACGGAAGGGCTACGGCGTCAGGAATATTCCTCGGAATATTCCGTTAATTTCTAACGGTAACCGTCAACTTTGACTGACGGCGTCAGCATATTCCGTCAAAATTGACGGAATATACTGTCACCATCAACCTCCAGCTCCGGCGACCGTCGTCGGCGCCGGAAACTGGGTAAATGTTCAGACCCTTCGTTCTAGCTCATTTCTAACCCAAAACTTATGAAATTTTCACCAAAATGCTCCAAATCGAGAGGAGAAGAGGTTTATACCTTCAAAAACCTCGGAAAGTGTCTAAAATTTCAACGAGAAATTCCTCCAAAATCGGCCAATCCTAGAACCAACGATTCCTACGTCCAATGCAAGCAAACGAGGTACTCCAAGCCTCGTGGGGATGTCTAGAACGTCCCTGTGACCTTAGAATTGTAAGAAAACCTTACATTTAAAAGTTCATGAACAGTACATCCATGGAAAGCTCGGGTTTCCTAAGTTCTACCGTGTCTCGAGCCAAACCAAGGTGAGTATTGTACTTACCAAGTCCCAGGGAATACAAATACGTGGTCTTTGAAGTCGATCTGTGCCTTGATCGAGTATGGTATGGGTGTCCGTACGAAGGAAAGGTGAGGGGAGGACGAGAGAGTTCGAGAGAGAGAGAGGAGGACAAAACAGAAGCAGTGCACGTGTGTGCATGGTGCGTGTGTGAGTGTATGTTTTAATAATTGGAAGCCCACAAATCAGCCCAAACTATTGGGCTTACCACTAGAACCACCTAAGCCCAATTCTAATCCCGTCACACCCCGCTCGAACATAAATCAAGGGTAAAATCGTCATTTCACGTCACTAAAATATAAGAAAATCGGGATGGGATGTTACAGATCCTTTTCCGTTTGGATGACCTAAACTAAGAGTAAAAAAATAAAAAAAATTAGGGTGGTTTGTAGGGTATTATATCTGTTATATTTTGGTATTTAAATTTCGAAACAAAGATTTAATTGTTAAAATATTTGGCGTATCCCATACTCGAATACCGTAAAAATTTCGAATAAAAAACAATTGGTAATGGTCCAAAAAAAGATAGAGAACTTGGTTAAATGTCACTCAAAATCTTTTTTCTTTACGTGAAACGGAAGCGTCAAGACAACAATGTAATTAATTTATGACGTGTTATCATGTCACAGTGTTAAAATAGGATGCAAGGTGGAGATAAATTTGAGTCACACCTACCGTTTTGGTGAAAGGTAAATCCCTCCGAAAGAAGCAACAAGGAAATCTCCATACAAGAGCTGTCCATTTTTCAATACTCGTTCAAGAGAAAAACCAAAGTTGAAGGACAATTATATTCCACCAAAAAAGTGCAGACCGACTATGGCATATTTCCATTCCTTGTTTGGAAGTGTTATCTTTCTTCTGAGAAAAGATTTGGAACCAAACGCAAGTGCATGAGAAAGTCGAGAAATTCTATAATTTAGGAGTAGGTTCAATTTTAATTTGTTCAGTTTTTGTCAAAATCGAAATTATTGTTTGGTTCGATTGTTTTTTGTTTTATTCGGTTTTGTTTTATATAAAACCTGATTGTTTTTTTTAATCTGAAAAATATCATCAGGAATAGAAAATCAAACTGTGTAGAGACTTAAACTATCTCCAATGGTGAGCTAAAAGCCAAATTACCCTGTAAAATTTCCCCTCAAACTCACTCCAATGCAAGAGAAAAATTTGAGCTAAATGCTAAATGCTAAACCAAGGCCAGATTCCCTCCAGAATTTAGCTCAGAAATCGGTGTGGGCTCGACCGAACCGAGTGAAAATATTTATCGGAATTTAAATTTTTTTTATTAAAATGTTCATAAAATTAATTTACGATAGTCTACATATTTATTTTTAAAAAAAAATTAATTTAAGAAAAAAATAGTCTAGGTTTATTCTTTAACAATCTCGGGCTAAAATTTTAGGCTTGAACAGTTAGAGCAGAAAAACTGTTTCTGAGCTAAAAACTAAATTTTTAGGATTAAAATATTTAACTTTTAGCCCAACCATTAGAGATGAGCAGCAAACCCAAATAATGTACTGCATGAAACATGTTTGTCCAAAGACACTGACTACAACCCAAATAATGTACTGCATGAAACATGTTTGTCCAAAGACACTGACTACAACAATATTAATTAAACTCTACCAAAACAATTGAGGCTAAAATGATCGATTACCCATTTCTGCCCATAATAGGCAGAAAGATAGTTGGATCATATGATTCCGCAAAAGAACTCTTCCTTACTGTCAATCACGACACAGAAATAAATTAAAGACATCACTTTGGTAATGTGACAATTTACGCAAACTCGATCAGATGCCCACTAATAAATAATATAGCGACGGTACGCACCATGAAAAGTATGAGCCACAATATGATCTTTGATATATTTGTATCGAGTGAATTATGTTAATGATAATCACTTTTGCAAGAAACCCGACCGCACCCTCAGTATCTATATAAAAGCACAACAATTTGTTTATACAAGTATATATACACAACAACTCATTGTCCTCCCGTAAAAGACAAAATTCCAAAAACAACATCGTTTTAAGTGTTATTTCGGTTTGGTTTTTGAACCATAAAGACCGAAACCAAAATAACTAATTTCAGTTTAATTTGGTTTTGTACCGATTCAGTTTTTTTGAACCGGATATTCTAATCTAGTATAGCCCTGACTCAAGGGCTCACCAAATTTGTTCCCAGTCAGATGCACAATTGATAAGGGTTTTCGATTTTTGTATGAAATCTGAAGCCTAAGTAGTATTTGAAACAATAGTAATCCAAAGGCAGCATACGCCTTTCGGTTCCTAAAAAAATGAGAAAGGAAGACTAAGTGTTATATAGATGTGTAAGCGACAAATGGTCAGAGAAGGAGCAGAAAAAATCAAACTGAAAATTCCCACAGCAAAGTTGTAGGGGAGAGAAAATTGAGAGAGAAGTTGGAATGGAAATAAAAGAGAGAGACATGGACAACCTGAGTACTCTATTGGTAGTAGTGGTGGTGGTGACCACACGGTTTAGTGTGGGTTATGGTGTCAGATGGTAAATTACTTTTTTGACAAAAAAAAAAGTTAGTACAATGCAAAATATCGATGATATCGAAAATATCGGTAGTTTAAAAATACGAAAAATTCGATACAAATACTGAAATATTATCGATATCGATAAAAATTGAATAAAAACCATAAAAATTGTAAGGAAAACTTAGAAATTTTTATTGAAACTTTGCAGGATGTTTATTTAGTCAATTATCTATTAGTTTATCACACAAAATTAAAAGGAAATGCATTGCATGATGGATTTAACTGATTTAAGTTGATTATATAGCGAGCTGACAAACATTGTGAGTGTAGAAAATATGTAGTAATTAAGGAAAGAAGTTTAAACACACCATAATCATTTATATATAATGAATTAATACAATATTTTACATTTTATACATTGCATGATAAGATACATGAGTGACTTAGTACCACATAGAGTTCCTATGAGGTTCAAAATTTTCACTATCTTCATCATCTCTATGTGTAGAGTAAGTATATTGTGAAGAGTAGTCATCAAATGATAAATCCCCAAAATAGTTTTGCATATAATTGTTAACATGCCACCCATATGGATCCGAGATTGGTTGACGTTGTCCATATATATAGAAATATGACTACAACTAATTAGTTAGGTGAGTGAACATGGTGAGTAGTTCAAACGTAGATACTTGAAAAGAAATTGTCAAAGATTCATTGTCATGTGAAAATTTGTTTCTTGCAAAAAGAATTCAAAACAAAACCATATATATAAATATTTTAGCATATTTTCACAAAAACATAAGTGATATGGTGGTCAAGATGTTGAAAGAGTAAAATGGAAGGGGTTCAAATCTCTTTATGCGCAAGATTGAGACTTTTTAGTATTTTTCAAGTATTTTTGGGCAATATATCGCGATAATATCGACAAAATATCGCAATCTCAAAAAAACGATATTATCGGTGGAATATCGATATTTTGGACTATGGTACGATGTTTACCTAAATCCTAAAGTGGGAGAAGAACAAAAAATTAGGATGGTTTGTAGTATGGGATACTCGGTTTTTTTAAATTTTTTTTTTAAATTTTAACAAACAATATTTTTACACTAAAAAAATAAGAGGTGAGTTTAGTTTCACTATCAGCTAGCAATAATTTGATTCAAAATCACTTTTAGCGATAATCGAATTTAAGACCTATCACTTACAAGTGAAAAGGAATACCACTATACTGTAGTACTAAGTTGATACTTGGGTATTATAATTGTTATATTTTGCTATTTATATATATATTTTTTAATAAGCGATATTATCTATACTAAGGGGAGAGGGTGAATTTTACCTCACAATGGGTTAGCAAGCAATAATGTGGTTTAAATTCGCCTTTGACGAAAATCGAACCTAAAATCTCACACTTACAAGTAGTGAAGAAGAATACCACTAAACCGTAATACTAAATGACTGATATTTATATTTTTAAACAAAAAATTAATAATTAAAACGTTCGGAGTATCTCATATTCTCGAGTACCGTAAAAATTCCTTATAAAAAATAGTTGGTAATGGTCATTAAAAAAAAAAAAGAGAAGCTATGGATGAGAAATGGTTTAACACTTAGCCCTACTTTGGGAGTGAGGTGCTTTAAAAAAAAGCACCCATGAAAAAAAGCTGTAAGAGTTTTAGGTGTTTGGTAAACTAAAAAAAAAAGGGCTTATTTTGGAAGCTGCTGTGAGAATAAGCTGAAATCAAAGGAAAAAGCTGAAGCAGCTATTTGTAGCTTTGGAAAACTGGCTTTTTTTCAAAGCACACAGAGCTACAGTGCTCCTTTAATGAAAAGACCCACTATCAGATTGCTTTTTTTTTTTTTTTTTTCCAAAAACACTTTTACAAAAATGTTTACCAAACACTCAGCTGATTTATTTCACAGCCGCTTATTCTTACAGCACAGCCGCTTATTCTCACAACAGCTTTTTTTCAAAGAACAGCAATACCAAACCAGCCCACACACATTTTTTTTTACTCTAATGTGAAACAGAAACGTCAAGACAACGGTATAAATAATTTATTACGTGTTGTTATGTCACAAAGTTAATATAGAATGCAAAATTGAGCCACACCGCTCTAATATTTCAGTGCAATTTATTACGTGTTGTTATGTCACAAAGTTAATATAGAATGCAAAATTGAGCCACACCGCTCTAATATTTCAGTGCAATTTAAATCTCCTTGAAAGAAGCAAGAAGGAAATCCCGATGCAAGAGCTATTCACTTTTCAATATTCATTCAAGAGGAAAAGCTAAAAGGAACACGTTAACAAAAGTACGACTAAAGTGAAAGGACAATTACTTTCTACCCAAAAAAAAAAACAAAAAGGTTTGGCGGACCAACTTTCCAGGAAGCTTCCTTGTTTCCTTTACCATTTCTCCTCACCAAAGTGACTGGACGCAAGATTTTCGAGGAAGTTCCCAACTCTCTCCTAAAAAGTATTTCATGTCCCTTTGTTTTGTTCAGAGGAAGATATTTATGTCACACGCTATGAAACTTCTCTCCTTTATTGGACCAGTCTGCAATGCCTGAGAAGGTCGAGAAAGTCTCTAATTTAGTGTGGCCTTGACTCAAGGGCTCACCAAATTAATTTGTTCCCAGCCAGATGCAATTGATAAGGGTGATTTGTTGTATTCCTTGGTGGGACAACATTAAGAATAAATGGTGATTTGTTGTATTCCTCTAATTACTATAATAGGCGGAATTGGAGGAACACTAATAACTATATATTAAGGGTGTCCTTGTTTTTACAAAATACACGTTCCATTCCGAGCAAACCCTATTATTGCTGGAGCACTTCCACTTGTTGAAAGTAGAAGACTCATTTGTCATCCGCAAGAGCCATGTCTTCCGTATTCCAAAGATAAGTATATTGTAATTTTAGTTTATCAAATCCGTGATCCTAATGTCTTGTTGTTGTTCTTATTATTTCAGAAATATCTTACATGTTGAGAATAAGTCATACATTGATAGGAGGAGGAATTTTTTGTGAACTTATAAGTAGTTGGACTACTCTGTATATAGTCAATTGGTTTTATGGTGGAGTTAAATGGTAAAACGACCATATGCGCTCAATGTCACCCCTTTTTGTTATCCACGTGTTAAACTTGAAAATTTGCCACACATGAGAAGCATGTTGAGAATGAGTCATACGTTGATGGAAGGAAGAACCTTGCATAGGTTTATAAGTAGTTAGACTACTCTCCATATAACCAATTGGTTTTATAGTATAACCTCAATTAATTTAGAGGCACTTGCAATCCAAACTATTTGATGGCATATTGAATCATCTAGAGCAGGATTCATCTACCTTTCCTTGTACAGAACCTAAATAGGATTGACTTGTTCTCGATTCACTAACACAATGCATAATGATTTACGAGTTTGTTTACCTTCCAATATTTATTGGGAAATTTGGAAAAATAACCAAACAACTTTTAAATTACATTGATCAAACTAAGAAAGTAAACAAATTGGCTTATTTTTAGTTACACCCTCAATTTTAATCTCACTTGGCTCACTGTAACTCAAAATCGCCACTTTACTCTCTTAAACTCATAGTTCGCTCTATTTAGCCCTCTTAAACTCATAATTCACTCTACTTAACCCCTTGAAACTCGATTTTGATCATTTTTACCCCTTGAAACTCTACTTAAGAAGTTGGTCAACATTGCCTCTAGTCCTCATGACCTAAATTGATGTTTACTACGCCACAAGGCTCTCTATTAAACCCCTCCATTGTATTTCCTTATTATTGTTATGATGTTGTGAACACGATGTATTCCTTGAGGCTTACTTTGCCTTAGGAGTACTTTCGGACCTAGTTGGACCAACTGAAAGGTAAGAAAACGAAATAGACCCTTTGGTGAGCTTATGCATGAAAACATTGGCACTACACATGTGACGATTTCACTCATAATTAGGTTGTGACTCTTACCAAGGCTCATTCATAAACACGATGTGCAATATTGGATTCATATCTCTTAATTCAATGTTTACTTATCATAAATGAGAAATAAAGGAATGAAATAACTTTTTGATTACATCGATATATTTTTACACTAAGGGGAATGAGAGTTCGGCTAAACCACACAATGGGCAAACCTAATTTGGTATTGAATTCGTCATCCACGAGATTTGAACCTAAAACCTCTCACTTCTAAGTGAAGATACATACCACCAGACCATAGTATTGAGTGGTAATGAATGAAAAAACTTAGAATATGAAAAGTAAGAAAAGAGAAAGGATCTAATGCCACCTTACTAAATATGCTTCCAGATTTTTAGATATTTGATAACAAATTTTAAAGAATAATTAATGTTTTTTCAAATTCTTTACTAATTAGTAAATACAAAAGAAAATTTACATAATTACATTCAGCATCTCGTAAATCCCCTCAAAAATAGACAACTACTTTCAAAATGACAACTACTTCCAAAATCAATTTTGTCACTACTAATATAGTTAGTGACATTTCTCTTCAATTTAGTTCAAACCCTATGATGTAAGGTATTGTTGTATATAAAAAAAAGTTAATTAGATTTAAATGCTCAAAATTTGAATTTTTTTATATTAAACATCTATGCCATCTAGAATTTTGATCAAGGCGCTTTGGTACATTAGGTGTAACAGCCCGTTTCTAAAAGTTATGATTTTTATAATTTTAATAAGTGAATTTATGAAAATACCCTTTGAGGCAAGTGTGTTGACCTTTGTTGACTGTTGTGTGGTGTTACGTAAGATTCATTTTCTCGGCATATCCTAGTAGTACTAGTTGCTACGGACGCGTGGGTGCGAACAAAGCATAAATCGGAGTTATAACGAGTGAGTTATTAATGTTTAACTTTGGGGACAAAATGGTAATTTAGTTATTATTTGGAAAATTCCAGAAAATCTAAGGTGTCACGTGGGCGGCCCAGATTAAAAGAAAGAAAAGATAGGCGGTAGAGAATAGAAGAAAATAGAGAAAAAGGAGAGAGGTGTGGCTAATTGGGGAAAGAGAGAGAATAAGCCACCCAATCAGGAAAGAAAGAAAGAAGGGAGAAAGAAAAAGAAGAAAAAAAACGGGTGACCCGCATTCCAGTCAGACCCGTGTGCATTTCGGCCCTTTTTCGTCGGTTTTCCAACGATCCCAACCTTGTCACCACCTGCAAACTAACTATCATCCTTCCCTCTACCATCTTCACATAAACTTCACTAAGATTAGCTTTGTTTTTATGATGAACCAAAGTCGTGGGCACCGTGGGTGCCGTAATAGGTCTTAGTCCAAATTCACCAAACCTGAAACGATTTCATTCATTTACCTCCATCATTAGACTCCCCTAAAATCCAGGAACAAAGCCCAAGCAGCAGTGGAGGCGTCGGAGCAACTTTGGGGGTCGAATTGAAACACACCATCCTTAGGGTTTCCGACGGGATTTAGAGAAATTGGAGCACTTCCCGGCCAAATTGGCCTTGGTTACAGGTATGAAAGTTGTTCTACTCATTGAGGCTTTCATTTCTGCAAAATTTGATAATTTTTTGAGATAGTTGATTTTTTCGGCAAGTCGGGGCAGCCAACCGTCACTCATGGCGGCGCGTGTAGCGGTGCGTGGCCAGAGGCTGTCAATGCTATTTTTAGGTTATATTAGATGCCTTGAGTTCAGTTTTGAGAATTGAATAATGTAGATTGATCGTTAGAACCTAAACGATCTACGATACGTTAATAGGTCATAATACGAATCGATGACCAGCCGTTGGATCGTCATCAAACTTTAATTTATTATTTGAAATATTTGAGGAATGTAGGAAATTACGGATCAAAAATCTGACGTATGGATCTTCTCGAACTGGATTTGTAAGTTCATAAAATAAAACGTTAACCGCCACTTGGTTTTGGCAATTGGCGGAGATCCAACCGTTGGATCGTTATGAAACTTTAAGATATTGTTCTAGAAGTTTAATGTGTATCTTTGGAACTTACAGATCGGAAATATGTGATTTAATCTTCTAGATCGAGTTACGTAGGGTTGTGGATCATACCGTCGATCTTTGACCGACAGTTGACTTTTGGTCAATGGGTCTTAAATCATTCTAGAACGTCCTTGGGGATGTGTTTTATGTAAGTTGCATGTTATATTGATATGAATTCTGATATGTGATTGATAATTGTTCTAGGCGAAGATTGTTCGTGACGCCTTGATTTTCGGGGTAAAGAATTGTAGCGTGGACTTCAGATGAGTGGATATTTTCCTTCCTATTATATATATATGATCGATAATTCAACAAATGATTTTAAATTGAACTAAGAAATTTATGCCATGTTATATTTATATGTTATAAAGTACTATGAGATGGTTGAGTTTAGAATAGATTATATCATGATATATCTATATACTTATTATCTACAAATGATTGTTGTGAACTACGATTGGCTTAATCCCTGCTTAGGGTACGTAGGCAGTCTAACGAGAAATTAGATGTAGCCATGCAATAAGTGAGATTAAATAATCAAGACAAAAACTTTGTTTGGAAAATAGAGTAATGCGAAAAAATCTGGTGAAAAATGTGAGATTTAACCTTATGATTTGGTGATTTAATGTTGGCTATAAATCATTGTGTGATGAAACGAGAAACTGTGATTTTACATTTTATAAATGCCATACCATAATTAATTTACATTTTAGTATGTGATTTAGTACAACTTTGCACAGTGTTGCACGCCAATGTAGAGGCGAAGGTAAGTTCAGGTGAGTATATAATGTTGGTATGATTGAATGGTTATTAGTGATGAATGAATTTGAGTAGAATTCATTGTCATGCACCCTGGTGTTAGTGCTCCGCCCGAGGCCAGGGCCTAGCCTTCACGTGATCGTTCACATCCTGCACCTTACGCTCACCTTGGATTCCAAGGTAGGTGCCAGCCTGTGGTACAAACTACTTTAGGTGGTTTCGATTCGTAGGTGACTTGAGATACTTCGCACTGCCTTCACGTGATCGTAGCACTTGAGCGTATTTATATATATACACCAGTCTGTCGTACAAACCACTTTACGTGGTTCCGACTCGTATGCATGACTTGTCTGATGAGATATGGATCAGGTCACTCTAGGTGACTCCGACATATATGCTAGCATTGATTGATGAAATATGGATGAGTCGTACAGTTCATTATAGATGACTCTGACATATGTGCTAGCATTGATTGATGAAATATGGATGAGTCGTATAGGTCACGATATGTGGCTTCGACATATATGCTAGCATTAATTGATGAGATATGGATGAGTCGTATAGGTTACTATAGGTGACTCCGACTGACATTCATTTTATATTGATTTATTTCATCTTGCTTATATGGATGTTATTGAGATACTTCGACATGGCATACCCTGGTTTTTACCATTCTTCAGCATGATTTTTATATACATATGTATCATTATTTTTGAGGAATTATACGGATACCAATGAGGGGTTATTGCATTTCTAAAAAAGAAAGATGTTTTCAAAGTTTTGTTTTGACTACTCACATGTTCTGTTTTGTGCCCCTCCAAGTTTTAGTTACTGAATGTTTGTCTCGACGAGGATTTCTGGAAAATCTTAGAATTGGTGGTTACCTTTGAGGGTATACTTCTTACCCACTCTACTGTACTTTACTTATGCTCTAACGTCACGTGTAAGATGGGTTCATTCTCGCTCACCAGTGCACTTTGATATTTTAGGCACTATTGGGTTTAAATTTATTCACATTTTCCACATCACCACACATTATGGCTTCGTCACCTTCTAGGTGTCCGCCAGCACAGCTCGATTTAGAGTCCTAGTGGACATTCCGGGTCGGGGTGTGTCATTAGGCCACATAAGTATTTCTTATTTTTTAAATTAAAAATAATAATTGTATTTTTTTTAAAATTAAAATTTTACATATTGATTTCTAAATGACCTTTTTTATTAGCACTCCACATACTATTGAATACACCCCACATTCAAATTTGATATTAAATGACTTATACACCCTACTATACAATGTCAATTTCGACCTTATTAGCTTAGAATAAAAAATAAAAAAAATTATGAATAAACCCCAAATAGCTTTTAACGTATCATTTATCTACTTTTTTGTCTTCCCGACAAATGCAAGCAAAATGATAAAACTGCCGGATTAGAACTTGAATGGAGTGCGAAGAAATTAATGATATTTCTTTATATATGTCGTCTCACGGCATATCCCCAATTTAAAGAAATGATAATAGTAATAAAATGGCTAAACACAATCTCTGTTCTGCAATTCAACACCAATAAATAAATATGTTTTCTTTTCATACATCTAAAAATGCAATGAAACTACATCAACATTCAGCTACATTTTTGCCAATTTGGGCAAAGTCCTAGTACCATTCTCATTATAAGAGACCTTCTGATTGTTCTCCTTTCCCTTGCTACTTTTACCCTCGATTTTTTGTCATTAAACCTCAGCATATTACCTCGTTTGACACCTTCAACAAAGTCTCAACAACCTCATCTTCCTCCAATCTTGATTGTGACTGAGTATTATAAGATGTAAAGAATGTGGGGTGTATAGAAAATGTGATAGAAAATCTAAGGTGTATGTTGAGAATGGGGGTGGGAGGTTAATATGGGGAAGTAAATGGGGTGTATTAAGATAAATTTTAGCCATTTTATTGGTACGTTTGTATTATTCTCGATGTTATTTTCTTTGGTAAATTACAAAAAACTACCTCAACTATTAGGTCATTAACAGTTTCATACCTCATCTTTAAAAAATTTCAATGTCATACATTTGCTTACGAATTTGTTGCAATGTCATACCTCCCGTCAGTCTGCCGTCAATTTATCAGTTGAATGCTGACATGGCACACTTTATATTAAAAAAAGTAATAAAATAATATTAAAAACTAAAAAAATTATTAAAATATTAATTAAATTTTTTTTTTTAAAAAAAAAAAAACCCATCAGAACCTCCCCCTAATCCCGTCCCCCCTCTTTCTTCCCATCCCCATTCCATTCCTGCAACCCGAAGAGAAAAAGAAAAAAAAAACTATAAGCACACTTGCACCACCCACCCTGCGCCCCTACCCTACCCATACCTTCCTCTCCTTCCTTCTTCCCCATCCCCATTCCTGAAAGAAAGAAAGAAAGAACAAAAAAAAAACCCCCAGCACACCTGCACCCAACCCCAACCCTCCCCCCCGCACCCCCCGCATCCTCCTCTCCTACTTTCTTTCCCATCCCATTCCTGCAAACCCACCCCCCCCCCCCCCCCAAAAATCAGTTTCACTTTTGTTTTTTTTTTTTGTTCAGGGATTTGGATTTGGGAAAGAAGGAAGGAGAAGGATAAGAGGGTGTGCTGATGGTTTTTGTTTTGTTTTTCTTCAGGTGTTGGGATTTGGGGAATAAGGAAGGAGAAGGAGAGGGGGGTAGGGGCGGGCGCAGAGAGGGGAGGGGAAGGGGGTTGGGGTTGGGTGCGGGTGTGCTTTTTTTTTTTTTCTTTTTTTTTTCTTTCTTTCTTTCTTTCAGGAATGGGGATGTGGAAGAAAGAAGGAGAGGATGGTGGGGGGTAGGGTAGGGGCGCGGGTGTGCTTGTAGTTTGTTTTTCTTTTTCTCTTCGGGTTGCAGGAATGGAATGGGGATGGGGAAGAAGGAAGGAGAAGGAGGGGGACGGGGGTGGGGTGGGGTAGGTTCTGATGGGGTTTTGGTTTTTTTTTTAAATAAATAAATTAATATTTTAATATTTTTTTAGTTTTTTAATATAAAGTGTGCCACGTCAGCATTTAACTAATAAACTGACGGCAGATTGACGGAAGGTATGACATTGCAACAAATTCGTAAGTAAAGGTATGATATTGAATTTTTTTAAAGATGAGGTATGAAACTATTAATGACCCAATAGTTGAGGTAGTTTTTTGTAATTTATCCTATTTTCTTATATCAATTACTACAAAAATTTATATATAGATTACTACAAATATCTTAAATGGTATTTTATTTCTTCATTGAAAGGGCAAAAAAAAAGCAGGTTATTTTATTCCTTGATAACTTGTATATAATCATTTTTTTTGCATAATTATCTTTAGAGGGAATCAAAGGAACTAAATTGTAGGAAATTTGTTTCAATATCTCTGCATTTTGTAGGATCTGTAATTTTAGTATTAATAAATGATAGTTATGATAGATGAGACTCCACATTTGTAAGAAAAATGTTTAATTAAATCTCTAAAACCAATAAATATGTAGTCTATAGAGTTAAAAACTCAAACACTTATATCAAAATGCCCCAGGTTTTAATTAGTTTAAACGGTTCATCCGGTAAGGTTTGTCGGCTTATTTAGGCCCAAACAACAGTTGTTTAACAAATGGGCCGAGATCCATTTGCAACCCATACCTCGAAGTCCCCGTTTCTTTGTTCCCATTGGAATTTGCAGTCCATTTTCGGGCGATCCAGCATCTCCGATCTTCGTCGTTACGTTTTCATCTTCTTTAACTCCTTCCAAGTTCCAACAATGGCTTCCTGAATCCAGCTCCATTGTCTCTGTAGTCAACCTCAAAGATCACAGAATGGAGCTTGCTCCTTCCATCCTCTTCCTCTCTCTCAACTTCTCCTCTTTTCTTCGTCCTGCTACTGGGAGAGGCGGCCTTCATACTTCCTACCCTCCAGGTCCCCATCTCCTCATCTGTGTTATATGTGTTTGTATTCATTTTATATGATGTGTTCATTTAGTTTCTTGGTTGTTTTTGGAAGTTGAAAATCTATCTGATCATAATTAACTACCGTTTGGTTCCTGAGAAATCAGAGGATATTTTTTTTAATTTTTTTTAATTTTTTTTTAATTTTTTAATTCTAACAGGTGGTTCTCTATCTTAGCTAATGGATTCCTTGATTCAGATGTGGAGAAATTAGTCATTACCAATTCTTTTGTTGTTCACAGGTTGAACTTGTTGCAAATTATCCATGGGATGGCACTCAGGATAAAAGGTAATCAATTTACATCCATAAAAGTTCTGCACTGAACCATGCTGATTGATAACTTGATACCACAGTCTTACTTTTTTGATATGCTGTTGTATATATTTCTTGTTCTTTGTTTTTCTTTTGCCATTTATAAGCTGGAAATCTTGTCCTCTTAATGGAAAAACCTGTCAACCTTTAGTTCTCTTGGAACATCTTTGACAGCAAGGAAAAAGCAAACGATTTGTTTGTTGAACATTTGTCCAGAATAATTGTTTTCATTCATTTCCATTAGTCTTCTTCCGGTTGTACATTGGCCTCAGTGTGAGTGTTATTATTCAATTTTACCTATGATGCCCAATGTGTTCAGGTTTTTAAATGTTTCTTTTATAGTGTGAAACAAGCATGGTGATGTCAATAGTAGGTCTTAAAGTGTTACTATAATGTTATGAACATTTCCGATTCCTTCTTATATGATTATGGATTTTCGAATGGTGCCTAACAATATGTGTAAGACCAAAATAACGCTATCCCAGAATTTATGCTAATGCTTATAAATTTTTATTTTGCACATGCTTGGCTTTTGATCTAAAAATAAATTACAGGAAAGATTATTTTGCATGTCCACACGACGAGACATTCCAGTTATTAGCGAGTGTATATAGTTGCTCTCACTACAATATGTCGTTGAGCAAGGAATTTGAGGGAGGGATTACGAATGGAGCTTTCTGGTATGATGGCTTGAAACATTACAACTTATTATAGGTATATGTTCCTTCTGTTTGATATTCATCTATTGATTCTTAAGACACCTGTTGTAGGTACCCTATATATGGGGCATGCAAGATTGGAACTACATAAATGTTGGCTGTTTTGAATTGACCTTGGAGATTAGTGATAACAAATGGCCTACTGTTAATGAGGTCAGGCATCAGTTAGGGCGAGTGTTTGTCACCTTGATATATAAAATTATATTCTTTAGCCAAGTTTATCATGTATAGGGGGACACGGTATACGCCCTTGGTGTAGCCATAGGTCCAATGGTCCTTAGGGGCGCGGTGGGGACGGAACTTTGCATGGTGCTGACTTTTAGCTCAGATCACTACAGGAGCCCTTTATTTTTATTTTATTGTCTTTCATTGTTCAGGTTCAAAATTCTAGGCACGAGGGAGGGGGTGTGGCAATCTTATCAGTGTGGGTTTATATTGTCAGAGAGTTAATAGCCTTACATCACTCCCTTCCAAACAGGAGAAGCTCTATTTCAAAATCTAAATTTTCACCTCATTAAAGGGTTTTAGGTAGGGAACATATTTTGATGTCTGTTTAAAGAGAAGCTTCACTGAACACTTTCAGCGTCTCCTTTGCGAAAATCCTAGGAAAAATACTCTCCTGGAGTGTATCCAGGGTGCATGCTAATCTTCAAATTGATTGTTGTGCCCATTTTTCTATTGGTTAAGACTTTGGGTTACTTGGTGTCCTAACATGGCTGGTTGTTTTCTTTTTGTTCTTGCTTCATGTCTTGATATTATTCTAATATCATGTTGTGTTTCTTGTTGCTAGACCTATACACGAGGCACAATGTTAGTTAATCTATATGTTTTTTTTTTGCCTGTTTCTTGTTTCCTATTAACATAAGCTTGTCTTCTTGCTTGTTTACATGTTCTAGGTCATTTGTTATGTGGGAATGTTGGTAGTTTTATATCCATTTAGTTAGGAAAACTCACGCATCTTGTTGCCAGCCTGTCCTATGTTGGAGGCATTTTTTAATGTTGCCAGCCTGTCCTATGTTGGGATATTTTCCAGCAGTATGATTAGTAGAGTAAATGATAGAAATAAATGACAAAACGGTCTGTTTAATAAGTACATTTCAAAACAAAAGAAAACTGGATAACATTGAAGTGTCACTTATTCTTGCCAAACCTTTCCGTTATATCATAATTTGTTATACCATTTTGGTCAGTTAGCTGTTGATAAGCTGAAGCGGACTACATGCAAATCAATGGCTCATCTATTTTGGCTAACAAGTTCAAGCTAGCAGAGCATTGCGCATTACCATCGCTTGCTTGCCCCCACTGGAAGAAATGAAGGTATTCACAGATTATATCCTTGTTCATACCGAGCTGGATGCTATAAAAATGAAAAGAGGAAATACGATGCAGTTTAGAATTAAAACTAGTGGTATCATATTATAGGCCACATTTACATAGTTGTACGCTTTTTCACATATGTCATATGGCAATCTTTAGTTGCTTTGTGAAACAAAGTCTATCATGGCATTGAACATATTTCTACTTGCGACAGAGTGGATTTTTGTGCCCCATCATCATTGAGGGTATGAAATGAGGGGATGTGGCGTGAAGGTCCTCTTTTTCTGCTCTTCTTATGCTGGGTGTAATCGCAGCTACCTGATTTTTCAGTAATTGATCTTGGTTTCGTGTAAGTTGACAGAAAAAAAAACTTGGTTTCTTATAAAGAAGGGATGAACATGAAGGGAATTGCAGCGTAATAACTGTTGCTTTTGGACAACACATGATTGTACGGTCTGTATCTTGAATCCTTGACAATAAATTTGTCGAAGGCTTTTGGAAACAAATGCTTTATGGATTTATGCGTATGGTTATAATTCCGTTGTGGTACTGATTTCCCATCTTTAGACGCCTTTTGATGCCCGAGTTTTTTGTTGGATTTACTTGGTTACGTGCAGTCACAGCCATTGCGTCTGGGTATAAATCAAAGACGACATGTAGTGCTACTGAGCCTCTGATTTTGGTCAGTCAGCTAAGTTCGCTTTCCTCTCCTTGGCTAGTGTACTAGTGCTTCATGTTAATGTCATCACAACTACTGTCCCTAAACAAAATGGAGCATGTATATCTTATTTACCTTATTTTGCGCACAATAAACACAGACTAAAGGCACAAGAAAAATTTACATTATGGAGCTTACCATTTGCGTTACGCGGTAAATATGCACCATATGTTTGTAGAACTTCAAAGTGACAAAGGTTGTATATTGATCTGATTATATACTTTTAATTTATTTCGTGGCATGTTCAGGACACTAAAATGTTGACAGAACTGAGGAATTCTGTTTAAGAGCGTTACAGGAAAAGAAAAATGCTCACAAAGATTGTGAGGTAGTTATTTTGCGATCAAATGGTTTACATATGGTTGTTGGCTCTGTCTTTCTTCCGAGACTAAATGGTGACCGCTATATATAGACGTACATAAGGGAGCACGAGTAGTGCTCCACTATATTTCTGCAATGTTTCTCTGTAGCAGATTAAGTCACGTTGTGACCCCCTACTTGAGAAGAAATAATTATTTTGCTCTTCCTTTCATCCAAGACTAATTGGTTGAGTCTCTGAAGCAATAAATCAAAATCATCTTCGCTCCTTAAGAGGGTGAGACGAACGTATCGATCTTCAGCTGCAAATTCAGCACCTGGACGACCATAAACATTCGCTTCTTGTTTCAGAACTTCATAGCAATCTTTATCCTCTTCCCTCTCGCACTTCACCCATGCATAAGCTGCAAATTCATTTGATCGTCAAAACATAATTTTCACTTTTTCTGTCACCAAATTGATAAATCGTTACACGCAGACACTTGCGCACTTCTGGACGGTGTTTACAATAGAATGTCATCACGAACGTTACAGTCTCATTAACTTTGAAAGGTGCAACGTCGTACGTTTACACAGGTATTCTTAAATTACGTAACCTACACACACACACGTACTCTAGCATGTTTCGAAAAGCACAGGATGAGTTATGGTACATTACCTGGTGAAGGGTCCCTAATATTCTTGAAAAAGTTGCAGTATTTGGGTTCAAATTTTTCAAGAGTAAAGCGGTTTGACAGAGACAGGATGTTTGCCAAATTTTCCCAGCGTTTCTTCAAAGTGTGGTATCCGAACTCAAAGATTTCCCTGCCTCCGGTTTCAAGGACGACATTTAGAAGCTTCAAAGCTCTTAGCTGAGCATCTCGAGAAATACCTAAGCTACTCATGAGTATGTGCTGGGTCATCCTTTGGTACACAGACTCATCCTTTACCAATGCCCACCTGCACAAGGCAAACAAAACATTAATATGATTACCTAAAGGGGCTTTACTTAGGGTTTAGGGTGATAAAATTCAAGCAGAATAGGTTTTTGTTTTATACAACGTTATATTTACACTAAGGGTGGGGAGAATATGGAAGAAAGTTTGTTACGTACCCGAATCTAGTACCGGCATGGCCAGTGAGCTTAGAAATTGTAAATATCATGAGATCGTCATCTGCTGGAGCAGGAATTGCTGTAAAATGTGGCCAGTAGTACACACGATCATAGATTGCTTTAGCATTCGGGCCTTGAAAAATTGCCTTCTTCAGCTGCCCATCTGGATTGTTTGGTGAGGTTACAAACTCAACAACATTTTTAGCAGCATCCGAAGTGTTCTGCAGCAAGGCAGCGTCTCCTTCAAACGTATAGTCCATTGATCGGAAAAACTCCGTTTGCATTTGGTAAAGCTGTGAAAATTCACGTCGAAATCATGTATATCAATATTTAATAGTTTTATTCGTTATAAATTTTGCTCGCTGTAAATTCAGATGTCGGATCTTACACTGTAATAAGGAATTGAAGCTACAACACTTGAAGGTGAAGAGTTGAAGTTATTGGAAGTCGACAGTGCGTTAACTGCAGCATTGAGAAGTTGGGTTGAGCCAGCACCAAAAACAATGTATCTCCCTTCAGTGACCGCATTTCCGACAATGGTATGAACGTCGCGGATGTGCCTCTCAAGCTCTGCTGAGATGCGAGATTGATCAGGGAAGACATAGCTCATTCGATGCCATCCTGCCACTAAAACTGCACTTTTTGATGCATGTTTCGTCCAAAAGGGCTCCAAGAAATATGGGTCCCCACTGCAACAAACAATTTTTGGTGGAATTTGAGCGTTTGGAGAATGAAGTTAAGATGTCGAAGATATTCAAAATTTGTTTTGCAAAACTGTCTGTTCAAGTTTTGCATGAAAAAAAATCAGCTTAATGAAATCCCGTAAGAACCGAGCTATTTTGCGAAAATAAAGATTTGATTCATTTGAAAATCTTTCCCAAATTTCTCCTTTGTGCGTGTGATATATGCCTGTAAAAATAAGGCTGGCCAAAGCTCCACACAACACAAAGAGGTCGAATTAGATGATAGAATTGGGAGTCGCGTGCGCGACGCTAATATTAATTAGACCGAACGAGCCTTAAGACCATGTTTTCCTATGGCTTAAAATTTAAGCCACACATAATTAAAGAATAATTCTAGCCTAATTTTTTTCGTTAATTTAAAAAAAAAAATTATGTCCGATTATTCTAATTTATTTTTATAAACGTTTTTACTGAAAAATATTTAAATTTTGAAAATGTGTACGCTTTATTGATAATCTTCTACATACCATAAACATCTTTATAGAGTCGTTTGGTGTTAAAGGTGGAATTAAACTTTTAACAATACGAGCCCACAACTCCTTAGCATTTTTGTTTGTGCTTATAGCATCATCTTTGCTAATAAAACAAGCAATATTTTCATCACTTGACCAATCAGGTCCTCTAACATGATCTTTTGGCAATTTGAAAAATTTAAAAATAGGATGAAATACTTTTGGGAAGTGGGTAGAAAGAAAAAAACAAAAGAAGTGTATGATGAAAGTGGTCTTTGTGTGAATATTTGAACATATACATATATAATTATAGACTTTTAACGTGAAATTTGAGTTAAATATATTTTTAATTGTTTTAATCGTCAAATTTAAAATTAGAGTGCTCATATTCAATCACATCCATTAAATTTAATGTAATTATAAATATATTTTTTTTAATCAAGACGGTTGGATCAATCAACAATCCGTTGATTGTAGCTGTTGGATGGCTCAAAGAGTTGTCAAGATCAAGACTCATGGTTAGTGGCCGACAAAGCTACAACGCCGAGTGCCAAAGACTGTCAGCTTTGTCACGTGCAACACGTCAAACTTGCTGGGCTTTTGTTTTTTGTTTTTGTTTTTGTTTTTCGGCCCATCGCCTAGGCAGCCGCTTAGAGAATCAAATGGCTTGGTTGGACGGAAGTCCAATTTTTTGAGCCACCAGTAAAATAGTCCACTTTATTTAAATAAGTTTAATTTCTTAAATTTAATTAATTAATTATTAATAATTATCTCTTCAATAATAAGATTTAATATAAAATTTAAATTTCTTCTTAATTATCTCTTTGATTATTATTATTTATTTATTTATTGTTATTTCTTGTTCTTCCTCCGGCTCTAAATCTCATTTATAAATTTTATTTTGAATTTTTATAATCAAATTATATGACAGATTAATTGTATATATCTACTTATATGACAAATTCTTTATTATAATCAACCTGTAATAGATTATTGTGTCTTGTTTGTAAGTATATTATGCTTTTTTTTTATACCTTTTTGTTAGCTTTCATATCTCGCTTAAAGGTATAATATACTTTCATATATTTGTTACTAGGGTAGATTGTTTTGTAGATAGATTTATGTTAGTATATTAGTTTTTTTTTTGTTATAAGATATTAATTAGATTTTATGGAGTTGAAAAAAGCATAATTTTAGAAGATTTAATTGATTTTTAATATTTTTTAAAAAATGTAAATTGATTATAATAGAAATAAAAATATTTAATTAAATAACTGAACTCATTCTTAAAATTAATTTACGTTGTTGGCCCTAGATCTAAAAGCCCCAATTTTAAATCAAGGGTTGTACATGGTTCAAGAGGTGATAGAATGCAGTTTTAGGTTTTGTCATGTTTAATAGCAGTAACAGAAACAATTATACATATGCACCGTGGTATATATTCGATCTACACCAACTCTGTCGTCCCTAGCAATTAACAATTTAATATTGCTATCATTTGTCAAACAGGAAAATTTTAATCTTTTTTCCCGCGGAAATTTAGTACAACTTTATAATCAATTAAAGATTATAGCCATATAAAAATGAATGAGGTTCATCTCCAGATTCTCTTTGTGAGAGTATAATAAAAGATTATTTTGTGAGAATAGAATAAAAGATTATTTTATTTTATTTTGAGTTTATTAATATTTTTACACTAGGAGAAGAGGCAATTTGGATAAGTCACATAATGAGCAGCCTAATTTGATATCGAATTCTTTATCTACGAGATTTAAACCTAAGATCTCTTACTTCTAAGCGAAGTAAATAATATTAGATTGTACTACTGAGTAACAGTACAATAAGGGGAGGTTTAATAAAACACCCCAGTACTATTTACTTTAAACGAAAAATCGCTTTTTTATCTTTAACTGTCGCTATTCATTATACTTTTAAAAATAACTTTTTGTTAAAATAAAAATTTTCAAGCTTTTTTTCGTTAGTTTTTCTTATAATAAAAAGTTAAAACTATTATTTATAAAGTTTAGAATTGTATGGCTGACGTAATACATGACATAATGAACAGAAATAATTGATTTTATAGTGGGAAAAGCATTTTGGACCGACCATAATTGATTTTGGGGAGATAGTTCCAGAAAAGATCCCTTTCACACGTACCAAACGAAAGCAAAGGTTGCTTCTCCTTGATGTGATGATGACCGGAGACTTATTAGTTTGAGGAGATACATATTTGGTCGTTGTTTTTATTTTATTTTATATTTTTTACAAATTAGTTGAGTAAAATAACTTGTATTTATCGCCCACTAGTCATTGACTTCTTCTCTATCAATAGAATTATTCTAAAGAATTGCATTTTAATAAGAGAAATTATTTGAATTTTGTTTCTGGTCATATGCGTTCTGTTTTTACTTAATACATGATTATGTTGAAGAATGACAGAATGAATGATTTTACTGCTTACGAAAGTGAGGCGTTTTGTGATAAAATTCAACTCATATTAAATTATGTATGTGATTATGTTGGAATAAAATCGGTGTAATTATCGTGAACTGCTGGCCCGATTTTCAAATATTGATGTGGTATCAAGCGGCTTCCTCCTTATCCAACCAGACCTGACTACCCTCTACCCAACTAGGCTTGACGACTTCCAAACTGGGACAATATCGGTGTCAGCGTTTGCTGCACATCCAGTTAAAAACAAAGAGAGAGAGAGAGAGAGAGAGAGAGAGAGAGAGAACCTGTCAGCGTTTGCTGCACATCCAGTTAAAAACAAAGAGCAGTCAGGGCCTCCATAGCAGGAATTGCACTCACAAACAGGTTCCTTCCCGTCAAGAATTAGGCCATCTAAGTAGGCTCTTCCATGCCCTGAGCAAGAGATGGTTGCCACGTGCTCAGCTTCTTCTGCTGCTCTTTTGCTCCAACTCAGTACCCAATTTCCACCCACATCCACATAGAGTCTGAAGCTCAGTAATAGATTAAACACTAAAGAAAATGCTAAGCACACAGCGTAGAAGCTTTGTGCTTTAGCCATATGTATATATTTTGAACTTCTTCCAAGGCTCTTGCAATATTTATAGAGCCTTAATCATGTAAAACAGATTTAGAAACAGTACGACAATGATAAATTGACGATTTTTTAAGGGTAAAAGCGGTAGATTAAATTCCAAAAACACTTTAAAATTTACAACGCTTGATGTCCGATATCAAAAAAAGCTCAAAGGAAAGTGTGGACCCTCAAAACGACTGCTGCCGATGCATCGCCGAAAAACTTCTGTTCAACAAAATCCAAACAATTCTAAAAAATTATGGAAAGACGATTCCAACAACCTTCACAAAGCACCGTAGATGACGGAACAGTAGCAAGCAGCAACAAACCAAAGAAAGCTGGTGAGAGAACTCACCAGCAACAAAGTTAGTGAAGGCAACAAAGCCATCAAAGATAAATCCATGGGAGGTGGTGGTGTAAATACCCGAGCCGGAGCAAAACACACTTCTCGATCCATGAGAGGTGGTGGTGTGATCATCTGCACCAGAGCTCTGCGCACATCTTGAGATAATCGTGTCAAAACACGTTTAAGGTAAGTGGCTATAGATCTGAAATAAGATGGGTTTGAGGAAAGCCAAGGAAGTGGAGGATGGGAAAGATGGGGAATAGAAAATGGAATTAATGGCATAGGATTTTGAAAATTAAAGCAAACGATATTATCTACATTAAGGGGATGAATGAGTTTAGCCTCACAATGGACTAACAATAATGCAGTTCAAACCCGTTTTTAGCAAGAATCGAATCTAAGACCTTTCACTTATATGAGCTAAAATGAATTAGAGTATAAGATTTCCCCGGTATGGAGCCTAGTGTAGCCCTCTACCTAGCTCCGCCCTTGCCTGTAAAATCCCTTATTTTCCTAATGTGGGATTATACTCTCAATAATAATCTAAGGGGTGTTTTTATAGAATGTTACTTGGGGATGAACTCATTTCTCTACTAGTAAATAATGTATCTTTACTGTAAAGAAATTCATAATCAAACCGTTTAATATCTTAATATTCATTTGAAAAACATTCATTCTAATCAGAGATCGTTTAATCAATCAAATATATCAAATAAATCAACGGTTTCATCAGTATTGAGAGAGGCCAAAGGTGATGGAAATTTTGAGATTTTGAGTAGAAATTTCATTGTCCCACATTGACCATTCCCAAAATGTTTTATCACTTTATAAGGCTTTGTTCATTATAAACAGTGATTGGAGTGATGGACCTTGGAGACTAAAATTGGGCACACCATTTGTGTTGGGCTTTGAGGTGTGCTAATTAATTGATAATTAAGATATAATTAATTATAAAAAAGGGCCTTGGTTATTTAACCCTAAACCTTAATTATTTAATTAATTATTTTTAATTAATTTTGAATTTAATTAAATTATTTTTTGAACCGACTCATCTTTTCAGATGAAGTTTGCAGTGAATGAAAAAACACAGAAAGCACAGCACCCTTCTGAAGAGATGTCTCACAATAGTTACACCCCTTTCTCATACCTGTTGCGAACAGGCATCCACACACTATATATGCATCCATTTGCATGGCATTTAGAACACAAAAATATCAAATTCTTCTTCTACATTTCTAAACATTTTTACTAAGAGAACCATACAGAAATTCGTTAGAAGTTAAGTTTTCCGGTGTTGGAATCTAACTTGATCGTTGAATTCTGGTGAAACAAATGTCCGTAGAACTACAAGCACTGAGTAGGGACGAAATTTCTGTTTCAAGGACATTGCGGTACGCAAGCCTTGATTTTCAAGTTGTCTGTTTTTATATTTTTGTTCTGTTCATACTTTGTTAAATTTTCTATTCGCATTTATTATTTATTAGCATATATAATTTTATCATAGATTGTTGATATATCTCCAACAATCTTGAAACAGAAATGGATCAACAATCCGTGACTGTGAATGGTGTTGTGCCAAAATACTCTGAAAAGCCTGAGAAATTCAAAGGGCTGGATTTCAAGAGATGGCAACAGAAGATGTTGTTTTTCCTGACAACCATGAATCTCGCTCATGTTGTCAATGAAGAAGCTCTGAAGTCCAATGAGAATCCAATAACGAAAGAGACTGTCATGGCAATCCAATGAGAATCCAATAATGAAAGAGACTGTCACGGCAATATAAGCTTGGAATCATTTTGAGTTTTGTTGCAAAAATTATATTCTGAACAGTTTGGATGACAATCTCTACAACATTTATTCTCTGTGCAAGATAGCAAAGGAGTTGTGGGAATCCCTGGAGAAAAAGTATAAGATTGATGATGTTGGTTCAAAGAAATTTGTTATCGGGAAGTGTCTTAAATATACAATGGTGGATTCAAAATCTGTTGTCTCTTAGGTCGAAGAAATCCAGAATTTGATCTATGAATTGCACTTCGAGGGATGCAAGATCAATGAACATTTCCAAGTTGGGGCGATAATCGAAAAATTGTCAACTTCCTGGAATGACTTCAAAATTTATCTCAAGCACAAGCGTCGTGAGATGAATTTGGAGGATTTGATTCTGAGACTAAGAGTGGAAGAAGACCACAAAAAAGTAGACCATTCTGGTGGATTTGCTGCCATTGAAGCCAATGCGAATTATGTTGAGGGAGGAACCTCCAAGGTCAAGCCACGGAAGAAGAATAAGGCTTCGAAAACAAAGCATTTTGTGCAATCTACCCTTGCTCTTAAAGGCAAGAATATGAAGAAGATCAGGGTGCTTGCTATGTGTGTGGCAAATCTGGTCACAAGGCACAAGATTGTTATCATCGCAATGGTGGAAATTATAGCCACGGAAACAACAACAATCATGATAACATGGCAATCACCGATGAAGAATTGGCTGCTGTTGTATCCACGGTCCATTACTCCAATTACTTTCTATAATGGACAAAGCCTTATAAAGTGATGAAACCTTTTGTGAATGGTCAATGTGGGACAATAAAATTTCTACTCAAAATCTCAAAATTTCCAATAATACCCCACATTTGAGTTGAAATTTCATTCAAACTCCATTCAAACTCCAACAAAAAGAACATACGGAAGAGGATATTGCACCATGTTATCAGTTCGAGTTTTAAGTTTCGAGAAGCCATCTCGTAAACCAGTTTAAGGTTTTGAATTAAGTTTATAATTTCTCATAAACATTTAAAAAAAATCCTTTTTTTGGGTACAATAATATTGAAAAAGGGAGAATGAAACCCAAGATATTGAATAAAAGAATAGATTCTTTTAACCAACTTTTTGACACAAAAGAGAGCAAATCATAAAAAATAAAAAAAAAGACTTTAAATGATGCTAATTGATATAATCAAATGCATTATGCATTGTAACTATGCATTAAGGATAATGAAAAAAATTAGTATAATCTATATATGCACTAATTCACATATTTAAAAAGCAATACCACAGCACATTATTCTTGTAATCAAGGAGGAATAAAGGATTGAAAATTGAGTCAACGTCCAACATTCAAACAAGAAATACAAGTAGATAGACCAAGACCTAAAATGGTTACCGCTATATATAGACGTACATACGGGAGCACGAGTAGTGCTCTCCTACATTTCTGCAAACGTACATAAGGGAGCACAAGTAGTGCTCTATATTTCTGCAATATTTCTCTGCAGCAGATTAACTCACGTATTGACCCCCTACTTGAGAAGAAATAATTATTTTGCTATTCCTTTCAGCCAAGACTAAATGGTTGAGTCGCTGAAGCAATACATCAAAATCATCTTCGCTTCTTATGAGGGCCAGGCGAACATATCGATCTTCAGCACCAAACAAGCTACCTCTGCGACCATAAACATTCGCTTCTTGTTGCAGAACTCCATAGCAATCTTTATCCTCTTCCCTCTCGCACTTCACCCACGCATAAGCTGCCATGCATATAAATATTAGAGGAAGTTTAGCTGCTTGTTTTATGCCAGGCTAAATGTTATACAGAAAAGTTAATATCAACCCAAGTTTCATTAGTATTTAGGAAAACCCCACATATTCTTTGTCTATATTTTCATTAAAAAAAATTACCACAGTGAGATGATACGGTCACTTAATAGCTAGGGTTCTCATCTGTTGTTTCACGCCTACTTTACCCTCTATAATTTTTTTTTGTCAACCATCGTTTTTCTAATTTAATGGTAATTGAAACAAATTGATTTTCAGCTTAAAAGTTATTTTATTTGAGTAGTATATATGGCTAATCAGGATGAGTTTGATACCGAATTTATAGGTAATGCGGATAAAGGTTTTGATACATATTCGCAATGTGATGTGGATATGATTTGCTTATCTATTGATAAGGTTGCAGTTACTAGACTTAAGTGTGTATGTGTTGATGATTTTTGGGAATTAATTTTTGTTTTTTTAAGAGAGATTTTATTCTATCTCAACAATAAGTTTTATGATTGACAAGTTGTTTATTATGAATTTAAGTTTTTATGGCGACAATTGCAAGCTTGCAAAAAAAAAAAAAAATTGTATTATTTAATCAAATAATGCATTTAATTAAAATTTTTAATTTTTTTTTTATATTTATCAAGTAGTATTCCTCTTTACTTGTAAGTGAAAGGTCTTAGGTTTGATTCTCATCAAAGATGAATTTGAACCACATTATTGCTAGCCTATTGTGAGGCTATGCTCATCCCCTCCCTTTAGGAATTTGAGAGTTTTTAATAGATTTATAAGGTCATAGATTTGTATGAAGTTTAACTGATTTGTAGAGATTCCATATAAAATTTTGATTCAATTCCCTCAAAATTTATTGGGAAATGTGAGATTTGTGAATGCTTAGAATACACTACAAAATATCTCTAGTTCTCTCTAATTCCTCAACTTTTTCAAATTCCTTAAAATCAATTTCTAATTGAATACACCTGTAATTGTATAAACTTATTTAAAATCCTAATTGAATGCACTAAGATTTTTAAGAATTTTAATAAACTATTTTAAAATCATGTTTGAATATACTTTGAATTTCAGATAATTACTTAAAATCGTGATTGAATACTCCCTAGCTGCATTAAAAGAATTAAAATCCCTCAACATTTTAATTGAATACATTAGATAATATTGTTTGTTAAAAAAAAAGAAGCAAATTCATCATTAAAAAACATTCAACACTAACATAATAAATTCAACACACATTAATAACCAAAATATTATTTTTGGGTTTTCTCTAAAATATGGGGTGTTTAGTGGGCCTAAATCAAAAGGCCCTCAATGTTATAAATGGTACTTATGGTTTGGTTTGCTAAGTATGTCAAACGCTAGCCTATGTCAAATTTAGTACACAACCGCATGTTATCGAAAAACATGTTTTCTCTTTATCACAAAACCATGAGCTAGTCGGTAAGTTTGAAAGATTTACATATATATATATACATGTTTTATATGTGCTTTAATTGTGTTTCCTTAAATTGCCAAAACCATGTATGTAAGGCTATTTTTTTTTTATTAACTTCTCATTTGCGGCTATAAAAAAATATTTTAATGAAAAAATATATCAATACATGTACATGTGTGTGTGCACATGTGCAAAAATATAGTTTAAGAGAGATGCCAAAGACACTCTCTTAAAGTGAGACTATTTATGAATTCTCTAACACCTCACAGCTTAATGTTAATTCTCGTGCCAACATTACAAAATGTTGTGCAAAAAACATATAGATAATATATAAATAATCTCATTTTAAAAATAGTCTCTTCAGCATTTCTCATAAATTAATGTTGTTGAATGATCCCAGGTTGATTTATTTTATCCAATATCAAATATCCAACGAAACATAATGTAGACGTAATACTCAGCTAGGGGAAGCAAATTTTTTCTGATAAATATGATGGTGTAGAGAGAATGTTACCCGGTGAAGGTCCTCTAATTTTTTGAAAATACGTGCAGTATTGGGGTGCAATTTTCTGCAGAGAAAACCGGTTTGACAAATGAAGGGTACTGCTCAACTTTTCCCAGCGTTTCTTCAAATTGTCGAACCCAAATTCAAAAATTTCCTTGCCCCGAGTTTCAAGGACGACATTCATAAGCTTCAAAGCTCTTAGCTGAGTGTCCCGGGAAACACCGAAGCTACTTAACTGTATGTAGGTTTCCATTTTTTGGCACACAGACTCATCCTTCACCACTGCCCACCTGCCACAAGGCACAACACTAATTTATCGATGTTGTCCTCCTTTCAACTTGAGGCTTAATCGAAATTTAAACAGGGAACTTTGTGTATCAAACATATTATTACCCGAATCTAGTACCAGCATGGCCAGTGAACTTAGAAATTGAAAATATCATAAGGTCATCATCTGCTGGAGCTGGAATCGCTGTAAAATGTGGCCAGTAATATACACGATCATAGATTGCTTTAGCATTTGGACCTTGAAACATTGCCTTCTTCAGCTGTCCATCAGGATTGTTTGGTGAGGTAACATACTCAATAACGTTTGCTCTATCATCTGAGATGTTCTGGAACAAGGCAGCATCTCCTTCAAACTTAAAGTCAAGTGACCGAAAAAACTCCGCTTGTGTTTGGTAAAGCTGTTAAAACTCGACGTCAAAATGATGACATACATATATTGGCAGAGCTATGCTTGAATTATTATTTTGTATTAATTTGTACCATCTAATCTGACAATCATACGTTTTAGGATTGTTTAAAATCATAGATGGTACAATCGATTTAAATTTTGTATGTCGAGATTTTGGAAGTAAGATTTAACCTTGTAATAAGGGACTGAAACCAAAACACTTGCAGGTGAAGAGTTAAAGTTATCAGAAGACAACGCATAAAGTGCAGCGTTGAGAAGATGGGTTGAGCCTGCACCGAAAACAATGTATCTTCCTTCAGTCACAGCATTCCCAACAATGGCATGAACTGTGCGGATGTGATTCTCAAGCTCTGCTGACATGGAAGATTTATCAGGGTAGCTGTAACTCATTCGATGCCACCCTGCTACTGCAATTGCACTTTTAGCTGCATGTTGCATCCAAAAGGGCTCCAAGAAAAATGGGTCTCCGCTGCAACAAAAATACAAAGGTACATAAGTCAGCATTTCCTCTACCCAGTTGGTAATGTTTCACTCCCAATAAAACAGTTCTTTAATTGGAGTGGAGTGACAAATTAATTGATATTGTTCTAATCATTAAATTGTAGCATATTTTCTAAAAAAATATAACACTTGGTTCATTTCTTTGTAAGCAAACTTTTTGCACCCTTACAATAACTGTTTGACACTTGTACTGTTGTACATAATCCTTTCATTTTAAAAGGATTCCCAAGTATAATTTTTATTTTATTGGAGATTATATTCAAACACCCCAAGTGTTAGTGGTATATAGAAAATATTAAAAAAAATCTGAAAATTTGACATTACCCCTTGAAATAATATTTTTCTCAACTAAACTCATGTCATTTTGTTTTCTTGAATAAAAGCCCATTGACTAGCCTCCAACTAAGCAAATTCTTTAATTAAGTTTGACTTTTCAAATTGTGTATTTTTTGAATGTCTAAAATACCCCTATTAATACTCGAATAGAGTTTTTGGATCATTTACTTGTTATACCTATTTAATTAATTTTATATATTTTACATAATTACCTACAAAATAATCTAATTTACCTATTCCATCAGACCAAAAATTAAAAGGTCTAATTTACTTCCAAAATGGTCTAATTTATCTACATGATTTATGTGCACTAGATTAAAAGTTTATTTAATTGCCTACAAGCACAAACCCACAACATTCGAACATTATCTAATATCACTATTTTTTTTTTGGAATAGGTAAATTAATTTAAATGTAGGTAAATTAGTATAATATTAGTATGTAGGTAATTACATGATCAAAATGCAGGTAAATTTGTATAATTTTTTATAAGTAGGTAAATTAATTTGTATGTAGGTAATTACATGATTGAAACAATATTTTTTTTTCGTAAAAGATATGTCTTTTTTTTTTAAATTTGGTAAACTAATATATATGTGTATATATATATATATATATATATATATATGTTGCTAATATTTATGATACAAAAAGGTAAAATATCCATTTGGATTTAATTGCTCATCATAATTAGGATGAGTAATAACATTTATTGACCAAATTAGGATTTTGTGGCATAAGTTGCAAATGTATTGTAATAGTTGGTTATACATTTGTCTACATGGCAGTCGAATTCAAATTTGGGTTTTATTTGAATGTTTAAATTTAGGTGGGTTTTTGTTTGAAAAATAGGAGTTTCAAGGGCCTATATCTAAAGAACCCTAAAAAAATTAAAAAAGCGTGAGAGAAATAATTTGGAATGTGTGAATATAGTTTTTTTTCTTTCTAGGGATCCCTCAATTTCAACAAGGCCTGACAAACAAGTTGTATTTGTCTCATACTCGTTATCTTAATGAGTCTTATTGTTTCAAACCTGTCATCTTAACAAGTTCATAATAAGTGACCCAATATCGATTTGATTCGTTAACGGGTCGTGTCTTTCGTGTTGGGTTAATGGGTCATATAAGAAATTGTCATGCCTAATGTCTAAATCTAGAAAACAATATCTTATCAGGTCACCTATTAAGTGACTTGATAACGACTCAATATGTTATGGGTTTATTCAAGAATAATCTGGCTCATTATCAAGTTGACTTAAAATCTGTTATTTTTGTCACATTCATATCCGATTAATAGATTGTAAAAAATTGCCTTGCCTAATTTCAACCAACCATTTTTCATTAAATGCCGTCTCATTTGAATCTGGATCCAATTTGTGAGATCCTGAGTATCTGTGATGTACGATAAATAGACACGATTTACAGATTTCCAAAATCCTCGCAAAGAAGATCTAGAGAGGATCTCTGGAGAGGATCCTATTAGATCTCATTTGGCAGTTGCAAAAACACTGGCTAGTGAAGCCCAAAATTGACTTGGCATGATCAAACATCACTAATTCAGAATGAGGATCATCTTTGTGACCTCAAATTGTGTCCGTTTAATATACATCGTGTGACCAGTTTTTGTCAGATACTGTTCATGTTTAATTTTAGATAAAAATATTTAACATAATTTCTGACCGCATCACAACGTACGACAAACAGAAACGATTTAAACATCTCTAAGATCTTCACAAAAAGAATCTGCAGAGGATCCTCGTCCATTCATTCATTTCAGGAGAACATGTTCCAGT
This sequence comes from Crataegus laevigata, assembly GCA_963580275.1. Lineage (NCBI taxonomy): Eukaryota > Viridiplantae > Streptophyta > Magnoliopsida > Rosales > Rosaceae > Crataegus > Crataegus laevigata. The sequence continues at coordinate 4,853,211 of OY756941.1, forward strand.
TATATGGGGCCCAATGCTAAATAATATCAGTAGGAGAATCATTTGCAAAAGCAGGTTCCAGTTACATTGGACCCTCTTCCGGCTTCCTGTCCGTTGTAAAAAAAATATTTTAATCTTAATTCTAATATTTTAAAGCTTAATCCTGGTAGGAGCTTTGTTTCCAAAATAAATTTCCAAATTTCAAGAGGTCCATGCATTTTATCATTATTATTAAATAATATTTGGCAATTCAAACTTCAAAGAGGAGCAAGAATTTCTACTCATAGCCACGTATATGTTTGTTTTTATTAGTTTGTTTCTTTTTCGGTCTCAGATTCATGGTCGATATTCACTAAGACCTGAAAAACAGAGTCAGTTGATTTAGATTTAAAGAAACTATAGCTCCTTTCTTTTTTTAAATTTCTTCCTTGCCTTTTATTTTACAGTTGGGATTTAAATTTTGGGATGATCTAGCAATTCAGATGAAAAACTGAGAGCAACCAGCTAGCATATATACACAAGTTCCCAATAAAATAATGGAAGGACCGTATTTAGATCATGATTCATGTTGCAGGATTTTCTAATGTAATCCATAATTTTAACTGTTAGATTTTCGGTCAAACATAGAATGAAAAAGATTTATTTATTTAAAGTTTGTATAATCCGGAATTTTAATTGTTTGTAAATCACTGATCTAAAACCCCTACTGAATCAATATCCCAAACTAGAGAGAGTGAGAGAGTGGGAGAGGGGTACCCGTCAGCGTTTGCTGCACATCCAGTTAAAAACAAAGAGCAGTCTGGGCCTCCATAGCAGGAATTGCACTCACAAACAGGTTCCTTCCCATCAAGAATTAGGCCATCTAAGTAGGCTCGTCCATGCCCTGAGCAAGGGATGGCTGCTATGTGCTCAGCTTCTTCTGCTGCTCTTCTGCTCCAGCTCAACTTCCACTCTCCTTCCACGTACAGCTTGAAGGCACACAGACAGAACAATAGGTTAACAACCACAGAAAAGCTCGCAACGTAGATGCTTTTTCCCTTAGGCGCCATATGAATTTAGTTTCTGCTTCTCAGGTTCTCTTGCATATATGCAAAAGAAAATATGAGAATGACAAATTCAAAGCATTTGGAGAGAGAAAATATGGTGATATGATGAAACGATATGACAGGCTATAAGTCGCTTTCAATTATTATATTCCAAACATAAAAAATATCAATTCTAATAATTTAATATATGTTGTGAAATGTGGTACGAATGTCACACATGTATTGGTACCAAAACTAATTAAAGTGAACTTTTGTGCGTGTTTGTCTGTGTAAGAAAACTAACCTATGTGAACTTTGATGAAAGTCATTAAATGCGTGGGATGAAAATGTCATAGTGAGGTGTAATATTTTCTTCTTGTATGAAAGATGTTGTCTGATCAAATGCCTATAAATAGAGGCCTGTATATAACATCATGACAACACACCAGATCTAAAGTGAAAAAACAATAAAACCATTATCCCCCTCCTCTCTCTAGCAAATATTATCTCTCTCACTTTTACCACAATGAAATTATCACAAAGTTGAATCTGGCATGGTTAATCACAAAGTTGCCTTCATCTTAGATAGGTATCATACGTCATTCAATTTATTCATATGCAATTTAGGATGATTCAATTCCTGAGTGATTAAATTCTGTTTTTAATTTTTCTTCTATTTTGATTTTCAGTCGAATGTTGTTGTACAGAATGAAGGATTCACCATTAACGAAGTTACACCTTTAGGCGTTTTTAGTGGAAGAAATCTTATTTGTTCAATTTTATTAACTTCCTTTTCTTACATATGATTCTAAGGAACACCTAACCACATGGATTTAATATATGTATATAAACATTTTTTTTGGCACTTATATTTTCAAATTTTCTACACTTTGAACTATATTTTAAATCTTGTAGTAACGCGTGAGTACACCTGCTAGTAATATACAGTGTTCTAAAAATCCCGACCTAGGCGCTAGGTGGTTGGCCACCGCCTCGATTAATGCCTAGGAGTTTGAAAATTAAGAAAGGACACCTAAACCTACTAAGGCGTCCGCCTAGACTGCCTAGGCACCCACCTAGCCCACCCAGACCCGCCAAGATATGACTCGCTTAGACAGAAAATAGATAACTTTCATTTTACATTTTACATTTTACATTTTACTTTTTAAATAAATTGTAAGAGACTTGTTGAATACTTAAATGAGCGCACATTATATACTTGTTCTCCATGTTTTCATTTTGTTCCAATAGCTCATAATATATATGTCACTCTATTTTGTAGTTTATGATGAAATCATATATATTTTAAATATAAACAGACACCTATTTACATGAAATATAATAGATTTAATTAAATCTGCCTAGTCCGTCTAGGCACTAGGCCGTAGGCCCTAACCCGCCGCCTGACTAGCGTCTAACGTTTTTTAGAACCTTGGTAATATATAAAACATAAAAACATCATTTCCAAAAAAAATTTATCAGTTCCAAAGGAAAAAAATCTACACCTTGGAATAGACCATGACATCAGATTAGTATCCCTTGTTCATCTTCATCGTTCTCTCAAGTTTTTACCAAGACGGTGTCATACAACTGATAAAAAAAAAACAAAAAAACAAAAAACTAGTAGAAATACATCACATGGATTAGATGTTAAAATAGAAGAAGACCATTCTAATTTATAACATGTTTTGGGGATCCAATATGTAATGAATCATCTCATATACCACCAAGAATAGGTTGATAATATTGATTATTCCCACGCCAACCAAGTTATTCCCACGCCAATCCTTCCGGTGTGTAACCCACCACATGAGCATTACTTTATTCTACATAGTGCTATGGTGTCAGTTTCTGAGTTGGGCCCTACATGAATTGTGGTGTGGATTTGTAGGTTTGGTCCTATTGTGCTCCTTAGCTAGAGCAATGTTTTTGCCTTTTTGAATCCGTACTAGATCTGGCACAATTAATTGTAGTTCATTTAAATGTATCTTGTGAAGTTGCGTATATTTAAAATCTATAAATATATATTGTGTAGTTTATCTATTTGCTTTTGCATGGTTATGCAAGTGAGACGCCGACCGCATCTTTTATCATACCCTTGTGGTCAAGTTTGGAGTAGTTGATATAAGCATACATATCCTATCACGGTAACAGGTGTCTTTGGCAAGTTACAAATAATAACATCCAATCATCTAATCCAATCTTATTTGCATTGTCCTTGCATTGGAGCTTGCATTCTTTTTAGTTAGCACCTCTTCATGTAGAAATTCTTGTATTAATTGTAAATATTCGTTGATTTATGTTGTGATTATTTTCCTAGTATAGGACGTTGATTGTAAGACTTGATTATAGGATCTCGTCTGCTGTTGTAATTTGTCAAATTTACCTTGTAAAGGCTGTTGCTAGTTTGTATATTAGGGTTGTACTATCTTCATATTCAATCATCAATATTGGAGTATAATCTCTTTGCACATTCATACATACGTTCTACCATTTTTCTTGGCATTAGTGCACCCTCCTGGTGCCTGAAACGTTTCCGCTCAATCTCGTCGTTCAGTATGAGTGACGAAGAAACTCCTAAACAAAAACCAAACAAGCCACAACCCACAACAACAATGGACATCACCGATCCATTCTACATTCATCACTTGGATCATCCGGGTCTACACCTTGTCTCCAAACCACTGGATGGTGACAATTATTCCACATGGAGCCGTGCAATGACAATCAGTCTAAGCGCCAAGAACAAGCTCGGTTTTGTGGATGGTTCGATCGAAGCTCCACTAGAAATTGACGCCAAATATTCCCTTTGGAAACGATGCAACGACATGATCCTCTCATGGATCGTCAGCTCTGTCGGCAATGATTTGATAAGCAGTAGGGATGGCAATTTAACCCGTCAAATCCGATCTCCGCAAGTAACCGATCCGAACGGTTCGGTTTCGGGTATAAAATTTCGGGTATTTTACGGGTATGGGTAACCGTCGGGTAAATTTTTCGGTTTCGGGTTCGGTTATGGTTATTGGAGTATCCGCCCCAAACCCATACCCGAAACCGAACCATTTCATCAATAAATAAATAAAATATAAATATTTATTATATGAAAATGGGTTGTTAATAATCATGCATTATTAAATATGAAATTAATTATTTACTTTTATATCATTAATAATAGGAATTATATGCTTATAATTTTTAAGAGTGTAAATGTTTTTTTAGTAATATAAATTTTTAATGTTACTTATTAGATGCATTGTATCAATTGTATTAATAATAGCAATTTATTTAATATCTTTTTTTTTAATATTCTTCATTGAGTTAATAATATAAATAAATATATAAATATCATAATGGGGAAAACCGTTCCCCGATCAAAAATCCATCACCCGACGGGTTCGGTTATGGGGAAAACCCGTTTGGGGATTCTACGGGTTCGGGTTTGGGGAAAATAAACGGGTTCGGGTTTGGGGATGGCACATCCGAACCCAATCCGCCCCGTTGCCATCCCTAATAAGCAGCGTCCTATATACGAATTCTCCCGCTGAGATATAGGAAGATTTGAAGGAACGTTTCTCACATATTTCAAATCAAAAGAGAAATCATCGAACACCGACAACGCCAACAATCCATATTGGTGTATTATACCAAACTCAAAGGACTTTGGGACAAACTAGCGTCTTACAACACAATTCCAGCCTGCATATGTGGGACAATGAAAACGGTCAATGAAAAGGAACAACAAGAACAAGTTACAGTTTCTCATGGGGTTAAATGATTCTTCTTCGACAGTTTGAGGGCAGATCTTCTTGATGCAGTCACTACCAAGCATTCGTAAGGCATACTCTCTGCTCTTACAAGAAGAGAAACAAAGAGAAGTGGTTGAAGGCGGTGATAGCAGCACTGCACATGCCATGAATGTATCTAAGACCACTGGGAACAAGCCTCGGAAGACGAACAATGGTGGAGGTAAAGATTTTCATTGCACTTATTGCAGTGGCAATACTCATACAGTTGATTATTGCTTCTACTTTTATGGCTTTCCTCCTGGACACAAATTTCATGGGAAGGACATAAAGCCTTTAAACAAAAATAGGAGTGCAGCGGCTAATAATACCAACAAAGAAGCAAAGTCGACCACGACCAAAGTCCCTGATGATTTGAAATTTACAACGGACGAAATCAACCAAATCAAAGCCATTCTCCGAGGTGATGGTAAAAATCAGGTTTTTGCAAATGCTGCAGGTATTCCTAACGGCCGATGTTATTCTTTTTCCACAAATAATCCAAATTCTCGTTCCTCCATCAATATGCCAAATAGGTCACAAGCAACAATTTCTTATCTTGGGTCAATCAAGATCACTACCAATTTAGAACTAAAAGATGTGCTTTGTGTTATTGGTTTTCGAGTAAATGTGATGTTTGTTAGCAAAGTTACTTGGGGTTTGAATTGTTTGATCATTTTCTTTCCCACCTTTTCTATCCTACAGGATTTGGCAACGAAAAAGATGATTGGATTAGGGAAGGAGTGTGATGGCCTGTATTACCTTGTACCAGTCAAAGAAGACGTTAGAATAAGCTTGCGGTAGCTGCTGCCTTTGCATCTGCATCAGCCAACATATAGCACCAGCGGCTCGGGCACATTTCCAATGGTTTAGCCAGTTTTTTCAATTTCCTTTAATTTTGATTCTCATTATGTCTGTCCAATAGCCAAGCAAACAAGGTTACCGTTTTCCTTAAGTTCTACTTCTAGTTCAAAATCATTTGAGTTGATACATTGTGACATTTGGGGTCCGCACTGTTTACCTTCTTCCTCAGGTGCAAGATATTTCTTAAAATTGTTGACGATTACACTTGATTCACTTGGATATTTCTCATGAATTTAAAATCTGAAACACAAGAGAAAATAAAATTGTTTTTTGCATATGTCAAAACCCAATTTCAATGTCAAGTTAAGCAGATTCGCATCGATAATGGTGCAGAATTTCTATCTATGCACCCCTTCTTTGAAAAATCAGGGACACTTTTTCAACATACTTACGCACACACACCACAACAAAATGGGGTGGTGGAGCGTAAACATCGTCACCTACTTAATGTTGGTCGAGCACTTTGTTTCTAGGCAAATCTTCAACTAAAATTTTGGGGAGAAAGCATTCTCACTACCACTAACCTTATAAATCGCACACCCACCATAGTTATATATATATATATATATATATATATATATAAACTCCCTATGAAATGCTCTACAAACGCACACTAACATATATGCACTTACGGGTCTTTGGGTGTCTTTGCTATGCAACATAAACATCACCCAAACACAAATTTGATGCTCGGGCTCGTAGATGTCTCTTTGTTGGTTATCCTTCTGGTCAAAAGGGGTATCATCTTTATGACCTTCAACATCACCAATTTTTTACTAGCCGCGATGTGGTATTTCATGAACACCTTTTCCCTTTCTCTCACCTTACTCAAGACACCCAAACTTATGAACTTGTGCCTGTCTTACCACTAACCACATCTGAAACCACCTCATTAGGCCTAGACCCACAAATATTTCATCCAAATCCACCACAAACAACTTTACCCCCGCCCCACCGAGGTTCCTACTTCACCCTCTACCTTTTAACAACCACCAAACACCTTACTTGACCATTCTTCACTCACGGTCTCCCACAATTAACCACAAAACACTCTACCTGAAATATCTTCACCGTCGTCGACTGTATCATAATCAAATTCTACTGATCTCCCTAGCCCCACAAACAACGTCACACCACCAACTGCCCTTGGTCGCGGTTTACGCCCAAGCAATCTTCTGTTTTATTAAAGGATTATGACTTCTCACGAGTCACCACATCAACTTCCAAATCCACTTTTTCTTTGCGGTCAGGTACTAGATATCCATTATTCAATTACCTCTCATCTTCTCATTTATCACAATCTCACTAAATTTTTGTGAACAACATAACTCATTGTGTAGAACCTACTTCCTTTGCACAAGCCAATCTTGATTCTCATTGGCAGGAAGCAATGAAGTCAACTTACTGCACTTGAACAAAACAACACATGGACACTCACTCCTCTGCCATCTGGAAAACGTGCCATTGGCAGTAAATGGGTTTACAAGATCAAGAATTGCTCTGACGGTTCCATCGAGCGCTATAAAACGTGATTGGTTTCCAACGGTTACACACAGATTGAGGGTTTAGACTATTCTGAAACGTTTGCACCTGTGGCTAAACTTATACCGTTCAGTGCTTATACTCAATGTAAATGACCTCTCTACCAGCTTGATGTACAAAATGCATTCCTCCATGATGATTTGGAGGAAGAAGTTTACATGTCACCACCTCCCGCTCTTAGTCGACAAGGGGAGAACTTGATTTGTCGACGCCATAAATCACTTTATGGCTTGAAGCAAGCTTCTCTGACACGCCCCGACCCCGATGTCCTGTAGACATCGGGGTGGTCACGTGCTGGCCGACACCCGAGGGGTGACGTAAGCCATTTAATTAAACGTTAAACTCCAAAACTATTCACAAGCATGCATAAAATATCTCCAACCATCGAAATTAAACATAAAGCAGCAGAGACACAAATACACTAAAATAATATTCAACTGCCAACACTGAAATTAGCAGTTTACACCCGACCTTGTTCAGAGCATACGTCTATTAGAGATTACAAAGGAAAGAATACAAAAATGAATAAACATAAGGAGTAGGTCCTACACCGAGAGGACTTGAAGATGCCGAGATGGGAGTGCCTTGATGCCGTAATTGTACGTCTCGAGTCTAAGCCCTGAAGGGGGCGCAAAACAAAGGTGAGTGGACCAATTTGATATACATATAAGGAAAATAGTTATCAATATACTAACCCCCAATTTAGAAAGCAAAACATGGTATATAGGTAGGTTTTCCTACGCCTATCATACAGTGCAGTGTTTCAATCACAGTTCATACATATAACAATACTCATTTCACCATTCATAAATCCACATATATTATAATCATATTCAATAAGGAATAGTCGCTAGTGTATGTCCAGTACAACGCTTCAGGCCCCATGCCAGCTCCCCGTCCCTGAGCGTACAGTCAGAGGAAACCACACTTCAGGCCCAATGCCAGCTCCCCGTCCCTGCACTCAAAAGTCAGAGGAAACACACTCCAGGCCCTATGCCACACCATAACCGTCGCCCGGGATGGACCGGAGCCTTATCCCTACATCCCGCAGCGGAAGTGGACCACTAGGTAATATCATATCAATGCCACATATATTCGTATAGACGACACATCATATCACAATATTCTATACTCAAGCATTTCATTCATATAATTTCTTTAACATAAAGTAAGTATTTTAGAAGGGGTCCACTCACAGTACTTAGCTGCCCAACGCTGCGCTGCTAGCGAATCTAGAAAACCCCACTAGTTGCCCCTAAGCACATAAAGGGTACAACTTAGTCAAACTGTATTCTAACGATTTAGTTTGGGAAAACGGACTTCAAAAACGGGTCCAGGACGTCGAAATTAGCCTAGGAGGGGTCCCGGACGGAACCCAAAAAAGTCAACCTTGAAAGTCAACGTTGACCGTTGACTGGTCAAAGTCAAAGTCAACGGTCAACGGTCAAGGTCAAAGTCAACCGTTGACCGGGTCAACGGTCAACCGGGTCGGGTCAACGGGTCAGCCAACCGGGTCGGGTCAAGGTCTACGGGTCGGGTCAACGGGTCCGGGTTTGGGTCTGACCCACTAGGGTCTTGGGTTAGGGTTGGGGTTAGCCCAAAGGGTTTCTGGGCTTAGGGGATACGGGCCTGGGGCCCTGATTTAAAGAACCCAAAAGGGTTTTGGGTTAAATGGGTCTGGGCTTAAAGCCCTTAGTAAAACTGGCCCAAAGGCCCGGGCTTAAAGAAACCCCAAAGGTTTCTGGGTTTAACTCACACGGGCTGGAGGCCCTGGTTTGATACGGCCCAAGGCTTATAAGCCTTGGGTTTGGGTTGGTTACACGGGCCAAAGGCCCTAATTTCTCTAAGGCCCGAGGCCTTACTAAATAATATAACTAAAACTAAAAACCCTACGGGCCAGGGAACCGGGTTAGGTGCAAATGGGCCTAATGCCCAATGACATGGCCCAAAGGCCCCAAATCCTAATTTAACAAATAGAAATAAAATAAATAATTAATAATTAAAAAGAAACGGGCTGGGCTGGTTACGGGCCTAAGGCCCGAGAGGGTTTGGGTTCTGGTTTTCCGGCCCAAGGGGCCTGGGTTTGCACCGGAGCAAGCAGGGACGAACGCCGGAGCTTCTACAGCTCCGGCCGGCTACCAACGGAGGCCTAGGGCCTCGATCTAACTACGAAAACGAAGAGCGAAACGAGAGGAGTAGAGTGGTACCTTTGGTTCGACGGAAAACTACCGGAGCTGCTCGGAAATCGCCTCGAGGCTCGCGGGTTCGCCGGAGGAGATGTGTGCGTGCACCCCGTCTCGATTTCGACCCTAAAACTCACGGAAAAACATCAATTAGTTCCTAATTCCTAACTTAAACATGAATTGGGTGAAGAAGGAAGACGATTGGGGCTTACCTCGTCGGAGACAACAGAAAATCTCGCCGGGAATTTTCTGGGTTTTTCCTCCGTTCGTCGCGAAGGCACCGAGAGAGGGAGAGAGAGACGAGACGAGACGAGAGGACGAGGGTGTGGGTGTGCGATGGTGAGATCGAGCGAGAGAGATAGGGAGAGTGAGGGCGAGAGAGTCACGGGGAAGAGAGAGTTCGAGAGGGTTTGAGAGAACAGAGAAGAGAGGGACAGAGAAGTGAGGGAGAGGACTCGGGGGACCAAACCGGGTGGGCCCAGTGGCTCACCATTTAAGAAATAAGACAATATAAAATTAAAGAGAGGGGTTTAGGGACTAAATTGAGAGTTTATAAAAGTTTAGGGATTAAATTGGCATAATTGAAAACGATTTGGGGGTTAATTTTTAGAATTAAGATAAAATCGAGGGGCGGGCGTGTCATTCTCACCAATGGTTCTCTAAGTTTTCTCAGGCCATTCAACTTATGGGTTTCAAGCAGTCAAGAGCAGATTAATCATTGTTTACATGCATAATTAGGCATTATATTACAGTTGTGCTTATATATGTTGATGACATGATCATTACAAGGAATGATCATGAGGCTATACAACGATTGAAATATTTTCTTCATCGTCTGTTCCGCATTAAAGACCTTGGACCTCTAAAATATTTCCTTGGAATTGAGGTGGCTCACTCACAACGAGGTATTTTTATCTCACAAAGGAAATATATTTTAGACATACTGGATGATGTTGGATTGTTAGGGACATGTCCGATTGATTTTTCCATGGAGCCAGATTTGAAATTAAGGCTAACAGATGGTGAATTGTTAAAGGATACAACAAGATACAGAAGGATCGTGGGGCGACTTATTTATCTCACTAGAACAAGGTCAGATATCACATTTTTTGTTCAAACTCTTAGTCAGTTCATGAACCAACCTCGCAAGCCTCATCTTGCAGTTACTATACGAGTCTTGAAATACCTCAAAGGAACTCCATGACAAGGGTTTTTTTTTTTTTTTTTTTTTTTTCCATATGAAGATGCATTGCAATTGAGGGGTTACTGTGATGCTTCATAGGCATCATGTCTGACAACTAGAAGATTTGTGACAGGTTATTGTGTTTTTTTTTGGGAAAATTACTCATCTCCTGGAAGACTAAAAAGCAGCATACGGTTTCACGTTCGTCTGCAGAAGCGGAGTATAGATCAATGGCTGCAATCACTTATGAACTTACATGGCTTCGTTATTTGTTACAAGACTTAAAAGTACCTCATGCAGCTCCATCTCATGTTTACCATGACAATATGGCTGCTTTACATATTGCAGCCAATCCGATATTTCACGAGCGAACTAAACACATTGAATTGAATAGTCATTTGGTTCGAGAAAGCTACAACCAAGAATGATCACAACAAGGTTTACACCTTCAAGTCACTAATTGGCTGACATATTTACAAAAGCATTGGGGAATGCAATGTTTCATTCTCTTCTTAGCAAGTTGGGTATTCATAACATACATGCTCCAACTTGAGGGTGAGTGTTGAATTGAAATGCTTGTATTAATTGTAAATATTCATTTATTAATGTTGTGATTATTTTCCTAGTATATGACGTTGATTGTAGGACTTGATTATGGGATCTTGTCTACTGTTGTTATTTGTCAAACTTATTGTGTAAAGGCTGTTGCTAGTTTGTATATTAGGGTTGTACTATCTTCATTTTCAATAATCAATAATGGAGTATCTTTGTACATTCATACATGCGTTCTGCCATTTTTCTCTTCATCCACTTGGCAGCCCACAAACTACTCTAACGTGTGTCAATCCTTCATGCCTTGTTATCCAATGATATTGGACGCCTCCTGCTATACTTGCCGACTCATGTCTTTTCTAAATACCTTCTGCCACTTCTCCATTTTGTTCACATATTTCCTCAACCTTTTCTATCCTTTTATAACGTTGCATGCAGTTAGCATACAATAGTGCAATACTTTTACATATGTGTATATTATATATATTTAGAGAGAGAAACGAAAGAAAGTTTAGGGTTAGTGAGTTATTTGTGTGTAGATTGTTAGTGGGCTTGTCTTGCTGAGGTTCTAACTATCGATTGAGACGAGTGGTTTATGCAATGTATTATAAAATTTCTTATTCTCTAATAAATACAAAAATTATGAGTTATCATGAGATTTCACTATATTTCTAAATATCTCTCTATTTCAAGTCAAGTATGTTACACTTGTTGAAATGCTTTCAGGTTATTATATGTTGTGATATAATATAAGAATAATATGGTGTTCATGGAGCATGAGAACTTAAAAGTGTTGGGTTATACGAAGGATGGCACAAGATGACATTAGGGCAGAATGGCCAATATAGGGTCATGTGGTGAATTACATATTATGAAGAATAATCAACATGTGAAAGGATGATGTGATAAGGAATTGTGTGGCTAAAGTTTTTGATATAGAATGGGTAAAACAACACACTTGACTAATATTTTACACAAGGCCGACCCTAGCCTAGTGTCAGTAGGGCAAACATTCGAGGGCACAAAAATTATTAAGATAATATATTCATATATGTTTCTATAAACAAATAAATTAAACAAAAAATTGGTTACTCATCAAGTAAGCTAGAGGCGCGAGTTCCGTTGTTCCCCAGTAATAATGAGGATCCGTGTTCAGTTTATGCGCCTTTTTCTTTCCAATTTTTCACTAATTTTTGGTTGTTTGTTAATTTCTTTTACAATTGATTATATTAATTAAAATTTCCTTAATTCAACAAGAATTTTAACTAGAGGTGCTGGTGGCGTTGTTTTCTAGTAATAATGTGGTTATGTGTTCGAATTAGTCTTGCTCCTTTTTCTAAGTTTTTACTAATTTTTGATTGATTGTTAATTTCTTTTACCTTTGATTATAATTACTAAAATTTGATTAATTCATCAAGAAGGTTAACTAGATTCACAGGTTTTTGATATTCATTCCAATTCAAGTTTAACCTTCAATAAAATAATGTATGTATGTTTTTACCAATTTAATTTGGCAAGCGTAGAGATTATTCAGAAAATGAGATCACTTTCACGCAGCTGCAAAAATTGTAACTTCCTCTTCTACCAAATCTACAAGGCTTTTGCTCAGAAAATTGCGTTGTCAAAGTCCCGTGCTTAGACACTTTAGACATGAAGTATTGCTCGATTGACTAGTATTTTTCACTTTATGACAATCTTCTTTTCTTTATAACCAATTAATCAAGTATTACGATGTAACTTTGTTTATTTTTTATTTTTTATATATGATGAACTTATTGTCCAACACAGAAAAATACTTATTCAAATTATTGAAAATCCTTCAAATACCTGATCGAAAAGAAGAAAAATATCACATAAAAAACATAAATTTTGTTGTGTGTATTGTAGGTTTGTGGGCCCCTTTTTTATTTTTGCCCAGCCCTCCAAAATGTTTGGACCGGCCCTGATTTTACATATTCTACTAACTGGACGACGGTTGTTGTTGTGCACCCCTCCCCTTTTATTTTACAGATAAGTTTGAGCAAGACAGGTGCTAGATAAGATCAGTTTGTGCTAGATGAGAAAATTAGGATTTTAATTTATTTTTGTACACCGTGTAAGATTTTTTGACTTATTTGTATAAGAGAAGTTTGTTTTTATTTTGTTTTTAATTTCGATTCGCACACCGGACTCAGAATTAATTTTTTTCACCTTTCTTTAGGTTTGACAATTTCATTAGAGGGACAGGTTAATTTTCATCAAATAGATAGTGGGTTGAATGTCATAATAGGTAAGCACACTAAGTTTTATTGTTTTTGAAAACAAAGGTTTTGTATTGTTGTCGAAAACATAAAACAAAAGTATTTATTTTTTAAGGTATTACTTTAATTTCATTTTGAAGAGAGATTAAACAAGATTTTTTCTTTATTTAGATGACAAATTCCTCGACCAGCCATAGCGTGCAGGCATGAATACTTGTGACGTCTAAGACGTATCCAATTGTTTAGAAGGCTGTTGTCATAATACATGCCTATGGAAACCGACCTCATTGACTGGTAGTTGGTCCCATATTGGCGAAAATTGACTTCATTAGTTGGCGCTAGAAAATAGTCAACACCTTTGATCAAGGACCAGCCTCACACGTCTATAAGGTGAGGATGGAGGTTTGGCCAATAGATTTTTGATACCTAAGTCAGTATCTCTGAAAAGAGTAAGTGTTCAGGGCTTGTATGTGTGGTAAAAAGCTTACCAAAATTTGGTGGAGATGGAGGTATTTATAGGAAGAGATGGCCGACCATGGCGTTAGAGTTTTGTCCTATTGCATGGCTACATTTTATTGGCCAAGATGTGTCATTCGTTAATGAATGATGAAAGAATATTATCAAGATATCAATTAGGAGAAAATATATTGGGATAATGATGAAAGTATCCTAATTGATTTTGATAGGAATTCCTTACTTGATTGAGTTGGTCTTCAATTAGGAATGTATTAAAGATAAGATTTAGCAATGAACTTTTTTACCTTTACTTTTCCATGCCATGAGAAGGGGGGCTTTGAGGAGTCATAGTCAGCTACTTAGACTTTAAGGGATGTTAAGTTGCGCGTGGGAGTATTTGAAAAACCTGTCGATTTAGTGAGGGTAGTCTTGTCTTTCTTGAGAAAAAGTTCAAGTGTTGCCTTTTAGATTTTTGGTATTATTTTTTACTCCACACCAATCACATATAAGCCTGCTGTTAGATTAAATGAAATTAATTCGGAATCATCCCTGTAGTACTCATATGTTTTATAGAAATGTAACTTTTTTATTGTCACTAGTTCCTACTTAAATAGGAATCTATGAGACCCCATATGCATTGTAATATACACATTAATGTAAGAGGTCATATTTCTACATGGCATCAGTCTATTAGAAGTCGTACACACATTATCCCACGTGTGAAGCTAAATGGTGCACGTGACCATGTCACCCCATTTTGTTGTGCACGAGCTGACTAAAAAATTTGCCACACATGGTATGGGCATGTTGAGAATGAATCCCACATTAATGAAAAATGGACCTTGCATGGGCTTCTTTGTAAAGTTAGACTACTCCCTATTTTGTTAATTTTACAGGAGTCATATTTCTACACGACAAAGACCTTGCACAAAAGGTCTCCTACAATATGTCATAGAATATTTTATGTTTCCAATCATAATACATTTTTACATACGCTGATCCTTAAAAAACACTAATTATGGGATACACACGTCCTAGAGTGCACTTTCTTGTCTACTTTAGTTGTGATTAAAGAACGTTCATCATACACATGTTATCAATGCCGACACGATACAATTGTGAGTACATACTACACAAATTTTTTCATTTTAATCTTAAGTTTAATACTTAGTGTCATTTTCTAATGAACGTGAAGGAATGTAAAGGTGATCAATAGAGAAGACTCTTCCTTAATGTGTAACCAATGGCTCATTGAGATCTAACACATTGTTTGCATAATTAACTTGGTTGTTGGAATTCAGTGTACGAACTAATACCAGATAAATGTGGGTCATAAGTTTACCAACTATATCACACCTCTCACTAGAACTCCCAAAGCAAATGGACCAAATAAATAAAAAAAGCAGCAAGTATTTTATGAAACAAACACTTAGATATATTGGAGACTTACAACTCTTATTGCTGAACCAACTCAACTTGGAATGGAATAATTTAAAACGTATACACACGTATACCTTTTATAGAGAATTTAGAAGACATACTACAGCATATATAGCATTAAATGTTATCAATGAAACAAAATAAAATCTAGTTGCTGTTGAAAATCAAACAAAGCAGCTCCACATTCGGAAGATAAGAAACATGCTAGCTGAAAAAGTCCCAACTATTTCACCAATATGTGTCTATTGACATTTATTTTGCTTTGAACTTTCAACATTTATTTTGCTTTGAACTTTCAACATTTATTCCTTGACCAACTGGCTTAGTCGCTGAATTAGTATGTCAAAGTCATCTTGGCTCCTTATGAGGCTGAGACGCACATAGCGCTCTTCAGCTGCATACACGCTACCTCTACGCCCATTGACTTTTGCTTCTTCCAGTATTTTGTAGCAATCTTTATCTTCTTCCCTCTCGCACTTCACCCACGCATAAGCTGCCAATATAATAAGAAAATGGTAAACGTTCTGGAAGTACTTTTGCAATTTGAAAAGAGTAATTAACAAACTTGTTTGGAAATCTATCATTATACTGGGGGCGGGGCAGCGCGGGCGCCCGGCTGGGGTGGTGGTGGGGGAGTTCACTGTTTCAACTCTTTGTTATTGAATCATGGTTTATAACTGTGTAAATAGTGAAGATGTTACCTGGTGAGGGTTTTTTAATTTTCTGAAAATAAGTGCAATATTGGGGTTCAATTTTCTGTAGAGAAAAGCGATTGGAAACAGACAGGGTGTTGGTCAATTTGTCCCAGCGGTTCTTCATAGTGTCGTATCCAAATTCAAAGATTTCCCTGCCTTCAGTTTCAAGAACTACATTCAGAAGTTTCAAAGCTCTTAGCTGAGCATCTCGAGAAATGCCACTGCTGCTTTCACTAATATACTCCGTCATTCTTTGATACACAGACTCATTCTTTATTACTGCCCATCTGCGCAAGTTGCAAACATTCCAAACAAAATGTAGTTACTGAAGTAAGCTTCCTTAATTTGGTTCATCAAGGAAAAACAGTAAATACCTTAAGTAAATAATGTTACTAGAAAAACAGAAATGATAAATTATTGTGTTATACTATTAGAATTTGATTTGTTAAGACATAAAATAATCATCATTAACATCTCTGCCCTTTAATTTTAAAATGACTCACTTTGTCCCCAAACTTTGACTAGGGCTTTTGTTTACCTAGTTGTATCTGCATGCCTAAATTTTCTATGTTTTTTGCTTCCGCTAAACTATTTTAAATTGACAGAGATGCGTGGATAGGACCACCCTAATTTTATGATATATAAATTTAGTTACGTACCCAAATCTTGTACCAGCATGGCCAGTGAGCTTGGAAAGTGAAAATATCATGAGATCATCATTTGCTGCAGTTGGAATCGCTGTAAAATGTGGCCAATAATAGACACGATCATAGATTGCAGAGGAATTGGGGCCCTGAAGAACTGCCTTATTCAGCTTTCCATCAGGATTGTTTGGTGAGGTTACAAACTCAATAACGTTGCCGGCATCTGAAATGTTCTGCAATGATGATGCATCTCCTTCAAACTGATAGTCCACTGATCTGAAAAATTCCGTTTGTGTCTTGTAAAGCTGTATGCAACAAATTCAAACTTGTTACAATAGAAGTAAATTAGCAAACTTAATCCTCTTGTACTTTGACCTCAACTTCAGTTAGGTCTTGTAATTTACTATTAGCTTCAATTCAGTTCAGAATTACAACCCGTTCGTTCAAATTTTCACACTAAAAAACTGTACATATGATTTTCAGATAACTAGACCGTTTCTAAATATGACCAAAATTTAACTTTTGACCAACATTAATCTAGGAGAGTTTGACTGAAATTAAAACTATAGGGACCAGATTGTAATCAAGGAGAGTTTGACTGAAATTAAAACTATAGGGACCAGATTGTAATCAAGATCAAACTACGAGTCCAAAACTTGTCGTTAATATAATTAAGGATATATTTGAGGATCATTTAGTTTTTAATTTTTAGTTTTCTCCTTATTTGTTTCAGATAGGGGAAAAGTATACGCGAGGAATTAGGGAAGAAGAGTGTTGAGAACAAGGAGAAATCAAGAAAAAAAATAAAAACGATATCTTAAAAGTGAAAAAAAATAGAAACTTCAAATGGTTTACTGTTTTTGGTTTTAGTGTTATTAGGAGTGCTCTTCTTTGTATATTTTTTCTACATCTCTCTCATCGTCTATCCTCCCCATTCCTCTATTTTCCTCATTCCTTTCATATATTTCTCCTCTATCTGTAACATAGAAATGAAAATTAAAAACACCTGAATAAAATTCAGAAGATCGAACCCTGTAGTAAGGAATTGAAGCAACAACAGCTGCAGGTGAGGAGGAATTCTCAAGAGCGAGTGCGTGAACTGCAGCGTTGAGAAGTTGGGTTGAGCCAGCACCAAAAATAATATATTTTCCTTTAGTGACCGCGTTTCCAACAACGGCATGTACTTTACGGATGCTCGCCTCGAGCTGTGCTGATATGTAAGAACCATCAGGAAAGCTATACCCCATTCTATGCCACCCTGCTACTAGAATTGCACTTTTAGCTGCACGTTGCATCCAAAATGGCTCCAAGAAATATGGATCCCCACTGCAGAATAACATTATGTATCATATATATAATAGTAAATTAGAAAAAGCACACCTAAGATTATATGTTCTATACAAAAACACTTCAAGAGCTCAATTTCATGCTCCATATAGAAGAGAGAGAGAGAGAGAGAGAGAGACCTTCCGGCATCTGCTGTACAATTAGGTAAAAACATAGAGCAGTCAGGACCTCCATAGCAAGTATTGCATTCACAAACAGGTTTGATTCCATAAAGAACCAACCCGTCCAAATAGGCTCTTCCATGGCCTGAGCAAGAGATGGCGGCCACCTGCTCAGCTTCTTGTGCTGCTCTTTTGCTCCAACTCAGTTCCCGCTCTCCATCCGTATATACTAATAGATTAACAAGCAAAGAAAATGCCAGGATAACAGCGTAGGAGCTTTGTACCTTACCCATATATGCTTAGTTTATTACTTTCCTATAGCTCTCTTACATATTACCTGCATCAGAACCATATATATACTAGTAATGGAGTTTGCGGTTTGACCATTTTTACTAAGTTGCCGACGCCTATACAATGTTATGGTATATTTTCAAAAAAAAAAGAAAAATGTAATGGGTATAAATGGAATCATCTTTGTGAGGATCTCAAGGATCCTTCAATCACGTCCGTTCATCGTATATTATGTAGTCATTAATTATTGTTAAAATTGAATATAAACAGTACAGAACATGTACGTGCGTTTGGTACGCAGACGGGACGGGACAGGACGGGACGGGACGGGACGGAACAGGACGGGACGGATGTTATAAATTTTGAAAAAGACAAGGGGCATTGTTGTCCTAAAATGTTAAAAATTTTTGTCCCACAGACGTGGAACAACCCCGTTCCATGGGGGGGAGGTGGAACCAAAAATCATCCAAAACTTGTCCCGTGGAACGCCTCGTCCCACTCGTTTTAGGCGTACCAAACGCGGGACGGAACGCCTCGTCCCGTCCCGTCCCGTCCCGTCCCGCGTACCAAACGCACCCTGAACGAACGTAATTAGAAGATCTCTGGAATCCTCACAGAGAGAATCCGGAGAAGATCCTCATTCATATAAATGGTACTAAAAGATATTGGGATCCTTAAAAGTACGATGACTTATCAATACAAAATAAAAGAAGTTCTACATGATACAAAACTACCTTAACTATTAGTCTCACGACACTATCATACATCATATTCTAAAATTGACAATGTCATACCTCATCTTTAGAATTTGGTCCAATGTTATACCTTCCGTTAGCCTGGTCGTGAATTTGTTAGTTAAATGCTGACGTGACTTGATCTAGAGCCCACTATCTATTAAATTTTTAAAAAAAACTAAAAAAAAAATCATTTAATATTTTTTAAATATTAAAATAATAAAGAAAAGTAAATAAAATAAAAAATAAAAAAAATAAATCTCAATTCGTCCCTCCCCCCATCTTCATCTTCTTCCCCCCCCCCCATCTTCATCTTCTTCCCTCTACCTGCAACCCAGAAAAAAGAAAAAAAAAACCAATTTGTCTTCCCTCTGCACCCACCTTCAGTTTGTCTTCCCCCCTCACCACCCCCCAACCCCTTCTTCTCCCCTACCTGAGCCCAACCTGCAACCTAAGAAAAAAAAACCATCTAAAAAACCCAAAAAAAACCTAGATCCCGTCTATCTCGGTGAATGTCGATTCCGCAGGTGAAAAACCTAGGCTCAGAGAAAATGGGGGGAATGGGTGTGGATTTAAGGAGTGTGGTGTGTAGAGGAGGGAAAAGGGTGGGTGCAGGGAGAAGATGAAGATGGGGGAGAAGAGAGGAGATGATGAGGTGAAGAGGTCGGGGAAGTTTGGGCTTTTTATTTTTAATTTTTAATTTTTTTTATGGTTTGGAGGTAGGGGAAGAAGAGAGAGATAGGGAGGGGAAGGGGGTAGGGACGAACTGAGGTTTAGTTTAGTTTTTTGTTTTACTTTTTATTATTATTTTAATATTTAAAAAATATTAAATGATTTCTTCTTTTAGTTTTTTTTAATATTTTTTTAATTTTTTAATAGAAAGTGGGCTCTAGATCAAGCCATGTCAGCATTTAACTGAAAAATTTACGGCCAGGCTAACGGAAGGTATAATATTTGACCAAATTCTAAAGATAAGGTATGACATTGTCAATTTTAAAAGATGAGGTATCATAGTGTCGTGAAACCAATAGTTGAGGTAGTTTTTTGTCATTTACCCTAAAATATGTATCACAAGGGCTATAGCTCAATTAGTTGGAGTGACTCGTTTACACGTGCGCCAATATTTTTCAGAGGAGTCTTCATCATGTAATAAAATAAAGATTTGATCTTATTGAGAAATTGATGTCTTACTCTATGACTTTTAGGGAACAAAACAAGAGAATAATAGTAAGACAAAGGGTTTGGTCCGATTTAGTTGCCCATTTAGGTGATTTAAATAGAGAAGCAAAATTTCAATGATTAAAGGAAGTTTTTGCTCATCACCTTAAACTTTTGGGTATATTCACTATACACCTAATTATTTAATACGTGTCATTTTACTTAACTTTAGTTAATTCTTTTTAAAATTTAAAAAAGTAACATTTAATGTAAAAGTTAACTAGAATTAAGTAAAAAATACATAATAAATAATTAAGTATATGACAAACATTTAACATAATTATAGTGGTGAGTAAAAATACATCACTGATTAAAAGTATCTAATTATTTCAAATTTATTACGTTGAGAGGCAGAACCTGTACGAATTAAAATTTATCAATGTTTGATCCACGGACGTCTACTGCATGGAATTTTCACGAAATGATTTTTCCAGTTTTGACTACCGAAGCCGTCATATTTGACCAGGTGACAGATCAGAACGGACCGAGGGGTTAGGATTTAAGATTATGATTGGTTCAGGGAAAATTCCCTACGGCGTATACCCGATTGAAATAGAAAATTCAACCCTTAGATAAGTTGCTTAACCACAATGTACCTATCAATTATTTTTTAGGATAAGTGTCGGGAAAATATGAAGTATTTTAGAGATTAGACTTAATTAGGGATTGATATGGATGAAGTTAGGGAGACTAAATGCGTAAATTAAATTTTGTAAATTAAATGACATAAAAGTTAATGATTGGATTATAACTTAAGTGTTTATGAATATACTTATTTCTTATTGGCGACGCATCATTTTGTTTGCAAATTTAGTCTACTTAATATTACCTAATATGATTTGGTCTAGGTTTCTTAGTCTACTTATTTATTTCCTATTATTGCTTCGTTGTATTCTTATAAATACATAGGAACAATAGCAATATAACTTATAATACATAGTTAATGAGATTCATACATACAATATACATAAGATTTCTTGTGAAAACAATTTACAATAAAGGGAACAAATTCTACTCTCGTATGCACTTCCTACAATAGCTACACCACTTGAGATCTTTTTCTCTAATTGATATTTGTTACTCTGCAAAACAACCCTGTCGTGGGAATGGGCCGCACCGGGCAAAGAAAAATCCGAATAAGTTGCGAAGCACTTATAAGTGACA
Organism: Crataegus laevigata; assembly: GCA_963580275.1. Lineage (NCBI taxonomy): Eukaryota > Viridiplantae > Streptophyta > Magnoliopsida > Rosales > Rosaceae > Crataegus > Crataegus laevigata. The sequence goes on from OY756941.1 coordinate 4,874,651, forward strand.
CTGATGAGATACATACGATTATAAGTAAAATCATAGTTCTAAAACACAATCGTAGTTTTTCCAAAATCTTTTCAAAATATATAAAGTATGACATAAAAATACTGGTTGTGCTCACACAAGCTTTCCTCTGAATACTTGCTTAATCAGTTGATATGATCACCGTCTTCCTCATTCTATCATTTTCTTCAGATTGTGACCCACCACTCGCCTTTCATCCTTACCTAATGGTCACAAAGATTCAATCACCACTTATAAATAATTTAACCACCATATGCCTCATTAAATACATATATAAATGACTCTTCAATTCATATTCACACTACACATCTTTCGAGATAACAATTAGCCATCACACAACTCGAAGAAATATAACAGCGCTCGAAGAACAATACATGAACCAAGTACTCAATTTAGAAGGGCTGAACGGAATGAAACAAAGCCCAAGTGCTAAATGGAGAATGGCTCAATGAAATGAGGAAGAAATAAATGATCGAGATGTGAAACAAACTTTGAAGCAACAAACCCCATGACAATGGGTTAATGGTCCACTACTAGCCCTCATATTTCATCACATCATACCAATCATGTAAATCAAACCACATTTCCAATATGTAGTCAAATCAGATTTCATAAAAATACATCAATGGCTAAATATTAAAAATATGTTTATAAAACCAAGTCATATCCACACAGGATTATAATTATTAAAACAGGGTAATAACCATATCGTCACATATATTAAAGTCACTCACTAACCAATGTAGGCCCAATAAACTCCATCGGGTCTCTAGTCATGCTAAATTAATCATTTACCAACGATTCGGGACATTTTATCCGATAGTCAACTCTTGGTCGACATGGTCACTCGTAGGGTCGACAATCCTACCTAACTCATCTTGGAAGATCCGCCCATCGGATATCTGATCCATAACTTCCCAAAAGTCTCAATAATCTTCTAGAATAATATCTTAAAGTTTTAGAACAATCCAATGGTCGGATCTTCGCCAATCGCTAAAATTAAGTGACTTTTGTAATTTAGTGGCTCGTAATTTCTTTTTTAAAGCTCCGTTTTGGGAAGTTTCCGCCTACTCACTTGTGGAATTGAGCTTATCTAACCAACTCAAGGGTTGACAAAAAGATCGAGTAAATTTGAAATGACCAAGATAGTCCTAACTTCACTTTTGTCTAAAATAGAGAATTTAGCAATCTAATTTCTATTAAATCTTCAAAATATTTCAATAATGAAATAAATCACTAAAATTTGGGAGGAAAGATTACAGTTTTGAAGAGTCATTTAGCAGTATATTTAATTGAGATCCAAACTTAGCCGTTTGTATTAGAGTCTAAAATATTTTCACACTTGTAAGCGAAAGATCTTAAGTTCGATTATAGTAAATTACGAGTTGAATAACAAAATTATTATTATTGTCTCGATCATTGTGTAACATAAGTCAAATTCCCCACTTCTTAATTTAATTTTATCCATTTTTATATCCTTGGCGACTTCTTATATCAAATAATTTGCATTATCCAAAGAGGAATGCACCGAATTGATCTACTTTTAAAGCTACTTAGAATTCGATATCATCTTTGTTTTGTTTCGATTTAATGACTTTGAAAAGTCTGTTATATGTTGGTAATTGACTTCAACCAAGAAAAATTTGATGCCTCTGTTTTTCAATGAAACTACTTTTCTTAAGCTAAAGTTGGAACTAAGAAAAGTATTTAGAAATATTGATCACATTAAGTTGTTAAATCAGACACGAAAAATAAAAACAACAGTAAGATAACATTCATCGAATTATCTTGTTGAGTAAGTATTCATACGTGTTGACAATATTGTAAGATCCGCCCACCGGATATCTGATCCATAACTTCCCAAAAGTCTCAATAATCTTTTAGAACAATATCTTAAAGTTTCAGAACAATCCAATGATCGAATCTCCGCCAATCGCTAAAATTAAGTGACTTTTGTAATTTAGTGGCTCGTAATTTCTTTTTTAAAGCTCCATTTTGGGAAGTTTCCGCCTACTCACTTGTGGAATTGAGCTTATCTAACCAACTCAAGGGTTGACAAAAAGATCGAGTAAATTTGAAATGACCAAGATAGTCTTAACTTCACTTTTGTCTAAAATAGAGAATTTAGCAATCTAATTTCTATTAAATCTTCAAAGTACTTCAATAATGAAATAAATCACTAAAATTTGGGACGAAAGATTACAGTTTTGAAGAGTCACTTAGCACTATATTCAATTGAGATGCAAACTTAGGCGTTTGTATTAGAATCTAAAATATTTTTTGCACTTGTAAGCGAAAGATTTTAAGTTCGATTCTAGTAAATTACGAGTTGAATAACAAATTTTTATTATTGTCTCGATCATTGTGTAACATAAGTCAAATTCCCCACTTCTTAATTTAATTTTATCCATTTTTATATTCTTGGCGACTTTTTATATCAAATAATTTTCATTATCCAAAGAGGAATGCACCGAATTGATCTACTTTTAAAGCTACCTAGAATTCGATATCATCTTTGTTTTGTTTCGATTTAATGACTTTGAAAAGTCTGTTATATGTTGGTAATTGACTTCAACCAAGAAAAATTTGATGCCTCTGTTTTTCAATGAAACTACTTTTCTTAAGCTAAAGTTGGAACTAAGAATAGTATTCAGAAATATTGATCACATTAAGGCCTCGTTTGGCACACCGTATAAAGTACCGGATAAGATTAATAGTACGAAGCCAGTTGTTTGGTGCAGTTTCGTATAAAATAGCCGGCCGACTAATTATCCGGACACACGTATTTTATCCGGCCTATACCTGCTAACTAATACACTCCAAATGGGAAGGATAATTAGTCGGCTTCTTCATCTCTCTCTTCGTTCCTCGGTTCTTCTTCCTCCAACCCAAGGTCTTTCCTTCTACCCAACCAACCATGGCAGCAATCAGAGTGATTCAGGCAGTCATTCGAAAGCCAATTGCCGCTGACCTTGGTCTCCTATCTTTCTCTATTTTCCGTTTAGATCTTCGCGAGTAAAGACTATCCAGAATGTTTTGGGAGACTTCAAAGAGATTACCCAGTGCAGAGCAATCCTTCTCTTTTTCCTTCCATATTCTCACCCTTCATCGATTTCAGTTTTCTAATTTCTACAACAAAATTAAAACCAGAAGCAAAAAAGAAAGCATTGCCCTGCATGCGCAATTTTTTCTATTTATTTTAGTTCAATTTTTTTTGTAAAGTTCAAAATCCTTGTTCAATTGCATAATACCCATTTTCAATTAGTGGGCAAGAGGGTAAGGGTCTGTTTGGTATTTGATTTGGATACAATGTTTTTAACTCAAAAAACAAATTTTGAGTCACAAATTTAAAATTTTTGTTTGGTAATGAATTTGAATACAATTCTCAAAACCATAACTCAAAAATATCTAAAAACAAAGGCTATTGGTTGAAAACAAAAAAAATGTGTTTTTAGACTTTTTATTTTATGGATTATCACTCCTGTCTCTCTTTCCCTCTCTATCCTCTCTCCCATGATGGATGCGGTGGTTGGGTAATTGCTTGGGCTGTGCGTTTGACTTTTTTTGTTTGGATTAGTTTTGAGAAAAATATATACCAAACAAGGTTTTGAATTTAAAATTTTTAAATCAAAACATGTGTTTTCAGAAAAAATTAAAATTTTGAGTTTTGTTCTCAAGTTAGATACCAAACAGGCTTTAAGATTTGCATAATTTTTTTCTCCGCCGCTACATCTCTCTCTGCTTCCTCCACCGCAAACTCTTCAGTTCTCTCCCTGCATCTTATTCTGGCTACCGTTGGATCTCCCTCCCTATTCTCCGCATTGCATCTATCTCTACTTCCTCCACCGCAGACTCTTCCGCGCTCAATCTCGGATCTCAACAAACAAAGAAACATAAATTTGTCATTTTTCCCTTTTCTTATCCGGTTCAGTACCAAACACAGTATAAATAATACGGTTATTAGTCCAATACTGTATCAAACGTTCGATTAATTTAGTCAGTATTATCCGGTGACTATTTATCCTATCCGACAGAAATAGTCAGTATAGTCCGAGTTGTTAAATCAGACACGAAAAATAAAAACAACAGTAAGATAGCATTCATCAAATTATCGTGTTGAGTATTCATACGTGCTGACAATATTGTAAGCAAATCTCAAACCATACACTTACTGTTGGAATGCCAACTCTATCCCACGAAGTCGGGGATAGATTAGCAATTGAATATATGATCTGATTGTAATTGATAGTAGTTGACTTTGTAAATAATTTTTTATTTGATTGTAATCCCTGATTGTAGGAGCACACAGTTGTATATATATTTCAACTACATGAATGGAAAATCATTCCTGGCAAATACCTTGTGCAGTCATTCTTTACATGGTATCGCAGAGCTAGGGCAACCAAAAACAAAAACCCTAGTTTTTTTCTTCCGCTGCCTATTTTTCCTCTGTCGTTGCCAACATTCAGCCATGGCCAACGAACAGAATTCTGGGAGTAAACCTGATGCTTCCAATCCCTATTTCATCCATCATGCCGATCATCCGGCGATAGTTCTCGTCTCCAAGCTTCTCAATGGAGACAACAACGCCACTTGGTGTCATTTTGTGAGGCTTTCTCTGAATGCAAAGAACAAGTTGGGTTTTGTAGACGGCACACTGTAGGTTCTTGATGAAAAGAAGAAACCCGAAGAATATGCCTCCTAGAAGCGATGCAACGACATGATCGTTTCTTGAATTTTGAATTTTGTTGACCAGTCCATTCATGATAGTGTGGTTTACTACACCACAGCCCAAGCAATTTGGCAGGATCTTAAAGATAGTTTCAGCCAAGGTCATGGACCCATAATTTTTCAAATTCAACGAGATATAGCTTCTATCTCTCAAGACAAATTATCCGTTACTGCCTATTATACCAAGTTGAATGGTCTGTGGGATGAGCTTGCATCCTATGACGATCACGAATGTTGTACATGTGGTGTTCTAAAGAAACAAGGTGAGCAAGCGGAGAGGACTCGACTCATGCAATTCCTCATGGGACTCAATGAGTCTTATAGTGCTGCGAAAGGTAACATTTTGATGATGAGTCCTTTACCTTCGGTGCGTTCCGCATATTCCTTGATTGTTCAGCAGGAAAAGCAGCGTGATGTGAGTGATTCACGTGAAGCTACAAAGGTGGCTACCATGACCGTTCGTCAAGGACAGAAAACGAAGAATGGCAGCAAATATTCTTCCCGTAAACCACTCCATTGCACCCATTGTGATACAGATCACCACACCATCGACACATGCTATCAACTGCATGGGTATCCCCCCAAACATCGCCTTCATAAGTCCAACAAAGGTGGTGGACGTGGAAATAATGGAGGTGGACGCAGCAAGCGGAATGGAGGTACTTCTTCTGCAAATAATGCCACTACAGGTGAGGTTTCTGTTCAAGAACTCCACTCCGCAGTACCTGGCTTCTTCGATGATCAGTTTCAACAAATATTGTCCATTATGAATGGCAATGGAACAACACACAATGTTCCCAAAACTACCGTTCCTCAAGCTAATACCACTAGAAGTTCATCAGGTTTGTCAAATATCTCGCAACGCCTCTGTCGATGGATAATCGATAGTGGTACTGTTGAATTATAAGTTGTGATCTGATTTCATTAGAATAAGTGTGTTTAATTGGTGTATTCACTTGAGCTAAGTAATGCCAAGTGTAAAAGTCTGATTTGTAAAAGGCCATAAGTGCCATGTGATTTTTGATCCTACAATTTAGCTAAGGTGTGTGGCTGAGATCAAATGTGATATGTTGGCCCACTGCTAACAGTTATGTAATTGCACAGATTTGTGCTCTTTCAATATAGAAGAAATATACCTCTCACTCTCAGTATTCTCTGCGTGAGAGAAGAAGAAACCATTCAGCTTCCATCTGAGAATTCTTGTTTTCTTTCAGCTCTTTCTTCTTATCTGTTTATCTAGCTAATTCATTTGTACTCTAACATGGCCTCAGAGCCAGATTGGATCATTTGAATCTGGGCGTAAACTGTGAAGCGGACGCAATCTGCGTCGAGGCAACCGAGCTACACTCGAGCTCATTCTAGTTCAGGCGAAGGGATTGGAACTCTACAAAACCCGATTTCGATTTGTATTTGCATCATCTAAGCTAAGAGATGGCTGGATCTGGAAGTTCTGAGGTGAGAACTCCGATCTTCTTTGGTGAGAACTACGAGTTCTGGAGAATTAAGATGATGGCAATCTTCAAATCTCATGGGTTATGGAGGTTAGTTGAAAATGGGGTCACGATCTCAAATTCAAAGAAGAAAAAGAAGGCTGAAGGAAGCGCAGAAGAAGAAGATGATGAGACGTCTGCGGCTGTATATATGCAAGATGCAAAAGCGCTGGGTATTATCCAGAATGCAGTCTCAGACCAAATATTCCCTCGAATTGCTAATGCTGATTCAGCGAAGATGGCATGGGATTTGCTTTATGGAGAGTATCATGGTGGTGATCAGGTACGATCTGTGAAATTACAAAATCTGAGAAGAGAATTTGAATATGCTAGGATGCGAGACGATGAGTCCTTATCTAGCTATCTTACCAGGTTGAATGATCTAATTAATCAGATGAGAACATTTGGTGAATCTCTTTCTAATGAGAGACTTGTGCAGAAGGTTTTGATTAGTCTCAGTAAACCATATGATTCTATCTGTTTGGTTATAGAAAATACAAAGTGTCTAGAGACTGTAGAATTGCAGGAAGTAGTTGCAATCTTAAAGAGTCAAGAACAACGGTTTGATTTGCATACTGTTGATACTACTGGAAAGGCATTCTCATATTTCTCAGTGAGTCCAAAGGAACAAAATAGAAGTGGAGTCCAATCTGGTTCATGTCAGTTTCAGAAGAATTGGAACAATAAGGGGAAGAAGTGGGATTCAAAACCAAAGTTTCAGCAGAAATTTTCTGCTAATTCTGCACATAATGCACAGTCAATGGGTCAGACAGTTACAAAACCACAGTGCAGAGTATGTTCTAAGTTTCACTTTGGAGAATGTAGATATAAGGGGAAGCCTAAATGCTACAACTGTGAAAAGTTTGGACACTGGGCTAGAGAGTGCACAGTAGGCAAATCAGTGCAAAAGGCAAACAGTGCTAATCAAGTAGAGGTGACAGGGAATCTGTTTTATGCCAATAGCACAATCACTGAATCAAAAGTGAATGGAGAATGGTATGTTGACAGTGGTTGTAGCAACCATAGGACAAGGGATTCAAAGTTATTGATAGACATGAAGACAAGTGTGGTTGGCAAAGTTCAAATGCCCACAAGAGAACTCATGAATGTGGCAGGTTTTGGTACACTTGTGATAGACACAAGCAAAGGCAGAAAATATGTCAAAGAAGTAATGTACTTACCAGGGTTGAAGGAAAACTTGCTAAGTGTGGGTCAGATGGACGAACACGGTTACTATCTGGTATTTGGGGGACAGAAGTGTAGCATATTTGATGGCCCTTCATTGGATTGTCTGGTACTCAAAGTTGAAATGAAAAAGAACAGGTGCTATCCTTTGACACTGATACCAAATGATCAGGTTGTACTGAGAGCAAGCATTTCTAAGTCTACTTGGATATGGCACAAGAGACTTGGTCATCTGCATTTTAGAGGTCTTCAACAGCTTAAGAACAAAGAAATGGTGCATGGACTTCCAGCTTTAGAAGAAGTGGATGAAGTTTGTGAAGGTTGTCAGTTTGGGAAACAGCATAAAGAGTGGTTTCCAAAGAATCAGGCATGGAGAGCAAGCAAACCTCTAGAGTTGATACATGCAGATCTTTGTGGTCCTATGCAAAATGATTCTCTTGCGGGTAACAAGTATTTTATGCTTCTTGTAGATGATTGCACAAGAATGATGTGGGTTATTATGCAACGGCCAAAGAAGATGACTCCAGTCTGCCAGTATAGACGTGGATGAGATTGTAATTGATAAACCATACATCTGCAAGGCCTTGACTCATCCTAAAGATGTTAAAACTCGCTCAGCCTCTGAAGAAGCTCCAGTCAAAACGTCAAAAGTCTATACTTTTGACATTACCAAGGCTGACGTAATTTTCGACCAGTTACTGTTAGCAAAGATTATTAAGCTTCGGCCAGGACATAACATTCCCAAGGCTGAAGAATTAAAAGACAAAACATATTGCAAATATCACAACTCGAACAAGCATATGACCAACAACTGTGTGGTATTCCGAAATGCTATTCAAATCTGGAATGATAAAGGCAAGCTGAAGTTTCCTGAAAAACAAATGGTCATCGATGCTGATCCATTCCCCTCAGCGACAATTGGCTTGGTAAATGCCCACCTGCCCAACAATAAGGGAAAAAAGAATGCCGAGTTCGTTCCAATGTAGCATGTCATAAAACAAAATTCTCGACCGTGACTCAAGATCTACTTGTTCTATAATGCGCCACCTATAGAGTTAACAGGACCAGCTAAAGTTGAAGCTATGTGTTTGGGCCCAAAATAGCACTTTGGGCCGAGGGAAGATTTTCTCGGCCTAAAAGAGGGTTTACGTGGAACCCTAAGAACTAGGTAAGCCTAGAACGACAACTTTTCCTTGATTTAAGGTGAAAAACATGCCCTAAAACAAGGAAAAGAGAAAAACAAGAAAAAGAAAGCAAATGGCTTCTTCACGTGACCCAACAAGAGAGGATTCAGATCCTATAAATACAGAAGCAGTGGCAACAAAGAAAAGAAAGAAGACAACACACAAATCTGCCCTGCGCAAACCCTCTCAACACCTTTGAGAATTTTTACTTTCTTTTTCGCCTTCACATCTTCAGTTTGGATAAACAGCACTGTGAAGGCAACCGGTAAACACCTTCAGTTTGGATAAACAGCACTGTTGCCGTAGAACCAGCCGTCCGTGAAGCACCTTCAGTTTGGATAAACAGCACTGCGACAGGGTCGATTGGTTATTTATCCTAGTCTCGGCCGACGAAGGAGTCTCGAATCCCCGTCGACAGAGGTCATCTCACCAGCCGGCCCGGCGAAGTGAGGTGTTACTAATACTAAAACTCGGTGCCTCGACGCCGAGTCGTTTTACGATTACGTACTCACAAGAGGATTTCATAACTCAACACCGAGACGGCCGAACCACGTCTGTGGTCGAGGCCTTCGTCAGTTTTGAGTACCTCTGCCCTTATACTCTAGTGTCGATTCGGCGTGGTCTCACCTTCATCAATACGGTGACCGTGGCCGAATTGGACGACCACAATTTGTGAATTTTGTAATTGGTAGCCTTGTCTTCAGGCTCTAGAACCTAAAGGCCGAGACACGTTCCTTTCTCGGCCGCAATCGCAAGATACAGAAGTTGGCCGCGCGCATCCATACCACATCAAGACAATTTACTTCTCGGCCGAAGCTCGGCCGACTAGTTGGCACGCCCCGCACACATTTGAAGGACTCAGTTAGACTACTATTCACTCGGCCTGCGCGCCACGTAGGCTAAGTAATATTTGTAGCCAACATTTTGGCACGCCCAGTGGGACCCAGTGCTAAAACTACAAAGTTCATGCCCGTCGAGACTCGATCGCTCAAGAAAAGAGTAGGGATGGGAAAATCTAACACCACTCCAGTAGTCCGCAATACAGGATCCGAAAGCTCGTCACAAGCGGAAGTCCACGACGCCGCAACGCCTCACTCACACCGAGAAAGAGAAGTCACTCTCGGTGAGCCACCTCATCACACTGGAGTTCTCACAAAGGTTACAAAAGACAATCTGGTCGAAGGGATTGTGGAAGATTGTGATGAGGATGGGGGCGATGCTACGGACCCACCGTCCCGGTCGTTTTTCAAGAGACGATTGGACGAACAGGCTCGGAAGTTCGAACAAACCGTCGGCCGAGACGTACAGTCGGTACTAGACGAAGTACGACAACAAAGTGCCATGCAGACCAAGTTGTACGAATACTTGGTACACATCACACCAAACTTGGGGCCGACCGAACGACCAAGACCATCTTGGCCTAAAGATAATATAGCAACTGCATCAGTGGCCGAGGTCGGCCCTACTCGGTCTAGAACACTGGATCTAGAAAAGAAGAGCGGATCGACCAGTTCAACAACTGACTGCGGCCCCAGCATGCCCGCCGTGAATGCTGCAGAAATCCAGCGAATGATCGATTCGGCTTTGAAAAAAGGGCCGAAGTTCCCCAAATTCATCCATCCATACCCGGAGTTTGTGGAGCGTTTCGAGTACCCAAAGGGTTTTAGGATTCCAGACTTCAGTCTATTCGCAGGGGAGTCATCCTTGTCTTCTCTGGAACACGTGGCGCGCTTCACCGCGCAATGTGGAGATGCCAACAGTGATTATTATAAATTACGGTTGTTCAACTTCTCATTGACCGGTCCAGCGTTTGCGTGGTACATCAACCTTCCCTCGAATTCGATCCAAAATTGGGAGGAGTTGGTCGAAAAATTTCATGAGCAGTTCTATCGACCAGGGATGGAGATGTCGGTGTCTTCGCTGGCTAGGATGGCTCAAGCATCCGACGAGTCACCAATGGAGTACCTAACAAGGTTTAAGTCGGCTCGAAATTGGTGCCGAGTACCTCTTCCAGAAGTAGAGTTCGTCAGAATTGCTCTTAATGGCCTCGACTTGGAATATAAGAAGAAGTTCCTAGGGGCGAACTTCCGTGATATGTACGAATTGGCCCAACACGTCGAGCAATACGAGTACTTACTCCGAGAAGAAAAGGTATCAGCATCTTCAGCTAGAGGGACCATATACAAGAATCCTTCGGTCAATTACGCCGAGACCGAAGGAGACGGCACTCAATATGCTAGTATAGATGCGGCTGAAATCATCATCGATAAGCCGTACATCTGTAAAGCTCTGGCTCATACTAAAGATGCCAAACCTCGCTTAGCCCCGGAAGACATAACGGCCAAAGCATCCAAAGTCTACACTTTTGACATCACCAAAGCCGATGCTATTTTCGATCAGTTGTTATCGGCTAAGATCATTGAGCTTCGGCCGGGGCATAACATCCCAAAGGCCAAAGAGCTGAAAGACAAGGTCTATTGCAAGTACCACAATTCAAGTAAGCATACGACCAATAATTGTGTGGTGTTTCGAGATACTATTCAGGGATGGATCGACAAAGGCAAGTTGAAATTTCCAGAAAAACAGATGGTTGTCGACGCTAATCCGTTCCCTGCGGCAACGGTTGGCATGATAAACGCCCATTTACCAGGGAGCAAGGGCAAAGGAAAGGCCGAGTTCGTACGGCATATTCCGAAGCAAAACCCCCAGCCACGGCTTAAGATCGACCCAGCTTGTAATAACTCCTCAACGGAAGAGACAGGGCCCACAATTGTCCAAGCCAAAGCAGAGGAGCCTGAGAACCCAAAGATATTGTGTAATCGCTGCAAAGTGCAAGTGGCCGTAACCAAGCCATAGGCCCAGCAATCTCAGGTAACGACGCCACAACAACTACGGCCGAATAGGGCAGAACCTCGATCAACGCCCGCGAGTGTCTCAACTCCGCCAAAAGCACCCGGTTTGGGTCAGCAACATAAAATGTTCAATAGACTTGGACCCCAAATACAGGCCGGGGGGTCATCTTCGGTCAGGCGACGACTTAACTTCGATACCCCGTTCTACAATGAGGATTACTACGCGCAAGGTTCCAGCGGTTCCGGTTCGGTAGCTAGGCCAAAAACATTCAAACCACCGGAGACACATGACCAGCGCTGGTACACGTACCACTCACCGACAGGCGTTTACACCGCCCTGTCCAAATCTCAGAAGCGTCGTCGCCAAATGATAGATTGCATGGCTCGCCGACAGGCAATTCAAGGTTCATCGATTCCCAAATGGCAACCTAAGGGTACAAACTTTGGAGATGAGCGTCCACTCCCGGCCATCATGACCGAGTTACTCGAAGGAAAGCAGGCTACGGCCCCTGACATCGAGACGGTCTTCGAAGAGTCCGGCAAGCGGATCAAGATCCTGCTCCGATCAGGAGAAATGAAGGCTCGATTCGAGAAACTTCAACAAGAGTCGGGTATAAACCCTCATCCAACACCGACATCCGAACCACTGATCCAGATACGGCGGAATCTCCATCCTCCCTTTGTTGGCGAAGCCCTGCAGTATATGTTGGAATTCCATAAGACGCACTCCGCCAATGACTTATACGGCCTACCGAAAGAATGTCAGCAAGTCCTCGACTTAGCCTTGACTTCCCCAGATGCCGAGCAGATCATTCAAAAGACTACGGACCCGGCCATCAAGGCAAGATTCCAACATATACGGGAGGCTCAGGTGCTTGGTTTTGAGGTGGACCCATACACAGACCTACCACTCGCCGAGCTCCCCTTTTCCTTCGACGATCTTCAGATTTTAAGGTATCATTTCGAAGTCTTCTCAGCAGTGGCGCTCTTCGGCCTCACGGCCGATGAACATGAACGGGTAAGACGCCTCGACGCGTATCTGGACACAAGGAACACTTTAATTGCGTATCATGAGCAAGGCCGTCAATCCACAAATGCCTTTGCCCCCAGTATGCTCACGGGTGACACCCAAGTCAAGGCGGCCCCAAACAACGAAGTACCAGTCACCGATGAGACGACGGATGCCTTTACCGAGACTACTCCAGAACGGGCAATTTCGGCTGACGCTCATTGCGCGATGGAACGCGACTTACTAGGCCCTTCTATCCTGGACAACATGGAAATCAGCATGGTCCACGTCTTACCCGCCGAGTTTCAAACAACGGCTCCCCAACTATCATTCCTGGACGGCGATGTCGTGGCCGAAGAAGCAACACAGGTCGAATTTGTCCACACCGAGGAAGGAACGGACAGCCAAATCGACACACTAGCGGCAGCTTTCGCTGAGTTGTTTCCCCGATCCCCCACTACCAATCTACAGCATCTGAAGCCGTTGTATGTCACAGCTCAGATTGAGGGCTACCCAGTTTCTAAGGTGTTCATCGATTGTGGGGCAACGGTCAATATCATGCCCGTTTCCGTCATGCGCGCTCTGGGACGGTCACACGATGAACTCATTCCATCAGGAATCACTATGAGCAGTTTCGTGGGTGACCGGTCCCAAACCAAGGGAGTTTTGCCTCTGGACGTAACCATAGCCAGTCGCAATCACATGACTGCATTCTTCATTGTGGATTCAAAGACTGAGTATAACGCTCTCCTTGGTCGTGATTGGATCCATCAGACTGGTTGTATTCCATCTTCCCTCTACCAAGTCCTCGTCTTCTGGGATGGCAAGTCGGTCATCGTCCACCCGGCCGATACACAGCCGTTTGAGACCAATATGATTCAAGCTCGTTACTATGATGATCACGTCGGCTACATCACCCTTCACGGTTTCAATGAGGAGGGCCGGCCGACGAAGATTTCCGTACAAAAGGCTATCGAGATAGCCGCCGAGACTGTTCACCAGGACTCGGCGAGACTCGAACTAGCCACTTTCTTCCCTACTATTGATGACTGACGACGACCATAACCGACGCCAGGCCGCAATCTCTTCAACCATGGAACGACTGCTGGCCCACTGGTATACCGTTTCCAGCCAACCATACTCCGGCGTTAATTTGGTCGAGTTTCTCGCCGAGGGAGACAATGGCCCGGTAGTATCTTTAGATAAGGTTCAGCCTGCACCGGCCGAACTCGAAGACCATCGGCCTCAGGTTAAGGACCCTTTGGAAGAAATCAATGTTGGGACGGCCGAGGAACCGCGGCCTTTATTTATCAGCGCTTTGTTGCCCCAACCCATGAAAACCGAGCTGCGTGATTTATTGAATGAATTCAAAGATTGTTTTGCTTGGAGTTATCACGAGATGCCTGGTTTAGACCGAACGCTCGTTGAGCACGAGTTACGCATTAAGCCCGGCTGTAAACCGTTTCGTCAGCCCCCTCGACGGTTCTCGACCGAAGTACAGCTTGGCATAAAGGATGAAATTGTTCGCCTTTTGAATGTCGGGTTCATTCGGACAGCCAGATATGTCGAATGGTTAGCAAACATAGTTCCTGTCCTCAAGAAGAACGGCGCTCTCCGCATTTGCATCGATTTCCGTAATTTAAATTTGGCAACCCCCAAGGATGAATACACACACTATGCCAATGTCAGACCTCTTAATTGATGCGGCCGCCAGCCATGCCATTTTTTCATTTATGGATGGACATGCCGGCTATAATCAGATTTTCATCGCCGAGGCTGATGTTCACAAAACTGCTTTTCGATGCCCAGGGGCACTCGGCACGTATGAGTGGGTTGTTATGCCATTTGGCCTCAAGAATGCCGGCGCCACATACCAACGAGCCATGAATACCATCTTTCATGACCTCATCGGTACATCAGTCAAAGTATACATTGATGATGTTGTGGTCAAGTCCAAGCGTCGGGAGTCACACTTAGAGGACCTTCGCCAAACCTTCTTACGCATGCGCCAGCACAACCTCAAAATGAACCCAGCCAAGTGTGCTTTCGGCGTCTCGGCAGGAAATTTCTTGGGATTCTTAGTCCATCACCGCGGCATTGAGATTGACGAAAACAAGGCCCGCGCAATTATCAATGCGCCGGCCCCCAGGACTAAGAAACAATTACAGTCTCTGCTCGGTCAGGTCAATTTTCTCCGAAGGTTTATTGCCAATTCGGCAGGGAAAATGCGAGCTTTCTCCACTTTGCTAAAACTCAAGGACCACGACAAGTTTGCATGGGGCTCCGAGCACGACGACGCCTTCACCCAAATCAAGGTAGCCTTAACTGCCCCGCCTGTCCTTGGACCGCCCCGCCGTGGCAAACCTCTTAAGTTGTACATATCTGCGGCAGAAGAATCCATCGGCTGCCTTCTAGCACAAGACAACGATGCCGGCCGCGACCAAGCCATTTTTTATCTCAGCCGCCACCTCAATACCCCCGAGATCAATTACACGGCTGTTGAGAAACTCTGTTTAGCATTGTTCTTTGCCGCCTCCAAGCTTCGGCATTACATGCTTCCATCCGTCACTCAAGTCATTGCCCAGACTGATGTCATCCGTTACATGCTCACTCGGCCAATCGTCAAAGGGCGAATCGGGAAATGGACCATGGCACTATCCGAGTTCAATTTACAGTATGTTCCTCAGAAGGCCGTCAAAGGCCAAGCTTTAGCTGACTTCCTGGCCCAACACCCGTCTCCATACGACTTTGGGGATAATGATCTCGAAATCGGCATGGTGGAAGCGCGGGACAATTTCTGGATAATGTATTTCGATGGCTCCAACACTTCCTGTTCGGCCGGCGTAGGCATTGTCATTCAGTCTCCCGAGCACCATCGATGGTATTTTTCTTTCAAACTGGACTTTGACTGCACCAATAATCAAGCCGAATACGAAGCTCTTGTCATTGGCCTCGGCATCCTTCATGACTTGCGAGCACCCCGCGTCTTGGTTTTCGGCGACTCTGAACTTGTCATTAACCAGCTCAATGGCATTTTTCGTTGCATGAGTTGCACTCTAGCTCCTTATCACATGGTCGCTAGCTATTTGGCCGAGTCTTTTGACCGTATCACATTCGAGCACGTCTCTCGGGTCCATAATGTCGACGCAGATGAATTGGCCCAAATCGCCTCCGGCGCGCAACTCATGGGGGGCAAACGAGGACGAGCGATACCAGTCGTACGACGCTCATACCCGGCCTTGGTTAACCAACAAGTTATTACCCAGGATCATGTGATCCGAACACGAGTAATGTCATTACCATCACTACTGGAGCGAGGAGACCCCGTCGAGATCTGCGCAGTAGAAGCATTACCAGGTCCAGATGATTGGAGAGGCGCAATCATGCGATACCTTGATAATCCTGATGGAAAACACGAATGTAAGACGAAGGTTCATGCCACGAACTATGTGTCATACCAAAACGCTCTATATAGGAAGAGCGAGGACGGCTTACTGTTGTTGTGTCTCGGCCCTAAAGAGGCCGCACTAGCAATGACCGAAGTCCATGAAGGAATATGTGGAGCCCATCAATCTGGCCGAAAAATGCGTTGGTTGCTTCGCCGGCACGGTTATTTTTGGCCGAATATCTTAAAAGACTGCATTGAGTACGCACGGGGATGCGTACAGTGTCAGATTCACGGCCCTATACAGAGGGCCCCAGCCGAATTACTGCATTCGGTCACCAAACCATGGCCGTTTCGGGGATGGGCCATGGACGTCATCGGCAAAATTACACCATCATCTGGCTCGGCAAAGCACGCCTGGATACTCGTAGCAACGGATTACTTTACCAAATGGGTTGAAGCAAAATCATACGCCGTATTGACATCCAAAGAATTGTGTGATTTTTTCGAAGGACACATCGTGACTCGATTCGGTGTGCCAGAAACAATCATAACGGATAACGGCACGATTTTCACATCTGGCCGATTCAAGGAATACACAATGAATCTCAAAATTCGGCTCGAGCAATCTTCACCATATTACCCACAAGCCAATGGGCAGGCCGAAGCAAGTAATAAAGTTTTAATAGGGATTCTTGAAAAAATGGTGAGGGAACAACCGGGTATGTGGCATTTAAAGTTACATGAAGCGCTGTGGGCCTACCGAACGTCACCAAGAACAGCCACGGGAACGACGCCGTATGCGTTGACCTATGGGCATGATGCCATGTTACCAGTCGAGTTAAGTGTCAATTCACTACGAATGATAGAAAACAGTAGTCTGTTCGGTGATGAGTATAGTCAAGCCATGAGACAGGAGTTGGAAGACCTGGAAGGTGTCCGTCTTGACGCTTACAATTTATTAGTAGCGCAAAAGAAAATCGCCGAACGAGCGTACAATCAGCGCGTTAAACAAAAAACGTTCGGCGAAGGAGATTTGGTTTGGCAGACGGTTTTACCAGTTGGACTAAAGGACCCAAGGTTCGGCAAATGGTCGCCGAATTGGGAAGGGCCGTTTGTTGTTCATAAGGTTCTCGGCAAGGGGGCATATCATCTCAAAGATCGAGGTGGCTTAATGCATAGGTTGCCGATTAACGGAAAATTTTTGAAAAAATATTATCCGACCAAATGGGAAATGCAGGAGTAAACAAGTTTTTATAGAAAAAGGGGTTACAACCTACAAAAATTGAATTCACAATCCTATGAAACTAAGGAAGATAAGCCGTGAGGGCTGCCTTCAGTTCATACCACCTTCCCTCCCCCAAAGTAATCTCGGCTTCCCGCATCCTCCTCTCTGACCTCATCCGCGCAATCCGCCGGGCGCCGGCCGCAAGCTCTGTCAGCCTAGCCCTGTTAGCCTCAAATGTCGCTTCAAGAGATGAAGCGACATCCGACCGTTTACGTTGAAGTTCCGCAATCTGGTCATCAAGGGCCATCAGCTCAAGTTTTTTGGCCTTTATACTTTCAAGCTCCGGCCGGGCAGCCTCTTGGGCAGCCTCGTCAGCCTTCAGAACGTCGCTAGAACGGAGGGCGTTTTCAAAAATTGGGAAGAAGTCTCGAGTCTTCTCCAAAATCGAAGACAACTGAGCAACGGTGGCGTTGTCCAGATGACCTTCGGAGGCAAGAGCATTCAAGCACTCCCCAATAGTTTCAAGGCCGTTGTTCTGGAGGACCTCCAAGGCGGACAACGATAGAACATCGTGCAGCCGAGAGAAAGCCGGATGATCAGCAGCCTCGGCGGCAGATCTGGTTGGCGAGACAGAAGAGCCGGCTCCACCAGAGGCCGTGTAAAACAGAACGTCAAGTTCGGCCTGCCAGGTAGGCTGAAAACAAAAACGTAAGAATCATTCGAGGTAAATGTCAAGGAATTCTAAAGAGTAGAGAGAACTCACAGTGGTTAGAGGGACCTCATGGGAGGGGATGGTGGAATTTGCAACCGAAGGGGAAACCACCGGTGCTGTCGGTGTTTTAGGATCAACAGCGGCCTGCTTTCCTTTGTCGATCACAGGAGGATCGGCTAAAGGATTCTCGGCCGTTGGAGTAGGACGTGGAGGAAGAACTTCATCCTCATCCTAAAAAGATACTCGGTTAGGACCAAGTGTGAAAGATTAATCAGAGGAAGAAAGAAGTATATACAAACCTCGTCACTTTCCAAAACAACCGTTGATGCCTTTGGATACTTAGGGGGAGATTTAGCGGCCAAGGGGACCGCTTCCAAAACAGGGGAGTCCCGAGTCCCTTGAGATATGGGGGACGTGATCCGCCGAGCATGCTCCGACGCAACCTTGGGGGAAGGATTGGCCACAGATGACGACCGGGCTTGACCAATCTTGATTCCCGGCGAAGCCTGCGATGGTCGCCTCACAACCTGGCCAGAAGCAACAGAAGCCTCCCGTTCTCGTTGAGTGACCATTTTCTTTTGACGTTTTGGAGAACGGGAAGATCTGTCAGCTTCCTCGGCCTCCTTGTGCGGCCGTTTCGTCGTAGGTTTAGCTGTGACGGCCGTGATTGTTTTGGGGAAAAGGACGGTCTTTTTCTTCTTCGCCACGGTTGTCGTGGCCACTTCGGACAACTGGGAAGCACGACCGCCTAGAATAGACAACCAACCCAGGATCAGACAACCATAGATAAAGCTGTGTGGTGAAGGGAGGGTTTGAAACATACCTTGAGTCACGTTTTTGATGGTAAGGGCAGATTTTTTGGGTCTGTCCCCAAAAAGTGTCTTGACTATGTCTTCGACCGGCTTGCCGAAGAAGTCCCCGGTGTAGGCCTCCCACCAATCACCAAAGGTGTCAGTACAGATAGCCTCAGGTTCGACCGGCTTGAGACGGAATTTGGTGCACCGCTCTTGGAAATCTGTCTCGGCGGATTTGAAGTCCTTCTCAAGAAAACCGGAAAGACGTCCTCGGTCGAGAAAAGAACGGGAGGATAGAAGAGGCACCGGAGCGCCTTGAACATACCCAAGTTGCCGGGCTGTAAAGTTGGGATGATAAACTTCCCAGCTTGCTCGGCGGGCCTCACAGCCGAGAGGAAGATCTCGCGACAACATGAGCGAACCCCATTGTTGACGAAGGATGAGATCTGCTTCTGCGTCCCATGCCGTAGATGGGAGGCAGATCGACTGTGGGTAGGTTCGACGACGACAAATCAAAAATTCGTCGTCTGACAGAGTACTCAGGCCGAAGAAAAAGGTGAAGATTTCCTCGGCCCGGTGTTGAGGTACTGGCAGAGAGACCAGCTGAGAGCCGAGCGTCTCGGTGGGAAGAAATGATGTCAGATTAGGCCGAAGCACGGCGAAGTAGACTTGCAGCCAGAGCTGGAAGAGCCAGAGAGGCCCACTTTGTTGGGGATCGATCTCGGCTGCAGTTGTCTCGGCCAAGCAACGAAAAAGGTTGGCAAGTATGGCCGGACTAAGGGCCAGTACGCGACCACTCGCCAGGGCCTCAGCCACCGGCATGTTCTCGATCAAGCACTTGTTCGACCTGGTACAACAAATAAATTTGTTGTACCAGTAGAAGAGGAAAGCCTCATGTTCTCCTTTCCCAGGCACGTCTTGCCCATGACCGGCAAAGTGGACGTAAAGGGTGTTGTAATTGAAGAAGTTCTTGAATCGCTTCTGAACTTCCTCCTTGGAGACTTCCTTATCCTCCGCTCTCAGAGATTCGGCGGCTCGGATTTCAAACAAGGCTTTCAGGTCTAGCCTTCTCGGATGTGCAGCAAGTGTGGCGTCGATAGGGGCACCAGAGGAGGGAGTCCCCAAAATGGCCGAGACGTCGAGGACGGTAGGGCCGGCCGGGCCGAAAGGAAGAACCATGGTGTTGGTGGCCGAACACCAGAAGTTGAGAGCTGCCATCAACAGCTCCTTGTCCATGGTGATTTCCAGAGTGGAAAGCCAGATTGCATCGTAAATGCCCAGAGCCTTCCATTCGGCACCAAAAAAGTCTGACATCCGTTGTACCCAGCTGGTCCAGGTCGCTGGGGTCGAGGGCCAGGAAACCTGGGGTTTGGCCGAGTCCCATTTGGACCAGGCAATTCCAGAGAACAAGGGGGCAAGGCAGTGATCCTTGCACAAGCCGATGACAGATGCAGGGACGGGATCCCGGAAAAGCGGCCCAAGGATGAGATGAGGCACGTCCATTTCAGTGGCAAAGCGCACAGGCTTGACATCAGATTTGTCGATTTTGCTTTTTCTGCATTCGGCACTTAGTTTGGAGATGAAGGAGGCCATTGGAGAGGGTTTCGGGTTTCCTGAGAAAATTTTCTGGGTTGTGCAGATGAAGAAAGTTGGGGTAAGCAAGGAAGCTTGAAAATTTCAGAAGTGTAAGAGTGACAGTGGGGAGTAATCGGGGTACTTATAGGTGTTTTGGTGGGAAGATGAGACGTTTGATTTTCAAAATTAAGACGAAATCAATTGGGAAAAGCGCCAAGATTTTCCGAACAGTTGAAGGAATCCAGGTGAAAAGACCGAACATCCCACGCGTACATTATGATGCACGATTGCGTGTGGCGGCGAGCAATAGTGGAAAACAGTTCAGTAGCTGCGCGTGCTGTCGATAGGGTTGCTGAGAGCATTAGGGTGTCACACGTGGCAAGGAAAGTCAAGAGGCAGGAAGGGCAAGGGGCACCGATCGTTCTCAAGATCAACGGCTTCAGAGATAGAGGCGTTCCCGCTCCTTCAAGGCCGGGCTCGGTCATAACCAGCGACCTCAGGAGCGAGGGGGCAAATGTTTGGGCCCAAAATAGCACTTTGGGCCGAGGGAAGATTTTCTCGGCCTAAAAGAGGGTTTACGTGGAACCCTAAGAACTAGGTAAGCCTAGAACGACAACTTTTCCTTGATTTAAGGTGAAAAACATGCCCTAAAACAAGGAAAAGAGAAAAACAAGAAAAAGAAAGCAAATGGCTTCTTCACGTGACCCAACAAGAGAGGATTCAGATCCTATAAATACAGAAGCAGTGGCAACAAAGAAAAGAAAGAAGACAACACACAAATCTGCCCTGCGCAAACCCTCTCAACACCTTTGAGAATTTTTACTTTCTTTTTCGCCTTCACATCTTCAGTTTGGATAAACAGCACTGTGAAGGCAACCGGTAAACACCTTCAGTTTGGATAAACAGCACTGTTGCCGTAGAACCAGCCGTCCGTGAAGCACCTTCAGTTTGGATAAACAGCACTGCGACAGGGTCGATTGGTTATTTATCCTAGTCTCGGCCGACGAAGGAGTCTCGAATCCCCGTCGACAGAGGTCATCTCACCAGCCGGCCCGGCGAAGTGAGGTGTTACTAATACTAAAACTCGGTGCCTCGACGCCGAGTCGTTTTACGATTACGTACTCACAAGAGGATTTCATAACTCAACACCGAGACGGCCGAACCACGTCTGTGGTCGAGGCCTTCGTCAGTTTTGAGTACCTCTGCCCTTATACTCTAGTGTCGATTCGGCGTGGTCTCACCTTCATCAATACGGTGACCGTGGCCGAATTGGACGACCACAATTTGTGAATTTTGTAATTGGTAGCCTTGTCTTCAGGCTCTAGAACCTAAAGGCCGAGACACGTTCCTTTCTCGGCCGCAATCGCAAGATACAGAAGTTGGCCGCGCGCATCCATACCACATCAAGACAATTTACTTCTCGGCCGAAGCTCGGCCGACTAGTTGGCACGCCCCGCACACATTTGAAGGACTCAGTTAGACTACTATTCACTCGGCCTGCGCGCCACGTAGGCTAAGTAATATTTGTAGCCAACACTATGTTAGCTTCTAGCGAGGAAAAATCTAATGGACTAATGGTGTTATGCAGCCGTTGTAAAGCACAAGTGGTTTTAACAGAGCCAAAAGAGAAGCCACCTTAAGTATTGACACCATGGCAGCCGCCTACAGTTATGGCAACACCACGACAGCCACCTATAGTCGCAGCAACGCCACCAAAGGTACTCGGCGCGGGCCAACGTCAAAAGGTGTTCGACAGGCTCAGCCCCCAACCACGAGCTGATGGATTATCCTCGGCCAAGCGACGACTTAACTTCGACGCCCCATTTTACAATGAGGATTACTATTCGAAAAACTCTAGCACTTTCGGCTCCTTAGCTAATCAAAAGACATTCAAGTTGTCGGAACCACGCGACCAACGATTGTACAGTTACAACTTTCCAACCAGCATGTATACTGCACTATCTAAGTCTCAAAAACGTTGTCGTCAACGGATAGGTTGCATGGCTCGACAGCAGGCATCCCAAGCTACTTCGGCTCCCAAATGACAGCCGAAACACAGTGCACTGTCATCCAAATCGAAGCCACCACCAATTTCATCTCATCCTCACGAGTCCAAAACACCTAGCCTTGTAACAAATCTCATCCCGGATTGTTGCAATCGAAACTCAGTCGGCAACACGGCAAACAACCGAGGCTTGATCTCCAGTTCTGTACATATCATGTGCATATAATGCACATATGATGTGCATTTGGTGTGCATATAGTGTATATGGTGGTGACGTCGCAGTTGATGACATCATTTTTCTGATTTCAAAAAGAGAGTTGTGAGCTCTGGGTTTATGGAGTTTGAATATTATTATGAAGTTAGCCATGCATACCATATGCACACCACATGAACATTACAGAAAAAATTTCATAAATTTATGGAATTAGACACTTGAACCAGAAATTATTCTATCCCAATTTTGTAGCGCGTCAAAACTTGAAATTTATTCCACAACCCATAAGCTCTAATATGAAACACAAACCCTAATTTAACTTTTAAGTATTAATTCATCTGAATTTTTAGGTTGGCTCAGATCTGTGAGCATATCATGTGCATGTCGTGTACATACAGTGGGCAAATCCTGAAAAATTCATCCAACAAAACACCAATATTTAATGACTACGCTTTGTTCCCACCCTCGATGCGAGTCCAATGGTGGTGATCTCAAGTCTCGATTGTTTGTCGTGTTGCCGAAAAATGGCCGGAAAATTCACGAACTGCTTGAGTTTCGATCCCAATGATCCGGGGTGAGATTTGTGACAAGGCTAGGTGTTTTGAACTCGTGAGGACGAGATGAAATTGGTGGTGGCTTCGATTTGGACGGTGTTTGGTCAAGATAACTATCACATCCTAACCCAGTCCATATGAGTAAGATATTGTCTGCCCACCCTCATGGATTTGTTCTTGGACTTCTACCCAAAATACGTCTCACTAAGGGAGTTGGGCATATACATATAAGGCACATCACCTCCCCTCCCCTGGGTAATGTGGGATCTTACACTCCACCCCCTGGGGGCCGACGACCTCGTCGGCACACTTCCAACTGGGGAGTGGCTCTGATACCATATTGTCACATCCCAACCTAGTTCGCATAAGTAAGATATTGTCCGCTTTGGGCCACGCCCTCACGGATTTGTTCTTGGGCTTCCACCCAAAACACGTCTTACTAAGGGAGGTGGGTATATACATATAAGGAACATCACCTCCCCTCCTCCGAGTGATATGGGATCTTACAATGACAATGCACCGTGTCTGCATAGTGAAAAAGGGAGAGAGTGTGCATGAGGGAGAAAGTGAGATAAGAGAAAGAGAGAGAGAGAGAGAGAGAGAGAGAGAAAAATCATAAAATGAAAGCAAATAACCTATTTATATGTGGGTATTTTAGTAATTTTGATTTTGTGCATGGTGTGCACGGCCTGTACATGACCGGTTTGTCTTATTTTTGTCTCAAGATTAAGAATTTGTCCTATTTTGGGGTATTTCCCAAAATTTTATTTCCGTCCTATTGTCGTGCATGGCTTGTGCATGACTGGTTTGTCCTATTTCAGTCCTAATGTTAAGAAAATTGGCCATTTTTTACAATTTTCACAATAAATTTGTGGTGTGGATGTCAAGTTCATGAGAAAACAAAAGGGAATTGTTATTGACATTATAAAATTTCATTTTCCTCTCCTTATAAGCCTTTTTTTTATAAGTATAAAAAGTTTAAAGTACAAAAAGAAAATTTTAGAATACTAATAACAATTGTCATATAAAATAGTAATAAAAGCATATGAAGTTGATGGTAGTTGTGTTAGGAATGTCGGTACTACAAGATAGAGAATGTACAAAGTAAAGTAGAAATGGACACCAAGAATTTACGTGGTTCGGCTATTTATGCCTACATCCACGGAACAACAATCAATCTTCACTATATGAACATAATGAGTACAACAAGAGTAGTCTTACCAAGCCAAAGACAAGGCTTGATAGATACAAGAAAGTATAACAACACTTTCTCTCACACTAAACTTCACTCACACAATGTGTAGTGGAACACTCTCACTCTCACTCTTGGAGTGGAACTCTAGCTTTGGACTTGATCTTTTGCTCCTCACTTGGTTACATCACTACAACATCACACCCATATTTGTAGGTGAAGGCTTGGCATTCTACTAGTTTCTAGTTCCTTCTACAAACTAGAACTAGAATCTAGTTTCTAGTATATTCTACAAACCTCTAGCTTAGATAGTTCTAGACTAGCCACAAAATTGTAGCTTCTAGATCTTTCCATTTGCAACCAAGGAAGCTAGTACTTTCTAGCTTTTTCCACCGACTTAATAACTTGCTACAATTGTCTAGCATGCTCCAACCACCTCACTTGCTTACTAGAATAATCTAGAACATTCATCATAGGCCAGACTATATACCAACAATCTCCCCATCCAATTCATGAGGGAGAAATTCCGATCATGACTCCAAGTTACCTGGAGTCCATCTCTAACTCTATCGCCTTCATCCATCTGTCACTGTCGTTATGAACTATGGCCTCCTCATAAGTTTCGGGCTCTCCATAATTAGTCAACATGATATACTTTGATGAAGAATACTTGATAAACGGTCTTCGATTTCTGCTGAATCTTCTGACCTGGTCTTCATTCTCTTGTGGGGCTAAAGGCTCCCTCTAATTGGGTTCTCCTTAAATCTGTTCTTCAGGCTCCCCATTATCAGCAATTTCATGGTCTGGCACATCTTGATCAGGTTCTCCATAATCAGCATTATCTGGTTCTGCAGGCACTTCATTGACAGCTGCTTCAGGGATGTCACTGTGACTTTCTTTATCTGAAGCTAATGGATTAACTCCTCTAACTGCACCATCTGGTTGTGTCTCTTTATCCAAATTCTCAATTTGTTTGATCTTCATAAAAGATCACATCTCTGCTTCTGATAAATTTATGTTGGTATAGGTCTCATAATCTGTAGCCAAAATCTTCACCATATAGCTTTGTAGTCTGACTTTGATCTCTGTTCTTTGGGCACATGCACAAAAGCTTTGACACACCCGTACCCGAAAGTAGGGCATGATGGCCGTCACGTGAGTGTGACGTAGCCAAGTGCGCTGTGCGGAAGCTAAGATCGATAACGTAGTACGAATTAAGTAAACTCGAAATCTAGCAACCTAAATATGAATGTGTGCTAGAGATATTACAATACTTATACATATTCAGAGAGAAAAAGTGTCGGTGATAGAGAGAGGGAGAGAGTCTGAGTAATTGAGGCAGAGAGAGTGTGATGGGATAGAGAGAGTGTGAGTGTTGTGTGTGTGTGTGTGTTGCCCTAGAATCTCCACACAAATATGTCATACTTCAAATAATTGAGGGCCACCATCCTCACATATCCCACATGCATGCACATGTACGTAATCCCCAAAGGGTAATTCTATCATTTCATAATTAATTAAATAACTATCGGGACGGGTCGTCACAATCTACCCACCTTATAAAAATTTCATCCCGAAATTTCATACAACACATACATACTAATATTCATAAAATAACCTCGGGTACATCTCTCTCATCATGTCCTCGGTCTCCCAAGTAGCTTCTTCCGCTGAATGATTCCTCCACAAAACTTTCACCAACCGTACTGTCTTGTTTCGGAGCACCTTATCTTTCCAATCAAGTATCGTCACTGGCTCCTCATCATAAGTTAAATCTGGGTTAATCTCTAAAGGTTGCAGAGGAATCACATGCGACGGGTCTGAAACGTAATGTCGAAGCATCAAAACATGAAATACGTTATGAACTCTGGACAACTCCGACGGCAACTCAAGCCTGTAAGCTAGTTCACCGACTCGCTCGGTGATCAGATAAGGTCCAATGTACCTATGACTCAGCTTACCCTTCTTCCCGAATCGAACCACACTCTTCCAAGGCGATAACTTAAGAAATACCCAATCGTCAACATTATACACTCGGTCGGTAGCATGCCTGTCTGCTAAACTCTTTTGGCGATCTTGGGCGGTTTTCAGATTAGCCTTGATAACCTGAACATTCTGAGTAGTCTCTTCTACTATCTCAGGGCCCACTAGAACTCTTTCGCCAACCTCTGACCAACACAAGGGTGTACGACAAGGTTTCCTATATAGTGCCTCGAACGGTGCCATCCCGATACTAGAATGAAAGCTGTTATTATAAGCGAACTCCATCAAATCCAAACGCTGATGCCATGAGTCGCCAAACTGCAAAACTGAGGATCTCAGCATATCCTCAAATGTCTGAATAGTTCTCTCCGACTGACCGTCTGTCTGAGGATGATAAGTCGTGTTGTACAATAATCTCGTACCCAACGCCTCCTAAAAAGCAATCCAGAACTTAGAGGTGAATCGAGGATCGCGATCAGAGACAATACTCACTGGAACGCCGTGATATTTCACGATCTTCGCGATGAATAGCTCAGCCAATCGATTCAACGAAAACTTTTTCCTGACCGGAATAAAATGCGCTGACTTGGTGAGTCGATCGACAATCACCCAAATTCCATCATATCCGTTCTGAGTACGAGGGAGTTTGTACACAAAATCCATAGTGGTATCTTCCCATTTCCACTGCGGAACGGGTAGCGGTTGAATCAATCCAAACGGCTTCTTCTTCTCGGCTTTGACTTGCTGACATATGATGCATCTGCCTACATACTCAGTGATTTCTCTCTTCATACCTAGCCAATAGTAGAATGGTCGAATGGTATGGTACATCTTTGTGCCTCCCGGATGCATCGCATAAGCTGAAATATGCGCTTCATCTAGGATATCCTTCTTTAACTCTGCATTATTCGGCACGTACATCCTGCTTCCCTGCATAAGCACACCATCTGATTCTCTGATTCGCAGGTCTTTCTTCTTACCATTATTCCTCAGTTGAATAAGTTCCTGAATCTCGTCGTCGTTCATCTGGATCTCAAGTATCCGGTCGATTAGGATTGGCCTAACTTGGAAACTAGCAAGTAAGGCTTCCTCCCGAGTATCCATCGCCGAATTCTCTACTTCCAACTGCACTCCAGTCGATCTCAACTCGGCAAGAAGAGGAACTCGGCTCGCATGAAAAACATTAATTCTGCCCTGGGACTTCCTGCTAAGAGCGTCAGCTACCACGTTTGCACGACCAGGATGATATTCAATCATGCAATCGTAGTCGCTCAGTAACTCAATCCATCGACGCTGGCGAAGATTCAAATCTTTCTGGGTAAAAATGTACTAGAGACTCTTATGGTCGGAGAAGATCCTGCATTTCTCACCATAGAGGTAATGTCTCCAAATCTTCAAAACAAAGATAATGGCAGCCAATTCTAAGTCATGTGTAGGGTAATTCTTCTCATGAGGTTTTAACTGGCGTGAAGCGTAAACAATCACCCTACCATGCTGCATCAAAACGCAACCCAAGCCATTCAACGACGCGTCATTGTAAATCTCGAAATTACCATCATCGTCAGGAAGCGTCAAAATAGGAGCGTGAGTGAGACAATACTTCAATTGCTAAAAACTCCGCTCACAATCATCATCCCACTCGAACTTGACGTCCTTCCTGGTCAACTTCGTCAATGGTAGCGCCATGATCAAAAAGTCTTTAACGAACCGCTGATAGTAACCTGCCAAACCAAGAAAGCTCCGAACCTCGGCGACAGTTCTTGGCTGTTCCCAATTCTCCATAGCCGCAATCTTCTGAGGGTCAACCTGAATACCCTGAGCTGAAACGACATGACCCAAAAATGCTACTTTGTCCAACCAAAACTGGCACTTGCTGAACTTGGCATACAATCGATGTTCTCTCAATTTCTTCAACACCAACGAAAGATGTCGAGCATGGTCAGCCCTTGACTTAGAATACACCAAGATATCGTCGATGAAGATAATAACGAACCTATCCAGATACGGCTGGAACATCTTGTTCATCAATCCCATGAAAGCAGCCAGTGCATTAGTCAAACCAAATGGCATAACCAGAAACTCATAGTGCCCATAACGAATCTTAAAGGCAGTTTTAGGAACATCGTCACTCCTGATTTTCAACTGATAGTAGCCTGACCTCAAGTCGATTTTTGAGAACACACAAGCACCTCGAAGTTGATCGAAAAGATCATCGATACGCGGCAACGGATAACAGTTTTTAATCGTCGCCCGATTCCCTGCCTGTAATCGATACATAATTTCAAGGTACCATCCTTCTTCCGAACAAATAAGACTGGGGCTCCCCAAGGCGAAGTACTGGGCTGAATGAACCCCTTCTCAAGTAATTCCTGCAACTGAATCTTCAATTCTCGCAACTCGGCAGGTGCCATTCGATATGGAGTCAACGAGATAGGATTAGTACCTGGCAATAAGTCAATGGTAAACTCCACGTCGCGATCTGGCGGTAATCCAGGTAAATCATCAGGGAATACGTCAGCGAAGTGTCTAACCACTCGAACATCTTCCAAGCTAGCAGAAGCATCATCATGAAGTACTATTTGAGCTAAGTATCCCTGGCAACCTTTCGTCAACAACTTCTTGGCTCTTACCGCTGAAATAACGCCATGTCTAACTCCGCTACGCTCTCCAACAAAAGTTATCTCCGGTAATCCAGGACGATGAAAGGTCACTGATTTCCCGTAACAATCAATCTTGGCACGATTGTAGTGCAACCAATCAGTGCCCAGAATGACGTCAAAGTCAACGATATCTAGCGGAGTGAGGTTAGCAGGCATAACCACGTTCTCCACTATCACGGGACATTCTGGATATACATAATCCATATAACATTTCTCCCCTCTAGGCATAGCAAACTCCAACTCATACCCAAGGGGTGAAGATTGAGGTTGAGTCAGTTAAGCAAATGTATGAGAAATCACAGAGTGTGTGGCACCACAATCAATCAATACTCTAGCGTAATGACCAAGAATATTCAACGTACCCATAATCAGATCCGGGTTGTCCTGAGCGTCCTGTAGCGATAGGTTATGAATAAAGCCCTGTGTCTGCTGACGTCATCCTCATCCTCAATTTGCGTGTATCTCACACCCCTGAAGGTTTCTTCCTTGGCTAGACTGCCCGGCCTGGCTCGACGATCCAACACCACTAACTGCAGCATCCATCTGTTGGGGCTGTCCCCTCGAATACCACTGAGAGCTACCTGCTGCAAACTGCTGCTGGGGCTGATATCCACCTGAATATGGTTGCGAATGAGGCATATACCCTCGGAATACTGCTGCTGGGGAAGCATATATTCTCCAGAATATTGTCCATATCCGATCTGGTGGTAGGGATCCATGGGGTACTGAGGCTGGTACTGGTCCGATGAATACGGAATAGGATCCCCCGAGTAGTAGAAGGCTCCACCATGTCCCGTCTGTGCATAGCCACTCGGCCCTGGATACTGCTGTACTAGAGCTGGTGGTAAGGTAGGCTGCTGAGGTCTCTGCTGGCTCTGAGGGCAGTTCTTGGCCTGATGCCCATCCTGACCACACGTGAAACATCCGCTCGTACCTCGACGACACTCGCCATAGTGCCGGTTGTTGCACCTACGGCAAATCGAAGCACTGTTACGGCTAGAGTTCCCCTGCCTCTAGAATCTACCGCCGCCGAAGAATCTACCACCGCCTCTCTGTCCGGTGGCGCTAAAACCTCCACTCGATGAACTCGAACTGGCCCCACTTCGTTTGAAGTTCTGAGTCTGCCAGGGTCCCTGCGAGTACGAGCCTTTGCCCTTATTGTTCTTACCCTGGCTGGTATCCCTCTCATCATCACTATCACTCGGCAAGTTCTCCGCGTCCTCAATCTGCAGCAATACCTCGTAAAACTCGTGGTAGCTGGAACAAGGAATCGCTGTCGCAATCGTACGCCATTTCTTCTTAGTACCTAATTTAAATCGGCGCAACATATCTGCCTGGTTAGCAGCGACGTCCGGGTGATAGCGGGAGAGATCTGTGAAGGTGCGGTAGTAATCATTAGCAGACATCTTCTTCTGCTTAAGTCTAGTGAACTCTTGTTTCTTCCCGTCGATGTAAGCTGGAGGAATGAACCTTCTGTAAAACAGTTCCTTGAATACCCCACAATCATTTGCATGTTCCTCTGGCATTTGCTGAGCCAATTCTGTCCACCAAGAAGCCGGTTCCTTGGCCAAAAACCATATAGTCGTCTCAACCCACTTATTTGGCAGCAAACTCCCCTGACTCGTCAAAATATCAAAAGTCTTCTCGATGTGCATAAACCACTTCTCAGAACCCTCGGGCCCCTCACCCCCGACCAATAGGGTTATCTTTATATTGTGTACCGACTCAAGAAGGGTCTGCGAAGGCGGGCGGATCACTGACTGCAGGGCGTTAGCAATAGCTTCCCCTATCTCTGCTACACTAGGGAAACTAGGTTCCCCAACATTACGAGGCTCTCGACGAGGTGGCATAGTTTTGATAGAAGACATCAAGTCATTAGAAATTTCACAAAATATGCAAGATTGCAACCTAGGGCTCTGATACCAAACTGACACACCCGTACCCGAAAGTAGGGCATGCTGGCCGTCACGTGAGTGTGACGTAGCCAAGTGTGTTGTGCGGAAGCTAAGATCGATAACGTAGTACGAATTAAGTAAACTCGAAATCTAGCAACCTAAATAAGAATGTGTGCTAGAGATATTACAATACTTATACATATTCAGAGCGTACTAGGTCAGTGCAGTCAAGCATGAATAAAAGAGTTTAATTACACCATCGGTGCCCTACATATGTCAACTCTGTCAGAAAGGCCGGAAGATCCTCGAAGTGCCAAACTCAGGAATTCAAGCTATCTAAAACCTGGATAGGCGAAAAACAAAAGGGAGTGGGTCAGCAAAAACAAATCTTTTCAAAATCACTCTTTTCTCAAAAGTCTAGCCCCTCTCCGTAAAACCTGTATAGTTTCCCAGAAAATAATACGTACATATATATCACAACTTTTCTCAGCATAAAACCATTTTCAATGAATCTCAATATATGCCGTGCAATGCATTTCAATGCCATCAGAATCTCATAAACAATGTCATGCTATGCTTTTCAATAATCGTATCGCTACTAGATATCATCTCAGCCCTCGGCTGTAAATATAGCTCATAACATTTCTATCTCATCATATCATCATCATCATCACTGTATCAATAATAAATGCTCTAGTGCTACAATCACGTGAAGACTGTGCGAATGAACGCAGGTCACCTACATGTCATACCCACTCAAAAGTGGTCTATACGACAAGACTGTGCACCTACTTGGATCCAAGGCGAGCATGCGGTGCGGGAGGTGAACGACACGTGAAAGACTGTGCCACTATCTCTGGGCGTGAGCACTAACAATATGTGCAGGTTTATGAGTTAACATATCACATCATATCTCATCGTATCTCATATGTATCAATTGTTCGTTCTCAACTATGCATGTACCTACCTGGTACTTACCTGGCGTCCTCGGCACCAACATATGCATAAAATGTATAAGTGAATACTCATGCATCAAATCAAGTCATATGCATATCGTTAAAAACGTACTTTTTATTTAAAATGTGATTCTGGGACAATCATTATATATATATATATATAGGTTATACGAAAAATAATACTGCCCACTCACTGGTAAGTCGCTGGATCGTAACCCCCACGTCAAACCTGGCTACGGTCGTCCTCTGAATACGTTTCACCTATATGAGAAATTACTAAAAATACGTCATCTAAGTACATATACGTAACTACGGAAATAACTTCTCATACATAGCTCAATTTTGATATTTAGATATACCAACGTGACCTACTCGTCGTCACGAACATCCCCATATTTTTAAAATAATTTTTCTCGACCCCACGCGCTGGCGAAGGCACGGCTACACGCGCGGCCATGCGCCTGGCACACTGACGGTATCAGTTAACGCCGTCAGGCATATTCTGGGAATATTTCGTTATGTTTAACGGCGTCAGAATATTCCGTCAGTTTTGACGGAATATTCCATCTCCGGTCACCTTCTCCGGCGACTCGCCGGCCGCCGGCGACTGGTTCGCCGGAATTTCTGGAAAAACTTCTAAGCTTTATATCTGGCTCATTTTTCATCCTTTTTGACCCATTTTTCTTCCTATGTGCTCCAAATTAAGTGTAGAACATGAATATACCTTCAAAAACCTTGAAAAAGGTATTCGATATGTGTTTAAAAATAAGTTTTTTCATTGTTTTTCGTTGTTAATAAATATAATAAACTATTTAAGGCTATGCCATCGCAAATGGAATTAGATTTCCTCGGGGACGAACTCCAAAACCGGCCAACTCCGATGTACGTGATCCCGACGTCTAAACACCTCCAACGAACTACTCCGAGTCTCTTTGGGACCTCACAAAGCTCGCTGTGAGCTTGGATTATCCTAAAAATCGACCAATATAAAGTTGATGAATAGTGCTCAATATCGGAGGTGGTGATTTCGACGTGAAAACGAATGAAATCTTACCTGAAAATGGTATGGTTGAGTTCGTATGGACCTCAAGAGCACGAATATGTAATTTGTTTCTTCGATCTACTAAGTTTGCAAGGGTTGTGGTGTACGTCCGTACGTACCAATGGTGAGAGAAAGAGAGAGTTTCGTGAGATGAGAGAAAAAGAGTGTTGGTGATAGAGAGAGGGAGAGAGTCTGAGTAATTGAGGCAGAGAGAGTGTGATGGGATAGAGAGAGTTTGAAGGTTGTGTGTGTGTGTGTATGTGGCCCTAGAATCTCCACACAAATATGTCATACTTCAAATAATTGAGGGCCACCATCATCCTCACATATCCCACATGCATGCACACGTACGTAATCCCCGAAGGGGTAATTCTGTCATTTCATAAATAATTAAATAACTATCGGGACGGGTCTTCACAAGCTTTGCAACCAAACACATTCAGATAAGAGTAAGACACATCATTACCAATCTATACTCTCTCTAGAACGTCAAGACCCAATGGTACTGATGGATATCGGTAGGTCAAATAGCAAGATGTCCTTACAGCTTCACCCCAGAACCGCTTAGATATCTTTGCAGTCCTTATCATACACCTGACTTTCTCCATGATGGTTCGGTTCAATCTTTCAGCAACACCGTTATGTTGTGGAGTTCTAGGAACTGTCTTCTCATGACATATGCCATGTTTCACACAATATTCTCTAAACTGGTGAGATGTGTACTCGCCGACATTGTCGCTACGAAGGCACTTGAGGGGTTTCCCAGTTTCCCTCTCCACCATGGCATGGAATTCTTGGAATGTCTGAAACACCTGGTCTTTGGATTTCAATAAAAACACCCAGACCCTTCATGAAGCATCATCAATATAAGTAACAAAATATTTATTTCTTCCAACTGACTCAACTTCTATGGGACCACACACATCTAAATAAATAAGATCTAACAAATTTCCTTTCTTTGTAGATGGAACAGAAAAGCTAGCCCTTCTTTGTTTCCCGAATAAACAATGCTCACAAAAGTTTAACGACGTATCTTTGGCAAAAAGAATGTAAGACTTATTTGCCATAACTTGTAGGCCTTTCTCGCTCATGTGGCCTAGCCTCTTATGCCACAAGTCTAGAGATAAGTCCTCCACAGCATTCAACTCACCTTTCAAAACTTTGGCATTTGACCGGTACAACGTACAACAAAGTCGTGCTCTTGCTACCACCATTAAGCCTTTAGTAAGCTTCAATTTTCCTTCGCCAATACAGTGATAATAACCTTGTCGATCAAGGTTACTGATGGATATAAAATTGAGACGTATATCAGGAATATGTCTTACATCTTTCAACATCAACTGGCAGCCGAGATTAGTTCTTAGGCAAATATCACCAATTCCAAGAATTTTGAAATAGCTTTCATTCCCCATCTTCACTGTGCCAAAGTCACCTTCTTTGTATGTATTGAAGAACTCTCATTTGGATGTAGCATGGAAGGAAGCTCCATTGTCAAATATCCATTCAATATCTATGCCAGAATCACCCAGATGGAGACATTTACCAACAGACAATATTTCTTATACATCACCACATATGACAGCGGTGGTATTACTAGTATCATATTTCTTCTGATTGTTTCCTTCCCTTTGCTCTCTCTTCCAAACTCGACAATTTTTCTTCATATGGCCTTTTTTACCACAATGGTCGCATGCACCCCTGAACCTTGACTTGGATCAGCTAGGACTTCTGCCATAACCTCTAGGCCCTTTACTCTTGCTTCTTCCACTATTCTCTATGACAAATACTTGGCTGTTATCTATGCCAAAAGTCTTTCTCCTTGTTTCTTCATTGAGCATGTTATTTTTAACATTATCAAGAGTAAGAACACCATTAGGAGCAGAGTTACTTATACTCACCACAAAGGTCTCCCAGCTGTCTGGCAAGGATCCAAGTAACAAGAGTGCTTGCAGCTCGTCCTCGATCATCATTTTCATAGTAGTCAATTGGTTGATGATATTCTGGAAATTGTTCAAGTGTTCTGCTACACTTAAACCATCCTTGTATTTCACATTGATGAGCTCTTTGATCAAGAAGGCTTTCTTGGCTAAGGTCTTCTTCTCGAACAAGGACTCAAGTTTCGTCCAAAACTCGCGGGCATTGGTTTCATTAGACACATGGTGAAAAACACTATCGTCCACCCATTGTCTAATTATGCGAATTGCCTTGCGATTCATCTTCTTCCACTCAGCATCGGACATGCTCTGGGGCTTAGAGGCATCTCCTTCAATTGGCTCATGTAGATCCTTGCAATAGAGAATGTCCTCCATCCTTGGCTTCCATGTTACCCAGTTGGAGTTTGTAAGTTTGATCATAGTGCCACTTCCTTCCATCTCGTAGTATGAGCCAACCGGGATCTGATACCACTTGTTAGGAATGTCGGTACTACAAGAAAGAGAATGCACAGAGTAAAGTAGAAATGGACACCAAGAATTTACGTGGTTCAGCTATTTATGCCTACATCCAAGGAACAACAATCAATCTTCATTATATGAAGATGATGAGTACAACAAGAGTAGTCTTACCAAGCCAAAGACAAGGATTGATGGATACAAGAAAGTATAACAACACTTTCTCTCACACTAAACTTCACTCACACAATGTGTAGTGGAACACTCTCACTCTCACTCTCACTCTTGGAGTGGAACTCTAGCTTTGGACTTGATCTTTTGCTCCTCACTTGGTTACATCACTACAACATCACACCCATATTTATAGGTGAGGGCTTGCCATTCTACTAGTTTCTAGTTCCTTCTACAAATTAGAACTAGAATCTAGTTTCTAGTATGTTCTACAAACCTCTAGCTTAGATAGTTCTGGACTAGCCTCAAAATTGTAACTTCTAGATCTTTCCATTTGCAACCAAGGAAGCTAGTACTTTCTAACTTCTTCCACCGACTTAATAACTTGCTAGAATTGTCTAGCATGCTCCAGTCACCTCACTTGCTTACTAGAATAATCTAGAACATTCATCATGGGCTGGACCATATACCAACAAGTTGACAATCACGACAATTACAATCATAGATCATAGTGGATGGTTTGGGACCTTGCCTTGTCTACGTCGGAGGTCAGAGACCATAAATACGAAAAAGCAACACGAGTTTGATGAATCATGCAACGGGTACAAAAATAGCAGTGGAGCCACCAACCGAAGGCAGCAGGCCACGAAAATTACTAATCAATTTGAGGGCCTTTTGCTCATGGGAACGTGAGGGAAAAAAGGTATAAAACGGCCATGCGAGAAATATTACTTAGCTCCTTGTCTTTGTCGGTGAACTCGAATAGATACGGACCATTCACTCTTCCTTTTCTGACCTCAATTATATGAATTCCTGCGGACAACTGCATGCACTGGCAATGCAGCATCCTTTCGACCGTCGATGAGACCAACAAAATGGGTGAACGGCATGATACGAAATGTGATTATATACGGACCATGCATGCATGTGGTCTAAAAGTAGAAAGAATGTTGAATTTCTACTAATGCGTCTTGAGTTTGAAATTTCTTCATTTCTTAAATAATTGTAATAGTTTCAAACTCTCTCAATTCCGAAAGAAAAATAGCAAAAAAAAATACATACTGACCATGCGTGGCGCCCAAAATGACGTGAAAAGTAAGCAAAATTAGTTTTGCAACCCTTTAATGCAGAGGAAATGATCTAATAAGCTTTTAAGACTTGATTTGGTATATATACCTACTTTCCCCAGCTAATAAATCCAACCCCTCAAAATTAAACCCCTCGACCACACATTATTAGCTATATATTTATGTCTGTGCGTGTAGACAGACATGTCTAGCACTCTTTAAAGCTCTCATAGTCTTTTAACTGAAACAAGAAAGCAGATAAGAGAGAAAATGGGGGAATCTCCAGAACAACACCCCAAGAAAGCATTTGGATGGGCTGCCAGAGATTCATCTGGTGTACTCTCTCCTTTCAAATTCTCCAGAAGGTTACTATCTCCATTTTATATTCTACATTCTCCATTAATTGGTGTTTCATTTATCATTTTCCTTTCATGCATCCATCTACAATTTACATGCTTTAGTTCCTAGGAAATATAATGAAAATACAAGAAAAAAAATGTATTTGACCATTTTTACTAACCAAACATTAAGGGTGTGGTGTTTTACTAACCTGAGTGGCATAAGGCGTGCTCAATCAACTTCACACAGCGTGTGAAACAGATTGCATCACCTTTACCCACCCAATTTAAGTTCCATCAAAGCAACTCCAGCATATGCTGGAGCCTAGTGGATAGGTGGCTTTGAAGACCCACACACCCCAGCAACAACCTCTAGCCCATGCAGGCGATTAGGGAGGGAGGGAGCCCCATTGAGAGGCCCGGCGGGAATTGATGGCCTGAGAGCCTAAGGGCTATTTGATGCATGGTTGACGTTAGGGTGACATCAACAACGTATAAAATTATAAAAAAATGTCAAAAATTAATTTAAAATGTAAAAAAAAAGCAATAAAATGTAAAAAAATTAAATGTAAACAATTAATAATAATAAAATCCAAAAAATTAAAAAAAAAAGTTAATTTTTCTATAAGTATGTTATCATTATCTTCCACCTTACACCACAATTTTATATTTTCTCAAATACTTTGGGTTGTAATTTCTTATTTAATAAAACGTGGTACAACGAGACCGATTAAAAATCATATCCGAAATTTGAAATAAAATTATTTTTTATTATTTGATAAAATAAAAAATTCTAATATTTTATTGCATATTGCCATGGCAATTCAGTTTAAGGGTGAAGATGCAAAAGACAGTTACTATTCATTAAAGGCAATTTCTGTTCACTAGAGGCTATTCAATAGTGACTTACCCTAGGGGGCTTTTGCAACGCTGGAGTTGCTCTCAAGACACCAACCGCTTGAACTTCCCGTTCGGTTACAAGCCCACACTACTTGGACTTTAGCCTTTTTTTTAAATCAAAATTGTATGTAGTTCTGAACATGAATTAATGCACCTAAAATCGTGTACTTATTCATATTTTGAAAATTATTATACCTATTTAAAAGGCTAAAATGAGACTAAATCTTACCAAACTATATATTTTCTAACAAAAAGTCAATTAATTAATGAATTTAAATCAATATCCATCTGAGTTAAGTAGTTCATGTCTTAGTAGAGGAGCCAACCGAATCAAAGTACTATGATTTTGGTCTCAGGGATACAGGAAAGAACGACGTCACGTTCAAAGTTTATACTGTGGAATATGCCATACAGATCTTCACATGATTAAGAATGAATGGGGAAATTCCATCTATCCTCTACTTCCTGGGTACGTATACATACCACTCTACACTAAACTTTGTTATGAGTAATTAATGACTTTATTTAAATTTACTCTCCATTAATTAATCTGTAACATAGACATATCTAGGTACCGTACAGTCTATTACATTTGTCAAAAGTGAAAATTAATTTAATCGGAAAATGCATGCAGGCACGAGATTGTTGGTGTAGTGACTGAGATAGGCACCAAAGTAGAGAAATTCAAAGTTGGAGACCATGTCGGTGTTGGATATATGGCAGGATCTTGCCAATCTTGTGATACTTGTTCCAACGATGCTGAGAATTACTGCCCCAAAATGATAGTCACTTGTGGTGACAAGTACCATGACGGAACCCCGACATATGGAGGTTACTCTGACATCATGGTGGCCAATGAGCACTTCGTAGTCCGTATTCCAGGCAATCTACCTCTCGATGGCGCTGCTCCTCTCCTATGTGCTGGGGTTACAACTTACAGCCCCTTGAGGTATTTCGGACTTGATAAACCCGGTATGCATGTGGGTGTGGTTGGTGTAGGTGGTCTCGGTCACGTTGCCGTGAAGTTTGCAAAGGCTATGAGGCTTAAGGTTACAGTGATCAGTACCTCCCCGACTAAGAAAGAGGATGCTATTGAAAATCTTGGTGCCGATTCCTTTTTGGTCAGCCGCGAGGAAGGCCAAATGCAGGTGATTATTCGAATAATAAGGTCGATTAAGTTTACAACTTAATTGTATTTTTGAGCACTGTGACAAACAGATGTGTTTATTTTGATTGTGTAGGGTGCCATGGGCACAATGGATGGCATCCTTGACACTGTTTCTGCAGTCCACCCTCTCTTGCCTTTGGTTGGACTATTGAAGTCTCATGGAAAGCTTGTTTTGCTTGGAGCACCAAATAAGCCTCTTCTGCTACCAGTTTTTCCTTTGCTCATGGGTAAGCAGATGAATTCACTAACTTGTAACCTTAATTGGGTTTAGATAAAAGAAATTAAGATCTGTTTAAAACTAAATGCCTTGTGTAATTAAGTGTGTGTGAAGAAAGAGGGTGTGTTGAAATCTGTTCCGTTTACTTTTAAGTTGGCTGTACATTTGCATCAATGGAGTATTAGTATTAACATTAGTTTTTTGTTTATTATTTTGTACTTATAGGGAGAAAGATAATAGCTGGTAGTGCCGTTGGAGGAATGAAGGAGACCCAAGAGATGATTGATTTTGCAGCTAAGCACAATATAACAGCAAACGTCGAAGTTATACTAATTGATTATGCGAACACCGCTATGGAGCGTCTGATTAAAGCTAACGTAAGATATCATTTCGTTGTTGACATTGGGAACACATTGCACGTCTAGGTTTAAGTTTTGCATCCGAATTTGTTCAATCGCTCGAAAAATCATTAAGATTAGAAACTGATCAATGATTTCGCACAATTTTTATTGTCTACTATATCTACGTTTTATGAAAACTGTGCCTTACTATCAGCAAAATGTAATACGCTTGATTTTGAGTAAATGAAATTGATATAAGTAAGGGTGGTTTTATTGACGTCGAGCAATTAATAATAATCGGGTTGATACAAATAACATGTTTTACAAGTTCCAAATCCAAATCCAAGATCGAAGGCCTAGAGATTTGATGTGTCACACAAGATTAATTTTCTCAAAACTAATGAGTGGGATGAGAAGATCGTACATTTGAAGTGAGATCAATCCTATCCAAGTGTTCAACCCATTGCATGTGGTCTAATATTCTAGTAAATAGAGTGCTGGTTTTCTAATCATGCGTACTTGGTTTGAAACTTCCTATCTCTTAAATTATTGTAATAGTTTTGACACTTTCTCCTCTCCTTAGTAATAATAAGGTAAAAAAAAGGAAAAAGTTGTTCAACTGGGTTGCACTCCATTTGGAACCACATGAAAAGGGGTATGGTAGTCCATACCATGACATTATGGTGGATATTATAGATATACAGGCCCTTTATGCAAAGAGATTCTCATTTTAAAAAAATTTGGGGACAACGTGTGTGACCCACTCCACATCGAATTTTACCGATTCGAACCGTCTATTTTGTAAATCTCGAATCATAGATCATCCTTGCAAAAATTCAATTCAATCCGAAACCATTTGCCTATTTAATTATCAAGATCAAATTTCATTGTTTCTTATATAACAAAGTATTCGTTCATTTTTTTTAACCCAATTACATGTCTTAAATATTTCCGATTTGGCTAATATTGTGCAAGGATAATCTATAAGATATAACTTGAAAAATAGACAGCTTGAATCATTAAAGTTCGATGTAGTATGAACCTCACAACTAATTCCCATTTTTATAAATAAATAAAAAAAAATAGAGATCCCTTTATTGAAGGGCTTCCTATAGATATAATAGTATATGTTATAGTACATGAAATTAATTTGGAATCATTTTTGTAATTATTGCATGTATATATCAATGTAATTTAAACTTCTTGTATTGACGTGAGTAAAATATTACAATATACGCAGAGTGATAAATTCGTCTTTGATGAGAATCAAACATAAAATCTCTCACTTATAAGTAAATAAAAATATCACTAGATCTTAATACTAAGTGGTAATTTAGGTAGAAATCTTAAACTAATTACAATTACAAAATTATACTTTTGTAATACATGTGATAATTACGAGACAGTTCTGCATTAATTTCATATAATGTAACAGTACGCCCTGGTAGTATACAGCAATGATTGCTCTCTATCATTACCTTGTTGCACTTGCACCAGAGAAATTTAAACTTGTTTAATAGATTTTGGGCCTCAAAAAGATAATGTAATATGGAAAATATTAAGGAGACTCTTTTAAAATTAAGATTTTTCAGAGACTTTTTGTTACATTATATTTTTAACATAATATTTTATAATATTAGTATGAAAATTGACATTAAACTGTGAAGAGTCTCACTTTAAAATAGTATTCTTTAATATATACACTAGGACATGCACAATAATGTGACACATTACATGATTAGACAATTCTACACTATAATAATTTTAATGGCAATTATAAAATCAAATTTTAACTTGAATTAAAATACAAATTTGATTGGTGACACATGTGACACATCATTATTGAAAAACTTAAGGTCTGTTCCATATGCAACTTGAATCTAATTTTTTAACTCAAAAAATAGTTTTTG
This sequence comes from Crataegus laevigata, assembly GCA_963580275.1. Lineage (NCBI taxonomy): Eukaryota > Viridiplantae > Streptophyta > Magnoliopsida > Rosales > Rosaceae > Crataegus > Crataegus laevigata. Next base: position 4,915,817 of record OY756941.1, read on the forward strand.
AATTTTAAGTCAATAATTCTTATTTAGAGATTATTTTTAAAGAGTGAACTCAAAACCTAAACACAAAAGGTCAGTTTCTATCAATTCTCTTCCCATCTTTTTTCCTCCTCCCTCTCACTTCCTATCTTTTATTTTTCTTTCTCCCTCTTCTCTTCTTTTTTTAATTCCTTTCTTCCGATCCTTTCCTTTCCTTCGCTCTCTTCTTATATATTATGGTTTCCTCCCTCCTCGCTCTTTTCCGATCATTTCCTCAAGCCTCAGCTCTCTCTCTCTCTCTCTCTAATTGTTAAGGAATTTTTTTTGAACAAAAACAAAAAATACACTAAAGAAGTAGGGGAGTTGGCTAAGATTTAAGTAATTTTAAATTTCATACTGAATAAGTTTTTAGATCTTATAAAAATACTGTTCGTAAGAAATTGTTTTAAAAATATTTTTGAAAATGAAAAAAAAAATTAGTAGGATGCCAAACGCCTCTTAAATTTTCTTAGCCACCATCTTTTTTAAATTGATATGTTGTCCATCTCAACTGTCAATCTGTCATATAACTAACATAGTATAGAATTGTTATATATGATATGTGATATATATATATATATATATATATATATATATATATATATATTAAAAATCACTACTTTTATCATATTTTTTATACTACATTTGCACTCTCTCTCTCTCTCTCTCTCTCTCTCTCTCTCTCTCTCTCTCTCTAATAAAGATGAAAGCCAAATGTGTTGGTAGCTTTGGCTCTATTAAAAATGTGATATAAAAAAATGATAAATGTAAAATTACTCTATATATATTTAAGGATGTACGTTATTCATTAATATAAAAATGATTCATACACAGAGAATACAGTGGTTATGATAGCCCTCGATAAAATCTTATTGAGAAATTCAACTCCGTCAAAAAGAAAAAAGAAAAAGTGTGAATACTAAAGTTAATATTCTATTCTATTTTATTTCTAACATATGAAATGTACGTTATTCAGTAATATAAAAATGATTCATGCACAAAGAATATAGTTTTTTGATAGGCCTCGATAAAATCTTATTGAAAATTTCAACTCTGTCAAAAGAAAAAAAAAAGGCTTGCATACTAAAGTTAGTATTCTATTCTATTCTCTTTCTAACATATGAAATATTCAAAATCAAAATCTACTAAATTACATGGATGCCCTTTGCGGAGGAAAGAAGAGGTGGAGAAAAAATAAAAACTCTAGTCTCTAGCGTAGGCCTGGCAAACAGGTCGTGTTTGTCGTGTTTGTGTCGTTTTTGTGTAACACGTGTTATCTTAACAGGTCGTGTCGTGTCACACCCGTTATCTTAACAGGTCCTTAACATGTCGGGTCACCCGACCCGTTATGACCCGTTAAGAAAAATATTTTTTTTTAAAAATTTCCACATAACACACATTGCCACATAAATATTACTTCAAAACATTAAAACCTATTACAAATATTAAATGAGTAAGGATATGCAAAATGAAAGAGTTTTTGTTTTCAAGGTTGTAAGTCTTTCTCAAAAGTTTAAACCTCAATTTACAAAATCCTCAATTTACATCGATCATCATGAAATTGTATTGGAACTTTGGCTTGATCTATTGCCATCAAGAGTTATGTTGATGATATTTCAGTAAGGTTTTCCACGTCAGAACTCTCTTCAGCATAAACCAAATATAGAAAAACCAAACATTAAAAATCATTCAAATTATGAGAAGTTTACTGACACACCCCGACCCAGGGTCGGAGCGTGCTGGCCGTCACGTGCAAGTGACGTAGCCAAAAACGTCAGCGGAAGGTAATTATGCATGAAAAGCAGTAGTAAAAGTCAAATTGATAATATACATATAACGATGAGTGATGTGGTACGAAAGTGTGATAGTGAAAGGTTACAGAGCCAATCCTAGGTGCAGTCATTTAAACAAGACAACATAATTACTAAAGAAACCCTACATCAGTGGTGGTCTGTCAGAACTGCCTTGATGCCTCGATAGCCGTCCACGCGTCGACGCTACCTAGAACCTGGAGGGGCGCAAAACAGAAAATGTGAGTGGGCAAAAGCAAATGCTTTTCAAAACCATTTCATAAAATCCATAAATAACCCCTCTCCGTAAATCAATATAATTTTCCCAGAAAATAATACGTATATATAAACTTATATACGAAAACTCGTCTCAGAATCAAAATTCATTATCAAAACTCGATGATAGGCCATGTCGATATACCAACTCAGAAAATCATCATCATCAGTCAGGTAATGTAAATCAGAAGTATCCCTAATGTAATGTCAGCCGGAGTCACCTCTAGTGACCTGTACGGCTGAACCTATAGCTCATCCATCATCCTCAATCACTATCAATTATTATCCTGCACACGAGTCGGAACCACCTATCGTGGTCTGTACGACAGGCTAGGTGTATAATATTACGCTCAGTGCTACGATCACGTGAAGGCTTTGCGACGAATCGCGGGTCACCTACGAGTCGGAACCACCTATAGTGGTCTGTACGACAGGCTAGGCACCTGCCTTGGATCCAAGGTGAGCGTACGGTGCGTGAGGTGAACGATCACGTGAAGGCTAGGCCCTACTCTGGCGGAGCACTAACACCCGAGGTGCAGGTGATGAGCTAAACCACTATCTATCATCATCTCAAACACTATTATCATACTTACCTGACTTACCTGGCCGTCCTCGGCGTCGGGCGTAGCAAATGCAAACATAATCATATTTATAAAATATAATTGGCATACGACATGGCAACGTAATTATAAAACCAATTCCGTTCATAAATCATGAAATTTGCGTTTCTGGGAAAAACGCCAATAATATATATATATACTGAAAACAAAAGCCCACTCACTGGTATGTCGACGGGTCGTATCCCCCGAGCCTAGAATGAATGCGCTCGTCCTCTGGGTACGTCTCACCTATATGTGAAACAACTGCAAAACCGTCATTAACAGTACATAACCGAACTACGTAATTAACTTTTCATACGAAGGTCAATTTTGGTATTTGAATATACCAACGCGACCTACACGACGTCACGAGCGTCGTGATATTTTTAAAATAATTTTTGGACACTGCACGCGCCCCCACACGCAGTGCACACTGACAGCGTCAGTTGACGCCGTCAGGAATATTCCTGGAATATTCCGTTAACTTTAACGGCGTCAGTTAACGGTGTCAGTTAACGGAGTCAGAATATTCCGTCAACTTTGACGGAATATTCCGTCACCCCCAACCTCACGTCGCCGGACTGGTTTTTCCGGCGACCGGATTCCGGCCAAAACTTCAAACTCACATAACTCGCTCGTTTTTCAACCTTTTTCACTCGTTTTTTCTTCCTATATGCTCTAAATTCAATGTAGAACATTCCTATAATCTCAAATACCTTGAAAAACGACTGGAAATTCCTCGGGGAATCTCTCCAAAACCGGCCAACCTCGAAACCACCAACTCCGACGTCCAAACCTTGCAAACGATACACTCCGAGGTTCGTGGGAAAATTTTAAGGCTTGTGGTGATCTTGCTTTCACCTAAAACAAAGCCAAATCAAAGTTGATGAACAGTGCTTTAAGTTTAAGCTCGGGTTTCCCTAAGTTCTACGACATCCCGAGCTAAACTAATGATGGTACTAGACTTACCAAGTTCCCAGAAGTCTAAACAAGCTTCCTTTGAGGTCGATCCGTGCCTCCAACGATTGTGTATGTGGTGTCCGTACGAAACAGTGAAGGGAGTGAGAGAGAGTGTTCGAGAGAGAGAGAAAAGAAACCAGAAAAATAATGCACGTGTGTGCATGGGTGCGTGTGTGTGTGTTATATAATATCTGAAGTCCAAAACCATTTGGGCCTAAATGATTAGGGCACCCAAGCCCAAAACTAAACCCAAAACCATATTCGTTCCCGCGTATTCGAGGGTAGAATTGTCATTTCACATCGAGGATATGGGAAATTTGGAACGGGATGTCACAACCTACCCTCCTTAATAAAATTTCGTCCTCGAAATTTACATAACATAAGTACACACTACTAACCATAAAATAAACGCGGATACATATCTCTCATCCGCTCCTCTGTCTCCCAAGTAGTCTCCTCAACCGAATGGTTTCGCCACAACACTTTTACTAGCCGAACCGTCTTGTTCCTCAGAACCTTATCCTTCCAGTCTAGGATAGTCACCGGCTCCTCCTCGTACGTCAAATCAGGACTAACCTCTAACTGCTGCGGAGGTAAAACGTGAAACGGATCAGCAACATAATGACGTAGCATCGAAACGTGAAACACGTTATGAACTCTGGATAGCTCTGGAGGCAACTCGAGTCTATACGCTACTTCTCCTATCCGCTCAGTGATCTGATACGGTCCGATATACCTGGGACTCAGCTTCCCCTTTTTGCCGAACCGAACAACCCCTTTCCACGGTGATAACTTTAAGAACACCCAATCATCTACGTCGTAAACCCGATCTGTGGTATGTCTATCGGCTAAGCTCTTCTGGCGATCCTGGGCCGCTTTCAAGTTAGACTTGATTACCTGGATATTCTGAGTCGTCTCATCGACTATTTCAGGGCCTTCTAGTACTCTCTCGCCGACCTCCGACCAACATAGGGGCGTGCAACAAGCTCGACCGTACAATCCTTCGAATGGTGACATTCCGATGCTCGAATGATAACTGTTATTGTACGCGAACTCCATCAGGTCCAAGCGTAGATGCCACGCATCACTAAACTGTAGTACGGAAGATCGTAACATATCTTCAAGTGTCTGAATAGTCCTCTCGGACTGCCCGTCCGTCTGTGGATGATAGGCTGTGCTATACAGTAGCCTCGCACCGAGGGCTTCCTGGAATGCCGTCCAAAACTTGGATGTGAATCTCGGATCTCGATCTGAAATGATACTGACTGGCACGCCATGATACTTAACTACATTCGAGATGAACAGCTCAGCTAAACGTCGTAGAGAAAACTTCTCTCGAACTGGGATGAAGTGTGCAGATTTCGTAAGCCGATCAACTATTACCCAAATGCCGTCATAACCATTCTGCGTACGGGGCAACTTGTAGACGAAATCCATAGTGATATTCTCCCATTTCCACTGAGGAACGGGAAGCGGTTGCATTCGTCCGAACGGTTTCTTCCTCTAGGCTTTAACCTGCTGACAAATAATACATCTGCTCACGTACTCGGCAATCTCCCTCTTCATACCGGGCCAATAGTAGAATGGCCGAATGGTATGATACATCTTGGTACTGCCCGGATGCATCGCATAAGCTGATACGTGTGCCTCATCGAGAATAGCCCTTTTTAGATCTGCGTTATTCGGTACGTACATTCTATTCTCTTGCATAAGCATACCGTCCGTTTCTCGAATCCGTAGATCTGTCTTTTTACCTTCACCCCTCAATCGGATCAGCTCCTGGGTCTCCTCATCATCCAACTGAGCCTCGAGAATACGATCAATCAGAATCGGCCTAACCTGGAAGTGAGCGAGTAACGCTTTCACTCGATTTTCCGCCTCCGAATAATCCATCTCCAATCCTACTCCGGTTGATCTCAACTCGACTAACAAAGGAGCACGACTCGCGTACATAGCATCTACTCTACCCTGTGACTTCCGGCTAAGTGTGTCAGCTACTACGTTTGCACGACCCGGATGATACTCGATCGTGCAATCGTAATCACTCAGTAACTCCATCCACCTTCGCTGACGAAGGTTCAGGTCTCTCTGGGTAAACAAGTACTGGAGGCTCTTGTGGTCTGTAAAGATCCTACATCTCTCGCCGTAGAGGTAGTGTCTCCAGATCTTCAACGCAAATACGATCGCCGCCAACTCAAGATCATGAGTAGGATAGTTCCTCTCGTGCGATTTCAACTGCCTCGACGCATAAGCGATCACCCTACCGTGCTGCATCAGTACGCAACCCAAGCCGTTCAGCGATGCGTCACTGTAGATCTCAAAGTTACCACTGTCGTCCGGAAGAGCTAACACCGGAGCATGAGTAAAACAATATTTTAACTGCTGAAAGCTCCGCTCGCTGCCATCATCCCACTCAAATCGGACATCCTTCCTGGTTAACCTCGTGAGAGGTAAAGCGATCACTGAGAAATCCTGCACGAACCGCCGATAGTAACCTGCTAATCCGAGGAAACTCCGTACCTCAAAAACAGTTCGTGGCTGTTCCCAATTCTCCACCGCTGCTATCTTCTGGGGATCCACCTGAATGCCCTGCGCTGAAATAACGTGCCCCAAAAATGCCACCTGGTCTAACCAGAATTGACATTTGCTGAACTTGGCGTATAATCGATGCTCCCTCAGCTTCTTCAACACTAATGAAAGATGTCGCATGTGGTCTGACTTCGACTTAGAGTACACCAGAATGTCGTCAATAAAGACAATGACGAACCGATCCAAATACTGCTTGAACACCCGATTCATTAGATCCATAAAAGCAGCTGGGGCGTTAGTCAATCCGAACGGCATGACTAAGAACTCATAATGACCATATCTGGTTCGGAACGCCGTCTTCGGGACATCTTCACTCTTAATCTTCAGCTGATAGTAGCCAGACCGTAGGTCGATCTTAGAGAAAACACAAGCTCCTCGTAGCTGATCAAACAAATCATCAATACGTGGTAGTGGGTAACGGTTTTTAATCGTTACTCGATTCAGCTGTCGATAGTCAATACACAGCCGTAAAGTACCATCCTTCTTACGTACGAACAACACTGGAGCTCCCCAAGGTGAAGTACTCGGCTGAATAAAACCTTTATCTAACAGCTCCTGTAACTGAATTTTCAACTCTCGCAACTCGGCGGGAGCCATCCGATAGGGAGTCAAAGATATAGGGTCTGTACCTGGCAATAAGTCGATAGAGAACTCCACATCTCGATCCGGCGGTAAGCCCAGCAAATCATCAGGAAACACGTCGGGGAATCGCCTGACCACCTTCACATCCTCTAAACTGACAGAAGCACTATCATTCAATACTACGTGTGCCAGATACCCCTGACAACCCTTCTGCAACAATTTCTTAGCTCTCACGGCTGAAATAATGCCGTGCCTAACATTACTACGCTCGCCAGTGAATGTGACCACAGGTAACCCCGGCCGATGAAACGTAACTTTCGTCTCGTAGCAATCAATATTGGCTCGATTATAATGTAGCCAATCAGTGCCCAAGATCACATCAAACTCAACAATATCCAGCGGGATAAGATTAGCGGCCATAATCACATCCTCAATCAATACGGGGCATCCCGGGTACATCCAACTGACCAGACATGTCTCCCCCCTAGGCATCGACACCTCAAGCTCAAATCCAAGGGGTGCAGACTCAGGTTGAGTCAATTGAGCAAATGAGTAAGAAATGACTGAATGAGTAACGCCACAGTCTATCAACACTCTAGCGAAATGACCAAGTACATTTAACTTACCCATTATCAAATCAGGGTTATTCTGAGCGTCCTGCGCTGTGAGATTATGAATACGGCCCTGAGGCTGCTGTCGCCCACCGCGACCTCTACTCGCCTGACCAGCTCGTCCAGGTACACCACGACTCGGACCAACAGGGTTAGGCTGTCTAGACGATCCTGCGCTGCTCGTTGTAGCCTCACTCTGCTGTGGCTGAACTCCCGGATACCACTGTGATCCGCCGGCAGGATAAGAAGGATACGGGATGTACCCTCCAGGATACGGAGTATAGCCACTCTGATAACCGCCTGAATAATACGGATCCGGAGGATAGGGATACGGTGTAGCAGAATAAGGGACAACATCGCCCTGATAATGATAGGTGCTGCCACGACTCGGCTGACCATATCCACCAGGAGGTGGGACCTGCTGAATAGGAACTGGGGGTGGTAGTGCAGGTGGTGGAGGTCTCGGCTGATTCTGCGGGCAATTCGATGCTCGATGACCCATCTGTCCACATGTAAAGCATCAACGAACGCCCTGCCTACACTCTCCAAAATGTCGACTGTTACACCTCCGGCAAAATGGTGCGGAAGAACCACCAGTATCTCGCTGCCTCTGGAAACGCTGACCCCCAGTAAATCTGCCTCCTCTCCTCTGGCCTGGGGAATTTACACCCCCACTCGAAGAACTCGAGCTAACACCACTTCTCTTGAAACTCTGGGTCTTCCGAGGCCCCTGTGATGCCACTCCTTTGCCTTTGTCGTCTCGCCTCGGTTCCTCATTCCCTTCTTCTTTGTCGCTATCACTCGGCATGTTCTCTGAATCTTCTATCTGCACCAAAACTGCATAGAAGTCATGATAGGTCTCACAGTGCCTCGTAGTAGCCATCGTGCGCCATTTCTTTCGAGTGCCCAGCTTAAATCTCCGAAGCATCTCGGTCTGATTCTTAGCAATCTCAGGGTGGTAACGAGAAAGATCAGTGAACTTTCGGTAGTATTCGTTTGCTGACATCTTTTTCTGCTTTAGACTCGTGAATTCTTGTTTCTTACGATCAAGGTATGCGTCTGGAATAAATCGCTTGTAAAATAACTGTTTGAACACCTCCCAGTCCTTAGCCTCTTCTGGTGGCATCTTATCCTCCAACTGTTCCCACCAAGATGCAGGTTCCTTTCCCATAAACCATGTAGCAGTCTCAACCCAAGTCCCTGCAGCTAGATTACCCTGACTGTGCATCACTTTAAAAGTCCGCTCTATCTGCAGAAACCAGCGCTCGGCACCTTCGTGCCCCTCGTCACCCTCAAATCTCGGTAACCTCAAATTATGCGCACTCTCAAGAGGGGTCCTGTGAGAAGGACGAAGGGTAGACTGAATAGCCTGAGCAATAGCATCTCCTAACTGAGAAAAGTCGGGAAAGTTAGGATCAACAGGTGAACGTGGTTCTCGGCGAGGCAGCATCGTTCTGACAGAAAACACCAGAATAATTAGAATATTCACAAGCTATAGAGGACTGCCAAACCTAGGCTCTGATACCAAACTGACACACCCCGACCCAGGGTCGAAGCGTGCTGGCCGTCACGTGCGAGTGACGTAGCCAAAAACGTCAGCGGAAGGTAATTATGCATGAAAAGCAGTAGTAAAAGTCAAATTGATAATATACATATAACGATGAGTGATGTGGTACGAAAGTGTGATAGTGAAAGGTTACAGAGCCAATCCTAGGTGCAGTCATTTAAACAAGACAACACAATTACTAAAGAAACCCTACATCAGTGGTGGTCTGTCAGAACTGCCTTGATGCCTCGATAGCCGTCCACGCGTCGACGCTACCTAGAACCTGGAGGAGCGCAAAACAGAAAATGTGAGTGGGCAAAAGCAAATGCTTTTCAAAACCATTTCATAAAATCCATAAATAACCCCTCTCCGTAAATCAATATAATTTTCCCATAAAATAATACGTATATATAAACTTATATACGAAAACTCGTCTCAGAATCAAAATTCATTATCAAAACTCGATGATAGGCCATGTCGATATACCAACTCAGAAAATCATCATCATCAGTCAGGTAATGTAAATCAGAAGTATCCCTAATGTAATGTCAGCCGGAGTCACCTCTAGTGACCTGTACGGCTGAACCTATAGCTCATCCATCATCCTCAATCACTATCAATTATTATCCTGCACACGAGTCGGAACCACCTATCGTGGTCTGTACGACAGGCTAGGTGTATAATATTACGCTCAGTGCTACGATCACGTGAAGGCTGTGCGACGAATCGCGGGTCACCTACGAGTCGGAACCACCTATAGTGGTCTGTACGACAGGCTAGGCACCTGCCTTGGATCCAAGGTGAGCGTACGGTGCGTGAGGTGAACGATCATGTGAAGGCTAGGCCCTACTCTGGCGGAGCACTAACACCCGAGGTGCAGGTGATGAGCTAAACCACTATCTATCATCATCTCAAACACTATTATCATACTTACCTGACTTACCTGGCCGTCCTCGGCGTCGGGCGTAGCAAATGCAAACATAATCATATTTATAAAATATAATTGGCATACGACATGGCAACGTAATTATAAAACCAATTCCGTTCATAAATCATGAAATTTGCGTTTCTGGGAAAAACGCCAATAATATATATATATACTGAAAACAAAAGCCCACTCACTGGTATGTCGACGGGTCGTATCCCCCGAGCCTAGAATGAATGCGCTCGTCCTCTGGGTACGTCTCACCTATATGTGAAACAACTGCAAAACCGTCATTAACAGTACATAACCGAACTACGTAATTAACTTTTCATACGAAGGTCAATTTTGGTATTTGAATATACCAACGCGACCTACACGACGTCACGAGCGTCGTGATATTTTTAAAATAATTTTTGGACACTGCACGCGCCCCCACGCGCCTGCACAGTGCACGGCACACGCGCCCCCACGCGTAGTGCACACTGACGGCGTCAGTTGACGCCGTCAGGAATATTCCTGGAATATTCCGTTAACTTTAACGGCGTCAGTAACGGCGTCAGTTAACGGTGTCAGTTAACGGCGTCAGAATATTCCGTCAACTTTGACGGAATATTCCATCACCCCCAACCTCACGTCACCGGACTGGTTTTTCCGGCGACCGGATTCCGGCCAAAACTTCAAACTCACATAACTCGCTTGTTTTTCAACCTTTTTCACTCGTTTTTTCTTCCTATATGCTCTAAATTCAATGTAGAACATTCCTATAATCTCAAATACCTTGAAAAACGACTGGAAATTCCTCGGGGAATCTCTCCAAAACCGGCCAACCTCGAAACCACCAACTCCGACGTCCAAACCTTGCAAACGATACACTCCGAGGTTCGTGGGAAAATTTTAAGGCTTGTGGTGATCTTGCTTTCACCTAAAACAAAGCCAAATCAAAGTTGATGAACAGTGCTTTAAGTTTAAGCTCGGGTTTCCCTAAGTTCTACGACATCCCGAGCTAAACTAATGATGGTACTAGACTTACCAAGTTCCCAGAAGTCTAAACAAGCCTCCTTTGAGGTCGATCCGTGCCTCCAACGATTGTGTATGTGGTGTCCGTACGAAACAGTGAAGGGAGTGAGAGAGAGTGTTCGAGAGAGTGTTCGAGAGAGAGAGAAAAGAAACCAGAAAAATAATGCACGTGTGTGCATGGGTGCGTGTGTGTGTTATATAATATCTGAAGTCCAAAACCATTTGGGCCTAAATGATTAGAGCACCCAAGCCCAAAACTAAACCCAAAACCATATTCGTTCCCGCGTATTCGAGGGTAGAATTGTCATTTCACATCGAGGATATGGGAAATTTGGAGCGGGATGTCACATTTACCAAAATAATTATGAAAAGAAATAAAATAATAGTACTATAGTTGATTCAAATTTTTAAATTTAATTTAATATATATAATTATTATAGTTTTTAGGGGTATAAAATTGTTAAATTAATATATAATTATTATAGTTGATTCATACTTTTATTAAGTATATAACATAAGATTTTGTGATATCCACATCCACTAGTGTAAATATTTTAAATTGAAGATCAAATTTATTCATTGTATTCATTTAGGGTTAAGGAGTGTAACTGTAAAAATTCATCAAAATCGGAGTTAAAATAACTGTTAAATCGTGATTTTTCATTTATAACCGTCGAAAAGTATTGTCCCGTTACTTGATCTTTGAATGTTTGTTTTTTGCGATTTTTTGCTGATGTGATTTCGAAGCATATACAAACAAGTTTGACGGTTGGTATCATTGAAATTAGTTTTGTAGAATTCGTATCCCATCAAAATGATAGATTGACTAACACTTAGAGTTTATTTATATTTTCATTAAGTATAACATAAGATTTTTTGGTATCCACTTGTGTAAATATTTTAAATTGAAGATCGAATTTATTCATTGTATTCATATAGGCTCAAGGAGTGTAGCTGTAAAAAAATCATCAAAATTGGAATTAAAATAACCGTTAAATCATGATTTTTCGTTTATAACCGTTGAAAAGTTTTGTCTCGTTACTTGATCTCTGAATGTTTGTTTTTTTCAATTTTTTGTTGATGTGATCTCGAAGCATATACAAACAAGTTTGACGGTTGTGATCGTTGAAATTATTTTTTTAGAATTCGTATCCCATCAAAACGATAGATTGACTAACACTTAGAGTTTATTTATACTTTCATTAAGTATAACATAAGATTTTGTGGTATCCACTTGTGTAAATATTTTAAATTAAAGATCTAATTCATTCATTGTATTCATATAGGGTCAAGGAGTCTAGCTGTAAAAAAATCATCAAAATCGGAGTTAAAATAACTATTAAATCGTGATTTTTCGTTTATAATCGTCGAAAAGTTTTGTCCCGTTATTTGATCTCTGAATGTTTTTTTTTTGCGATTTTTTGTTAATGTGATCTTGAAGCATATACAAACAAGTTTGATAGTTGGGATCATTGAAATTAGTTTTGTAGAATTCGTATCTCATCAAAACGATAGATTCACTAACACTTAGAGTTTATTTACACTTTCATTAAGTATAACATAAGATTTTGTGGTATCCACTTGTGTAAATATTTTAAATTGAAGATTGAATTCATTCATTGTTTTCATATAGGGTCAAGGAGTGTAGCTATAAAAAAATCATCAAAATCGGAGTTACAATAACCGTTAAATCTTGATTTTTCGTTTATAACCGTCGAAAAGCTTTGTCGCGTTACTTGATATCTGAATGTTTGTTTTTTGCGATTTTTTGCTGATGTGATCTCGAAGCATATACAAACAAGTTTGACGGTTGGGATCGTTGAAATTAGTTTTGTAGAATTTGTATCCCATCAAAACAATAGATTGACTAACACTGAGTTTATTTATACTTTCATTAAGTATAACATAAGATTTTGTGGTAACCACTTGTGTAAATATTTTAAATTGAAGATCGAATTCATTTATTGTATTCATATAGGGTCAAGGAGTGTAGCTGTAAAAAATCATCAAAACCGGAGTTAAAATAACCGTTAAATCGTGATTTTTCATTTATAACCGTCGAAAAGCTTTGTCGCGTTACTTGATATCTGAATGTTTGTTTTTTGCGATTTTTTTGCTAATGTGATCTCGAAGCATATACAAACAAGTTTGATGGTTGGAATTGTTGAAATTAGTTTCGTATAATTCATATCCCATCAAGTTCAATGGTGTATGTATATATATATATATATATATATATATATATATATATATATTAAGTAGATTTAAATCTATTTATTTTGTACGTATAATTGACCGCACATGGAGTAGTACATCATGTGTCATTATAAAAATAGTATGATAGATCCTATCTTTCCCTCTCTTTTTTGTTTCATTTTCTTATCATTTTCATTTCCCTCCCTTTTTCTTAAGGGCCCGGATGACAATTGGCAATTTGGCATGCATATTAAATTATTAATTATTGTAGTTTTTTCTTTTTACTCCCATCTCTTTCCCTCTCTTTTTATCATTTTCATTTCCCTCCCTTTTTCTTCAAAGGGTGGATGGCAAATGGCATGCATATTAAATTATTAATTAATATGGTTTTTACTTTTTACTCCCATCTTTTCCTCTTTTTTTTTTGTTTTCTTTTCTTATAATTTTCATTTTCCCTCCCTTTTTTTTTCAAAGGGTGGATGCATGCATTGTGACAACCCGTCCCGGGATTTTTAATTCGACGTTGTGAAATGACAATTCTGCCATCACGGGAATCTTGTATGTGTGTGTATGTTGGTGTGAAGACCAATTAATTGTGGTCCTTAATAATTGGAACCAATGGGATTTTTATATCCTTTACTTGTGATAGGTGACTTTGGTCCACACAAACTCATTCTCTCTCTCTCCCGTATCTCTCATCATCACTTAGTCACTTCTCTCTCTCTCAATCTCAAACTCTCACTCTCGGAAACTCACTCTCTCTCTCTCCCATTCTTGTACGGACGACCACTAAAGAACATCAAAACTTCACAGATCGTAGACCCCAAGACCATATTCATACCCCTGAGGTCCTTGCGAACATAGTGGTGCCATTTTCAGGACAATCTAAGCTCACATGGAGCTTTGTTAGGATCTCTAGAGGCTCGGAGGCGTTCGTTGGAAGTGTTTTGACGTCGGGATCGCATGGTACGAAGGTGGTCGGTTTTGGAGAATTTCCCGACGAGATTTCAAACGTTTTTGAAGTGTTTTGAAGGTGAGACTTATTCCGAGGACGAGCGTAGCCAGGCTAGATGTGGGGGCTACGACCCGGCGATCTATCAGTGAGTGGGCAGCTATTTTTTCCGTATAAACTTATATATATAATGATTTTTCCTAGAATCGGCTTTTAATGAAAAGTACGTTTTTATCGCCATGCATATAACTTAGTATTGATGCATGAGTATTCATATATACATTTCATGCATATATTGGTGCTGAAGACGCTCAGGTAAGTACCAGGTAAGTGCCTACATTGCTAAGAAAGAACAGACGAGATACGATGTGATATGATGTGATATGTTGTTAGCTCATAAACCTGCACATATTGTTAGTGCTCACGCCCAAAGTTAGGGGCACAGTCTTTCACGTGTTGTTCACCTCCCACACCGCATGCTCGCTTTGGATCCAAGTTAGGTGCACAGTTTTGTCGTATAGACCACTATAAGTGGGTTCGACTCGTAGGTGACCCGCGAATCCTTCGCACAATCTTCACGTGATTGTAGCACTAGAGCATTCTTATAATGATACAGTGATGTGATAGTGACCTCATGAGGATATTGATGTATGTGCAGAGTATATATATGACGAGATTGAGATGTTATGAACTATATATACAGCCGAGGGCTGAGTTGATACCTAATAGGTATATGGTTATCAAGATGCATCGCATGACATGATTTTTGAGATTCAGAATGATATTGAAGTGCATTGCATGGCATATTTTGAGATACGTTTGATAATGAATAATGCTAAGCATGTTTGAGATATATATATATATATATATATATATATATATATATATATATATATATATATGTACGTACTATTTTTTGCGAATTTATACAGGTTTTACGGAGAGGGGCTATACTTTTGAGAAAAGAATGATTTTGAAAAGATTTGTTTTGCTGACCCACTCAATTTTGTTTTTCGCTCCTCCAGGTTCTAGATAACTAGAGTATCGTTGGTGGCTAGCGAGGATTGTACGGCAGTTCTAACAAACTTCTCTATATGTATGACACCTTTGGTATTATACGAATTTTTATTCATGCTTGACTTCATTAAAACTTAGTACGCTATGGTTCTGTATAAGTACTATTATATCTCTCTAGCACACTATCTCTTTTAGGTTGCTAGTGGATTGGTTTTAATTAGTTCGTATTCTAATAATGATTCTTGCTTCCGCACTGTGCACATGGTTACGTCATGCTCACGTGACGGCCAGCATGCCCCACTTACGGGTCGGGGTTGTTGAATGAAGTGCCATGTCACCATGGTTATTAGACTGATTTGTTAGAAGTCGGTTATATAGTTAGATTAGTAGCGTAGCTGCTAAGTCTTGATAGAGTTTATATAACAGTCTTAGCTATTCAATTGTAATCATTCAGAATCATCAATACAAAGATTTTATTTCTCTCTCTTGCTTTTCTCTTCTCTGTAAAACTTCATTTCTTGGCTTTACAATTGTTCATCTTTGCTTCTTCTCCAATGTAGTTAACATGGTATCAGAGCCACCAGGCTCACGCCTTTGATTCTAGTGGTTCCGTTTCCCATTATTTTTCATTTGTTTTTTAGTTTGGTTTCTCTTCAAAATTTTCATTAGATTTTCGGTGCTTCCACGAGCTTGGGTTGTTTTTCTGTGATTGTTCTGGGTCGTCATCTGTTACTCTCATTTCCTAACAGATTAGGGACTCAGAGAGTCGGTCGTGTCATCGATTTTCGTTTTCAAATTAGGGTTCCTTTGGCGACTACGGTTTGATGTTCTCTACAAATCCTATTGCTTCCAGACCCAATTCTCATCTGGGTGTCTTAATCTAATTCGGTACTCCAAGTTGTGAACTTTGATCATCCCTCTCATTAGAATCTATCAAAGGTTGGTGGGTTTATTCGGTGCAGATACAGAATTTCTTGGTGGTTTTCGTACGCAGCGGAGTCCAATGGGTATTGGGCAGTCGGTGTCGGTGTCTAAGCATAAGGAATTTCATTGGCAAGATCGCAGTTTTGGTATGGTTCTCTGTTTCTTCCTTCCATAATGTTTCACTAAATTTGCACTGGATTTGGGTATGGTTCTTGAAGTTCTTGGATTGGTGGTTGCTGTTCTTGGATTAGTGCTCTTGCTGTAATATTTTCTGGCCGTTGGAATCAGGTTGCTGTAAAACCGAATTCCTCTCTGAGTTGTCGATTATTGATTGTCTGTGAATTTGATCTGTGCTATGCTCTGCTCTCTGGTGTGGAAGCAAGTCTAGAGTTTTATGTAGTCTAAGTGTTTGCTGAAATGCCCAGCTCAAAATTTCATCTGAAGTTGTTTCTGATATTTGGGTTCAAGATTCTTCATTGCTTCAAGATCAGTATTTGTCATGGACTTCATTTGGTTTGCTGAATTTTCGAACCATGAACTGTGCAATTTTTTTTTTTGGTGTCCAATTCTGTCTCTCTGCTCACTGAAATTCTACTGTCTCAGTTATTGTTGGGGAGTTCGTGTTGAAGTTGTAGCTCTGAATATGCTTAATCCTTCATCTCTGCGGTTCTCAGTTGATTTGTTTCGTTTCGGAGTCGTGATTTGTTCTGGGTTTTTACTATGTTTCTTGGGGCACGAAGCCAGTATTCTGTTAATTAGTTGAGGCATGAAGCCATTTTCCTGTTGATTTGTTGAGGCACGAAGCCATTTTTCTTGTTGATTTGTTGAGGCACGAAGCCATTTTTTCTGTTAATTTGTTTGAGGCACGAAGCCATTTTATTGTTGATTTTGTTGCGGCACGAAGCCATTATCTTGTATATTCTTTGCGATTCTTTGCGGCATGAAGCCATTCTTGCAAGTTTTTCTATAATTCTTGGGTAGTTCTTGAAATTGTTCATGAGATGAATACATATTAAGCAGATAGGGGATGCTTCGTGATACACTAACATCTAGAGACTTGGGTTGTTCAGTACCATAACCTGAAGACTCTATGATGACTGTAGCTGGAGAAGAATTTGCACAGATTCTTCATGTGATTCTTTGTGCAGCTCTGGATAGAGGCAGAGGGGTACAAGTCCATTGGTTGAAATTGAAGAGTTGGAAATAGAGGTTCGGATAACTGTGAGAATCTGTCCATGTTGTTAAGTTGATGAAGTTTGTTGCATTATCTGAGAGAAGTTGCTGGCGTGATCGACGACAAAGAAGGTGGGTGTGTAGAGCAGAAAAGATTCTTGTGGCGCAATGTACATGGAGAAGGATCTCATTTTCTCAAGCATTGTTACAATCTAGAGCTTGGAAATCCCAGCTTAGATTGCGGGGGAATGTTGAATGAAGTGCCATGTCACCATGGTTATTAGACTGATTTGTTAGAAGTCGGTTATATAGTTAGATTAGTAGCGTAGCTGCTAAGTCTTGATAGAGTTTATATAACAGTCTTAGCTATTCAATTGTAATCATTCAGAATCATCAATACAAAGATTTTATTTCTCTCTCTTGCTTTTCTCTTCTCTGTAAAACTTCATTTCTTGGCTTTACAATTGTTCATCTTTGCTTCTTCTCCAATGTAGTTAACAGGGGTGTGTCAAATTGGTATCAGAGCCTAACTCTGGCCGCGTGTGTGCCGACGAGGACGTCGGGCCCCTAAGGGGGTGGATTGTGACATCCCACATCGCCCAGGGGAGTGATCCTTAAATGTATATTCTCATCCCTACCTAGCACGAGGCTTTTTGGGAGCTCACTGGCTTCAGGTTCTGTTGGAACTCCGAAGTTAAGCGAGAAGGGGGCTAGAGCACTCCCATGATGGGTGACCCACTGGGAAGTTGCTCGTGAGTTCCCAGAAACAAAACCGTGAGGGCTTGGTCAGGAGCGGACAATATCGTGCTACGGTGGTGGAGCGAGTCTGGGAGGTGGTTGCGCTCGGGGCGGGATGTGACATGCATACATATTAATTATTATAGTTTTTAGGAGTATAAAATTTAATTTAAAATTTAATATATATATATATATATAATTATAGTTAATTTAATATATATATATATATATATATATATTATAGTTTTTAGGGGTATAAAATTGTTAAATTAATATATATAATTATTATAATATTTTTTTAGGATTATAAAATTATTAAATTAATATTCTGCTTATCGTGTATCGTGTTACCCACATGTATACCTGAACCAACCCGTTATCTTAACAGGTGCTTATCGGGTTACCCGATAACGACCCAATTCTTTATCGTGTCAACCCGAATACCTATTAATTTTGTGTCGTGTCGTGTTATCGGGTCGTGTCATGAATTACCAAGCCTACCCTAGCGAAAGAAAAGTCCATTTGGCGAGCATTTTTCAGTAACTGGGTCCCGCAGGCACCACATTTCCTTGTTGTTCTGTGTGTAATTCTCCGTACATGCTGTAACTTCGTTTTCTTTTGACTGTCACCGGCCTTTGACCCAGCAAACAAGAAGAACGGAACCAACACACAAAGAAAAAGATAAAAAAAACAAAAGCATTCAGCGTGTCCTACTCGTATTCAGAATTTAGAATTTGGTCAATCCAGAGTTGGGTACTAATCAAAACCGACTCAGAATCTGCAGCAAGATTCAGTCTTAATTTTACAGACCCAAAATACCCTTTGAATTTTGGTACTCTGCTTTTGCCTTTGCCACAGAAACAAAGAGAAAAGTCAGTTTTTGGACTTTTTATTTTAAAAATATTATTTTCTCTGATCCCACAACCCCACCCTCATATATGATTGGCTTAAGGGATTCTGGGTTTTGTTCTTTTATTAATTTGTTTCTCTCTTTTGGGCCAAGGGGGACTCTGTTTATTATTTCTAGTGTTTTATCTATTTACATTTTGAACTTTTCAATGATTGTTTACCCACATTGATATAAAAAGGATCTGCAGTTTGGCATATCAAATTAACCCGCACCTTTCTTGAACTCTTCTTCCTTAGGTGACTTCTTCTGTTTCTCAATCTCTTAATGCTTTTTTGTTTATCTTTCATTTGGGTTCTGTAATTTTCATATGTTTTTTGTTCTTTTAATCATTTGGGTTGTGTAATCTTCTAAGTGCTGAAGTTAATAGAGCATTTTAGTTAGATATTACTATCAAAGATTGCAGCTTTGAGCTTTTTTCTCCTTGAATTTTACTGTCCGTTTCATGTGGGTATGTTTCTTTGTTTCTTGCTGAACAGTTTTTTAATCCCATCAGATGTGATGATTAATCTTCTGAATTCGTCGATTTCGATATGATTGGATTATAGCAATTAAGCTGTTGTTTGAACCCAGTTAAGCACCTTGATTAAATTTCAGGAACAATATAGGATTAGGGTGCCAGAATTCGATAAGACAGAAGCTAATGGAACACTTTGATATGCAGGTGAACCTCTGTTTGAATTGATAATTGATAAAAAAAATGGCCATCAAGACACTTAGTCTAGTTAAAGGTTGTCTTCCAGAGGAATTAAAGAAGGTACTTTTATCTGTAGCTTCTGAATGGGGGGATGTAGTGGATGATTTGAATGCCTTGCAGGTCACCCCATTGAAGGGGGCCATGACTAATGAGGTGTATCAAATAAGTTGGCCTACGAGGAACGGTGATGACCTTTTCCGGAATGTTCTGGTTCGGGTTTATGGTGAAGGAGTTGAAGTGTTTTTTAATCGGGAGGATGAAGTTCAGACGTTTGAGTGCATGTCCAAGCACGGCCAGGGGCCGCGTCTTCTTGGGCGATTTGCAGAGGGACGGGTTGAGGAGTTCATTCATGCTAGAGTATGTGAATTGCTATGTTTACCATTTCATATTATCTTCTTCTTCTTTTTTCTTTTTTTTTTTAAGTACGAGTTACTTTAACTAAGTCTAACTAATGATGTCTTTGGAATACTTTCACTAAATCCTCTATAATTGTCACTACTTTTCCTTAGTTTAATGGTTCAAAGTTAGTGGCATGATGACATTATATTGTGGTTGTAAATAATAAAAAGAAGAATAAGGTCCAATCTGCACTTTAGGACTGAATTGACAAGTGCAAAGAGCATACAGGGTCTGGCCGTATGGTCACTGTAATCTTGATCATTCTTTTAAAGTAGTGCTTTAGCTTACTTTAGCTTTTTGTGTATGATAAGGGTATCTGATGTCTTATATTGTTGTGAAAGGAAGAAGCCGTTAATCACTTCATAAGTCATTTTCGATTAGTCAATTTATGATAAGATTGTGATACGACTAGAAAAGCCTAAACTCGTTACACCAGGAATCATAGACTATTGAAAACCTGACTCGTAGGCATAAGTTTTGAGAGTTATATTTACCGAACTATTTGGATACAGTTGAACAGCCTACTTGCAGAATCTTATAGTTAAGCGAAAAAATTAAAAGAACATGAGAGGCAATCAATCTTTAGGAATCAGATAGATGATGAAGATGTAATAGATTTTCTCCAGTTCTACCTTCCAATTACTGATTGTTTCAGCTGGACAACTTATGTATCATCTAATTTAAATTGGACTTAAATGATCTAACATCAAAAGGGGCGGACTGATTTGCTTTGGGATTTGATCCGTTATCATACCAAAATTGAACAAAGGCATGTTTGAGGTTCAGTGTAATATCTTCATGTAACGTGTTGCAGAAGATTTTTTATCATATCCATAAGCTATTGTGTTTTTCTATTCTCAGACGCTATCAGCTGCTGACCTCCGTGATCCCGAAATATCTGCTATTATAGCAGCTAAGCTGAGAGAGTTCCACAATTTGGATATGCCTGGTCCGAGAAATGTAGTCCTTTGGGATAGAATGAGGTAATTTTATATTTTGAAATGCTAAAGCTTCCCTTTTGAGTATTCATGAATTTTTATGCAGTTTACGTATTTTCCCCAGGAACTGGCTCAATGAAGCAAAAAACTTGTGTTCGATAAAAGACATACAGGAATTCAGCTTGGATACTTTGGAAGAGGAAATTAGTATGTTAGAGAAAGAACTGTCACAGGACTATCAAGAAATTGGGTTCTGTCACAATGACCTACAGTACGGTAACATAATGATGGGTGAAGAGACCAAATTAATCACTATAATTGTGAGTTCTTTACTTGGTTTCAATGAAACCGTTTCATTGTCATTGATTGTTTCGCTGGTTTTAAAAATATTGCACTTTCTTTACTACTTTTCTTTCCTTCCACGAGATTCCACTTGTGACTTAGGATTGTTACTGAAGTCGAACACTTCAGTTTCTACGACCTGAATTTAATTGTTTTGACATGGACAGTAGATAAGTTTTTCTTACTAACTTAACGGTGTCAACTTCTTGAGTAGTAGAAAACATTTTCTTAGTTAATAGTGTCAACTTGTTAAGTATTAGAAAACATAGTCCGAGTCTATTTTAACAATAAATCCATAATTTTTCGATTTGAATCATGATGTCGATGCAATCAAGAAAATGTGTTCTTACTAGCTTTAGCCTGTTTAAGGAATCAGGGGTACACGGATTTGGAATGCTAACTAAGTAAATGACAGAGAGTTCTAAGTAGTAGTTATTCTGAATGTAACTCATGAAGCAATCGCTGAGAGTAAACATTCTTGGCATTTCTTGCTTGCACGTAAAAGTTAATGCAAATTGACTAGCATCACATTCATATTATATTCACCGAGCATGATCAAGTTATCAGTAGTTGGATTCCCTGTTATGTTCTTGCTAAAAAAATGTATGTAAGGCAACGTTATAAACCTGTGTTGTGATGATTATATTATGATTAATGATACGATTTTGTTATGTTTCCAGGATTATGAATATGCCAGTTACAATCCTGTCGCTTATGACCTTGCAAATCATTTCTGTGAAATGGCAGCAAACTACCACTCTGAGACACCTCACGTTTTGGACTACAGGAATTATCCAGGTAACTGTTAGTCTGTTAGTGATTTGTCCTTCATTGCATTTTCTCCTGCTTTAACCTTGAGAATTCAATCAAGTTGAAAACATGGAAATAATCATATGGTATTTTTAGTTCATTACAAATTAAATATTTTGGTTTTCTCGAATCTGTTGAATCAGGTCTGGAGGAGCGCCAGAGGTTTGTCCGTGCATATCTGAGCTCTGCAGGTTAGCATATTCATTTTCTGATTCCTCTGTTGATTTTGTGATATACATGTATCTGGGTAAACGGATATTGGTTGTTCCTACATTTAACTGTTTAAATGTACAAAGCTCGTTGGTTGTCGAGGTTTGTGTAAGGAAGATTTCTGCAAGATCTGGGCATGGTTATTGGTTTGTTTGCATGTTAGTGCTCAGATTATTCATGTTTGACGTTTAGCATTATTGACCGAAAAATAATTGAGCAAAGTTTGCTTGTGTTTAATTTGAAAGCGCTGGTGATTCTCAACACACTTCGTCTCCAATATTCCTTATAGGTTGCGAACCCAGTGATGCTGAGGTGGAGCAGCTAGTTGAAATAACAGAGAAGTACACTTTGGCCAACCATCTCTTTTGGGGCCTATGGGGAATAATTTCGGTAAATCAATAGCTTTCTCGTGTTTGTGTGAGTTGACTGCCTCTTTGTGTTTATAACATATATACATTTTCTGCTGGTTTCCAGGGTCATGTGAACAAAATTGATTTTGACTACGCGGAGTATGGGAGGCAGAGGTTTCAGCAGTACTGGTTGAGAAAGCCGGCATTGTTGGGTTCTTCAGGTGATTCCCCGTAATTACACAACCAACAAGGACTTTATAGTATGCTGAAGACCATCTCGTTTGTGCTTAGTGATGTTACTTCATAAATATCATCGTAAATGTGAAATAGTAATACAAATAAAGACATGTGAGAGTTTTGTACCAAAAACAGAAAAGAAAAGGTGTGTGAGAGATAAATATGAAATGCAGCTGTAAATGGCATTGACGAATGACAGTTTCTTCTTCGTTTGTTAAATTCTTGTACAACTACATTTTAACTAAGAGTTGTTTGAGTGCCCTTATGAGCTTTATTGTGTATAGAGACGGGGTGTTCTATGCCAACTCATTCTGTCGTCGATTCTCAACCCTTTTCGAACTGAGTGGAAACTAACTAAACGTATGTTCTTATGAAGATGGCGTTCACTAAAACTTAAGCCATCTTCGGAAAGTTTTAAGTGGTTTCGTACTTGCTTGTTTTTCTGCAGTGTTGTTGTCATGGACTTTGTTCTGTTCAATCTGATTGTTTTCCTTTCTTTGATGTACATGTTAATAATTGAAACATTGCAAAAAGTCGGGTTCGAAATTTGGTGCGTGGCTATAATACTCCGGCCATCAAAGCTCAACCTAACACGTTACGAGTTCAAACTTTCATCTATTTTTAGTGTAGTTTAGAGTAGAACTAGTCTTTCACAGTAAGTCGAAAAAAGTGAATATGATACTAGTATATTGAACTCATATAGAAATCACTCATACAATGGGTCATAAATTTGACTGTAATACTAATATCATATGTACTCATGAGTGTGGTATCAACATATTGAACTCATATTAATATAGCAGTAATATTATAGATATTAAACTTAAGTTACTAATTTCTATATACAGTTATTATACTCACTCAAGCTACGTCTTTTAGATCTAATCTATTATTGCTTTGAAGATTAACATTTGGTTTGCTTTAACTTGTTTGGATGTCATTTCAAGTGTTGATACTTATTACATGTCGCCTTTTGATGGGGACTCAACTCAGGGTGGGGAATGTTTGGTGTGGTAGCACGTGGTTACTAATGCTCTGTACAATTATTGAGATACAAAACCTCACAAGAGGTGAAACAAATTACGTAACCGTAATTAAAATAAGAGAAATTTAATTGAAGATGAGTTGAAATAAGGAGTCTTATTAAAATGATTTATTTAAGAATAAAATTGAGTTTATATAAATTGTTTACTAATTCATCTGAATCGGAATAGAAATGAATTATGATTACTGAAATACCCATATTCTAATTAACATATTTATATGCTAATTAATTGGATAACTTCAAATTAATGTCATTAGTAATATTATTTGGAACATAATAAAACCTTAATTGTAATTACCCTATAAGCATTAATTTTTTGTTATTTTCTTAATCCCTATGTTTATTAAAGAAACATGAAATTCAAGAAACACAACACAGCAAAAGGTCCTTTTGCTAGCGGTGGATAGTGGTGGCAGGCAAAACTGAAATTATAGTAAATATCTTAGGCCATAGCGGATAAGAACAATTAATTCTGATTCTTCTATATATCGGAAATTGAATTACCACCAGGACTCAAATTCCTTCAAAATGAAAAATTGAAATCTTTATTTTGTGTGGGTCTCATCCTTTTTTTTATTCACTCAAGTTTAGGAAACACAGATAGATTCCATAATCAAAATCTAATTTCGTATTTTGATTCCGATCACGAGTTTGTAAACACGCCTTCAATATATTTAGTCACAACGAAAAATTATGTCGAATTTAAATTCGGAGAAAATTAAATTTCAAGGACTACAATCATGTATTTAGTATATTTAATGAGAATTCAGAAAATAAATTTTGCAATTCTACATAAACAAAAATCAGAAATATACATAAATACAACCTTTTACAAATTTTCAATAAAAATACAGTTTTTCACTAAACAAACAATAACGGGGCACTAAAGGGACACTAAAACGTGTTTTATTGCCAGTATAAAGCCCCATATGAAAGGCAAAGTCTGATCCTTTCCATCCCTTTGTTAATAAATTTACCCATAAAAGTTTCCAGCAAGACTTCACATGAGGTGTTTTTCGAATTAAACTTATGCGGAGGTCCTAGATAAGCTACTTAGAGTGTCATAAATGGAGTCGATTTCAATATGAGACCGGCTTGTTGCTGCAAACAACAGGTGTTTAGGTGCTTCTGCTCTATCGAAATAAAATGCTCCCGATACAAGTTTTTCTTTAGGCTGTAAAGCCAACCAAATTACGGTGTCTGCACCTTGCTCGTTCGTTCTAAGCTTTCCCGATAGACTAAAACAAATTTAGAAGAAAAATGGAAGATTAGATATAATGCACAAGAAAATAGATCGCAGATACAAATAAGAGATGGAAAATGTTAAAGATTTCGTACGCTTTAGAGAAACTTGGCAAACTCTTGGCAACCCCCGGTGTCTCAGCCCAACCCGGGTGCATTGAGTAGAATCCAATGCCCTTGTTTTTGTTTATATCAGCCCATTTCTCCGTTAACGCCACCTGAATAAGAACAATGTTAGCTCCAGAAATAGCTGAAAAAGTTCTTACTCGAACTGACGAACAGCTCGCATGCACACATATAAACTTTTGTTAATTAAGCATTTATACTTATCTGGGAACCTAGTAGTGCACCTCTAAGCCCAAATATCATATCCCAGGGATAAAAAAGGTACTTCGTAATTGTAGATTATACAAACATAATCAATACTATCATCTGGTATTTCTTAGTTTTAACAACGTTCCATGATAGTGTCAACTGTGAATCTACCAAATTACTAGCACTGAAACTTCTTAGGAGAAACCAGAAGGAATGTCGGTAAATTTCCTCAACTTGACGGAACTACCAAATCCAAACGAAATCATTGCTACCAAAACCAAGAACTACCATTTGTTATATCAACTCGGTCCAATATGTTGGAAGCGAACTCAAGGCTAAGGTTCAGAGTACACTGCATTCTTATTCATGTTATGTGGCATATGTATCAGAAATTTTTGTGCAAAAAGAACTTTTAAGAACTTTCACGGTTGAATACATTAGTTTTCCTCTGCTTAAATTCAGTAGAAATAATCGAATCACAGTATTCAGATCATCCTTCTTGGCATCTTCTGAAACATATCATAAGAAGGATAAAATATCACTAAAATAATGCAAATATATTGTCTCTTAAAGGGATCAAACCTGAACTCTCTTGTTTCGACCATATTGTTCCACGCCATTAAAGTTACCATCACTATACTGCATTAGACATATATTTTGGAACTTGATGAGCATTGGACAAATTGAGTGTAACGTTACGAACAGAATTTCATAGAAGCAATTACCTGTAAATCCTTGGTCAATGGTGTAGTGTACATTCCACCAGAGGAAACAGTAATAACCCGGGCATCAGGTGTAGCTTTCTCCAGCAATGGCAACATCAATTCCGTCATGGCATAGGTGCCTAATACATTCACAGCAAAGTTCAACTCAAACCTGGCATTTGAAAGAAAAAACAAACATTATAAAGAGAAAACCAATAGAATGTCTAAACAAAATTGTGTACAGAGGTAATCGAGAACACACCCTTCTGATGTGGTAACTCTATTATTCTCAAGCAAACCAGCATTATTCACCTAAAGGCAGCAGAACATTTGTGCGTTAGATTTCTCAAAATCAAGCAGACGGCGACATAACAAGAAAGCTGCAAACTAATGTGATTCCTTTTCTAATTCATAATGCCAGGAATCAGACAGATACTTAAACAGAAAGGATAACAAAACAATATATATATTACTGGTTTTAAAATAACAAAATCCCAGCACATTTAACGGCAAAAGGTTCCTAGAATATCAGAATGGATATTTACCAATATGTGAACCGGCATGTTCTTTGTGGAAAACTTGGACGCAAATGACTTGATATCACTTACAGATGATAGATCACAGACCTGCAAACTAAAATCATATTAAAACATTTACAACCAAAACAAGACATTCATAAAGGTCACAAAGATCACTACTTAGTGAACTAGCATATAGTACATATAACAATACGGGAAAGGAACCCATGTAAATAAGCAAAACAATAAAAAGGATGCTGTATACCTCCAAATGAACATTTTGGTTTCCTGTGTCTGTTTGGATTTTAGATTGTGCAGCTGCACCCCTCTCCTTATTCCGACAAACCATATAGACAGTTGCGCCACTGAAAAATCATAAGACAATACATAAAAGAACATTTAAAAATAAAAACAATAGCAACTATGTTTCTAGCAACTGAAGTTAAGTCTCAAATAACAACTAGCCAACAAATAAAGCAAGAAAAGCACCGTGATGCAAGTCCCTCGGCAGTTGCATAACCAATGCCTGAATTAGCTCCTGTTACAATGCAATTTTTCCCTTCTATCCGAGCTTGCAAATCCTCGGACTGGAATGTCTTTGAATGTTCTCTGCAATGATTTTACATCAATTAAAACAAGTAAAAAAGCGCAACAAGACTTCTTCCATAAACTTTATTCTTGTAAACTCAACCGCAACATTTCGGAAGGTAGAATAAGACAGATAACGGATTTAACAAACGCATCGTTCTAGCATACAACAACAACAACAAAGCCTTTTCCCACTAAGTGGGTCGGTTATATGAATCCTAAAACGCCATTGCGGTCCTGTGTCATGTCGTCAGTTAAATCCAAATACAAAATCATCAAAAAATTTCGAAAACCCCAATTTATATAATGAAAAGAAGAGGTGAAAGCAATTAAGCATCCACCATGGGAAAAGTCATATGCTTTGCTTCCTATCAGTCGAAGAGTATACCTTCCTGAATACATAAATACAGCATTTACTTGAAACATTATGATATATGATCCCAATTGAAAATTACAGGGATTGGAGGATTACATGAAACCAGACTTGGTGAAATTCAGGTACCCATAAATTCCAAAAGCTGTTTGTCTCCATGCCTGTAAAATACAGATAAATAAAATTATAGGCTTATGAAGTCAAGAGAAAGAGCAAGAGATCAAAGGAGGGAGGGAGAGAGTACCTTGAGAAGAAACATTGCAAGAGCTCCAATGGATAAGTGAAGTTCAAGTCTGACACCTACAGTCGTTGGAGTCTCCCTCTCCAACTCTTCCATGCCTTTTTATCCTTTTTTTTCGTTTCGGTCAAGTGATGCTGCCAATGCGGGTATAGCCGTCTACTAATTGAAGTCACAGTTAATGGTTTGTCCTTATGCCACGTAGCGGCCAAAAAGATTATCACTTAATACACGGACACGGTTCTAATAAAACATTCATTTGTAGTAAAAAAAATTTGACGAAGACGTTTCACAATGGAACAATAAAATAACTATTACTTAATTTAACCATCATAAGGTTTCAAATTTAAGTGATATTTGATAGACATGATATTTGAGCGAATACGTAAAAGATAAATCATTAAAATACATTACGAAATAGACTTTACAAAATGTGAATTACTAGTAACATGTGTCAATATCGCGATGTACTAGAAAAACTAATTAGGTGGTGTTAAGGTATTAAACGGGTCAATTTTGAGGAAGTTAAAAACCCCAAAGCTAGTTAACAGTGAGTGAATGACCCAACCTATTAGTCTTTGCAAGGGTTTCTTAACACTTGGATGTGAAATGATTTTTCACATCTTTACACATTCCGTCACGTATAATAAAAAAATTTATGAACAATTTAATTGAGTCTCATGAAGTACATAATAATCATACAGTTGGACTTCATATGTAGGCCATTCAACTGTGACACGTGCATATCATATCCACACCCAAAATAAATTCTGCCCAAACATTCAAATGAATAAGTGCTCATTGTTGCTCAAGTGACCCTTAGATCAGTCCGTACAATTAAACGTTTAATCCGAATACGATCCGGTTATTAAATTAGTAAGGAATTTCAAATTTGAATACAAACCCATTTATTAAACGAATAATAACTCAACACGCGTATAGAAATGAAATATGATGAATTTTTATTTAGTGTAAACAATTAACCCACTTAACCCATTTAAGATTTATTTTTATTTTGGTCATCCGCTAACTAAGAAATGCACGATCACTCATTTTTAAACTAAATATCATGAGTGGAAAATAAATACAAGCGCTTTTAAATATTTTAATCTCAACACTCGCTATTAAACCCAGAAAAGCGATGACCGTGAATTCTTAGTCACCGAGTAACCAAGAGCCCTAAAATAGTCCCTACATAATTGTTAGTTTCGTTCACATCTTCAATATAATTTGAGGATTTCTATATTTCCATGAGTGGCATGAGTGGCGGTTCACTATTTTCATTTTGTGAGCCACTTGAGGAATGGAAAGAACATATAAATGGAGTAAACGATGCATTCAAACTTTTTATTTTTTACCATCGGACATTGAAACTTTATACTAAGATATATATAATCTCTACACACACACATGTATAAATATCCAACTTTACCGTACAACATATATTCTCTCCGACTGCGTTCCGCCTCAACTCGACTCGACTAATATGCTCTCAGACCAATGCGCAAAATCCCCTATAACATATACACTCCAACTGCAAATGACTGTTCGTTGTAAATGTAAATGTAAAAACATTTCACGAGTTTTACGAACTCCCAGCTACCGCAGTTCCGCATCCGTTAACGCCCCCAATCGGAAATATCCTGCATCAGGAAGCATGTTTAGCAAGTAGGAGTGGAATCACAAATGGTTAAAGGTATTCATAAAACAAAACTGTATTACAAGACGACTTATGGGAAAGCCGCAAGGACAATTGACCATTCGGGTAATCAATTGAATTTTGGGGCCCAAAAAGGGGAGGTATTTTACAAAATGATAGTTGTCGCTCAATCTAGTACACAAGATGACAATGAGGATTTTCTTAGAAGTAGAGATACCAAAGTAGACACTGCACTAGCATGAAACCAAAAACTTTCAAGAACGTAACTTGGATCAATTCCAATTGAGAAAAAACATCTATCAACGGAAAACAAGGAAAAAGCCCGTTGTCGGAACTAGGTAGGGTGACCGATTAAACCTATTCCATTAACTTTCTCCAGCAACATTAGATTTCAAAAATCCAGCAAGATATTAATCATATCAAATGCCCAGGAAAGTACTCACCTGTCCCAATTTTAAGCAGTTCTCTCCAAAATCAATACCCACATCCATTACGGCGTCCTCATTTTCAATCTCGGCATCAGTGAACGTGAGGGCCCGTTGTAGCTTCCTGGGAGAAAACACCTCAACCTCAACTGTATATGTGGCAGTCACTGGCCGATGATCAGAAAGTTTAATTTCAGCCCTTCTATAACTCAGTAACCTCATTCCTCGTCCGTACGAAAGAATACGGTCACACCTGAGAAATACAGTCACACTATGGTCAATTCTGTTCAAGTAACCGATAAAAAAAAAGATAAAAATAGAAGAAACACCTTATACTGCAACGAACATGAAAAAATAATTCAAACACTCGTTAAGATTCGAAACAAAAAAGAATTCATGAAGAGGATATGAAACTTCAGCCCAACGTTCATGGGTATTGTGCCTAACTTATACTAAATATTATTTTTTACGTTTTTGTTTTGTGAGTTTGTGTTCGAAACAAAACAAGTAAAAAAGTAAGCCACTAAATAAAAATGCAGAAACAGAGATGAACAGAGGCGTACCATGCTGGAGTGCGCCTCCCAGTTTTTACATCCTCCCCGCAGTACTTCTCTGAATTGGTCTCATACTTATACGTCGGTGGAAAATTTAGAACACCCTCTGACCACCCATCAAATGCACGGCCTTTTTTAAGTTGTTTTGCAAGCTGTCAAGATAAACATAATGTGCTTAATAGCTAAGTTTGGAATCCCACTTAACTTCACTGAAAGTCTAAAGTTCAATCAACTCTTTTAAAGCAGATCTTCTGTACATTAAAGCACACAACTCTTTTAATGGAACAAATGAACCATCTTTCATACACATTAGTGTTATATGATTTAAGACGCTCAATTTATTGGCTTCAGATTTTCAATTTGCATTTATGAATGAATTTGTTCCATGTTTCCATAATTCCAAAAATTTACAAAATCTATAGTCTAAATACATTATTTAAAAGAACCAACATTTATATATTTATGTGTCATCTAAGAGGCCCAACTTCCTCTGTTGGCTCAACCTCTCATTGTCATAAAGACTGACCTAGAATCAGTAAGCATGAATTAGCGAGCTACAAAAGCGGGATACAAAACATCGGTTCAAATCCTTAGTAAATCAAATGGAAGTTCAAGATAGTCAGGGACAATAATACAGATGCATAGAGTGGAACTAGACAGACATAAATAAATTAAAAAAATTCAAAGAAGCAAACTGTCTTGAGAAAATTAAAAAGACATACCTGGTCTTTCTCAGCCAACTTCAACCACTCCTTTTTGGAGATAAGGTCTCGTGTTTTCTCATATGACAAGTTAAGACGATAATTTAGATCACCCAACCAGATTATTCTTCTGTAGGAAAAGGAAATACTTTCACTGTTATTAAAACACTAGTAAATTGAAGTCATAATATAGTTGAAAGTGAAACTAATTTTTCACATCCGTTAAAAGTAGAATGTGGATAAGCCAAGATTTGGAACTTCCTATATCAGATTAATACATAACTTACATAGTTAATAATTTTCCTGACATGAGATGGTAGGATATAGGAAAACCTCTAGTTGGAGACTATTACATCTAATAATGTTACTGTTATAAGAATAAAAAGTGACCAGAGAATAGTGAATATCATGCAACTATCTTTCTTTACGATTTCCAAAATTTCCTACACCATAATTATTCAAAGTCAATGTCATGCAAAGCGCAAACATTTCTCTCGTTACAAGTATAATAATTTCTGCCACATAATTTAATGATTCATGAGATAATTTCATCCAGAAAAGATTTCAATTAAGAAGATGAAAAAAGAAAAACAAATACGAAAAGATACTCTCTCCGAAGATTCGAAGAAAGCATATTGTAATTTAGCTGCAGTGTACTTACTCATGGTCATAGATAGTTTTGGGAAACCCCACACCAGGAAACGAATGAAACTGAGTTCTCCGATGTATTTCATTCACATCAGCATTTCTTTTTATTTCATCTGCCTCTTTCTCCCCTGCTGTCAGGTGTGTGCACACAAAACAAAAAAGCGTCTGATACACAGACATGCTGACAGATATAGATCCCTGAAAAAATGAAAAACTGCCTAAGATTCAATTAAACGATAAGAAAACAAATTCAACAATTATTAAATTTACTTCATAAGGTCACTTTCTAATGTAGAATATGAAGGCATTGGATTATTTTCAAAAATTTCTACTACTTTCTTCCTTATTTGAGCAAATCAACGAGCGGGTATATGATGAAAAAAGTTTATCATATATCCATAGAACAAGGGTGGTGGAGATACTGGGAGCATTCGAAGAGCAGGAATATGAGGAGAGATACAATAAATAATGAAGGTATACTATAAATTCTGAGACAAAGGTTGCAACAGTACAAATTAATGAGAGAGAGAGTTGTTCGTATTAGTTTTGATCACATGTAATGTGAAGTCATCTGTTAGAAAAGTGTATTGCTTCAACGAGCGAAGAAAATTTTAAAAGAAGGAAAATATAATAGAGATGGATCACATGGAGTAAAGAGATCTTGAAGGACCTACAAAAATGGACCCTTCAATAGAGCTGCAAAATTAGATGAGTTGGAAATTTCAACGCGTATGAACACTGAAAGGATCATCCAGTTAAGTGGCAAAAAAGTGTTCCAGTGACACCATAATATGGGCAAGCCTTATCATGAAAGCAACAAACATCTTAAACGTTAAACCTTAGTAGACCTAGTAATGATTAATCAACAGAAAATGCACATTTGATTTCCAAGTTAGATACACAGATCCACTCTATTGCTCATCATCCATAACTGAACAATATAGACAGACATCAATAGTATATTACAGGCGGAAGCAAAGTGAGGAAACTGTAACATTGCTCTAATGTTTACCAATGGCTTGTACAAGTTATCAGCTATGTGTAAAAATGTGTCATAAGATCTGTTCACAAAATTATGTTAGCAGAAAGAAAGAAAGAAATTGTTAGACTATCGTATAGTTACTAACAAAGACAAGAAGCATATACGTTAGTATACCACCAGCAATGACAGAGAATTTACAAAAACGGAGATAGGAATTTATAAAAAAGAAACAAACCTTGTTACCAATGTATCCCATAACACCAACACCAACAGTAGACACTTTAACATTCTGAATATGTTTACGCAAGCTCCTACGAACCCATACAGTTAGGAAAATCCCAACCATCTGCTTGCTTACAATCCTTACATACGATGATCTTCTTTTTCGTTTCATGAGAGATTCAAGATCAACCTCTGCAAGCAATGCTATTTCTGATGACATGTCATTCACAGCTGATTTGAAAGAATTGTATGTTCTGAAAGATTTTGAGGATTTGAAAGACTTCATTGTTCGAAAGGAATTCCGTCTTCCTAGTGACTTCTGAGATAGCAAGTTTAATGGAGGCTCCGGCCAGCTCAAACCAATCCTTTCAGATCCACTAAGCATTCTGGTTAACTTGCCATTAAATTGGACTCCAGAAGTTGCTTCATCATCTAATGAACAATCATCTGTCCGAAGGCAATTTAACCTATCCAATCTCTTTGCAGAGTAACTTTGCCTCTGTAAATCCAGTCCGGTTGCCATGCCTGGTTTGCTATTATCAGTGAATTCTGGAACTTGAGCACCAATATTCACTACTTCATTTGTGACTGATATACCCTTGCTGTCACCAGAATTTATGGTTTCGTCATCCAACGGATGGACTTCTTCCCCAATATCATCATCACTTTCAAGTAGGCTCTCCTCTTCTATATCAGGGATGTCATCAGCTGGCTTAAACTTTGATGGAGATGGAGGATCACTAAAGGATTTAACCTTGCTCGTCGCAGGTCGAACTCTATCCAGTGTTTCACGAATAATGTTCTCCCATTTAGTAATTGGGCGGCTATCTTCGGCACCAAAGATATTCCCGGCATTTAATGGAACAATCTCCTGAAGACTGAAAAACAAAAACAAAAAAGTTCACACTTTAAGATTAACTCTTGACCACGAACAATAGATTCAGATAAAACAGATCAAAGTGGTGGGGGGTATTAAAGAGGACAGAAAGTTTCGATCCTACACAAAAAATAATAGCGGACATGAAGGACAAATATGACACATACAAAATCAGTATTTTCGGTAGCATTTGTTTGTCTATTTAATTATTGTATTTGCAGTAGCAATATCATTCACTTGATTAACATATCATGACAGAAACATCATAAGATCCCTAAATGAAAAATCAGTGAATCAAGAAAATGGGAGGAGAAACACTTACCCAATCACATAGAAATCAGCTGGCTCATTGACATCTAACCAACCATCAACGTCCAGGTCATCAGGTGGAATTTGTCCTCCAACATTCCATGTCGTAGCACATACTCTGGAAACACCAAAAGTATGAAAGATCGGAAGTTAAATGGCTAGTCTAACAAACCACCACCTATTCAGTAATTGTAGCGAATTATATGATTTACTTTAACGTCACAAAAAAACGATTGGCATCAACCTGAATTCCTTTGCGTTTATATACTGTGCCCTAAAAGTCTCTGACTTTCGTCTTCGTGCCCTTGGAAGATCGTCTACATAACCAAAAAGACAAGAAGCAAAGTACAGTCGTGAAAATCTGGAACCGGGATATCCCATGGCACAAAATAAAAAATATAAGGCACCGGAAACTCAAATCAGAAGTTCGAACACTGGAAATACATATGAGCTTTGAGACTTAACAATGTTACAAAATGTCCAAAAGACATTGATCAAACATCAGAATCATATTATTCACTTCCATCTTCGGTGCAAACCTTTAGGCTCAGAACAAAATAGTGAAATGTTTCTTTATCTCATACAGAAGCTAAGAACCATGTTTTCGGTCTTCAATAATCATCAAAAGGCCCCAAAAAAAAGCGAAAAACTCGAGGACTCTGGAAAATTGATATTAAGTAGAATGGAGAATAAAATGTGGTTAAAGCGTATATTACCAGTAGCATCATCACTCTCAGATTCATCTTCTTTGATGCCTTTAAACGTCAAATCTCTTCCCCGTTGATAAAACTCTGCAAAACCCATTTTACACTCAGCCTAAAACCGCAAAAGGTGAAAACTAGAAACACAAAATTGAGCTCAAACTCCACAAGAAACACAGGAAAATTCCCATAATATTAAAAAAAATATTCATATAAAAAAACCCATTTTCCAGATTCCAATTGAAACGCAAACGCATCATCAGAAAATATAAAAATTATCAGTACTGGGTTGAAAGAGAAGAAAGAGAAGAAGAAAAAGAAGAAGAAAGGACACCAACCTTGGGTGTCGGAGTCGGCGTCACAGTCGTCTTCGTCGGTGTCGGCGCTGTAGTCGGACTCTTGGGCGGAGATGTTGAGCCACTTGCGCATGACGACTCTGGGCCAGAAGACCTGTACGCACGACCCATAATTCAAACAACACAAAAGTTCAGCCCAGCTCCTCTGCACATTCCTCTCATTTTTTCCCATAATTAACACCCAACTTAAAACAAAACAAAACACAAAGTTCCCTCTTATCCTATCTAAATAACAATATATATATATATATATATATGTATATATATATGTATATGTATATTTGGTGAGAGAGAGTACCTGTTGTGGGTTCTTGGAGTGGGGCTTCATCTCTGGATGTGAATGCATGGTCGGAAACCATAACAATTAACAAGAAGAAGAAGAAAAACAATGAAGTATTTAGGCTTGAAGGAATTTAAAATTGCTTAAAATTCTTATTTTTTTAGTAAGAAGAATTGTGGAAACAGAACAGATAATCGTAAATGAAGAACAAGACTAATCTAGCAATATATAAATTTGTGTTTGGTAATAATGGTGGGATGGTGGTCAACAGGTTAAGACGAAAGCAGCCTTGGTAGCAATGGTGGTTGGAGTAGTGGGAGTAGTGGTGACAATAGAGGTGTTAGCAGTAGCGGGGCATAGGATGTGGCAACAGAAGGGAAGTGAGAAATGATGGAGAGAGTGGTTGCGGTGGTGGCGGCGGCGGTTACGATTGTTGCAGAGGATGGTTGTGTTAATAATGGTTGTGTGAGATGGTTGTGAAAATGGTGGTTGAGAGATGGGGATCATGGTGGCGAAGATGGTGGACGTGGTGGT
Organism: Crataegus laevigata; assembly: GCA_963580275.1. Lineage (NCBI taxonomy): Eukaryota > Viridiplantae > Streptophyta > Magnoliopsida > Rosales > Rosaceae > Crataegus > Crataegus laevigata. The sequence continues at coordinate 4,951,889 of OY756941.1, forward strand.
GGCCATGATGAGAATAATGGGGTGGGGAATTTGGTGATGGTAGTGGTGATCATGGTGACGGAGGTGCAGGTGGTGGTCATGATAAGACGGTAGGTGGAGGTGGCCATAGTGGCGCGGTTAATGGCTGTGGAGAATATGGTATTGGTGAAGATGGAGGTGGGAGGTGGGAGGTGGTGATGTCAAAGATGGTGGCGGTAGTGGTGAGGAGGATGATGATGGCGGTGGATAAAATGGTGATTATGGAGGTGGTTGTGCCGAGGGTAATGATGACGGTAGCGGTGGCATATGTGATTTTTTATTTTTTATTTTGGATTATAACTTTGTTTTATAGTGTATTTTTTATTTTCTATAATTTTAAAATTTGTTCTTGAAATTGAGAGAATTATAGAAAATTTGTTCTGAAAGAATAAGCAAGCACGGCGGCCTGCATTTGTCAACCATCTTTATTTAGAGTAAGCATTCTATTCCTGAATGCATAATTACTGAGGAATACAAATAATGATTGCCATGCACTGCGGCCTGTAACATGTTTTGTCTTCAAAGTGTAGCCAAAATTATATAATTACATGCATAACTGCTAACTAGATTCTAATTGATATGCAGTTTAACAGTATTTTTCTTCAATTATAAATGAGATGTATCATATTCGACTTTCTAATTAACCTGTCTTAGTTACTGACTCTGTTTTTTGCCACCTCACAATTGTGTCACTAATGTCAATAACTAGTAATGTTATTTTGTGCACAAACCAAAACAGCACTAGACTCTGACAAGAACAAGAACAAAGTGGGTTTGTGAGAGCAGAGAGATGGCAAATGGTAGAAAAGACCCATCACTTTTCATTCCACCCCATTTGGATAATTGGATGGCCATCCAAATCCAATATCCATTGGTTTCGTTGTGGCCTCTCCATTTGTTTCTGTCCACCAAGTCCTTGGTGTTTTTGGTTTACATATTAAGCTGTGAACCATGATTTGACCCCAAAGAAACAAGAAGGAAAAAGTGTATATAGACTATTCTGGTGGCTAAGTCAGCCGTCCATCTCAATCCGCCTGGATTCCACAATGAAACGATGAAAATGATTTCCCAATAAAGGAAAATGAAGCTTCCTGATATTATTTATTTTAAAACTTATCGATGATTCGTGTGTTGATTGAAAGATTGAAAAAGCATTTCCACAGAATCTTCATCGCTCAAATTTCTCCTGCGTTTTGTCGTCAAGCAAATGGGGTTGCCACTGACTGGCTACTTTTGGTTTGTACACTTCCATCGCTTAAGTTTATTCTGATCTTTCTGTTTGAGGGCTGCGACACTTCTAATTCATTTTTTGTGCGGGATTTGTGGTGGAGGGGGATGACCTTGTCCTCTTGAAAATCCAATGATACATGTTCGAACAATTAAAAAAAAAAAAAAAAACTTAACGAAAAGTTTCTGATACTGTTCACTTTAACGAAGAACTACATTTTTACACTAAAAAGTCAATTCTGATACTATTCACTTTATTATTTATTTTTTCATTATTTTTAAAATTCAAAGTTTTCAGATCATTTTTATTAGTTTTTTTTTTAAAAAAAATTAGAAATTATGAAAATAAAAATACCGCTATCCGCAGCGACCAGTCCAAGAACCAAGGCTCTACAATTTCGGCATTGGCACCTCTGTCGAGAGAGGTGGGGGAGGTTGACGAAGAGCAGTGATGTGAGGAGGTCGGAGAAGGGTGTTTGTGTGGGAGGTCGAATGTTTGTGGGCGGGCGTTCTTTTGCCGATCGTCAGTTTTTGGTTCTAATCTAAGTTTTCTAGTTTTCAATTGTTTAGACATGTATCCATTTGCTATAGGATCACTCATTCATTTCAGTCAGACTTTCTCCTCGAAGAGCAAAGCATTATTCTAATTTTTTTTACTGCTAACGAGACCACATATTTATATTACAATTGTATACCATCTGATGCATACAAACTACATACAATCAAATATATTATTAATAGACGATGACAATATGTACACATTACTTGTCACATGAAATTGTATACCAACTTGGTACAAAAATGTAATCTCTCTAATTTTTTTATTTTTTATTTTTTATTTTTGATACCAATGATATATACAAAAAATTATTTTTAAAAAAGCATACGAAAAGATACTCCACATTATAGGCAGACAAACAGACGTACAAGCAAAGCAGCAAAACTACAATTTTGGACATACAAGCAGTTTCCCCATCAGTTACACATACAAGCAGTTTTCCCGTCAGTTATTCATGTGGACAGGGACGCCCATGGTCAAGCACAATGTACAAGAAGGTAAAAATCATTTGGCACTTTGCCAAAAGTAAAAGGGACCACACCATCTTATCCTCACAGAAAAAGTAAAAGGTGTGATTTTTTATGAGGTCCATAATTATGTGGTTAGACACATTATGCCAACTCACCAAAATTATGTCACGTAACACATGCATGCTCGGATGTTCTAGATGAGCTAGTTATAATAATTTTAATATTTAATTTATCATCAATATAGTTGAAATTTTGTGTATCTAATCGATTGTGCAACCATTTAGTGAAACGATTTAAGGGTGTTTTTTTTTATTTATAGGTGCAAGGTTTTAAGATATTCTCATGTATAGCTAATTCGATATCAGATAATTAGGACTAATCCAGGACCTAGTCTAGTCTAAATTCATCATCTCTTAGTGTAGATATATATATATATATATATACATATACATATATTTTGTTCAAATAATAAATTAAATTAATATTAATATGTCTATAAAGAAAATCATTAGTTAAATGTCAAAATAATTCATGTGTTTTATCTTATTGGTCAATTTGATCCACATGTTTTTAGTTGGCCAAATTGATCACCGTGTCTACCTTTGTTTGTCTAGGATCCGTTAAAGGCCAATTAGAATTGACACGTGTCATGCACGTGAGAAAACAGAAATGTAGCTTCGTTGTAAACCCATTAAACCGGGGCAAGATCAAAGGATCAACGATGCCATCTCTTGTGCAAGGCAAGTGTCAATTTTAACGGTCCTTTAACAGATTGTCTAAGATTGACTAACAAAGTAAAAACAGAGATTAATCTGATCAAATTGAAAATGCAGACACCAAATTAACTCATAGAGTAAAATATAAAGACCATTTAGCCATTTAATAAGGACAATATGCAGACACCAAGTTCTGGTCCCAAATCAAAGATCCCAAGATTCAATGAATCCTACCCTGGAAAGGGCAACACAGCGTCATGCTAAACCAGAATATAAGGCAACCAACTTAGAACTACTCGGCATTTTGGGTTTTTTATTTTCTACTTCCAGATTCGGACAGCTCGAATTATGAAATGCAAAATCGTTAACCGAGTTAAAAAAAAAAAGAAATAAAAAGAAATAAAAGACTTGTAAGTGTGTTATATAAAATTTATAATTGTCCATTCTCATTCAAGCTCATTGAAAATGCTAATATAATTTTTTCACCCTATGGACATGACCCTTTTTGTTTCCCACCAACGGGGCAGATACTAACTATAAGCTTTTTTTAACAAAACTTGTTGTCTACTGATACTGTTAATTACCAGTTGACCATATGCTTTTAGGTATGTTAGTCAATAATTTTTTTTATATAAATAAAATAGAGAATGTGAAAGAAAATGAGGAAAGATGATAGAAAGAACAGGGAAAAAAATTCTAGTCCTCGATGAATCATACTTTCTGTCACAGAAGCTACTGTGGCTATTGATGCTACTGCAGCTGTTTTTTCATGTTCATCAAGGTAGGTTTTAATGTTGGGTGGGGTGGGGTGTGTGTGGGCTTCCTTTAATCATTTTTAATATGTTGAGTTTACAGTTTTTGCACTTTAATTTAGATTAAATCATGAGGGGTCGGAGTTTACTCTAATTTGAATCTTTAAATTCCTCAATCTAGCAACTATTTAAGGAAAAAAAGTTAAAAGCAAGTTCATGTGTATGACTATAAACATAGAACTTAAGTTGAAATGAATGATATATAAAAATTAGAGCATACAAGATTGGCTAAATTCTACAAATCAAACCAACAATAAAAATTAGAGGTTGGACATCTTTGATCATCTATGCTTGGGAGCAGGGAGGAGGTAAAAAAAAAAAAAAAAAGATAAACGTGAGGGATGAGAAGGAGGCATCGTGAGGGAGAAAGAGAAGGAAGAATATGTAACGTTTTGGAGGATGAAAGAATATTAGAGAGATTTAAATTCCTATACGTAATCCGATCATTAAGCATAAGATAATCTTACGAAAAAGGATTAAAAATCATCATAAATAAACAAATTAATAAGTATATTAATTATTTAATTAGTTAGTTTAGGAATAAATTTGACAGGAGAATAAAAATAAGCTTGATGTGTACAATGAGTCATTGGACCTAACTCAATAATCAAGCAAAATTGGACTATACCTCGTAAAGGCTCACAAAATTGAACTCATATATCAAATTTTCTTAATTTTTAATCACAACTTAGACACGTGCTCAGTCGTGATTAGTGATCAACGCGGGTGCAGCTGATTCTTTCACAGCCAAGTTCTATCCTTATCATAAACAGTAAAATTTTGATGAAAGGGGAGATATCTATATATAATTTAGGGTTTAGTCTTTGTAAAAAGAAAAAAAAAACACTATAATAAGTCGTCACACATTTACCAGTTATCACAAAATTGAAATGACCAGGCCTAGTAAAACATATTAAAAACAAGAAACTTGATTATTTAAATTAAACAAATTAAAAAGAAACTAAACTCTAAGGTGAATATATTGTTGTATTAAAAAAAATTGAAAGCAAGAATTTTCCTTGCCCCGATTGATAATAAAGCAGACTTTTATGTGATTCACTTCAATTCTTTCTTTCTTTTTTTCCTTCCCTAAATAGAAGATTTTCAAAGTGCAGGAATTTTACCCAGTTATCCAAAGGAATATAAAAATCGCCTTCCTCTTCTATAAGGTCTGGAATTATATAAGTCATTGGTTGATCTGGATTCGTGATCAACCAATTGCGGTGAGCGAGCTAGAAAAACCTAAACCCTTCATTGAGAAAAAGGTATATACATAATATAGTTCACTAGCTATATATATGTATGGAAGTGGAAGTAAGCAACGTGCATCTGAAACAGAAAGAAATGGGAGAGACAGACACAGAGAAGGAGATAGAAAATACAGACGACATACCTTTGGTTTAATAATATAGGTACTCTTTTTCAACTACTTCAGCTCTTCAGATGATGAGAGACTCCTCTCCCCGGCATCCACAAAAATGAAGACAACTCAGCTGTTGTTATTTTGGTAGCATATAGGAGTGTAGGTGTTATAGGAAAGCTAGCTAAAGCTTCTCCTTTATATTTAAACTAAAAAGGAGTTCTTTCTTTCTCTGGAGATGGATGGATTGGCTTTTTCTCAGCTTGGTTGTGTTTCTTTAAGAGAGAGAAGGACTGTGTTTAATATATATATATATAGAGAGAGAGAGAGAGAGAGAGAGAGAGAGAGAGAGATAGCTTTTTTAAACTATTGGCTAGTAAAAAGTTGGAAAAAACAGTACACGTCTCTTTCAAGTTTTCAACACACCATGCCTCTAATTTGAGAAAGGTTACATCTCATTTTATATTTTGTTGGAATAGATTAGTATTTTTAGGTATTTTATTGTTTGGATTTCTTAAGTTTAGTTTGGGCTTAGTCTGTTAGCATTAGGTTAGAGTTAGTTTATTATAAATAGGGTACTTTGTTATTCATTAAATATCAAGTTATTCACAATGTAGTCTTTTAGGGTTTATGTAGCCGTTTCGGCATTCTCATTTGTTTAATAAAATTCTATTATTTTGTAATCCTGTTCGTCGCACACTCTGATATTCAATTTGGTATCAGAGCAGGTTTGATCCTTCGAAATTTCATCTGCTTTGGGTTGATATCATTTTGTCGTCTTGTCCGTTTGCTTTCCTTTTCGTTTGATCTGTGGCTTTAGATTGTTGAGTTGTAGTTGCTAAAAAAAAAAAAAAAAAAAAAGTCTGTAGAAAAACTATGGCTAAAGCTGAGCCGCGTCGCATCTTCAACATGATCCGTCGTCGTACCACTTCTATCCGCACCACTGCAAACAGTTCCCGCCGCTGCTGCGCTTCACCCACCACCTCATGCATCTCAATATCCAAACTGACCAGACTCCAATGCACCCCACTGTTTCTTGCACTGCCTCTGATCTGACCCGCTACAAAATCACGCAGCTGACCTGCATCCGTCTGCAGTCGCACCGTATCCGCACCAATATTGTACTCACGATTTCGTACCCGCATCGAACTCACGGCCGACCATCAGGTTTGCTGTGCTTGTTTTGCAGGCAGGAAGAAGACCACGGAAGGAGACCTTCGCAAAGAGAACAAAGAAAAAAAAATTGGTTGCTGTTTGTTTTAGGCAATTGTTGCTGTTTGGTTTTGGCCCACACGGCCAAGGAATTGTTTTGGAATTGTTTTGAAAAAAAAATGGTGAAGCTAGTTTTAGGCCCACACAAGTTTTGGAATTGTTTTGTGGCCGTCATTTGAGTGTTTGGAATTGTGATCACTCGAGTGATAGTATTTGTGTTTGTTTTTCGTTGCTAGAATTGAGATATGAAAATCTCGTCTGTTTAGTGACGGGTTCTTTTCATACTCTCAACATTAGCCAGTTTCAACCAGAATCAGTTTGCCAGCAGGAATCAAGAATCAAGTCAAGTCAAGTAATCAAGAACCAGTTCGCCAGTCAAGTCAAGTCAAGTTAAGTTCGCAAGTTCGCTAGTCAAGTCAAGTTAAGTTTGCATGCCTGTCTGTCCGCCTAACGGAGCCAGTTCGCACATGCTTGTTTGCAAACCCATGTCGTATACCGCCATGAGTTTGACGGGGGGTGTTGGAATAGATTAGTATTTTTAGGTATTTTATTGTTTGGGTTTCTTAAGTTTAGTTTGGTCCTAGCCTGTTAGCATTAGGTTAGGGTTAGTTTATTATAAATAGGGTACTTTGTTATTCATTAAATATCAAGTTATTCACAATGTAGTCTTTTAGGGTTTATGTAGCCGTTTCGGCATTCTCATTTGTTTAATAAAATTCTATTATTTTGTAATCCTGTTCGTCGCGCACTCTGATATTCAACTTATTTTACACACTTTTAATTATTTTTATCTGTTAATTCTCTTCAATTCATTAGATCTGACAGTTAAAAATAAAAAAAAGTGTGTGAGAAATAAAATAAAATGTGTGAATATCACACCTCTTTGATGAAAGGATCCTTCCAAATCCATTATGTGGGAATCCTAGAGATTTCTACGTTTCAATCGCTCATCGTGTATTGTGCGGTGATTTGAAATAATTTTTTATTTATTTTTAATTAAAAAAACTGAAGTAAAGTTACGTGTGGATTCCTGAAGGATCCTAAAACTAAGGGTGGAATTTTTTGTCAAATTATCATACCAACCGTATCATACCAAAGTTATGCCAAAAAATTTGTACCATTAGTAATGGTATAGTATTTGAACCATACCATATATTTTCAGTACGATAATGATATTTAAAATCATTACCAGTTGTATACTGTACTGTACCGTAACCTTCTATTAATATTATATCATTTATTTATTTATTTATATATGTAATTATGTATTATTATCATTATATATGCATTTCTATATATTTTTTTCCTAATCATTTATCCAAAACTATCCTTTCACCCTCTAACCTTTACTTTCTCAATAAATAAACCTAAGCCTTTTCTGTTTCGACTTCATATTTTCACTCATATTTCCATGGACTTCATTTCTGTTGCTCCCATTCCGGTGACTCTCTCTCTTTGCAGTCCATCTCATCTTCTCCTTCATCAAATTGGGTTGTCTTTCTCCCTGGCTTTGTATATCAAGTTAATTTTTGTACAATTTTAAAGAATGTAGAGATGAAATTTAAGAATCTTTGTACTATTTTTTTAGGAATGTTGAGTTCTTTCAGCAATTCATTCATCTATTTACTTCTTTTTCTTAAATAAATCTCCATAAAATTCTCATAATTAATTAAAAAAGTTTTAAAAACCCAAAGAGAGTGGCCAAAACACATATGGGCCTTGAATTGGGTTGGAAAAAAGACCAAATTTTGGCCCAAAAGAGTGGTCCAAAACAAAGTGGTAATTACCATTACCATACCATGTCAACCGAACTATTTGGCATGCCGAAATTCGGTATACCGAAAATTTGGCACAGTAATGGTAATAGATTTTGCCATACCAAAAATTTAGTATGGTAATTTATACATGAGTATTGGTATGATAATCGTACCAATATCACCCTTACCTAAAACCATACCGATCAATTAATTAGGCAATGTAAACTTGAAATATTATTAATCCAAACATCGAAGTAATCGTAATTATGAACTATAAGAGCAAAATAATCTGTTGTCATATTAAATCAATTCCAGGACAACAATTGGCAATTGAATCCCCTACAATGAATATTAATTGTCTTTTGCATGTCCATCTTTAAATTGAATAGCCAAGGCAATAGGTAATAACATATTAGTATTTTTTTTCAAATAAAATAATAAAAAATAATTTTATTTATAATTTCAAATAGGATTTTTAATCAGTCTCGTTACTCCACATGTCATTATTTGAAAGTACAATTTTTAGTGATGGATTTCCATAAGAGTTTTTGTGACAACCCGTCCCGATATATTTATAAATTACGTAGCGAATTGACGGAATTACCCCTTCAGGGTTATGTACATATGCATGTGTTTTGTGTGAGGACCAATGGATGGTGGCCCTAAATAATTGGAGCCAATAGATATTTTGTTTATCCTCACATGTTGGATGGCTTTGGACCACACACATCCACCCTCACCTCTCCCATCACCCTCTCTCTTTGTCCATCACTCTCAAACTCACTCTCTCTTCACTCTCGACACACTCTCTCTCTCGCCATCTTGTACGAACACACCCACAAACCCATCTAAACTCAACAGATCGAACGAACCAACACCACCATTCGACTCCTGGAAACCATACGAGCACAGTGGTGCCATTTTTCAGGTAAGTTCTACGTCGTTTTCACGTCAGAATCACAAGCACCGATCTTGACACTATTCATGAACTTTTTGTTGGTTTATTTTTAGGACAATCTAAGCTTATAGGAAGCTTCGTGAGGTCCCAAGGAGGCTCGGAGACGTTCGTTGGAAGTGTTTGGACGTCGGGATCGTGTTGTACGACGGTGGTCGGTTTTGGAGATTTTTCCCGACGAGATTTAAGGCCTTTTTCGAGGTTTTTGAAGGTATAGACTTGTCCTACTCTTAATTTAGAGCACGTAGGAAGAAAATGGATCAAAATGGTTGAAAAACGAGAGAGATATAGCGAATTGAAAATTTTCCAGATTTCGGCGAACAGTCGCCGGCAACCGGCGACTCGCCGAAGAAGACAACGGAATATTCTGTCAGTTTTGACGGAATATTCTAACGGCGTTAACTGACGCCGTTAAAATTTAACGGAATATTCCCAGTATATACCTGACGGTGTTAACTGACGCCGTCAGTGTGCAAGTCACGTAGCCGCGCGTGGGTCCGTGTCGTCGCCGACACGTGGCCGAGCGTGGAGGCCGGAAAAATTACTCTAAAAATTTCGAGGTGTTCGTGACGTCGAGTAGGTCACGTTGGTATATCCAAATGCCAAAATTGAGCTATGTATGAGAAGTTATTTCCATAGTTACGTATATGTGCTTAAATAACGTATTTTTAGTAATTTCTCATATAGGTGAAACGTATTCCGAGGACGAGCGTAGCCAGGCTAGATGTGGGGGCTATGACCCAGCGACCTATCAGTGAGTGGGCAGCTATTTTTCTGTATAACCTATATATATATATATATAATGATTTTCCCAAAATCAGATTTTAAATGAAAAGTACGTTTTTATCGACATGCATATAACTTGATATTGATGCATGAGTATTCATATATACATTTTATGCATATGTTGGTGCCGAGGACGCCAGGTAAGTACCAGGTAGGTACATGTATAGTTGAGAAAGAACAGTCGATATATGATGAGATATGATGAGATATGATGTGATATGTTAGCTCACAAAACTACACATATTGTTAGTGCTCACGCCCAGAGATAGGGGCACAGTCTTTCACGTGTCGTTCACCTCCCGCACCGCATGCTCGCCTTGGATCCAAGTTAGGTGCACAGTCTTGTCGTATAGACCACCTTTGAGTGGATTCGACATGTAGGTGACCCATGTTCATTCGCACAGCCTTCACGTGATTGTAGCACTAGAGCATTTATATTGATACAGTGATGATGATGATGATGATGATGATGATATGATGAGGATATTGATGTATGTGCAGTAGATATATATAATGAAATTGAGATGTTATGAGCTATATGTACAGCCGAGGGCTGAGTCAATATCTAGTAGCGATATGATTATTGAAATGCATCGCATGACATTACTTATGAGATTCACATTAGCATTGAGATGCATTGCATGACATATTATGAGATACATTGAAAATGTTTTATGCTGAGAAAGGTTGTGATATATATGTACGTATTATTTTCTGGGAAACTATACAGGTTTTACGGATAGGGGCTATACTTTTTAGAAAAAAATGATTTTGAAAAGATTTGTTTTGCTGACCCACTCAATTTTGTTTTTCGCCCCTCTAAGTTCTAGATAGCTTGAGTACCCAAGTTGGCTAGCGAGGACCCTCCGGCAGTTCTGACAGACTTGCTATTATGTAGGACACCCGTTGGTGTATTTGAACTTATTTATTCATGCTTGACTGCACTTGACTTAGTACGCTCTGGTTATGTATAAGTACTGTATTAACACTTTAGCACAATATCATATCTAGGTTGCTAGTAGTTCGATTTTAATTGATTCGTACTTCGTTAATGATTCCGCTTTCGCACAGTGCACTTGGCTACGTCACACTCACGTGACGGCCAACACACCTTACTTTCAGGTACAGGTGTGTTAGTTTTATCCACTTGCGTCACGCCACGTGTCGTTATATTTTTAGAATCGTTGAGGATAGACTTCCGATAAGATTTTTAATCAATTACATTAAGCCACGTGTCACAATCTGTTTAGAATCTTTGATGATAGATTTCGATAAGATTTTTAACAAATCACGGCGTGTTACGTGGCATTATCTACAACATAATACTTTCTTTTTTTCTCCATGTAATCCATCACCCATCCTAAGAAATCACAAACCAAAATCAAAATCTCTCAAAATCTCTATCCGTATTTATAGTTTCTCTTTCCTTTTTACAATGTCTTCTTAAAGGATGTTGTGGGAAATCGATGAGCAGGAGAAAGAATTGTTTAAGCAAAGGGAAGAAATGTTCAATCTCCATGAGGGAGACAATGAGATGGAAGAGGAAGAGGATGAAGAGCGTAGAATGAGAGGTGACAAAGCAAGAAGCCAAAGAGCCTCACAGTCCCGTCGAGTCGTCCAAGTTGTGGTTGAGATTTCCAAGCCTAGGCATTTCGCAAACATTGATAGAAGCATGCAACGATGATGTAAGGATCTCTTGGACGATTATTTTGACTATAATTATACATTCCATGATGCATACTTTAGACATCGTTTTAGAATGCAACGACATTTGTTCAACAAAATCATGATTGCTGTTTGCAACCATGATTCTTACTTTGTGCAAAAGAATGATGTTTTTGGTGTCATAGGTCTCCTTCATGAGCAAAAAAAATTATTGCTGCCATGCGGATGCTTGCATATGGAGCATCTGCAAACCAAGTGGATGAGATAGTGAGGATGGGGAAATCAACCATTCTTGAGTCCCTGATGAGGTTTTGCTCCGCAATCGAATCTATCTACACGAAAGAGTACCTCCAAAGACCTACGGCAATGGACTTGCAAAGACTTCTAAAGAAAAGCGAGATGCGAGGTTTTCCTAACATGATTGGAAGCATTGATTGTATGCACTAGACCTGGAAAAACTATCCAAGTGCATAGTAATGAGCTTATGGGGACAGAAAGTGAGCAAAAAGTATCATTTTAGAGGCGGTGGCATCATTTGATCCATAGATTTGGCATGCTTTTTTTGGGGTTCTAGGAAGTGAAAATGACCCCAATGTCCTTGCCCAATCTCCAGTGTTTGATGAGGTTGTACAAGGAAAAGCACCAAAAGTTACGTATTGGATCAATGGACATAAGTACGACAGAGCATACTACTTAGCAGACGAAATTTACCCAAGGTAGATATCGTTTGTCAAAACAGTGTCACGTCTGTGAAATGAAAAGGAAAAACACTTTGCAAGATGTCAAGAGGGGTGTAGAAACGATGTGAAGCGGTGTTTTGGTATCCTCCAAGCTCATTGGGCGATTGTCATGGGTGCTGCCAGATTGTTTGATTTTGAGTCGCTTTGATCCATCATGATGACGTGTATCATTCTTCATAACTTGATTGTGGAAGATGAGTATGATATGATGCCATTGATGAATTTGAGCCAGACACGATGAACAATTCCAAAACACAAATATATTGTGCTCATGATGTCACTAAAGAACCTGTGCAACACGAGTCATTAGAAAGTGATGGACGTTATAATGAAAGCTTCATTCAACGATATACTTCACTCCAATCCTCATAATATCACAAAGCCTGACAAAGTGACTTGATAGAGCACTTGTGGGGATTGGAACAAGCTCAAGAAACTTAAAAATAAGCTTGTGGTAGAAGAAGAAATGTTGTTAGTTTAAATAAAGTACTCAATTAAATAAATACGAAATTACATAAAGTACCAAATTAAATAAATACAAAATTACAACCCAAAGTGATTTGAAAATTATGGGCTCCAATCATACAACAAATTCCTTAGTCCCTTGTTTTCTCATCAAACACTGGAGATTGGGTAAGGACATTGTAGTGCTAGGACCATCTCCACTTGCTTTCTCGACTCTTGCACGCCTCCTCCACTTTCTCTGAATTCCAAAAATATTTAGATTTTGGAGACTTTCCTATCTGCATGAGTGTTCATAATGTCATGATCTTGTTGAGCCCTTCTTTCTTCTTTAAGCTCTTCCCTTTCTTGCCTAAGTAGCTCTCTTTCTCTCTCATTAGCTTGAAATAATCTCTCAACAGCTGCAGCTTTTGCCTCATCTTTAGCCTTATCAGCCTCAAATTTTGCCATTTCCTGTGCCAAAGTCAATTCACCTTGGCGAGCAAGTTCTTCCATATATTTTGAATAATCATTCTTGAAAGAACTCCATTTTCTCTTTGAAGCCTTCTTACCTTGAGGCCTGAGTGGATAATGAGTCAACCTTGTCACTTGTTCAGGAGTCACTTCTAGCACTTGTTCTGTATCGCTTTCATGAACATGCGAGTCGTGATCTGGCGTAAAGTGGCGTAAAGTGTAGAGGGGTGTTGTACTTCTAGCACAACTCTGAATTTGGGACAATCTTTGACAATATTCCAACATTCTCACCGGTTGAATGATTTGTTTTTGTTTTTGGCATTATACCAAGCTTGTGCTTGAAATGTCTACAAAATGCGGGAGAAGAAAAAATTATAATTAAATTAGCTAATGTAAATTTGGGTTTGGTACAAACAAATGAATAATATATTGTTACCTAATCCGAGTAATTTTCCCGACTTCGAATATTAGCACTAGATTGTGCCAAGGCGTTTCTCCAATGAATAAACTCTTGCCTGAGTATACTCCAACGACTTGAGAGCGATTGTTTTCATTCTTTTGCCACCAATTTTCTCAAGAAAAAGGGAATGAATATTGCTCCCCATTTCCCACAACTGCATCTTTTTACCCGTAATCGAATCATGAGTAACTTCAACCCAACCAGAACATAACGCAACACCTTCAATAAGCGTCCAATTCATACATGCATCATTAGCCTTTTTTATTTTTTGAAACAAAAGTATATAGAAACTTTGAGAGAAAGATTGGAATGTGGTTGAAAGTATTTGAGAAAATATGAAAGTGTGACATAAGGTGAAAGATAATGATAAGGTATTTATAGATAAATAAAATAAAATATTTTAATTTTTTATTATTGATTTTAACATTTTTTTTATTAACTAAATTAATTTCTATCGTTGGATTACAAAAAATTTGAAATCCAACCCTCTAAATTATGACACTGGTACAACGGTAACACATCAGAATTTTTTTCTTTATTTTTATTTTTTAAAGTCGAAAAACATGGACCGTTGATATGAAATAAAACAACTCAGATTATGCCACGCCATCTAGTTGTTGGGGAAGTTTTAAAATTTTTGTTGACCGTTGGAAATCGGACGGTCTAGAAAAAAGAGCCGTTGAAATCCAACGGTCGATAGAGTGCAACGTTGCACCCAGCAACGACTACAGACAGCCTGGTAATGCGAGCCACATTGCCTGTAAATCCGATCAATGACATGCCCCACGTGCGCTTGTGTTGCACACACCTGACGCAAATTTGTTTATAACGTGGCTTATGTCAGCCTTACATCATACCCCCTTAGTCGCTCAGGCCTTGAATTTGTCCTTGAGCTGTCCCTCAGGCCTCTCTCAGCCCAATAGCCCGAATGAGCTGGAGCTGCCTAGGCTAGTAATTGGATTGCAAATAGGGCCAATCCCTCTGGCAATTGCCAATGCTGGATGTAAAATCTCATATCGACCAACGGATAGGGTGTGATATTCCTTATATGTACATACTCCCCTCCATATAGCACAAGGCCTTTTGGGAACTCACTGGCTTCGGAGTTCGTCAAAACTCCAAAATTAAGCGAGTTCGGGTGAGAGCAATCCTAGGATGGGTGACCCACTGGGAAGTTCTCGTGTGAGTTTCCAAAAACAAAACCGTGAGTGCATGGTCAGAGCCCAAATCGGACAATATCGTGCTACGGCAGAGCCGGTCTAGGATGTGACAGAATGGTATCAAAGCCACTCTGTCGTGTGGTGCAAGTGTGCTGACGAGGATGTCGGGCCTCTAAGGGGGGTGGATTGTAGCATCTCATATCAACCAACGTAGAGGGGGTGATGCGCCTTATATGTACATACTCCTCTCCATATAGCACGATGCCTTTTAGGAGTTCACTGGCTTCGAAGTTCGTCGGAACTCCAAAGTTAAGCGAGTTTAGGCGAGAGCAATCCCAGGATGGGTGATCCACTGAGAAGGCAATTGTGACACCTTAGCTCTGTGGTTCTCTTCTCTATAATGCCTCTATGTATTCTTTAACTAATGGTTTTCTTTATCTTCTCTTTATTATATTAACAGCGGAAAGGACACTCCAAAGTTTCGGTGCATTTCTTTTTTATTAATAATGCAAGAAGTTCTTTTCTCATTAAATAAACATTGGTGGAGAAATGTAAATGACAATCAATGTCAAACATTTTTTTGTTCGAATTGTGTAAACCAGCCCAAAAGTATGAGTATTCTAATCAAATTATAGAACATGTAGTTGGTTTTATTAACATAGTCGGAAAAATGAGTCATAATCGATTTGACGCAACACGATATAACAAAAAATAAAACTATAATCCTTGGCTAGAAAACAACTAGTAAACTCTAGCCATTTGTTTGGATAAGGGAAATACATTTGGAGTTTAGATAGAATTTATAAATGAACTTGCACCAATTTTTTGTTTGGATTTATAAATACAGAAATTTAAAATTTTCGAGTGAAAAAATAAAATTCAAATTTGAGACCTTCAATTCTCAAATTTAAATTTTATGTAAATAGTTGTCATTTTTTTTTTCATGAGTGAGTATAAAAAAAAGGAAAACTTTATACAAGTCCAATTTTTTTTAGCCAATAGTAGGAATAGTCCAATTCCTTAAATTTAATTATTTAATTATCAATAATTATCTATTCGATAATAAGATTTATTATAAAAACAAATTTCTTCCTAATTATCTCTTTGATTATTTTTTTATTTTTTATTTTTTGTTATTTCTTGGTCTTCCTCCTGCTTTAAACCCCATTTATGGATTTTATTTTTAATTTTTATAATCAACCTATATCATAGGTTAATTATTTTTATGTATCTATATGACATATTCTTTCTTATAATCAACGTGTCAATCACAGGTTAATTATTTTAAGTATCTATATGACATATTCTTTTTTCTAATCAACGTGTCACAGATTAATGTGTTTTGCTTGTAGGTATATTATGTTTTTTCCTATCTTTAAGTTAGGTTTCATATCTCGCTTACATGTATACTATACATTCATATATTTGTTACTTGAGTTAAGGTAGAATGTTTTGTAGATAATTTATGTTAGTATATTTGTCACATCTCGGCCCGGGCTCGACTCCGTCATAGCACGATGTCTGCTTTGGGCCCTTACCACACCCTCACAGTTTTGTTTTTGAAAACTCACACGAGAACTTCTCAGTGGGTCACCCATCTTAGGATTGCTCTCGTGAGAACTCGCTTAACTTCGAAGTTCCGACGAACTATGAAATCAGTGAGCTCCCATAATGCCTCATGTTAGGAAGAGGTGAGAATGTACATATAAGGCTTACAAGATCCTCACCCCTGGGCAATGTGAGATCTTACAATCCACCCACTTAGGGGCCCAATGTCATCGTTGGCATACTTCTGGCCAGGGAGTGGCTCTGGTACCAAATTGTCACGTCCCGCCCCAGACTCGACTCTGCCATAGCACGATATTGTCCACTTTGGGCCCCTACCACACCCTTACGGTTTTGTTTTTGGTAACTCACACGAGAGCTTCCGAGTGGGTCACCCATCCTGGGATTTCTCTCGTGCGAACTTGCTTAACTTCGAAGTTTCGACGAATTCTAAAGCCAATGAGCTCCCAAAAGGCCTCGTGTTAAGAAGAGGTGGAAATGTATATATAAGGCTTACAAGATCCTCACTCTTGGGCGATGTGGGATCTTACAATATTATTATTATTATTATTATTATTATTATTTTGTTATAAGATATTAATTAGATTTTTTGAAGTTGAAAAATGCATAATATTAGAAGATTTTAATTGATTTTTAATATTTTAAAAATATATAAAATGAGTATAAAAAAATAAAAACATGTAATTAGATAGCTAGACTTGCTCCTAAAGACCATCTATGTTTTTGGACCTAGATATAAAAGCCCAAAAAAAAAAAAAATTCAACCATGAGTGGCCATTATTGTCACTCCCACCACCACCGTCATAGCCTACTATCAACAACATCAACACCTACCATTGTCATCACTGCCACCACCACTCACCATCCACTTGTATTATGACATGTGAGTATCTCTTGAATCAAAGACAGAGCCAGTTATTGACTGCTCTGGGCTCTAACACACCCCAAGTTTTAAAAGATGAACTTTTTTTAATGTTAAAATAAGCATATTGTGGTCAAATTTTCACAAAACAATATTTTTAGCTTACCTCAATGCTTAAATTTCACTACATATTACAAGAAAAATAAATTAGCCTATCCCTATTAAAATTGCCTAGCTTTGCCATTGCCTTGAATACTCGATATATGAGAAAATCTATTCCATTTGTGATGTATTTGGGTTAGTTACATTGAATATAAGATGGGATAGAACTTGGCTGCTGAATCTTCAGCAGTCAAGTCCCATTCTATAAGATTTATGAATCACTTGTCACATCATATGGAAAAAAACAGAATTGAAAATGGTCTAATTATCTAAGTGTTTATGATAATTATGGAAAATGATCTCTTCCGGATTCATTATGTGGGAATCTTAGGGATCTCACATCTTAGCCGTTTATCTTGTATTATGAGATCAGTTTTCGTCAAGTACTATTTTTGTGTAATTTAAAATAATAAAAATTAAATAATTTTTATCCCATAATACACGATAAATAGTTAAAAGGTGAAAATTCCTAAAATTTCGAGTCCAAATCTTCTGCACCCAAAAACCCATGTGGCCTCTCTATGCCTTTGATTTTATTGAGCATGTCAACAGTCACACACAATCAAATCAAGCTTCAAGTTCCGAGTCCCAAGATATATTTAATAAAATCAAAAGTACAGAGAGTCCACAAGAATTTTTGAATGCAGAAGATTTGCTCTCTAAAATTTCCTCAAATCTAAATGGGATCATTTTCCTGCAATTATAAATACATGTCTAGAAACAGTTTGCCCATTATTCCCGACGAGTAATTACTTTTGTCCCTTGAATCAAAGACGGAGCCCGTTATTAACTGCTCTGGGCTCTAAGACCATCTCCAATCGAAGGGTCCAGAGGGCCAGAGGGCCGAAAATAGCCCAAAAACGGTCTCCAACCGAGGGCTAGGCCAGAGGGCTCTGGAATCTAGGAGGGCCCCACGGAATCGGAGAGGGCTGGCCACTTCCTGCCAGCCCCGGGCTGGCTATTTTTTTAAACTGTCGGAATTCCTGTCGGTTATAACGGACATGAATAATTTAGAAGGCAGCAATAGTGTCGATTATAACCGACACCAACAGTGTTTAAAACTAGCCGTTAGTTTCAAATGTTTTTATTAATTACTATTAGTGTCGGTTATAACCGACACTAATAATTTGAAAGAAAACTAGCCGTTGGAATTTTTTTTTTTAAATTTAAACCTTTTTTTTTCTATAAATATGATGAATCTCTTTCAATTCTTCACTTCATCTACAATATTTCCTTCATTTTCAATATTTCCTTCATATGTAATATTTCCTTCAATATTTTTTCAATATTTCCTTCAGTAATTTCCTTCAATATTTCTTCAAATTTTTCAATAGTTTCCTTCAATATTTTTTCAATAATTTCCTTCAATATTTCTTCAATATTTCTTCAAATTTTTCAATAATTTCCTTCAATACTTTTTCAATAATTTCCTTCAATTTTTTCAATAAAAATGGCCTCATCTGCAATGAAAGGTAGGGCTTGGACCTGAAAAGAAGATGAAGCTCTTTGCAGGGCTTATAGATGGGTCTCAGAAGATAGTGTGAGGAGGATTTGTCAAACAAGTGAAGGTGTTTGGACTCGTGTGTCCAAAAAATACTTAGAGTTCTACGAAGGCACAATTCCATCGAATACCCGAAACCATGAGAGTTGTTCTTCAAGATGGAAGAAACATCTTCATCCAGGTTTGAATAAATGGCATCAAACACTATTAACAGCCGCAAATAGACATGAAAGCAGCGCCAATTACTAAGACGAAGTTAGTGTTTTCATAATTTATTTTAAATGTTTATTTATATTACATTTAATTTCATGAATTAATTTCCTTTAATTTTTGTAATTATATTTTCTAGGTACGCCAAGCGGAGGAATTGTATATGGAGGGCAACTCAAAACCCTTTCAATTTCACCGTTGTTGGGAAATTTGTAAAGGGTGGGTATTATTTGAAGATCCACCTCAACGTAGAGTAGATCCAATGCCGGTGTTCGGAACTACGTTCCCAGTTGTAGATACGGATGAAAATGAATCTCCTACTCCGGCCTAAGGCTCTTTACCTAGGCCTATGGGACGAAACAAGGCTCGAAGGTTGAAGGAAAAGGGCAAGGCAAATGATAATTACGCTGCTCAACTTGAAATGGCGGCCTCATTGCGATTAATGGCGGAGCAAAATGCATGTGAGGCCGAAGAAAGGAAGTGTAGGCATGAACAACAGGCCAAACAAATACAAGAAAAGATGGATGATAAGAATATGGAAAGAAACACTTCGAATTACACTCCAATGAGTAAGACCTATTTTGATATGAAAAAAAAGGAAATTATGGCTCGGCGGCAATTGTTTACCTCTGACTATACTCCTACAACGACGGATGATGAAGATAATGTTGATTATCCATATTAAATTTAAATTGTTGTAGATTTTAAATTTAAGTTAATGTTGTTTTTAAATTTAAGTTGTTGTAGTTTTTAAATTAAAATAATAAATTATGTTTGGCCCTATGGCCCTTTGGCCCTCGGTTGGAGACGGTTTTTTGTGACAGGGCTAAAACGAGCCCTCTGGCCCTCGGTTGGAGACGGAGGCAAATATGGCCCTGTACTGTTCATTAAAATATTAATATCTTGGAGAATCTTGGAGGGCCAGAGGCCTAAAACGAGCCCTCTGGCCAGCCATCAGTTGGAGATGGCCTAACACACCCCAATCTTTAAAAGATGAAATTTTTTAAATGTTAAAATAAGCATGTTATGGTCAAATTTTCACAAAACAATATTTTTAGCGTACCTCAATGCTTAAATTTCACTACATATTACAAGAAAAATAAATTAGCCTACCCCTATTAAAATTGCCTAGCTTTGCCATTGCCTTGAATACTCGACATCTGAGAAAATCCTTTCCATTTGTGATGTGTTTGGGTTAATTACATTAAATATGAGTTGTATGAATCACTTATCATATCATTTTTAACATTACTCTTCAGAAAAGAGAAAAAAAAAACAGAATTGAAAATGGTCTAATTATCTAAGTGTTTATGATATACAATTATGGAAAAGGATCCCTTCATATCCATTATGTGGGTATTTTAGGAATCCCATATTTCAGTCGTTTATTGTGTTTCGTACGATCAATTTTCGTCCGGTACTATTTGTGTTTAATTTAAAATAATAAAAGTCAAATAATTTTTTACCGCACTTGTCACATCCCAGACTCGGTTCCGTCGTAGCACGATATTGTCTGCTTTGGGCCCCGACCACGCTATCACAGTTTTGTTTCTGGAAACTCACATGAGAACTTCCCAGTGGAGAGTGGCTTTGATACAATTTTGTCACAACCCAAACTCGGCTCCGCCGTAGCACAATATTGTCCGTTTTGGGTTCCGGCCATGCCCTCAGGTTTTGTTTTTAGAAACTCACACGAGAACTTCCTAATGGGTCACCCATCCTATGCATGCTCTCGCGTAAACTCGCTTAACTTCGGAATTCATCGGTGAGCTCCTAAAAGACCTCGTGCTATAGAAAGGGGAGTATGTACATATAAGGCACATCACCCCCTCTCCATTGATCGATGTGAAATGTCATAGCATAATACACGATGAACAGCTAAAATGTAAATTTTTTAAAGATTCCTGCACAATGAATACAGAGAGGAATCTTTTTCTACAATTATAAATACTTGTACAAAAACAGTTCGGCCATTATTTCCGACGAGTAATTACTTTTGTCCCATCATATGATGTATCACGTGCTTCAGCACATTAATGGACAAATCTTACCTCACATGCTATATGTGATTGTGTCACCCTATAGGTTAAAATAAAGATAGTGCTTTTCTCACATTTCTTCTTATCTTTTAAAATATAACACTTAATTTTCAGCAGACAAATTTAATGAAATAAAAAAATTTCAAACAATAAAAAGTAACAAAATATATGTAAACACTTAATTTTCTGCACATAAATTTAATGAAATAAAAAATTTCAAACAATAAAAAGTAACCAAATATATGTATACAATAAAGAGATATGCTAGTGCATTTTTACTCACCACCATAAATTATGGTGTATATTTATCATACATCTTATTATTTAACATGTGTTATTTCACTTAATCATAGTTTTTTTTTTAAAATTAGAAAAGAAACATTTATATTAAAGTTAATTATAATTAATTGAAAGGACACGTATTAAATAATGAGGTGTATAGTGAGTATATAGTGATAAAAAAATGCTCGCATTAACTAATGCTAATTGCTTTATAAGTCCTTTTTGTAGGTCAACAATTAGTTTATTATAAGTCTAAGCCACCCAAATGGCTGGACCCTTCGCAAGAGTTTCATAATAATGGGTCCCACCTTTACTAACTTTTGTTAGAGGTACGTATGTTAAAATAAGAGTTTGACACATAGTACTACAGTTTAACAGTATTTTTTTTTTCACTTGTACTTGTAAATAAGAAGTTTAAAATTCGATTCTTGCTAAAAGTAAATTTTAATCACATTATTATAAATTTATTGTGAGGCTCCTACCCATTAGTAGAGTTAATATCATTTGATCACAAAAAAGATATATAAGAGTTTTATCATTACATGTTGATCATCATTTAAGTAAAAATATCCACATATTTATTTTTAATTGTTACACATTTTTTTATTAATTTTTATTATTTGATTATTTTTAATTTATTTGATTCGGCGACAGAAAATTAAAAAAAAAGTGTGGATAATACCATCAAAAAATAATCCATTTGATAAGATTTGAGTCATCTACCAATTAGGAAAATTAGCAAACTTTTTTCTTTTTAATAAAAGCAATATTACTTTAAATTAATCAAACTTACAAAGAGAAATATACAAATACAAATTGCATAAAGATTAATATAAAAAAAACACAATTGTTCTAGTTAATGTGATTACCCTATTGTCTACAAGCTAAAAGAATTAAAAGAAACGCAATAAAAAAATAAAATAAAAAAGTGACTTTTTTGTTTGCTAATTGCTTAGAATAATAAAAAGTTAGGATAGTGGTTACATTATGTGTTTTTTCTTACCATTTGGCAGGATCCTTAATGGTATTTAGTATACATAATTGATTCGAGTAAGTGCGATTTCTTTTCCAATTTTGTATAAGACTTATGGTAATCGTGTAACATAATCAATAAGAAAGGTTCAACACTTTCACAAAAGGTAGCCACTTGCAAATTTTTATGGTACAACGTAGAACGCGAAACATGTGGATTAGAACTGGGCAAACATATGCTAAATGTAATCAAGATGTTGCACATAAAAATCCATTTTATCAGGTTCTTGAATGTCCAATAGATATTTGTATTTAATCGCGAGCATTAGAAAATATAAAATTATGACACTACAAAAAAACTTCGCTAGACAAAAAAGTTTTATCGGGGTCAAACTTGGTTTTGTCACCTAACGTTTAGCCGATGAAGCTTCGTCGGGAAAGATTAGTAAGGCAAAACATGTCGCTCGAAGTCTTAACCAACGAAATTTTGTTTAACCCAATGGATAAGTCGTCGGACAAACGTTGACTGTATTGACCCAATGAAATGTCTTGCCTGACAAGCATATTTCGTCGCTGGAACATAATTAAAAAATGTTATAAACTTTGACAAAAAAGTTGTCGGGTCAACTCTAAGGAACCAAAATTTAAAAAGTAATATAATGTTTGCTCGACAAAACAGTTCATCGGACTAACAATTTTTACTTTAAAAAAAATTTAGATAAATAAAATATTTAATTCTAATTATATGAATTTAGAAAACTATAAATAATGGCAACTTTTAAAAAATTATTTAATTACATTCAAAATAAAATTGTTCATGTATGAAAAAACAACTAAAGTTTAAGAACAGTTGTTAGTACCACTTCCTTTCTCTTGGCCGAAAGCATTCGGATTATATGGATCTACGCATGTGCAGTTGAATCAACATTCATATGCTTTCTAAACTCTAAACCAACAGCTAAAGTGAAAGAACTAATTGTTGAAGTTGGCACCCGAAGTTAGGAGATATGGTGTGTCTTAAAAGTTTAGGTGATTTTAGATGACAATTAGCCAAAGTTGTTTAGGCTTTTTCTGTGGCTTAGCTAAATAATTAAGACTTTGGGAGGTTATTAAATGGAGTACGTACTAAATTTAGAAATTGTAGTAGTTACCAGGTTGTGAAAGATCAACACACAGAATAAAGAAATTTCTCAGCGTGTCGTCCGATACATCAAGTGTTATAATATAAGTGGTTGAATTTTCATTTTTTTCTTCCAAAATATTCAATCATTTGTATTATATCACTTGGTATACTGAACTGTGTTTTTAACACACTGAAAAATCTCTTCACATAATAGATGCCAAGCTTACCAACTATATTATATCTAGCCGGATCCACTTCTATTCTATATACTCATTTTTTTTTATAAAGGAAGACGATATATATTATTGACTTGAAACCAAATGTTACATCATATCATGAATGAGAAGATCCTGAATAAGTAATCTTCAAACCAAACTATCACATTGCCAATAGAAGTAGCAAACTAAACCAATCTTGGGCTATATCATTACAAGTTATAGGAACGTGCAGAAACTTAGTAGGTTGTAGAGTTTCTGCAAATTGGAAATCATCCTGAGCTGAAAATCCCAACGCAGACAAATCACGTTAGTGGTCTCTGATGGCGGCAAGAGCTTGGGTCGAATCTAATGTAACTTTTCATTAATATAGTAACTTATTGCATGTGAAGAATGAGCTAAAAAAATTAATAATTGAGCTGCAACAAATTATTGTGATTAGGGTTTGGGTAACGTGGCATGACCACATGGTGCTACGTATTTATCTATATATAATTGTCTTTACATAACGATGTGGAAGTAGAATATAAACATTTGTGTTGGCTATGCCATTCCTCTTGAGTAGTTTAAAGTAATGTCCAATCCTGAAAATTTCACACCAATTTTTGAAAGAAAAAAAAAGAATATTAGTATTTGTTTTAATAAAGTTATCGGTGGAAGTGATAGGCCTTTCCTCTTGAGTAGTTTAAAGTAATGCCCAATCCTGGAAATTTCACACCAACTTTTGAAAAAAAAAAGAGAAGAATATTGGTATTTGTTTTAATAAAGTTATCGGTGGACGTGCAGTTCCCTATAACTAGTATTTTTTGGTTCTTATATTCACGTTTTATGATGTTACAATATGACATTAAAATTCGATGTTTGAATTACTGGAAAGGTTAAGTTACCCTATAGGCTATATCATCAAACTTTATCCCTAAAGTTGCTTAATAGTTGGTAGCACATATAACATTCTTAGTTGTTACCACCATAACATGGGGATTAAAGTTGGAGAATTATATTCAAACACCCCAAATTACTTTTCCTACATTTTTTTATTTTTTTTATTAATGATTAGTAGTGTGTAGAAAATATTAAAAAAATAAAAAAATGTAAAAGAAGTAATTTGAAGTGTGTAAATATAATTTTTATAAAGCTAGGGTAGGTGTAGAGTCTCAATACAAAAGAGGGTGGGGTGTGTGTATTTTGGCGTATGACAGTGCCGAGAACACATGATTCGATAACTGAACTCTAAAATCTCTCCGATATTAGGATTTTATGATAGTTTTCAAAGTGCATATGAAAAAATTAATAAATAAAATAAAATATTCTCTCCAAATAAAATTCTTTTTATATTTTTTGTCATTTTATAATTTAACATTAATTTTTACGTTAGTATTATAAAATATTGTGTCAACAAAATGAAATGGTTACATTTCTCTTATATGAAACCTGACCCTGAGGCGACAGCGTTTTTAATTCTGGAAAATGAAATGTCGGCTGGACTGTCTCTGTTATCATTACCTGTCAAAACCCTGAGCACAAACAACAAAGCTGTATATGTCAAACTGGAACGAGAAGAAAGAAAAATATCAGTGGGGTAACACTTCAGAAAATTTGACCTCATATAATTTATAGCGATGTGATATTCACACAATCTTTTTTATTTCTCTTACACTTTTTTGGATTTCGGCCGTTAGATCAGATGAATTGAAGAAGATCTAACAGACAAAAAATAATAAGGGTGTGTGAAAAGTAAAAAGAGGTGTGTAGCACACCCCTAATTATATAGAGAAGAATTGTCTGCTGCCCTTCTCATATCTTCTCCATACCTTCTTGTTTTGTACGGTCATGATTAAATCATGTTAGTATTTTATATTAATTTTTTAATAAAAATAATAATATAAAATATTAACGTGGCATAATCGTGACCATATAAACAAAAGAGCACGAGGAGAGTATAGAAATTGGAGGACAGACAATTCATCTCAATAATTATACAGGACAAAACACTTTTTATGTGCCAGAATATGTCGACTTCTGCACTCGATAACGAGTCTTTTTCGAATTTAGGGTTAATTGAGCCCGGCAGGCACTTGGGGTCCAAGTTCATGAATCATTTGTTGCATGATTGTATTTTCATGAAATTGAAGATATTATAAGTACAATTCCATATATACTAATTAATCAGTGGTTTAAATTAATTCAGAGATTAATTACAAAGAACATATAACTAGAATTGGTTGGTGGAAGTATACTGATGTTTCTTGTTAATTGATTGGTGCAACTGCATTTAGGTAGTATGTCCTTGTATGTAGTAATGTTTCACGTGTTATAATAGGAAGTTCTATTACAATGACAGAGTCAAAGTTTCAAGTTAGAAGGGGTTCTCTCACAAATGTAAAAGGAAAAAAAAACGATGCAACACCGCCAATGACTTATCTATGCAACAACGCAGCAACATGTCATCCATCTTTCAGTCGCCGTCTGGTCATTGTGTCATCAATCATCTAAAATCCAGTATTGATCATTTTCCTCTCTATTTGTCTCTTTCACAATCGTGCTCTCTCTAGATTTTTCGTTCGATTTTGATGTTAGTTTGCTCAGTGACGATGGCTTTGATTTTTCAATTCATCTCATTTCATCAGTACGTTCTGACCCTTACGTCTTAGGTTTGAAACTCCCCCTCCCCCTCCTCTTAATAATAATAATTGTTTTATAAAAGAAATCAATAAGTTCCAATTAGTTGGGAGCCGTGTTAATTGGCGAAGAAAAGAACCTAATAGAAAAGAGCTAACAAGAACATGAAAATCGCACATGGATAGAACTTAAAAGCAGAATTCAAGTTTGTCAACAACCACTAGCATCATGGGAAAAGATTAAACTCTAGGAGGACTAGCCCTATTGCCTATTTCTTCTCTCTCCCTCTTGTTGAGGTCCTAATCCCCTTAAAAATCTTTAAAAATTAGAGGGATAACTCTAGTTTTTTCTCTGTGAAAAAAAAAAATCAAGGTAGCCAGGGACCATTTTGGTCCCTTCATGGCTCTAAATAAATAATACTACAACATATTTAGGGATAACTCGTGATTATTTGGCTTAGTGAAACCTAGTGATCTTCTATTTTTATTTTTATTTGACTTAGTGACACCTGGTGAAAACTAAGAATCAAAATTTAAAGAGCTACCAAGCAAACCCTCAGTTAATTGAGCTGATGATAAACAATTTTCAATTAACATGTTAATTATGAATTCACTAAACACATTATATATCAATTATTCTTTTTTGTATGGGTAAGGAAATTTCACATTACAAATGAACTTTAAGTTTGATTGTTAAATATGAGCAACAAGAACATCGTAATGAACTGCTAAAACACTCTAGATGCACTACAATGACACAAAACTACGGACTTTCAAAATAATACCTTACAAGATGTCATTTAAAAGTTCTCTCAAATATATATATATGGCATCTAGTTTCAAGTTCTTTTATCTATCTTTTTTAGTGCATTCCTAAAAAAATTAGCTTAATTTCCAAGAAACTTTAAAATCCCTAGTTCAAGTTTAGGGTTATAGAAGTTTAAGCGTTTACCTCCACACATCTCCGTAGGCCTAGGACCCCCTTCCCAAAAAAAAAAAGCAAATGCTGTGGTAAGTGTAGAAACATACATGATGAATAATATGTAAGACAATTTTGAGGTACTACCTGAGTAGCTACTTAGAGCGTTATTTGCTCTCATTAAAATGATTTTGCTAAAGGATTCTTGCCAAACCACTAACATGATACAACAATTAAAGTTTAATAAGCAACAAAATTTGAAGCATTCTGTGACGATCTGTCCTGAATTATTATATATATTTTCTCCCCGATTGTGTAAAGTGACAAATATGCCCTTGTTGGCTTGGTGACGTGGATGTACATATGCATTTCTAAATTATTTTTCTCGTTGACGTAATTAAATCGTACTTGACGTCACAAGTGCGTCGACGCGAGTTAGGGCCGAATAGGATTCGTAACGAAAAAGTTATGACGATTAAAGAACGAGAATGGATAGAAATATATTTTTAGGGTGGATTATATCTATTCTTGTCCACCAATCATTGTAGTTCCTATATGTTCTAGCCAAATCAGGTTTTGGGCATTAGTTTCTTTGGGCCATTTAACATAACTCTCTCCCTCTCTCAGGGCGGCCATGGTATTTTCTTCTTTGGCCAATCCTATGACACACACACACACACGTACCACCCTTCTCCCTTTCCTTCATTCTTGATTTTTCCTTCCTTCCGTACACCCGAGACACCCAACCTACAACTATTATAAAACCTTCACGGATCTAGTTTTTGGAAGCCACCATCCTCCTCCTCTCAAGTTCACAATCTCAGTCATACCCTTAGATTAAAGAAAGGATGAGTTTTCACTAGGGAACCAAAAGCTCCGACGAGGAGCAAGTTTGCTCAGATGTGATCGCTATCAATTCAGGAGGTTCTAAGGTTCGAAGGAACTTCTAATCAACTTAATAGGGACCCTGGACTAGTTTTAGAGTAGTTTGGACGTTAGAGTAGGTGGTTTTGAGAACTTCCAGTTTTGGCCGGAGTTGTCGAAGGTTTTTCCAACCATTTTTCGTATGATTTTGGACTCCTAATAGGTACATATAGGTTCTATTCTTCAAGAGCTTTAAATGCATATAAATTTCATGGATTTTGGTTGAGAAATGACAAAGTTATAAAGCTTTGAAAATTTTCCAGTTTTCGGGGAGTGCAGACGGTGGCGGCGGATGATAAAGTCTGACAAGGTCCACTGGAGAAGAAGAGGAATATTTCGTTAAAGTTAATAGAATATTCTAATGACGTTAAGGTACCGTCAGTTATCTTTAACGAAATATTTCGTCAAACTGGTGGAATATTACTAGTGTCGTCAGTTACATGGACCGCACATGCCTGCACGTGGCCAGCGCATGTGACCTTGCCTTGACCGGGGCGTGAGGGCGCGTTCGGCATCTGAATTTTTTTCTAAAAATATGGGAGTGTTCGTGTTATCGAGTAGATCACGTTGGTATATTCAAACACCCTATTTGAGCAACATACGAGAAGTTATTCCTAGGTTTTATATATGTGTTATCGAATTAACGTTAAATTAGTTGTTTTGCATATAGGTGAGACGTACCCTGAGGATGAGCGTGGATTGGCGAGGCTAGAGGGCTACGATCCTGCTACTTATCAGTAAGTGGGCTTTTGGTTAGAGCATGTGGTATCAGAGCCACTCGGTAGTCATTGAGTTATTCTTATCAATTTACAAATCCAGTACTTGTTCTTACATCCATTTTCCAGATAGCTTGTAAGCTAACTCCTTCTGTGAATTTTCTGTGTCCCCGATCCAAACAGTAAGGCGCGTTGTCCAAACAGTAAGTCCCGAGGTAGAGGCATGAGCGGAGTGCATGAGCGGGAAGGGATATAGCTAATAAGCATTAGAGGTTTGCTTTATAAGTTTTCTGTATTTTGTGTGTTTGAATCTGTGCTTTATGAGTAGATTGTTTAGAAGTAATTCTATGGCTAGCAGTAGCTCTCATATGCATTTGGACAGCATACCTGACATAGTTAACGAAGAACAAAAATTTGATTTTCAAACAGACAGTAGTCTAGGTTTTGGTGATTGGAATATTCCAAAAATTTCTTCAAAAAATATTTATAAAAAGAAATGGGCAGTAGCCTCTTTTAGATCGGAACACCATATTAAGACTGTAGAACAAACCTACGCTCTTAGCAAAGACCGAGAAGAATGCCAACTCTTCTCACCCCATCAAATTAAGAAACATAGAAAAGATGGTCATAACTTCATGCATATAGGGTTAGTCCAGGTTGCAGTCAAACCTTTAACCCGTAGAGGTCTCAACACCTCAATGCTCTTGTGTCTTCGTGATGCAAGATTTCTGAATTTCAAGGATAGCATTCTTGGAATGGTTGAGTCCAGCCTTTCCAATGGACCTATCCATTTCGACTGTTATACAGACCTCACATTAAGCCTTTCAGACCCCCATATCTTGAAAGCTTTAACACTTAACACTCAAACTTCAGGATATCATGTCCTTGAAGGAACACAGCCTTTGGCACTCATCTACCGTATCAATTAAAAAGTAACTGGTACGAATATGAACTTTCAGGCTCTTTCCAAGAGTCCGAAGGATCATACCATCCTCATTCAATCTTCTTTAGAGAACGCAAACATCAGTGTCCCGAGAACCATTAGGTGGTCAGATATCAGTCTCCCTGCAGAATGGTATTTGATTAATGATAGTAAACCAGTTAGTATCCAAAACGACCTGGTCGATCTTGACAACATCGAACAATATTTCGATGGCACAGTCAAAATCAATGTCAGTAGACCCATTAGGAAACCCATAGTTCCTACACCTTCCATGTCGGGAAGACATTTTTTCTCTGGATCCATGTCATCCGATAGACAGGGTCAGGATAAAGAATTCATTGCTTCCTTAGCCAATAGGAAACTAAAGTCCGTAGACACCAGTTCCTCTGTCACCCAACAAGAGTTAGTAGACGACCTTATCCAACTTAAGCTCCAGTCCTTAGAGACCAAAGCTCAGGTTACCAACCCAGTCTACCAACCCAACTCCTCTAAGACAGAAGAACCAACCTCCCCTACAGAGTCTGACTTTGACGCTGGTCAAGTCAATGCTCAGTTGTTAGTTTTGAATAAGCCATTCAAGCCTAATAACAAAAGACTCAATAGAGACATAGAAGCTGAAGAAAACATTCCTCGAAGGAATATTTTCAGAAGCAAATACACCCAGGATGAAAAGCTTGAAATTTACCATAAATGGAAAGCCTTCATGCAAACGATCAGGACAGAAGTATTTTTCTTTGATTATGTTGAAAAATATTATGAACCTGAACAACAGCAATTAGAGGTAATAACCAAACAAAACTGGCTTAAAGAAGACAAAACAATTGTCTCCTCAAGTCATCCACCTCAAGAAAAGATCCTAATCACCACAGCCAATACGCAGATACCAGCCACTCCCTTTAAAATCCCAAAAGACGATGCTAGTGTCAAACCTGTCATAGAACAGAACAATTACACTAACCAGAGTCTCCACACCATAGGCAAACAGTTAGACAAAATCGAAAACAAAATCGATAGGTTGTCTGTACCCAAGCCTACCCCAAGTGAAAAACCTTTGGTTACCTTCCAAGAGTCTCCCTCACTTCAAGTGGCTTCCATATCCCAAAAAATAGACCAAATGCTCGCTGAGATAAAGCCAGACAAAGGAGTTCACGTGATTAATCACGATAGAGAACTCGACTCATCACAATCCTCTTCGGAACAAGATTCAGAAGACGAGAGTGCTAATTCTATCCACAAGATGGAAGAAGCCTTTCAGAGTCTTGAACTCAAGAGAATTAACAAAGGAATTAATCCCACTTCTCTCACAAAAAATTGGTATCCCAGACCAACTCCTCCTGACCTCCAGTTCGAGGAAAGGAATTTCCAAAACCAATTCTCAGTATCCTCTGATAAACTCTATGAATGGAATATAGATGGCTTATCAGAACAAGAGTTACTAAACAAACTCCAACACATCTCTATGGTTGCTAATAGCTACATTACCAACCATAATCTAACACAGACCCAAGTTGTTGACCTTTTGGTCACTGGCTTTACGGGAATGCTTCATTCCTGGTGGGAAAAACATCTCACTGAAATCTCTCGAAATGAAATCCGTAATGCGGTCAAGAAAGACGAGGAAGGAATTCCTCTCTTTAACGATCAGATCGGACAGGGTATCCCTGACGCGGTCAACACTCTTCTCTTCACAATCATAGAACATTTCATAGGTACTCCCTCCAACGTTACCACAAGAATCCACGACCAACTGAGTAATTTAAGGTGTCCAACCTTAAGTGATTTTAGATGGTACAAAGACGTTTTCCTCTCACGAGTTATGCTCAGAGAAGATAGTAACCAGCCTTTTTGGAAAGAAAAGTTCATAAACGGCTTACCCAATATTTTCGCCCATAAGATTAGAACGACGTTAGTAAACGACGATGGTATTATACCATATCATACTCTTACTTATGGTAATATTATTAATATTATCCAGAAGGAAGGGTTGAAGATGTGCATTGATATGAAAATATCAAGGCAGGTCAACAAAGACAAGGCCATAGCCAAATACGAACTAGGAACGTTCTGTGAACAATACGGTCTTCCTCCCGTAGCACCTTTCAATAGGAAAAAGCCCCATAGGTCGGATAAGTTTTCTAGGAATCCAACCAAATACTCCAGTAGGAAGTACCACAAACGTAAGAAACCTCAGTTCCAACCTGATACATTTTACGAAAAACCAAAATCCAAATGGAAGAAAGGAAAGAGAAAAATCTCTGGAAAATTCCATTCCAAAGACAATAGTCAAAAAGGAAAATGCTACAAGTGTGGCAAATTCGGACACTATGCTAATAAGTGTAGAGTCAAAAACACCATCAACCAACTGAAGATCTCTGACGAAGAGAAACTTCATCTCATCCAAGTTCTGGAACTTAGAGACACAGACCATAGTCAATCAGAAGATGATATGGACTTATCCTCTTCTGACCCCAACTCTTCTTCCAGTCCTTCTTCGCCTGACATCAAGCTAGGTTGTACCGATGTTTGTTGTAAAAAGGTTTCAGTTCTTAGTAAGCAAGAGGAACATGAGACTCTCCTCCTCGAGTTAATTTCCAAGGTCGATGACCCTGAACTCAAAACTTTCTATCTCAAGAAACTTAAGAAATTAGTTTCTTCAGATGACACCGGCCCTAGCCAACCTCAGTCATCCCAGAAAATCTCTCTTAGCACAACCCTAGAAAGGTTTAGTAAGTCTAAGAAAGAAGTCACCCTTCAGGATCTCCATAGAGAAGTCAACAAAGTCAAAGACGAAATTAGATTTCTAAAGTCCGAAAACCTAGAAATTCGTACACAGCTTAGTAAAGTCCAGACACAGGCTTTAGCCAACCATGATGAAGGACAGGATAGCTCTTCTTCATCAGACCATCATTCAGGATCATCATCCTCATCTAGGACTCCTTCCCAACAAAACCTAGTCCTAGGTCTCCTAGACAAAATTAGGCTTAGAAAATGGTATTCAGTAATGACGATAGTAATCGATGATTTCCAGCTTAAAGCAATTGCTTTGATAGATTCAGGAGCAGACTTGAATTGTATTCAAGAAGGGTTAATACCTACTAAGTATTTTCATAAATCCAATGAAGTGCTTAGTGCTGCAAATCAATCTCCAATGCAATTAAAATTCGAAATTCCCAAAGCACACGTCTGCCAAGATAATGTGTGTTTCAAAACGCCATTCGTTCTCATAAAAAACATATCAGATCCTGTCATATTAGGATTACCTTTCCTAGCCCTCATCTATCCTTTTAAGGTCCATCATGATAGGATTACCACCAAAGTCTTAGGACAGAAAGTTACCTTTGAATCCTGCCTAGAGACAGACCTTAGGAAACTTAGACGCCTTCAACAGGATAGTGTTTCACGATCCCTAAGCATCATCACTAATAAGTCTAATCATATTAATTTCCTGAAGGAAGAAATTAATCACAAACGAGTTGAGGAACAACTCAAGCAAAAGTCTTTGGCTCAACGCATTTCTGAATTCCAAGATCATCTTATCAGAGAAGTTTGCTCTGATATTCCAAACGCCTTTTGGCATCGCAAACAGCACATTGTTAAACTTCCTTACATTAAGGAGTTTAATGAATCCAAGATACCTACTAAGGCTAGACCTATCCAGATGAGTCAAGAAGTAATGGATATCTGTAAAACAGAAATTCAGGATCTTCTTTCCAAAGGAATTATCCGCAAATCCAAGTCTCCTTGGTCATGTCCTGCATTTTACGTCCAGAAGAGTGCAGAGTTAGAAAGAGGGTCTCCCCGATTAGTTATTAACTACAAACCTTTGAATGCTGTTTTGGAATGGATTCGATATCCAATCCCCAACAAAAGAGATTTGATTAAAAGGCTTAATAAAGCAACTATATTTTCAAAGTTTGATATGAAATCAGGTTTCTGGCAAATTCAAGTTCATGAATCTGATAGATATAAAACTGCTTTTGTAACGCCTTTCGGCCACTATGAATGGAATGTAATGCCTTTCGGTTTGAAAAATGCTCCAAGTGAATTTCAAAATATTAGGAATGAGATTTTCAATCAATCTAGTCATTTTACAATTGTTTATATTGATGATGTTCTTGTTTATTCACAATCAATAGATGAACATTGGAAGCATTTACATTTGTTTGCTAGGATCATTAGATCAAATGGATTGGTTGTGTCAGCCGCTAAGATTAAGTTGTTCCAAACCAAAGTTAGGTTTTTAGGATACAACATTCACCAGTCTACCATCCAACCCATAGACCGTGTCATCCAGTTTGCAGACAAATTCCTAGACCAGATCACTGATAAAACCCAACTTCAGCGTTTTCTAGGTTCTTTGAATTATGTCTCCGAGTTTTATCCTCACCTCCGTCAGCAATGTAAACCCTTGTTTGATAGACTTAAGGATAATCCCCCAGCGTGGTCTCCCACTCATACTTCCATTGTCAAACAGATTAAGAACCATGTCAAGACATTACCTTGCCTTGGCATTCCAACTCCCCACTCTTTCAAAATAGTGGAAACTGATGCTTCGGATATCGGTTATGGAGGTATCCTCAAACAAAAAATTTCTCCAGACTCTCCTGAACAAATTGTTCGTTTCCATTCAGGTGTATGGAATTCTGCACAAGCTAATTATAGTACTATCAAAAAAGAGATTTTATCTATTGTATTATGCATTAGCAAATTTCAAGATGATCTTTTAAATCAAAAATTTCTCATTAGAGTTGATTGCAAATCCGCAAAACATGTTTTACAAAATGATGTTCAAAACATTGCATCAAAACAGATTTTTGCACGATGGCAAGCCATATTATCAATCTTTGATTTTGACATTGAATACATTAAAGGCAGCCATAACTGCATTCCAGATTTCTTAACCAGAGAATTTTTGCAGGGGAAGAATGACTGACAAACAGAAAAACCCTCAGGATTCTCAAAAGGGCAATGCCCAACAAAGAAGGCTTCCTCATTCTCTTTCACCACCACCAAAAAAGGAATCTATTCCCGGTTCCTCGGCCTTAGCCATCACAAACAGATTCACTCCCTTAGGATCAACCGTAGGAAATATCCGACCCAATTACCAACAACCTCGACCAAACTACCAGTCTGCTTTGGTCCAGGATTATGATCCATATGCTTCAACTTACCGGCAATCGCCATCTCCAACTCCCAGCTTCACAAAAACATCTCCTTATATCCTTAAGGAACCAACAGAGTATCTCTTCTCCATCCCCAAAGACTTTCGTCACAACCAGCCACCAGACCAAATAGCCAGAAGGGTTTTCCCTCCAAATTTCCATTACCAACCTTCAGAGATTCATAAATCACTCCACTTTTACACTGCCATTTTCTCTGAGACATCATCTGTTTCCATCAAACCTATCTACTCCACAACCCACAAAAATAAACTTCTTTATCACTCCCTATCCATTGGAAAATTCCTTACAGAAAAAGAATGGGACATCCCCTTGTATCAGACCAAACCCCTTCACAGCAATATTTTACCCATCCATTTCAGTAACTATAGTTATTTTGATTACATTCAAGCATGGACTAACATTTTCTTGCATCAGTCAGAAGATTTTAGCCATTCATGGTTTATAACCATTGACAAAGGTTTCAGACTTAACTTTCCAGCATGGTTCAACCGTTGGTGGACAGTTCATGGCCCTTATGCCGCCATCATTCCAGACGAGCTCATGGAGGTTCTTGAGCAATCCTTCAAGATGAAGTTCGATCGCAGTCGCTTCGACGAGGACATTCCACTGCTTGCTCTGTTCATGTTCAAGTACAAGGTTTCTTGGATCTTTAGATGGACTTACCAGGCCGAAGCCAAAGAAGTCCATAGACAACGCATGGTCAAATGGTGGGACAAATTCAACCACAAGAAGATCATTGAGGTGGTCCTTCGTGATTTTCCCATCACCACCAATGAAGGCCCTGCCTTAGCAGCCCAATCAACCCAGGTCTTGCCTGCAGCCCATTCTTCTGATGATCTACAGCCAGATCCCTTCAACATCCAGTCCTTATCGGACATTAGTCCAAGCCCATCTCTCAAGGGTGTTACCGCCAGTTCTTCCAAGTCCAAATCCAAGTCCAGCTCGAAGAAGAAGCAGACCAAGTTGGACCTGGCCCAAAGACTCCTTGCTGAAGCAGCCCAGTTACAGCAAGACGATTCTGACTCCGAGTCCGAAAATTCTTCAGATGCTTCATCTCAGCAACCCGTAACTAATTGGGCCGACTCAGTCTACAGAGACTCCCAAGACCCATTTAGTCTATAGTCCATTAGGATTGTATTTTCATTTACAAATACGTAATCATTTCATCTTGTAAGTACGTAGAATCCAATAGGATGAAGACGGTATCTCCAGCACCGAAAGAAGCCTCGTCAGCAGCAATCATTTCGGGAATCATCTGCAGTAGCAGACAAGTCACTATTCATGAATAGTAAAATTGACTTTTTACTATTCATCCATCATGATTCACCCGCGTGAATCCACAGGAACCGACAGCATCTTCTGCTTTCGGCTCTTTCCAGCACAGGCACATGCCACTTGAGTCCAACCGGGTTTCCCGCTCCACCCTCAATCATTCCTCTTGGCCTATATCCAGAGGAAGTCGAGGAATTCTAAAGCATCCTTCTCTTGGGAGAAACAGGAGCACCAATTCTCATCAGAAAACCAAACACTGTAAACACTATCTAGATTAGGAAGAGAGAGATGCCTGCGAGCTCAATTATCTCTGCTTTCATTTTCTAATCGGCAATAGCCGTCATCCTTTGTAAGTTACAATTTTAAGTTTTAATAAAAACTTATTTTTCATCACTTACCAGCATCATTAATTTTAATTCATTATCTTCATTATGCAAATTATTTTCCATATCTGCTTAATCTTCATCATGGTTTGTAACCTCAGATTTTTATCTCTAATTTTCTGTTCTGCTTCCGCACCAGCAATAGCTAAGCCTTTCGGTAAGGAAAGCTGCCATGTGGTATATATATATATATATATGCTTTACGATTCCCAGAAACAGTTTTAAATGAACTTATGTTTTAAATGACATGTCATGAATGCATTACATTTTTAGTATTGCATTAGTATAATTATGCATTATATTGAATGATGCTATGGAGGCTTAGGTAAGCTTCAGGTGAGTACACTATGATAGTATTGGTTGCATTGTATATTGTTATGCATTTAGAGCTTATTATCCTGCACCTCGATGTTAGTGCTCCTGCCCGAGGCCAAGGCACAGCCTTCACGTGATTGTTCACATTCCACACCACACGCTCACCTTGGATCCAAGTCTAGTGCCAGCCTGTCGTACAGACCATAATAGATGGTTCCCACTCGTAGGTGACCTGTGATTCATCGCACAGCTTTCACGTGATCGTAGCACTTAAGCATACTTATTTACACCCAGCCTGTCGTATAGGTTACACTAGGTAACTCCGACTCATGTGCAGGCATAAGTTGATGAGCTATAGGTCCATCCGTACAGGTCACGTTAAGTGACTCCGACTGGCATATTATTTTACATTGATTCATATGACCTGGCTTACACATTTTATTGCTGAACATTTTGACATGGCATACATCTGTTTTCACTGCTTCTGAGCATTTTTTGTTTTCAAAAGCTTTGTTTTTGCCCATTCACGTTTTATGTTTTGCACCTTTCCAGGTCCTAGCTAGCTAAACCTCTCTGTGGTTCACGAGGGCTCTCCAGTGGTTCTGATGATCTTCTAAATAAATGTAAGGATCTTATCTATATTTTGTATAATTAGTACATAGTTTGTTGGACTGCACTTTATGTTACCTATGCTCTGAATACTTGTATTTGGTCTTGTTCACTTCCACACACTTATATATATGTTATCTCTAGGCTAAATAGGTTTTAGTTTTAGTTTTTATTTACTCACATTTTATTTTCACTCTCACTTTTGTTGTACACTTGGCAACGTCACCCTCACATGACGGCCAACATGCTTCGATTCCGGTCGGGGTGTGTCAGTTTGGTATTAGAGCCTAGGTTTGGCAATCTTGTGTATTTTGTTGGTGTTCTAATTATTTTGATCTCTTATGTCAGAACCATGCCATGTTATAGAGAGCCACGTACTTCCATTGAGTCTGACTTTCCTGATTTTGGTCAATTGGGTGAAGTAATTGCATATGCTATTTAGTCCTCACTTCGTCCTCCTCAGCGGACTACTTTGGAAACAGTATCTCACCTTCAGATTAATAATTTCTTGGGCATTGAAGGGGTTGAGAAAGCCGAGCTGTGGCTTGATCATCTTGAGAAAACTTTTACAGTTGTGCAACATCAAGAGACCCTTACAGACGACAGATGGGTCGAGACAGCCACTTAATTTTATGTTATGAGGCTACATCCTGGTGAATTCAAGAATCCCGACCATTGTCATTTGAAGATGCAAATAATTGGGAGGTGTTTACACAAAAGTTTCAAACCAAATTTATACCACCAGAGTATCTGGATCACAAGAGGGACAAATTCTCGAATTTGAAGTAGGGAAAAATGTCAGCCACAGATTATCATTGGAGGTTCACAGATTTATCTAGGTATTGTCTGGAGATTGCTTCCAATCCAACTAAGATGCTCCGACATTATAAGAATGGTACTCGTAAGAAGTTACATTCTATGGCGACTTCGACTCCCTGTTCCACGTATCAAGATTTTTTTGAGGTATTACTCTGAGCTGAGGACTCTAAAAATGCTCTAGATGATAGTGATGAGGAAAAAGAGAAAGATAATAATCAGAAGAAAAAAATAATAATAATAAAGATAAAGATCAGTCATCTTATGATCCTCGCAAGATATAGAGTTTTAAGCGGAGTGGTACTAGCTCTGGTTCATCCAGTAGGGGCTTGAGTTCTACGGCTCCATGGAGGGGCAGCTGATCCTCAGGAGGTTCCCGTTTTCAGATGCAGAGAAATGCGAACAGTTCTGGCGCTCCACTTTGTAATAAATGTTATAATCGTCATTTCGGGAAGTGTAGACAAGGTAGCAAGGGATGTTTCACTTGTAGTCAGATGGGGCATCGAGCTAAGCAGTGCTCGCAGAATCAGCAGAAACCTCAGCCTCATACCCTACCACCAACTGTTCATCTTCAGCAGACTCAGGGGCCTCGTGGTTATACCCTGACAGGTTATGGTATTGTTTACCACTATTAGAGGGATGTAGCTCCGTATTCTGGTGGAGCAGTATCTAGCTGATCCGTATTATTAGAGTGGTTATCCACCATATCAGGAAGGTTATACACCACATACACCGTATCAGGGAAGTGAACCACAGTGGTATCCTGGAGGACAGTCCCAAAACCTTGATGTTGCCTCTAGTAGTGCTGGTTTGACGAGATAGCCTAACTAGCCTAGTTAGAGGTCGAGGAGGTTGGCAGCAGGCACAGGACCGTGTTCACCATATCACTTTCCAAGATGCTCAGAGTAATCCTGATTTGATTTTGGGTAAGTTGAACATTCTTGGTCACTTTGCTAGGGTATCAATTGATGCAGGTGCTACATACTCTGTTATTTCTCATACATTTACTCAAAAGACACAGCTCTACCCCCACACCTCTCGGTTATGAGTTAGAGTTTTCGATGCCTAGAGGTGAGAAATGTTATCAAGGATGTCTTGTTCTAGTGGAGGATGTCGTCATGCCAGCTAATCTTGTTCCACTAGATGTGGTTGATTTCAATGTCATTTTAGGCACGGATTGGTTACACTATAATCGTGCTTAGTTGGATTGTTATCAGAAGACAGTTACTGTCTATCGGCCAAGCTTGCCTATGGTTACTTTTGTGGGCGAGCGTAGTGGACTGAGACACGGTGTTATTTCTGCCGTGAGGGCAAAACGACTATTAAGGAAAGGTTTTCAAGGTTATTTAACTCATGTGGTACTGAACGAGGATGCTTTTACTCCACTAGATATTGTTGATTTCGTTATCATTTTGGGCATGGATTGGTTGCACTATAAT
The DNA here is from genome assembly GCA_963580275.1 of Crataegus laevigata. NCBI lineage: Eukaryota > Viridiplantae > Streptophyta > Magnoliopsida > Rosales > Rosaceae > Crataegus > Crataegus laevigata. The sequence goes on from OY756941.1 coordinate 4,991,770, forward strand.
CATGCTCAACTGGATTAATTACTTTTCATCGGCCCGGCTTGCCTGTGGTTATTTTTGTGGGCAAGCGTAGTGGACTGAGACACGGTGTTATTTCTGTTGTGAGGGCGAAACGGTTATTGAGGAAATGTTGTCAGGGTTATTTAGCTTACGTGGTACTGAACGAGGATACTTCTACTTGTGTGGAGGATGTACGAGTAGTCAGACATTTCCTGATGTTTTCCTTAATGATTTACCTGGACTACCTCTACATCAAGAAGTAGAATTCATTATTGATTTAATTCCAGGTATAGATTTTATTTCCTTAACCCCTTATCGAATGGCTCCAGCTAAGTTGAGAGAATTGAAAACTCAATTGCAAGAATTGGTTGATAAGGGTTTTATCCAGCCGAGTACTTCTCATTGGGGAGCTCCAGTTTTATTTGTACAAAAGAAAGACGGGAATTTGAGGTTGTGTATTGATTATTGAAAACTGAACCGGGTAACGATTAAAAATCATTATTCGTTGCCTCGTATTAATGATTTGTTTGACTATCTTCGAGGTGCCTATGTCTTCTCCAAGATTGATTTGAGATTTGGGTATTATCAGTTGAAGATTAGGAGTGAGGATGTTCCGAAAACAGCATTTCAGACTCGATATGGTCATTACGAGTTTCTCGTGATGCCATTTGGGTTAATGAATGCACCAGAAAATTTAATGGACCTGATGAATCTGGTATTTCAGCTGTACCTCGACATGTTTGTCATTGTTTTTATTGATGATATTTTGGTGTATTCTAAGTCTAAAGCGGAGCATACTAGACACCTCACTTTGGTTTTGAAGAAGTTGAGGGAACATCAGTTGTATGCTAAATTTAGTAAATGCCAATTCTGGCTGGATCAAGTGTCATTCTTAGGACACGTGATATCAGCCCGGGGTATTCTGGTGGACCCTCAGAAAGTAGTTGCAGTAGAGAATTGGGAGCAGCCACGGACCGTCACCGAAGTACGAAGTTTCTTCGGCCTAACAGGTTATTATCAGCGTTTTGTTAAAGATTTTTCAACCATAGCTTTACCATTGATGAGGTTGACCAGAAAGGGAGTTAATTTCGAGTGGAGTGATGAGTACGAGCAGAGTTTTCAGTTGCTGAAGTATTGTCTCACTTATGCACCTGTTTTGGCGCTTCTAGACGACATTGGTAACTTCGAGATTTATAGTGATGCTTCTTTGAATGGCCTGGGTTGTGTGTTAATACAACATGGCAGAGTAATTGCATATACCTCGCGATAGTTGAAGCCTCACGAGATGAATTATCCCAAGCATGATCTTGAGTTAGCAGCTATTGTTTTTGCCTTGAAGATTTGGAGGCATAACCTGTACGGGGAAAAATGCAAGATTTTCACAGATCATAAAAGCCTCAAGTACATTTTCACCCAGAATGACCTTAACCTTCGGTAGCGGAGGTGGTTAGAATTGCTCAGTGATTATGATTGCACGATTGAGTATCACCCCAGTCGTGCGAACATAGTGGCAAATACACTTAGTAGAAAATCGCGTGGCCGACTTAATGCTTTGCATGCTTACCGTATCCTTCTTCTCACAGAATTGAGGTGTACATGAGTGAAATTAGATGTGGAAGACCAGGAAGAAGCTTTACTTGCTAGTTTCCAGGTCAGACTGATTTTGATAGATCGTGTGCTCAAAGCTCAAGCAGATGATCCGGAATCTCATGAGCTAATTCAGGCAGTGTCCAGAGGTTAGAAGAAAGATCTCAAGATTCGGAGACCTGATGACATGTTCATGTAGGGAGATCGGATGTACGTACCGAATATAGTAGACTTAAAGAAAGAAATTCTTGATGAAGCACATATTTCAGCTTAATGCATCCTGGGAGTACCGAGATGTATCACACCATTCGACCCTTTTAATACTGGCTTGGTATGAAAAGAGAGATTGCTGAATATGTGAGCCGTTGTGCAATCTGTCAGCAAGTCAGGGTAGAGAGGAAGAAGCCTTTTGCGTTATTGCAACCACTTCCTGTACCTCAGCGTAAATGGGAAGATATTACCATAGATTTCTTATACAAGGTTCCTTATACGCGAAATGGTTATGAAGACATTTGAGTGATAATTGATCAGCTTACTAAGTCAGCACACTTCTTACCTGTTCGAGAGAACTATTCTTTGAGCCGATTAGTTGAACTTTTTATCTCAGAGATTGTAAAGTACTACGGTGTGCCGGTTAGTATTATTTCTGATCGAGATCCCAGGTTTACTTCTAAGTTTTGGGTAGCTTTCCAAGAAGCTATCGGTTCTATAGTACGGCTTATCACCCACAGACGGACGGGCAATCTAAGAAAACCATTTACATGCTAGAAAATATGCTTAGATCCTCAGTGTTGCAGTTTGAAGACCCTTGGCATAAGCGTTTGGCTTTGATTGAATTTGCCTATAATAATAGCTACCATTCTAGCATCAGCATACCACATTTTGAGGCGCTCTATGATAAACCTTGTCGTACTTCTCTATGTTGGTCTGCAGTTGGCAAAAGGGTGCTAGTGGGCCCTGAGATTGTGGATGAGACTACACAGAATATTCAGTGACTAAAGCAAACCTGAAGGCGGCCTAGGATCGACAGAAGAGTATCGTCGATAAACATACCACTGACGGAATATATAAAGTTGGAGATTGGGTATTTTTGAAGCTGTCTCCATGGAAAGGCGTGGTACAGTTTGGTAAGAAAGGTAAGTTAAGTCCTCGCTACATCGGACCGTATTAGATCACCAAATGATTCGGTGAAGTTGCCTACATACTTGAGCTACCTCCAGAACTATCAAATGTGTATGCCGTTTTCCATGTGTCTATGTTTCGCCACTATGTCTCTGATCTATCGCACGTGATCCCTCCTCAACCACTGGAGATTAACCCAGATTTGACTTACGATGAGGAGCCGGTGACAATTTTGGATTGGAAGGATAAGGTTCTCAGAAACAAGACTATGCACAAGGTAAAAGTCTTGTGAAGGAACCACTTAATCGACGAAGCCACCTGGGATACTGAGGAGCGTATGCGAGACCTGTATCCACATCTGTTTTATGAGTATTGATGTATTGTTGATGTGTAAAAATTTTGGGGACGAAATTTTCTTAAAGGGGTAGACTGTGACAACTCGTCTCGAATGGTTATATATATTTTCTCCCTGAGTGTGTAAAGTGATAAATATGCCCTTGTTGGCTTGGTGATGTAGATGTACATATGCATTTCTAAATTATTTTTCTCGCTGAAGTAATTGTATCGTACTTGATGTCATGAGTGCTTCGACATGAGTTAGGGCCGAATAGGATTCTTAATGAAAAAGTTATGACGATTAAAGAACGAGAATGGGTAGAAATATATTTTTAAGGTGGATCATATCTATTCTTGTCCACCAATCATTGTAGTTCCTATATGTTCTAGCCCAATTAGATTTTGAGCATTAGTTTCTTTGGACCACTTAACATAACTCTCTCCATCTTTCACAATAGCCTAATCAGGGACATGATATTTTCTTCTTTGGCTAATCCTGACACACACACACACACACACACACACACACACACACACACACACACACACACACACACACACACACACACACACACACACACACAAACACGTACCACCCTTTTCCCTCTCATTCCTTCTCGATTTTTCCTTCCGTCCATACACCCGAGACACCCAACCCACAGCTATCATCAAACATCCATGGATCTAGTTTTTGGAAGCCACCATCATCCTCCTCTCAAGTTCACGATCTTAGTCATACCTTTAGATTGAAGAAATGACGAGTTTTCACTCGGGAACCAAAAGCTCCGGCGAGGATCAAGTTTGCTCCAACATGATTACAATCGATTCACGAGGTTCTAGGGTTTGAAAGAACTTCTAATCAACTTAATAAGGACACTAGACTAGTTTTAGAGCAGTTTAGACATCGGAGTATGTGGTTTTGAGAAGTTCTAGTTTTGGTCAGAGTTGTTGAAGGTTTTTCGACCGTTTTTGGACTTCTAATAGGTACGAATGTGTTCTACTCTTCAAGAGCTTTAAATCTATATATATATATATATATCATGGGTTTTGGTTGAGCAATGACAAATTTATAAAGCTTTGAAAAAAATTTAGTTTCCGGCGAGTACAGATAGCGGAGATAGTGGCGGACGAAAGAGTCCGGCAAGGTCCACAGGAGAAGGAAATTTTCTGTTAAAATTAACAGAATATTCTAACGACATTAAAGTACCGTCAATTATCTTTAACAAAATATTCCATCAAACTGACGAAATATTCCTAACGCCATCAGTCACATGGACTGCACGTGCCTGCGCGTGGTCGGTGCATATGGCCGTGCCTTGACTGGTGTGTGAAGGCGTGTCCAGCGTCGGAAAAGTTTTCTAAAAATATGGGAGTGTTCGTATTGTCGAGTAGATCACGTTGGTATATTCAAACAACCTATTTGAGCAACGTATGAGAAGTTATTCCTAGGTTTTGTATATGTGCTATTGAATTAACGTTAAATTAGTTGTTTCGCATATAGGTGAGACGTACCCTGAGGACGAGCATGGATTGGCGAGGCTAGGGGGCTACGATCCTGCTACTTATCAGTTAGTAGGCTCTTAGTTTTCGATATATATATGCTTTACAATTCCCAGAAACTGTTTTAAATGAACTTATGTTTTAAATGCCATGTCATACATTTTTAGTATTGCATTAGTATAGTTATGCATTATATTGAATGATGTTGCGGAGGCATAGGTAAGCTTCAGGTGAGTACACTATAATGGTATTGGTTGCATTGTATATTGTTATTCATTTAGAACTTATTATCCTGCACCCCGGTGTTAATGCTCCCACCCGAGGTCTAGGCACAGCCTTCACGTGATTGTTCACATTCTGCACCGCACGCTTACCTTGGATCCAAGTCTAGTGCCATCCTGTTTTATAAAACACAATAGGTGGTTCCGCCTCGTAGGTGACCCGGGATTCATCGCACAGCTTTCACATGATCGTAGTACTTGAGCATACTTATTTACACCCAGCCTGTCGTACAGGTCACACTAGGTGACTCCGATTCGGGTGCAAACATAGGTTGATGAGCTATAGGTTCAGCCATATAGGTCACGTTGGGTGACTCCAATTGGCATATTATTTACATTGATTCATATCACCTGACTTACACATTTTATTGCTGAACATTTTGACATGGCATACCTCTGTTTTCACTGCTTCTGAGCATTGTTTTTTTTATATAAGTATGTATTACTACTTTCTGGGAACTATATGGATTTTACAGTGATGTGTTAGTATGTTTAGAAAGAGAAATGTGTTTTCAAAAGCTTTGTTTTTGCCCACTCACGTTTTCTGTTTTGCGCCCTTCCAGGTCTTAGCTAGCTGAACCTCTCTATGGCTCACGAGGACTCTTCAACGGTTCTGACGATCTTCTAAATAAATGTAGGGATCTTTTCCTTGTCTTGTATAATTAGTACATAGTTTGCTGGACTGCACTTTATGTTACCTCTGCTTTGAATACTTGTATTTGGTCTTGTTCACTTCCACACACTTATATATATGTTATCTCTAGTCTAAATAGGTTTTAGTTTTGGTTTTTATTTACTCAAATTTTATTTTCACTCTCACTTCTGTTGGGGTATGTCAATTCCCTTAGAAATAACTTGAATAAAAAGGACATGTTTATTCAACTGAAGTATACAACCATTTATATTACCGGATCGGGTGAACACATAATTACCGGATTCTAAAATTTCTCCAATATTAGGATTTTATGATAAAATATAAACATAAATGATAAGAAGACTCTCTCTCAATGTGAGACTCTTTACAAACGCTATGCTACTTCACAGTTTAACATTAATTTTTGTACCAATATTATAAAACATTTTACCAAGAACATAAGATGGTAAAGAGTTCATAAATAATTTTATTTTTGAGAATCTCTTTAGCATTTCTCAAATATAAAACCTTAGGAAGCGAAAGCGTTCTAATTCTGGAAAATGCAATGGTCGGATGGACTGTCTCTGTTATCACTACTTGTCAAAATCTTGAGCGCACACAAACAAAAAACTAGAACGAGAATAAAGCTGTATGTGTCAAATTGGAATACATGATGAAATTTGACCGCATATAATTATATAGAACAAAACATCTTTCATGTGCCAAAATATCAAACAGAATCCTCTTCGGATCGTTTTGGTGAGAATTTTGGAAATTTGTAAATTGTGTCCGTTTATTGTACATTATGCGGTCAGTTTCTATTAAGTACTGTTTATGTTTATTTTTAAATAAAAATATTTATAATAATTTATGACGACACGATGTACGATGAGCAGTTAAGATTTATAAATTTCCAAAATTATCACAAAGAAGATCCAGCGAGGATCCGGACTTCCAAAATATGTCGACTTCTGTACTCGATGGTGAGTCTCTTTCGAATTCAGGGTTCATTGAGCCCGGCCGGCACTTGGTGTCCAAGTTCATAAAATCATTTTTTTCCTGATTGCATTTTCATGCAATTGAAGATCTTATGCGTACAATTCCATATACTAATTAAACAGTGGTTTAAATTAATTTAGAGATTAATTAGAAAGAACATATAACTAGAATTTGTTGGTGGAAGTGTACTGATGTTTCTTGTTAATTGATTGGTGCTACTGCATTTGTATAGTACGTCCTTGTACGTAGCAACGTTTGTCGTGTGAGAAACGACAATTTCATAATCTAAATTAATGATACTTTAACATGTATAAAGATAACTTATGATTATTTGGCTTAGTGACACCTAGTAATCTTATTATTATTTTTTAATTTGGCTTAGTGACACCTAGTGAAAACTTAGAATCAAAATAAAAAAAAGTTACCAAGCAAACCCTCAATTAATCGAGTTGATAATCAACAATTTTCAATTAATAGGTTGATTATAAATCCACTAAAAAACATTATATATCAATTATATTTTTTGTGTTTGAGTAAGGAACTTTCAAATTACAAATGAACTTTTAAGCTTGATTGTTGACTATGGACAACAAGAACATTGTAATGAACAACTTGTTGGAAATTTTGAGTAGAAATTTTATTGTCCCACATTTTTCACTACCAAAAAGTTCCCTCACTTTATAAGATTTTGTCTCTTATAGAAAGTGATTGGTGTGATAGACCATAAAGAATAAAATTGAATTCAATCTCAGGTTGGGCTTTGGAGTGTACTAACAAAAGATGGGGTTGGGCCTTGAGGATCTAATAATTAAATTCTTTAATTAATTAATTTTTTAATATCAACATACTCATCTTTTCAGATGAAGTCTGAAGTGATGAAAGAACGCCAGAGAGCAAAACACCCATCTGAGAAGATGCTTCCCAACAGATGCATCACATTCTCATACCTGTTGCGAACATGCATAATGACACGCCCCGACCCCGATGTCCTGTAGGCATCGGGGTGGTCACGTGCTGGCCGACACCCGAAGGGTGACGAAAGCCATTTAGAGGGTATAAAACGAGAATTAAGAATTTAAATTACACATTTAATAAATATTTCAGGAACGTGTTCAGAACATACATCTAATTAGAATTGCTTACAAGAAAGAATATAAAGCTTAATACACAAAGAGAATAGGTCCTACACCGAAAGGACTCGAAGATGCCAGTGCGGAAGTGCCTCTACGCCGGGATTGTATGCCTCGAATCTAAGCCCTGAAGGGGGCGCAAAACAAAGGTGAGTGGACCAATTTGATATACATATAAGAAAACAGTTATCAACATACTATCCCCCAAGTTTTATGAAAACACAATTATATCATGATAAACATAGGTTTTCTGAACCTAGAATGCCGTGCAATATTTCATGTCCTGACTCATCATGCAATATCTCAATTCATAATTCGCATACTATAATCATATTCATAGAGGAATAATCGCTAGTGAATGTCCAATATAAACGCTTCAGGCCCCATGCCGGCTCCCCGTCCCTGAGCATACAGTCAGAGGAAACCACACTGCAGGCCCAATGCCAGCTTCCCGTCCCTGTACTCAAAAGTCAGAGGTAACACACTCCAGGCCCTATGCCAGCACCATAACCGTCGCCCGGGATGGACCGGAACCCTATCCCTACATCCCGTAGCGGAAGTGGACCTAAACCGTCGTCCGGGATGGACCGGAACCGTATCCCTACATCCCGTAGCGGTAATATCATAACTATCGCATATACATTTATACACTATCAGAACTATCGCACATACATCATTCTCATGCTATCATGCTTTTCATACATGCAATTCTACAAATAAAACATGTATTTTTAGAAGGGGTCCACTCACAGTACTTAGCCGTCCAACGCTGCACTGCTAGCGAATCTAGAACAATCCCAAAAGTTGCCCCTAAGCACATAGAGGGTACAACTTAGTCAAACTCTATTCAAACGAATTTATTTGGGAAAACGGACTTCAAAAACGGGTCCAGGACGTCGAAATTAGCCTAGGAGGGGTCCCGAACGGAACCCGAAAAAGTCAACCGAGAAAGTCAACGTTGACCGTTGACTAGTCAAAGTCAAAGTCAAAGGTCAACGGTCAAGGTCAAAGTCAACCGTTGACCGGGTCAACGGTCAACCGGGTCGGGTCAACGGGTCAGGGTCAACGGGTCAGTCAACCCGGGTCGGGTCAAGGTCCACGGGTCAACGGGTTTGGGTCTGACCCACTAGGGTCTTGGGTTTTGGGGTTGGCCCAATAGGGCTTCTGGGTTAAGGGTCACGGGCCCAAAGGCCCTGGTTTGAATGAAGGCCCAAGGCTTATAAGCCTTGGGTTTGGGCTTCTGGGTTCAAGGCCCTAAGGGCTTTTGGGTTGGGAATAAACGGGCCCAAGGCCCCGCACAAAAAGGCCCGAGGCCTTTGGATTTTTACATAATTAAAAACAAAAACCCAACGGGTCAATGTACTGGGTTTGAAGGAATTGGGCCTAGTGCCCAATTAATAAAAGTGGCCCAAGGCCCTAATTAATTAGCTAAACAGGAAATAAAATAAATAATTAGAATAAACAAAACGGGCTGGGCTATAACGGGCCTAAGGCCCGTGGGGTTTGGGTCTGGGTTCGAAACGGACCCAAGGTCCGTGGGTTATCGGAAAAGGCCCGAAGGCCTGGGTGCGCCGGGGAAGAACACCGGAGCTTCCCAGCTCCGGCCGACCTCAACCCGGGGTTCTAGACCCCGATCTACATACCAAAACGACGAGCGAGACGAGAGGGATAGATTGGTACCTTCCAATCGGCGAGGAATGGCCGGAGCTGCTCGGAGAAGTCCTCGGAGCTCGCGGTTTCGCCGGAGAAAATGGGTGCAGGCACCCCATCACGATTTCCAACCTAAAACTCGCAGGATTTCCACTAATTAGCTCCTAATTTCTAACCCAAACATGAATAGAGTGAAAAAGGGAGACGATTTGGGCTTACCTCGTCGGGAAATTCAAGGGGAACGCCGGGGGGGGGGTTCTCTGGGCTTTTCCGTTCGTCGCGAAGTCCACGGGGGAGAGAAAAAGAGACGCGAGAGTGAGGGAGAGGACGAGGGTGCGTGCGTCTGAGCGTGCTTCGAGGTGGTGAGGTCGAGTGAGAGAGGGAGGGAGAGTGAGGGTTACGGGAGAGAAGAGAGGGCTCGAGAGGGTTGAGAGACTGAGGGAGACAGCGAGGGAGAGAGAACAGAGAGACAGAGGAGTGAGAGAGAGAGCTCGGGGGGGGACCAAACCGGGTGGGCCCAGTGGGCTCACCATTTAAGAACCCAAAACAATTTTAAATTAAACAGGGTTTGAGGACTAAATTGAGGGTTTATAAAACTTTTTGGGATTAAAATGAATAATAGAAAATGTTTTGGGGATTAATTTATAGGTTTTAAAATAAATCGAGGGGCGGGCGTGTCACATAAACCTATTATCTATACATCTATCTGCATGACATTTAGAACACAGAAAAATAAAATTCTTCTTCTACAATCCCAAACACTCTTACTGAGAGAACCACAAAGAAATTCACCAGAAGTCAAGTTTTCCAATGCTGGAATTCTAACTTAGATCGTTGAATCCTGGTGAAGCAAAGGTTCGTAGAACTACAAATACTGAGTAGGGACAAAATTTTTATTTCAAGGACATTGCGGTACACAAGCCTTGATCTTTAATTATTCTGTTTAATATTATTTCATTTTGTTCATGCTCTGTTAAATTATTTATTCGCAATTATTATTTATTAGCATATATAAATTTATCATTGACTGTTGATATTTATCCAACAATCTTGAAACAAAAAACATGGATCGACAATCTGCAAATGTGAATGGCACTATGCCGAAATAGTCTGAAAAGCCTGAGAAATTCAAAGGGCTAGATTTCAAGAGATGGCAACAGAAGATGTTTTTTTTCCTGACAACCATGAATCTCGCTCATGTTGTCAAGGAAGAAGCTTCGAAGTCTAATGAGAATCCAATAACGAAAGAGACTGTTATGGCAACTGAAGCTTGGAATCATTATGAGTTTTGTTGCAGGAATTATATTCTGAATAGTTTGGATGACAATCTCTACGACATTTATTCTCTATGCAAGTCTGTAAAGGAGTTGTGGGAATCCTTGGAGAAAAAGTATAAGATTGATGATGCCGGTTCAAAAAAATTTGTTATCGGTAAGTTTCTCAAATATACTATGGTGGATTCGAAATTTGTTGTCTCTCAGGCCGAAGAAATTAAGAACTTGATCTATAAATTGCACTCCGAGGGATGCGAGATCAATGAGCATTTCCAAGTTGGGGCGATAATTGAGAAATTGCCAACTTCCTGGAATGACTTCAAATTTATCTCAAGCACAAGCATTATGAGATGAATATGGAGGATTTGATTCTGAGGCTACGAGTGGAAGAAGACCACAGAAAGTCAGACCGTTCTGGTGGGTTTACTGCTATTGAAGCCAATGCGACTTATGTTGAGGGAGGAAACTCCAAAGCCAAGCCAAAGAAGAATAAGGCTCCGAAAACCAAGCAGTTTGTACAATTTGCCTTTGTTTCTAAAGGCAAGAATCTGAATAAGATTAAGGGCGCCTGCTATGTGTATGGCAAATATGGTCACAAACCACAAGATTGTTATCATCGCAAAGATGGAAATCTTGCCAACGGAAACAAAAACAACCATGCTAATATGGCAATCACTGATGAAGAGTTGGCTATTATTGTGTCTGAGGTCAACATGATCTCAAATGTGAGTGAATGACTGATGGATACTGGTTCTACCAAGCAATTATACACTAACAGAAATCTATTCACTGAATACCATCCTGCTACACATGGAGAAAAGTTGTATATGGGCAAGTTTTCTTCATATGCGATGGAGGGCAAAAGTAAAGTGGTACTCAAATTCACACATGGGAAGAGTCTGACCTTACTGAATATGCTGCATGCAGTGGCGGATGCACTAAGGGGCAAGGGGGGTCAGCTGACCCCCCGAACTTCAGTGAACGTCCATGGACATCTTAGGTGCTGACCCTCCGAACTTCGGTGAATGTCCATGGATGACTTGGGTGCTGCCCCTTTAAAGGTTGGAGTTGCCCTTCATATATGTCATTCAACTACTTGATAAAATGCATTAGAGAGGTGTTGCCCCTTTATAGTCTAGTCTTAATATTATTTACCTCTGGCTTGTTTGTTGGCAAAAAAAAAAAAAAAAAGAAGAACAAAGTATAAAACTATCCAAAAATGCAAAGTAAATGAAATGGTGATCTCAGAGAATAACAAAGCATCATCATTCTTGGACAAACATATTAATGGGATGCAATGATATCAAACATTGTTAGTATATTCAAGATAAGTGTGTTTCTTTGTTAAGCGTTTATATGGGAGCAACCTTGGAACATGTTAGTTACCCACGCAAATGAGGCATTAACAGATGTGCAATATGTCTTTCCAAATGACTTCAGGCCTACCAAGACTCAATGAAATGACAATATGCATGCTATTTTTGTTAAAAAAAATTTGCGCGCTGCGCGCGCTATTCTTACTGACCCCCCTAATATTATTTTCTAGATCCGCCACTGGCTGCATGTTCCTGAAATATGGAGGAACTTGGTTTCTGGACCTATTATTATTGCTAAGGGCTTTAAACTTGTATTTGAATCCAACAAATTTGTAATTCCCAAGTGTGATATGTTTGCTGGAAAAGGATATATGGCTGATGGCCTCGTGAAACTCATTGTAATTGCCATTGATGATGCTAATAAAATACATACTTCCACTTATATTGTTGAGTTTTCTAATATTTGGCATGCTAGATTAGGCCATTTTAATTTTCGTTCCACGCAAAGAATGGTTAATTATCACCTAAATTCTAAATTGATTTTAATCATAAATGTGAGACATGTACTAAATCTAAATTTGCTGGCAAACTAGAAAGTCAATTTTGGAAAGATCAAATGAATTACTTGGATTAATTCATAGTGATCTTTGTGACTTTAAATCCACACCAACTTGTGGATGAAAGAGTTATTATGTCACTTTTATTGATGATTGCAGTAAGTATTGTTCTGTTTATTTGATTCATAGTAAGGACATAGCTTTGAATATGTTTAAGACATATAAAGCTAAAGTTGAAAATCAACTTGAGAGAAAAATCAAAGCACTTTGATCCGATAGAGAATGAGAGTATAAATCTACCGCCTTCTCAGATTTTTTGTGCACAACATGAAATTTTACATCAAACAATGGCTCATACACACCACAACAAAATCGTGTTGCTGAAAGAAAAAAATAGAACATTCAAGGATATGATTAATTCCATGTTAAATAGTTATGGGCTTCCACATAGTTTGTTGGGTGAAACTTTACTTACTGCAAATACCATATTGAATAAGATTCCTCAAAAGAAGATTGACGAGTCACCTTCTGAACTATGGAAATGATATAAACCCACTTATAAAACCCTCAAAGTGTGGAGTTGCTTAGCAAAAGTGCAAGTTTTGTTACCAAAAAGAACGAAACTAGGACCTAAAACTATTGATTGTGTATTTATTGGATATGCAAACAATAGTGCTGTTTAGAGGTTCCTTGTTGTAAAATCTTCGATTTCTGACATACATGTTAACACTATATTAGAATCGACAGATGCAGAATTATTTGAGGATATATTTCCTTACAAAGAAAAGAAACCTATTTCTAATACAAAGAGGATTCATGATCATAATCATGATGAGGCCTTTTCTTCAGGTGTCCAAGAAATTGATATGGAACCAAGAAGAGGAAAAAGAATCAAAGTTTCTAAAAATTTTGGACCAGATTTCATTACTTACTTGTCTAAGAATGAACCTAGAACTTTTGAAGAAGCAATGTCTTCTTTCGTGGCTCATTTATGGAAGGAAGCAATTAAAAGTGAAATGGAATACATTATGGAAAATAACAAATGAGAATTGGTTGATTTACTTTCTAGTAGTAAACCAATTGGTCATAAATGGATTTTCAGGAAGTAACTTAAGGCGGATGGAACCATTGACAAGTTCAAGGCACGTTTAGTAGCCAAAGGTTATCGCCAAAAGTAAAGGTTCAGATTATTTCAACACTTATTCTCCGGTTTATCGCATAACGTCAATTATGAAGTTAATAGTGATTGCGGCTGTGTACAACTTTGATATACATCATATGGATGTAAAAACAACATTTTTAAATGGAGAACTAGATGAATAAATATTTATGTAACAACCTAAAGGGTTCGTGCTTAAAGGACAAGAAAGCAAAGTGTGCAAATTAGTTAAATCATTATATGGACTTAAACAAGCACCAAAACAATGGCAAGAGAAATTTGATCATACTTTGTTGACACATGGGTTCAAAATAAATAAATCTGATAAATGTGTCTACATCAAGAGTAATGATAAAACTTGTGTTATTGCCTGCTTGTATGTGGATGATATGCTCATAATGGGAACTGATAAAGACATAATAAACAAAACAAAGAAAATGTTGAATTCAAATTTTGACATGAAAGACTTAGGTCAAGCCGATGTCATTCTAGGAATTCAAATTAAGAGAAATAGTGAAGGGTATGTCCTTACACAATCCCATTATGTGGAAAAAATATTACAAAGGTTTGGTCAATTTGACTACAAACCTGCTGCAACTCCTTTTGAAGCTAGATGCAAGTTGGAGAAAAATAAAGGCAACTAGAATATTCTGAAGTAATTGGAAGTCTAATGTACTTGATGAATTCGATTAGGCCTGACTTAGCTTATGCAGTAAGTAGGCTTAGTAGATATACAAGTAATTCGGCACAAGAGCAGTGGGGTGCTTTAGTAAGAGTGTTAAGGTATTTGAAAAATACACTTGACTATGAAGTACACTACATAAAGTATCCACCTGCTGTAGAAGGCTTCAGTGATGCTAATTGGATTTTTGACAATATAGAATCCAAGTCGACAAGTGGATATGTTTTTACCTTGGGAGGTGCATCAATATGTTGGAAATCCTCTAAACAGAAATGTATAACTTGTTCCACCATGGAGTTAGAGTTTATAGTTTTAGACTTGGATGGAGAAGAAACTGAGTGGCTCAAACATTTTCTGGAAAATATTTCATTATGGCCAAAGCCTGTAATTGCAATCAAGGGCCAAAAGTCATATACTCAATAGAAAGTCACGACACATCAGAAGTCGGCATAATACTCTTAAGAAGTTAATCTCCAATGGAATAACATCCATTGATTATGTAAAATCAAAGGAAAATATAGCTGATCCTTTGACAAAAGGCCTACCAAGAGAGCAAATATTATTTACATTGAGGGGAATGGGTCTTAAGCCAATTCAATGAATCGAACTGGGCAGAAACCTAACCTAGCTGATTGGAGATCCCATGGTCTAGGTTCAATAGGCAAGCTAGTTAAGTTTGATTCAAAAGTTGAACACACAAGTTACCCATTTTTGTGATAAAATGTGTGTTGTTTGTTGAAGTTTGAGGGGTTATGTTTTATACATTTAATGCCATTAATATCTTGTTATCAAGAGGAATATGGCAGACTATTCTTAATTAATGTCACCAATATAGGAGTAAATGGGACCGCATTTATGAGAATTGAAATGGCTAAATTCTCTAAAGCTCCTACGAAATCTGGGATCTGTTCAAGGCCAAAATGAACACAACCGTATGAATTGACGTGTGGCAGACAGGATATGTGTGTAGCATGTTGTCTCAGTTTACTATTACTCTAAACAATTCAAGATCTTCCACATCCACTGCATCACCAAGTAAACTAGATATGTTTTCACTAGGGTAAGTTCAAGTCCAAAAGACACTTCACTCGATGCATATCATGTCTATTCTTTTTTAGTTTTAGTCAGTCTAGTCATACATTGGTATTCAAATGTGGGATGTTATAACTAAATTGGTGGTGTTTGAATGAAACTTCAACTCAAATGTAGGGTATTGTTGAAAATTTTGAGTAGAAATTTTATTGTCCCACATTGGTCACTACCAAAAGGTTACTTCATTGTATAAGGTTTTGTTCTTTATAGAAATTAATTAGAGTGATAGACCATGAAGAATAAAATTGGGTTCAACCTTGGGGTTGAGCTTTGGGGTGTACTAATTAATTGATAATTTATATATAATTAATTATCAAAAGGTGGGCCTTGGGCCTTGGGGCTCTAATAATTAAAAATTTTAATTAATTAATTATTTTTTATATTAATAGCTCATCTTTTCAGATGAAGTTTGAAGTGATGAAAGAATGCCAGAGAGCAAAGCACCCCTCTGAGAAGATGTCTCCAAACCGATGAATCTCATTATCATACCTGTTGCGAACAAGCATAAATCTATTATATATACAGCCATCTGCATGACATTTAGAACACAGAAAAATAAATTCTTCTTCTACAATCCCAAACATTCTTACTGAGAGAACCACAAAGAAATTCGCCAGAAGTCAAGTTTTCCGGTGCTGGAATTCTGACTTAGATCGTTGAATCCTGGTGAAGTAGACGTCCGTAGAACTATAAGCATTGAGTAGCGATGAAATTTCTGTTTTAAGGATATTGCGGTACATAAGCCTCGATCTTCAATTTGTCTGTTTAATATTATTTCATTTTATTCATACTCTATTAAATTATTTATTAACATATATAAATTTATCATTGATTGTTGATATTTATCCAACACTACTAAAATACTCTAAATGCACTACAATGACACAAAACTAGGGACATTCAAAATAATACATTTCAAGATGTCATTTAAAAGTTGTCTCAAATATATGGATATATGGCATCTAGTTTCAAGTTCTTCTATCTAATTATTAAAGTGTATTCCGAACAAATTTAGCTTAATTTCCAAGAAACCTTAAAATCCCTAGTTCAAATTTAGGGTTATAGAAGTTTAAGCGTTTACCTCCACACATCTCCGTAGGCCTAGAATGCCCCCATAGCAAATGTTACGGTAAATGTAGCAACATATATGGAGAATAATATGTAAGACAACTTTAAGGTACGACTTGAGTCGTTTGCTTAGAGCGTTATTTGGTTTCAATAAAATGAGTTTGTTGAAGTGTTCTTGACAAATCACTTTCAAGATACAATAATTAAGGTTGAATCCGCAAGTAGCAAAATTTGAAATATTCTTTTAAAAATAACTTGAATAAAAAGGACATATTTATTCAACTGAAGTATACAACTATTTATATTATTTGCATGTTCCTTTCAATATGATTGATGAGCTGCAACGTCTTATGCGTGTTAAGACATAAAACTATTATGCATTTTACAATTCCAAGAGTCATGTCGTTTAGGTAATGTCCAACAGTTTGTTACCATGCCTTTACATAATGAAAGGCTATAATATACAGTGTCTCAATATGCCTCTTCAGTCCTCTTATTTTAGTGGATTAAAATGTGAATTTCATTAATGAGTAATTTATTTTCTACTTCAAGTTCGAGATTATTTTTTATTTTTTCCAACATATTAATCATATTGAATTATTAATTCTAATTAATTATAAAAACCAAATGATGCCCTTAATTAATTATAGAACATTATGAGCTGTTTTATCTTATGATTTTATGTATAATTATTTTAACTCAATTATGTTGTCCTAATTAACAAATATTATCCTGGATTTATGAGGAGCGAGGATAAATCAATCTCAAGACACATTTGGCAATGAGTTAGATCACGAGATGCTATCCAATTCTATATGCATTGAGGGTGCGTTTATGTAACCGTAATCAAAATATGAGGAATTGAATTGAGAAAGAGTCGGAATCAGATTCCTGTTGAGACTGTTTACTTAAATTCAATGGAATCAGATTAAAATTGAAACTGAGTTCATGTAAGTTGTTGACTAATTCACTTGAATCGGAATATAAATTAATATAATTACTAAAACACCATTTTTCATAAAAAAATTATTTATGGTCTTTTTTTTTTCCATTATTTTGTTACTACTTAAATTATTCGTAATATAATTAAACTTTAATTAGTATAATTCTTTTTTACCTATGTATTTCGCATAAATTATTTATAATCTCTTTTTTATTAGTAAATAATTATTTTATTGTCTAATTAAGAGAAAACATTAATTAATTTTTTATTAAGAGAAAAATAAAAAACAAAAAAAAAATTGCCAAACATATCTGTTAGCGTAGCAGTCTCCCTATCTCTCTATTCCTCCGCCGTCGTGCTCTCTCTATTCCACCACCGTAACACTCTCTCTCCAGTGCAATGGCTCCTGATAAAGAACTAAGCGACCACCACACCGTAACTCTCTCTCTCAATTCCAGTGTTCTCTTCCAAAATTCTCTAGAGACAAATAGAAAGAGATGGTTGGGAGTGGTTACAGTGGTATGAGATGTGGCATTGGGCGGGGGAGGATGCGGTGGTGAGGAGAAGAAAAATTTGCAGAGCTGGGCAATGTTGGGCGCTAGACAATGTTTCTCTGGTGACATGAAGGGTCATGTTGGAATAATAAAAACCAACGGAGGACACAATTGGTAAAATAAATCCATTTCGATTACCCACTTCTCCCGGAATACAAATCCCTCCCTCATATAGGGAATCCAAATCCTCCAAAAATAGGAATTGTATTCCAGAATTAGGATGGGACCCACATAAATTTTGATTCCTCCAAATTAGGTAAACAAAGGAGTGTCCTGTAATCGGAATTCAATTCCGTTTCTTGATTCCGATTACCCTTACATAAACGCGCTATCTCATACTCCAACTTAGGTAACTGTTGGTGGAACTTTTGAAGAATTGACACGTATCCTTTTATAATACGGTCACAAAAATTGGTAGTTCCAAAATGAGTATTGATGGTAACACTTCAACTTCTTTAATCAAATCCTGCCAAAAAAATTCAAGCGAAGGTAGATCCTAAATTCAAGCTAAAGTGTGAACTTTTAGAACACTCGTAATTGTATAAAATCGTATTTTAGACAAAGAAAGCTATTAGTCATTGATATTTTTCTCACACATAACAATCTACTCATTATACATAAGTTACATTTAGTTCTGTCATATTTTATTACAAAGCCTTTTACATTCGTCAACAAATGTGAATGTAAAAGGTTTTTAAAAAAAATCCTAGCCACTAGAGAGAAAAAAAAAAGAAGAAAAAACCTACCTCCTCCAGTCACATGCCTTTAGCTTTGGTGTCGGTAGCAATCCTTTCTTGGTCCGTTTTCTCTTTATCTTACTATTGCTATTGTGCTCACTCTCTCGCTTTGTCGAGGAAAGCCTTCGCGGTTGTGGCCGCTCTCTCCTTTTGCTGAGATGAGCCTTTTATAGTGGTTATGACTTGCTGCTCAACCTCAAATCTTAAGAGACGATCGTTGTTCAAATTTGAAGTGGTGATTTTGTGGTTTGTGTGCCTGAAAAATGATTATGCCGATGATGCTCCAAGTTTGTTGAAGGCGACTCGTCATAGGTTTTTTTGTCAACGATTGTATGATCATCAAATGGTGGTGCGGTCTTTCTATTGTGATGTCGTTGCAGTGGTTTAAGGTGATTTGTAGCCATGTGTTTTGTTTTCTATTTTGTTTTTTATTTTGGTATTTGTTCACCTGGCAAAGGACTATAAGGAACTCTTCTTGATGTATCATAGCAAGACTTCTTTGCTAAAGGAGCGTTTTTGTTTGCTAGTTCACAATGTGATGGAGGCCTATCCTCATGGGCGTTATTTTTTCTTTTGATAGGATGTGATTATGTGTCTGAAAGTTTTATATTATTCAAGTAGGTGTCTAAACATGACACAATAGTCCCATAACTTAACATTAGTGATCACAATCTAGACATTAGGATTGCCGTATGTAAGCTCGTAATTTCTTGGAGAGATCAATTAATCAATTGTAACTTCATATTCATTATTCGTAAATAAAGATGGAGGTTAGAAGAGTTTAAGAGTTTAGATTCTATCCACGTAATGCCCTAGTTTATATTATCCGTTGGCTTTGAAAAAAACATCTCATTCTTGTCTTATTTACCATTAGATTTCCTAACGTGTCCCCTGAACTGAAAGCAACATCGGGATTAAGCCAACAAGAAGGGAAAATGATAACATTATTTACAATCAGAGTCACTAATATATTACGGTTATTCTTTGATTTGGGGGAATTCGATTAGTTGTTGCGTTGGATGCTGGTAGTTCTGAGAAAGTTGGAACTCGTCTTTGTTTGCATAATACTTGAATAATAAGTTTAATGTAATTTGTTTTGTTTTATATCCTTCATAGTTTCCTTGCGGTTTATATCCAACCAGATGGCTCGATCGCTTGGGGCACCGTCCGTTTACTTGTTTATTTAATCAGCTAGTAGCTACCGTCAGACAAAGGAAAGCAAAAGCTTATATCCAATCATGATTAATAATGAGAAAATTAGTATTTTTTTAATTATTATAGGTATTTCAAATTTTTTGTTATTATGTAATACTCACTGTATACTACATTATATTATTGTTGTTCAGCAGAATTACATGAAGACTATTTCGAGTACGAATAAGAAATCGAAGACCAGGTTTTCAAGTTACATATAAAAAAAGTTTAGTGGATGATTGATAGAATATTTTGTAATAACAGGGTTTAGTTAAGCATGGCATGTGATGAAGACTTTAGAGTCAACATGTGCATGATTATTTCTGGAATATTAGTGCTTGTTGTCTGTGTTCGACTCAATCATTCTTCATACTGTTTTGTTACATGTTTTATTTTTTAAGTAAAGATCAAATGATGGTCCTTTTTTCTTGTTCGTAAAACCTAATTTATGTTGTTGTTCATGAGGGCAACAGCCCCAAATCAATTTACAGCAGATCCTTTGGGGCTTTGCAAAGCCGACCAGGTACAAAAATATTAGCCCAAAGTCGAACTGAAGCAAGTCTATCTGCTGGTTGCCCATATTTACAAGTTGCATGGGCCGCAGTGAGTCAATTATTTTTTTGTGAAATCTTAACATGTAAATTCACAAGAAAATCTGACATCGACATAATTAAGTTGGATAAAGTGGTCTACTCTTCTCTTGTACTTGAGTTTGAATCCTCACCTACTAATTTAGATTAAAATAATTTGAATATTTCTTAGGCAATAAAAAATCTATACAAAACCAAACTAATTACTTTTGTTGTAGTTAATATTGTTTAGAAATGTGATTATGTAAATCTAGAAGTACAATCTAATAGGACTTTAGAGATCAAATCCCTTTATAACTTGCAGTACTTGTAGGGCAAGTAAAGCTCATGTGATTAGTATAAAAGAAGGTCAACAAAGAACAGTAAAAGCCCTTTTCTTCTCTCTACGTTCCTATCCTATCCTCACTCTCTAATAAAATTTCCTTCAACACATTTTTTTTGTTTTTTTACAAACGATAAATCTAGTGATTTAAATTGTTAAATGTTAGGAGGAGGAGTAGGGATCGAACCTGCACCAGGGTGTGTAGGCATTATTATTTTTCACCACTATACTAAAGCGTCATCTGCTTCCCTTCAACACGTTATCAGGCACATTTCATGTTATCAGCAGGAAATGTGTCTCTAAAAAGAGGATTGTTCAAGAACGGTGTTTAAGCAGTTGTTATCCAAGTATCTTTTATACTTCATCTTTCTCAAATTTTTATGAGCCTTTATGCATGTTAATAACCATCCCATGAAGCATAAACTCTATTACGTTTTCAAATTATATATCTTGCTGTGTTTGCATTTTGATTATTATTATTATTAGAAATTGGATTTGATTAATTAAACTGTGTGCGGAAAGAAGAAAATAGAGGGAATCAAACCATAACACGCAAGGGTCGTAGCTCCTAGCCACGCCCGTGCCGCACTAAGTTGCGAGCGGAGCTGTGAGCCGCGAGTCCAAGCCCAGCACAAAGTACGACGTTTTGGTCTTCACCTTCCTCTAGGTTGAGGCCATGCAGCCTCCTTAGTTCCCCGATGCCTCCAACGACTGTATGCAGTGGTGGATCCACGGTGGGGTCAATGGGGTTGCACGACCCTTTGGAAGCCATGAAAATAACCTTAGAGACCCCTTGGCTGCACACCAAGTGTTCGATGGAAGGTCTGAAAGAACTCGGGCAGGTTGAAGACGAAGGGGCGCGCGTGCCTGTTTTTTTTTTTTTATAAACAAACTGGGCAAAACGACGTTGTTTTGGCCCAGGAAATTTTTTTAAATGACCTGGCCAAAACGGCGTCGTTTTGGGCCAGGTCTGAACAAAAAAAAATGCCCAGCGTGTCCTTTTCAGCCCTATTTCACACAGACCGAAGCCATTCATTCCAAAACCCCCAAATTTCTTTTGTTTTCTCCTCCTCCAACCCTAAGTTCCAAACTCAATCCCCCCCAAACCCTTAACTCCATCTCCTCCCTTGCCGCCGCCATTAAGGTGCCTTTGTGCTGCTGTCGTCGTCACTGTGGTGGTGGTGCCACCAGCTTTGCTCTTTGTGTTTGCTCATTGTTATTGTGAAATTTCAGAATTCAAGTAAGTTCTAAACCCTATGTATGATATATTTAATTTAATTGAAACCTAATTCATATTTATTTTGATTATATTGGTGGTTTGTTTATATTGTGAGTATTTATTTTGAATATTTTGTATATGTAGAATATATTTAATTTAATTGAAATTCAATTCATATTTATTTTGATTATATTGATGATTTTTTTATATTGTGAGTTTTTATTTTCATTATTTTGTATATGTAGAATGCAAGATGAGATATTTAATTTAATTGAAATCCAATTCATACTTATTTTGATTATGTTGATGGTTTGTTTATATTGTGAGTATTTATTTTGAATATGTAGAATTATTATGGAATGGTTTTTTAAGAGAAAGTCATCATCGGGTTCGGGTAGTTCGAATAATGTTGATAGTTCAAATACTGTTGGTAGTTCAAGAACTCCAAGTTCAAGACAAAGTCAGTTAGATGGTGTTTTGGGTAATCTTGAAGCGGATCCTGGATTGAGAACTCGAATAATAGATTATGATGCTAATATGAGAGATGAGGTCCGAAGATCATATCTACAAAAAGGACCTTGTCAACCTAGAGGTCATAATTTCCCAATAACTAATATGTCGGGAATTAATCGATGCTTCATTCCCCAATGGTTTGATGAGTTTGATTGGTTGGAGTATAGTATATCTAAAGATGCGACATTTTGTCTCTATTGCTATCTCTTTAAAACCAATTTTGCACAAGTGGGTAGTGAAGCTTTCACTGGAGATGGATTTAAGACTTGGAAGAAAGGGAGAGAAAGATTTAAGATGCATGTTGGACCGGTTGGGAGTGTTCATAATAAGGCTAGAGAAACTGCTACAAATTTGATGAATCAAGCTACACATATTGAAACGGCAGGGAGCAAACACTCCGACCAAGCTCGTAAGGCTTATCGCACATGCTTGAATGCATCAATCAAGTGCACTAAGTTTTTATTGCGACAAGGTCTTCCTTTTGGTGGCCATGATGAAAGTGCCACTTCAAGCAATAGGGGAAATTACTTGGAGCTATTGCAATTCCTTGCAGATAATAATGATAAAGTTAGAGAAGTTGTGATGGAAAATGCTCCGGGGAATCTCAAATTACTAGCTCCTAGCATTCAAAAAGAAATTGTGAATTCATGTGCCCTTGAAACACTTGATGCTATCATGGATGGTCTAAAAGATAGGTTCTTTTCAATATTGGTGGATGAAGCACGTGATGTGTCGGTGAAAGAGGCATTTATACTTCCAGAGAGGTCAAGGCGTAATGCTCCAATAAAGACAAATCATCATCATTATCGTGTGGAGCTCTTTATTTATGTCATTGATGAGCAAATTATGGAGTTAGATGATCGCTTTAATGAGGTAAATACCGAGTTGCTTATTTGTTTGGCATGTTTGAGTCCGAAAGATTCATTTGTAGCTTTTGATAAACCAAAGTTACTTCGTCTTGCTCAATTTTATCCTCAAGACTTTTTGGATGAGGATCGTTTGGCACTTGAAGATCAACTTGAGATTTATATTCATTATGTGCGTTCCAGTAGTGATTTCTCTCAATTGGAAGGGATTGGTGATCTTGCAAAAAAAATGGTGGAGACAATGATGCATCAAGTATTCAATTATGTATATTTGCTCATTACATTGTCTTTAGTTTTACCAGTTGCAACTGCTTCAGTGGAGAGAGCATTTTCTGTCATGAATATTGTTAAGGGTCCACTTAGGAACAAAATGAGAGATCAATGGTTGAGTGATAGCTTGCTTGTTTATATTGACAGAGATATTTTTGCTTGTATTGAAAATGAAGCTATAATGCTTCGTTTTCAAAATATGAAATCTCGTCGTGGACAATTATAGCTTGTAATATTGTTTCCGTTATGAATTATGAATGAAAATACTATGATTTCATTTTCAACATGTTTTTCCATCCTAAATTTTTTTTTGGACTTTTACACTACAACCCCTTGTAGTAAGATTCTTGGCTCCGCCACTGACTGTATGTCGTCGGCGATGGCCTAGAACCCATCTCCATGTCTATGGACATCGATTATGAGAAAGTGGGTGGCTGAGATCGTGAGATTTTGTTGAATTGCTCTTAGATTTGGATCCCACGACTCTGTAACTTGCACGATGTCGTTGATCTAGATGAGGTCGACTACGAGTTCATGATCTGCATGTTGATAACAGTTCTGCAAGAATGCAGAAAACAGAGAAGAACAGAAAGAAAGCTAAGGAACTAATGAGAGAGAGAGAGAGAGAGAGAGAGAGAGAGAGAGAGAAAGAAAGAGAGAAATGCAATTGATTACATTGATCCTGAATTAATCTTTACAACTATGAGAAAACAGTTTATATAGCCATCATGACTAGCTTGCAGCCTAAGCTATTTAACTAACTAATTTGATAACAAATCTAACAACCTTTCAGCTATAGTCAACATCCCCCTCAATCTAAGCTGGGATTTCCAAGCTTTAGATTGTAACAATGCTTGAGAATCGAAGAACTATGCAGTTTCTTGATCTAGATCAGCAGCACTATTAATCCTAAAAAAGCAATTTGGTGCTGTGTGACCCATTCGTGAACATATCTGACAATCAGAAGAAAGTGATGCCCTATAATTTGTATTACCCTGAGTGTTTGAGCTTTCACCTTGTTCATAGACTTGGTAGCCTCCTTGAAAACTTTGTGACCCTGAGAAATTTCCTTGAACAGCCATTGGAGACATTGAATTAGATGCATATCTCTCTTTCAAACATTGCCATGCTTCCTGAGAAGTCTTGCAACCAATAACATGATCATAGCTTCATCCGAAAGCGTTGCAAGTAACAAACTCATCAAGGAAACAGCTGTCTTGACCCATTCTTTATAAGCCATATTAATTTCTTTTGGCACACCAGCATTAGGAGTAATGATAAACTTTGGTGGACACTGAGATTCCCCAGTAAAGAAATCAAAGAAATCATAGCCCCTAAGACCCGACTTAAACTGAAAGCTCCACTTGACAAATGTATCTTCTTGTAATTTGACAGTAATCATACCCAAAAAAGTCTCAATGTTAACAGAACTGAACTCCATATTTTCACCAATGAATACAATTTCAACAAATGAACAACGGTTGTAGAATCTTGAACTAATACTTAACAATCAAACAAATAACCAATCTTGCAGCAAGAAAACTACACACACTTCTGGCTATCGGCCTTCCTGAAGTAGGACATAAAAGGGAACTGGCTATTGGCCTCTTTATCCCAAGAATACACACTACTGGCTATCGGCCTTGTTCGTGTGAAAAACTCAACAGTTACGCAAACAAAAAGCAACGGCTATCGGCCTTTGTGCTTTGACAGAACTATTCACTCCGACTATCGGCCTTGTGGAGGAAACAAACAACAATTGAGAATATGGCTATTGGCCTTGAAAAGTAAGTATACGACTATCGGCCTTGATACTTACAAAATGCACAGAAAATTCTTCACTGAGACATTAACACAAACAATTGATGTGCACTACAGAAACTAGAAAAGCAAGAAGCTTGATGGTAGTCGAAATCATTACCCAAATCGCAGAAAAACAAGAAGCATAGATGTGCCACCATAACTCGAGCACCAAGAACGGAGATGAACGCTTAACACCACAACTTTGATGAATCTTCAGCACCGAGAAGAACCTCCAGGAACAACCACCATGAATGAAAGACGATGGCCACCAAGGAACGAATTGAAACCCAAATGAAGAAACTCAAATCGAAGTTTCCCAACAAGATCACCAGTTTGTAACCTTCAGCAGAAAGACGATGGCACCAAGGATCGTCCGGGCGAATGATACCATGATAACAGTTATGCAAGAATGCAGAAAACAAAGAAGAACAGAAAGAAAGCTCAGGAACTAATGAGATAAGAACGAGAGAGAGAGAGAGAGAGAGAGAGAGAGAGAGAGAGAGAGAGAGAGAGAGAGAGAAATGCAATTGATTACATTAATCCTGAATTAATCTTTACAACTATGAGAAAACAGTTTATATAGTCATCATGACTAGCTTGCAGCCTAAGCTATTTAACTAACTAATTTGATAACAACTCTAACAACCTTTCAGCTATAGTCAACAAGGCTCTGGATATCCTTCATGGTTGATAGTGACCTAATGTCGAGGGTGACTGTGATGTGATTTAGATGTCCCACTATACCTTATTAGGTGACTAAAAGCCAATAAATTTGCCTGAGGAGACCCCAAATGTGCACTTAGTTGGATTCAGCTTCACAGTGTAGAGTAGCAGGAGCGAGAAGATCTTTGCAAGGTTTTTGATGCTATGTGTATATTTTGGGCCTTTCACTATAATGTTGGCTACATGATCTCATGGTTTTTCTAATCAAGCCTTTAAAGATTCACAAGTCGTTGGTACGTTGTGGCTATGCTCTTCAAGCCAAATGGCATAACTTTATAGCAGTAAGCTCCATTTTCAATGATGAACGGCGTTTTGTCTTTGTCAACTTTATACATTTTGATATGGTTGTATTGACTACAAAAATCACCTAGCCTACGTGGCGCGCAGGCCGAGTAATTAGTAAGCTAACTACGTCCTTCAAATATGTGCAGGGCGTGCCAACTCGTCGGCCGACCTCGACCGATGAGTAAAAATATCTTGATGTTGTGTGGATGCGCACGGCTGACTTCCGTGTCTTGCAACTGCGGCCGAGAAAGGAACACGTCTCAGCCTCTGGGTCCTCAAGCCTAAAGACAAGGCTACCAATTACAAAGTTCACGGTTTGTTGTCGTCCGATTCGGCCACTGTCACTGTGTTTGTAAAGGTGAAACCACGCCGAATCGATACTAGAGTATAAGGGCACAAATACTCAAAGCGGATGAAGGTCTTGACAATGAATGTGGTTCGGCCGTCCGAGTGCCGAACTCTGAAACCCACTTATGAATATATGATCATAAAACAACTTGGCGTCGAGGCACCGAGCCTAAGTATCAGTAACACCTCACTTCGCCAAGAAGGCTGGTGAGATGACCTCTGTCAACGGGGATCTGAAAATCCTCGTCGGCCAAGACTTGGATAGATAACTAGTCGACCTTGTCGCAGTGCTGTTTATCCAAACTGAAGGTGCTTCAAGGACGACTGATTCTACGACAACAATGCTATTTATCCAAACTAAAGGTGTTTACCGGTTGCCTCCACAGTGCTGTTTATCCAAACTGAAGGTGTGAAGGCGAAAAAAAAATAAAAATCTCAAGGGTGTTGAGAGGTTTCGCGTAGAGCGAGAAATTGCGCATGGCAGATTTGTGTGTTGAGTTGGAGGTCTCCAGAATTGTGCCACTGCCTCTATATTTATAGGGACATATGCACCTTGGTTGATAAGTTGATATAAGCTTCCACCATGTATTAGAACTCCTCTACTGACTTGAGTCTCGGATAAGCCTCATTATTCCCAAGACTTCATCTAAAAAACTACCAACTGCATACATATCTATATATATGTATATATATATATGTGTATATATATATATATATATATACATAAATTATATGGTTGGCAACCTTTTATTAGGGAGGCAGGCCAAGTCCATCACCAATCTGACAATATCCATAAGCAACCTAGCCTATTTAGGTCTCCTATCTCTCCATTATCCAAGCTTTGAAATCCCACCCAAAACCACCACTTTAAAGACTCCCAAAAGAGACCATGTTCATTTCCAACTAAACCTCCCATTCTCATCCATGCAGAACATGATAATTTAATATGTTAAGGGATATTATCATGACAAAAAAATCATGATATTATTCCTTAAAAATTATCCCGACTAAACCATCTAACGGTTAGAACTTCACTCACTCAACGACCTTGATTACACGGGCCGACAATGTAAATTCGGGTCCAAACAAGTTGTAGCCCGAATATGCATCGAGGAAACTGAGCAGTTGGTTGCCTGAAGTGGATTTTTTTATATTTTTTACCAGTTGCCTGAAGTGGATTCGAGGAACAGAAAAGTTGTACTTTGGGCAGGTGCGGTTGAGGTCGTTATAATCGACACAAACTTACCATTTTACCCACTCCGTCTAAATGACTTATCTCAAATTGGCAATGAAACCTGCTGTTAGTGCCGGGGAAAGAACAATGACAGAAGTGGGATATGATGGGCCAGAAAAACGCCTTGATATGTATATAAGGTCGATGGCCTAGGATCCGTGAGCAACCATGTGCTTAGCCCCTTAAGGTCCGGTGTGGTTTGCTCACAACATCAAGCTACATCCGCTATAACGAGCTAAAATTTCACGTGTTGTTCTTTTATTTTATGTGGTTAATTTATGTATCGACAATGTTTACACTTGGTTTGAGGAATCTCCTTATTTACTTTGTTGGAGGATTGTAATTTTTAGATTAACCGATTTATAGTTGAGCTTTTTTTTCTTTTTTGGGGGGGGGGGTGTAAAGCATAAAAAAAGAAAGAAAGAAAAAGCCTTTTAATGGTTCATGGATTTTAAGTTGGTCTTTCTTTATTAAGCTGTCAAATATTTTAAAACTTTAGATCTAAACCAATATAATTGTGCGGATAATATACATTTTGTCCTCACAGGTCCTCAAATGTAAAACATGTATTCCTTGCAACCCATAATGGAAATAAAAACATTTTCAGGGTAAAATGGGGAAGTAGTCTTTTTTTTTTTGTTGGCCACTTTTAGTGGACGGCTGTAGTGATGAGTTTTGTCATAATTATTAAATAAAGTTATTAAAATACTTTTGGTTAACATTTAAACTTTTCAAAACTTTTTCATTAGTTTTTTTTTAATTTTAAATTCCAGTTTTAGCTTTGCAACGCAATTATTTTTACTTGAGAATATCCTTCCTCTTAAAAAAAACATTGTTCCAATCAAGAATTCACAGTCGTCATTAGATTGTTATATTGGATGTGCCAGTCTATAGTCCTATCTAAGTTCTTCTAGAGATTTCTTAATTGATCAATGTTTGATCAGGTTAATAGGAGTGTATTAGGTTTCCCTATTTTCTATGAACATTATGGGACCATAAATTCTTGCTAACCGGAGCAAGATGCAATGGAGTTAGTACGCCTCCTTAATTTAGTCATGGGCTGGATAGCTCTAATTGGGCTGGCTGTATAAACGGATCAACGATGCTACAACATTATGTTGGATTCCAAAATGGTAGTCGAGACACAGAAACTTGATTTGACTGGGGATCAAATTGGTTTTCTATCTATATAAGAAGTATTTTTGCTCATCATCATGAACTATGGTGTATGCTTACCAAACACTTCATCATTTGACACGTGTTCTTTCAACTACAAATAATCACAATTCTAGTTTTCTACAATTTAGGGATTGGCTTAAGCTACAAATAATCACATTTCTAAAAGGAAATAAAACCTATTGCTAGATATAATTTATGATTCTCCCGGTTTATACGGATTTACTATCCTAAAATGTTTCTCTCTTGACTAGTATAAATACACCATCCTAGAATTTATCAAAGGTAATTAAATAGTCTGATATCGTGCAGGTGTATAAATATCACTGTTGCTCCCTTGCTCACTGCTTGATTTCTATAAACCCTTAACTAACTTGATCGTCGGAAAATATTCGGACGATACCACACCGGGGGTTTCACGATTGTTTGCTCTTTCTTGTAAATAGTCGATCAAGCACTCCGTCACTAACAATGGTGCAGAAGTTTGATTCCAACATACATGAATACCTAAATTATATTACATAGCAATTCTATCCTAGATTGGATTGTTATGCTTATGCCACACGCTTGATAACAATATTTATAGATTCCCATAATTACTTAGTGTATAGGAGATCCTTAGAAAAATAATAATTTTTCCTGTGCCTAAGTTAAATTAATTTAATTAACATTGACGCTCAAAGAACCCTTCAAAATACTACAAAATTTCAAAAGCCAAAGTCCTATTGCCTAATTGTTCCCAATGCTATTGTTTACTTCAAAATTTTTTAGGGATAAGATAATGCAATAAATTTTCTCTATGTGTTTTATGCAGTATCTAAACTACCTATTTATAAATTCTTTTAGTCAATCAAAGGAGGTAATATATTTTCATAAAATTAAATTTTATTGTTTTTTATTTAAATCTCATCTGTGATTTTAACATATATCTAATATTAAAAATTAAAAAGATTAAAAACAAAAGTTCATCTCCCTGCTTCCACTCCCATGCTCTCTTTCTCCATTACTTCTTCTCATTTTAAAAACAAAAATAAAAAATGTTTACACCCAAATTGTCTAAATCACATTAATTGACACACCCTAACCCGAAGACTAGGACGTGCTGGCCGTCACATGAGCGTGACGTAACCGTAAGTGCAAGCGGAAACGATAATATAACCAAAATACGAGCTAACAAAAATCAAGAAAACTCACTTATTGCAGATATTAACAACCTAGCGGTTTAAGTGCATAAAAGGGGTATTAAACACACATAAACAGAGCATAAGCATCTAGGTGCAGTCAAGTAGGACCATAACTATTTTACAACACCCTCGGGTGAATCCTACATTTATTTAGTCTGTCAGAACGCCGAAGGAGTCCTCGTAGGCCACCAACGCCTCAACTTTCAACTAGAACCTGGAGGGGCGCAAAACAGAAAACGTGAGTGGGCGAAAATAAAGCTTTTTCAAATCATTTCATACAATCCACATTTATAACCCCTCTTTGAAAAACCTGTATACTTTCCCAGAAAAATAGTATATAAGCATATATATATATATATATATATCTCAACCATCTCAATCATCAATCTCATAACAGATTCAATATAGAATGTACCATGCCAAATTCAACAGTTTAGTATGAATGCATTAACATAAATCAGATCAGGTGAAAAAAAGTAATCAACCGGAGACCCCCTAATGGTCCTGTACGGCTGAATCTAGAGCTCAAATCTCATCTTGCCGGAGTCACCACCTGTGACCTGTACGGCCTTCTGCACATAAGTCGGAACTACCTAATGTAGTCTGTACGACTTAAGGGTTATTATTTCGCATAATCTAAGGTCACCCACCAGTCGGAACCTCTCTAAAGGTCTGTACGACTAGCCTGTCGGAACCACCTCCTATGGTCTGTACGACTAGCATCTACTTGGATCCAAGGTGAGCGTGCGATGCGGTGAATATTATAAGCACTAATATCATGGTGCAGGTTATGAGCTCAGCATATCTCAACATCATCATACAATAACAATACTCACCTGATACTTACCTGTACGTCCACCGCACCATTTCACATATATGCATCATACAACAGTTCATAATATTCATGACATTCTATGCATGGCAATCAAAACATATTTCATATCTTATTTCAACATACTTTTCATTTACGTTTGATTTCTGGGAAAAATCGAGTATATAGGTATATATATATAAAAAAACAAATGCCCACTCACTGGTACATTGCCGGGTCGTGACCCCCTTGATGCCCCTGGTTGTGCTCGTCCTCGTTATAATTCCCACCTAACGGCGAAATCACTAAAACAACATCATTTAACGCACATTTAACGTACATAAACCAAACTAGGCAATTAATTCCTCATACAATGCTCAATTTTGACAAATGAATACTCTAACGTGATCTACACAACCTCAGGATCATCCCCATATTTTTAAAATAATTTTTCTATACCTCACGCGCCCCCACGCGCCGAATTGGACACGGGTCTACGCGCCCCCACGCGCGGCCACGCGCCTTGCACAGTGCTGACGTCAGCCTTGCACAGTGATGACGTCAGTTGACGGCGTCAGGAATATTCCTGGAATATTCCGTCAACTTTAACGGCGTTAGGTTAACGGCGTCAGGTTAACGGCGTTGGAATATTCCGTCAGAGTTGACGGAATATTCCTTCTCCGTCGTCTTCTCCGGCGACCTCGCCGGCGCCGGTAACTGGTTTCGCCGGAAAACTGGGAAAATTTCAATTTAGCTATTCTCACTCGTTTTTCGTCCAAATTTCTCGAATTTTATACCAATTTGAAGCCCTTAACATGTAGAATCACGTTGAACTAGTTTTAGGGTCTAAAAACTACGAGATCAAACCTTTTAAAAATATGTAAATTCGGCCTACCTTCGAACTAGGTGATCCAAACGTCCAATCCTTCCAAACGAAGCACTCCAAGCTTCCTTAGAACCTCACCAAGCTTCCTACAAGGTTCAAATTCCCAAAAACATAAGGATTCACGTGTGCATGAACAGTGCACACTCACGGGGACTTTAGAACTAGGGATTTTCGAAATCAAACTTACCTGAAAATGGTGTCTACGTGATCGTGGAATCCTCAGGGTTGCAATGGTAGCCTTAACTCTGGCGTTGGTGGAAGTTTTGGATGAGTTTGTGAATGGTGATTCACGGTGGAGAAGAAGAGAGAGAGACGAGAGCTTGAGGAAGAGAGAGAGAAGGACAGTGTTACGGGTTTTGGGGAAGGTTTTGAGGGATGGGGATCCCATGTGGGGTCCTACCCAAATTTTGACTACAACTTATTACCAAACAAACTAAATCTAAACCTAAGTTATTAACCAAAAGAGTAGGTACTTAAATTAAAATCAACATCACATTTACACACCTTAATCCCGCTCAAGGGTATTTTTGTAATTTCACATCTTCGGAATTAAGAATTCCGGGACGGGTTGTAACAATCTCCCCTCCTTATAGAATTTCGTCCCTGAAATTCCAGTAACCAACCAACCCATAAATGCTCATAAAATAACCGCGGGTACATATCTCTCATCCGGTCTTCTGTCTCCCAAGTAGCTTCTTCCGCTGAATGGTTCCTTCACAATACTTTTACCAAGCTCACTACTTTATTCCTTAGAGTCTTATCCTTCCTATCCAGTATAGTCACTGGTTCTTCGTCATACGTCAAATCCGGATTAATTTCCAATGGTTGAGGAGGAATCACATGTGAAGGATCTGAAACATAATGTCGAAGCATCGAGACATGAAACACATTATGCACCTTAGACAACTCTGGAGGCAGCTCCAACCTGTAAGCAACTTCACCAATCCTCTCAGTGATCTCATAAGGTCCAATGTACCTGGGACTGAGCTTTCCTTTCTTCCCAAATCGAACCACACCTCTCCAAGGTGATAATTTCAAAAATACATAGTCCCCCACGTTATACATTCTATCCGTGGTATGTCGATCCGCTAAGCTCTTTTGTCTATCCTGGGCCGCTTTCAGGTTAGACTTAATCACCTGAATATTCTGAGTGGTCTCATCCACAATCTCTGGGCCCTCAAGTACTCTTTCACCGACCTCTGACCAACATAATGGCGTACGACAAGCTTTACCATAAAGCGCTTCAAATGGAGACATTCCAATACTCGAATGAAAACTATTATTGTAGGCAAACTCCATCAAATCTAAGCGATCATGCCAAGAATCACCAAATTGCATCACAGAGGATCTCAACATATCCTCGAGTGTCTGAATAGTCCTCTCTGACTGACCATCTGTCTGTGGGTGATATGCTGTACTGTAGAGCAATCTAGTGCCCAAAGCTTCTTGAAAAGCTATCCAAAACTTAGAAGTAAACCTTGGATCTCGATCAGAAATGATATTCACTGGGACACCATGATACTTTACCACCTTCGAAATGAACAACTTAGCCAACTTATTTAAAGGGTACTTCTCCCTTACTGGAATAAAATGTGCTGTTTTGGTAAGTCGATCTACAACCACCCAAATGCCATCAAAACCATTTTGTGTACGAGGTAGTTTATACACAAAATCCATCGTTATGTTCTCCCACTTCCACTGGGGAACAGGGAGTGGTTGCAATCTTCCAAACGGCTTCTTTCTTTCAGCCTTAACCTGCTGGCAAACAATACACCTACTTACATACTCTGCAATCTCCCTTTTCATACCCGGCCAATAGTAAAATGGTTGAATGGTATGATACATTGTAGTTCCTCCTGGGCGCATAGCATAAGCCGAACAATGTGCTTCATCCAAAATTTCTTTCTTTAATTCCTCATTATTTGGCACATACATCCTGTTCTCTTGCATAAGCATACCATCTGATCCTCGGATCCTGAGATCTTTCTTCTTCCATTCCTTTCTTAAACTGACCAACTCTTGGATTTCTTCATCCAACGATTGAGTTGCAAGCACCCGATCAATTAAAATTGGCTTGACTTGAAAATTGGCAAGGAAAGCTTCACTTCGTTCTTCCAATTCTAACTCTACTCCAGTAGATCTCAACTCTGCAAGAAGAGGAACACGGCTGGCATACAAAGCGTTAAGTCGACCTTGAGGTTTCCTACTCAGGGCATCAGCTACCACATTTGCACGACCCGGATGGTACTCAATCGTGCAATCATAATCACTTAGTAATTCCAACCATCTTCTCTGACGAAGATTAAGATCATGCTGAGTGAAAAGGTACTGAAGACTTTTATGATCTGTAAAGATCTTACATTTCTCGCCATAGAGATAATGTCTCCAAATCTTCAAAGCAAACACAATAGCTGCCAACTCAAGATCGTGAGTAGGGTAGTTCCTTTCATGAGTCTTCAACTGCCTAGAAGCATAGGCAATCACTTTACTATGCTGCATCAAAACGCAACCCAAACCATTCAAAGAAGCATCACTGTAGATCTCGAAGTTACCACTATCGTCGGGCAGTACTAACACCGGTGCATGAGTGAGACAATATTTCAACTGCTGAAAACTTTGCTCACAACTATCATCCCACCCAAACTTAACATCCTTCCTGGTTAACTTCGTTAATGGCAAGGCAATCATAGAAAAATCTTGAACAAACCGTCGATAATAACCTGCCAAGCCAAGAAAACTTCGTACCTCAGTGACGGTTCGAGGTTGTTCCCAACTCTCCACTGCTGCCATCTTTTGAGGATCCACTTGAATTCCCTGAGCCGATACCACATGTCCCAAAAATGCCACTTGATCCAGCCAAAACTGACATTTACTAAACTTGGCATATAATCGGTGTTCCCTCAATTTCCTTAACACCAAGTTAAGATGTCGAATATGGTCTGATTTCGACTTAGAGTATACCAGGATATCATCAATAAAAACAATAACAAACCTGTCGAGATATTCTTGGAATACTTCATTCATCAATCTCACCAGGATATCATCAATAAAAACAATAACAAACCTGTCGAGATATTCTTGGAATACTTCATTCATCAATCTCATGAAAGCTGCAGGGGCATTAGTTAATCCAAATGGCATAACCAGAAACTCATAATGCCCATAACGAGTCCTGAAAGCCGATTTATGAACATCCTCATCTTTAATCTTTAATTGATAATACCCTGACCTCAAATCGATCTTAGAAAACACACAGGCACCCTTGAGTTGATCGAACAAATCATCTATACGAGGTAATGGATAACGGTTTTTAATCGTTACCCGATTCAATTGCCTGTAATCAATACACAATCTCAAAGTTCCATCCTTCTTTCTTACAAACAACACCGGAGCTCCCCACGGTGAAGAACTAGGCTGAATGAAACCTTTATCAATTAATTCTTGCAATTGAATTCTCAATTCTCTTAATTCCGCTGGTGCCATTCTATAAGGAGTCAAAGAGATAGGGTTTGTACCTGGAAGCAAATCAATCGAAAACTCCACATTTTTATCTGGAGGCAATCCAGGCAAATCATCCGGAAACACATCAGGATAGTGTTTGACTACTCCGACTTCCTCCACACTACTGGGAGCAACATCATTCAAAACCACATGTGCTAAGTATCCCTGACAACCCTTGGATAACAACTTCTTTGCCCTTAAGGCGGAAATAACTCCATGCCTCACCCCACTTCTTTCACCCACAAATGTAACTTCGGGTAGTCCAGGACGAAGAAAAGTAACTAATTTCCCGTAACAGTCTATATGGGCGCGATTATAATGCAACCAATCCGCCCCTAAAATCACATCAAAATCCACGATGTCTAACGGGATAAGATTAGCAAGCATAACTACATTATCTACCTTCACTGGACACCAGGATAAAATCTATCCACATAACATTTATCCCCTATAGGCATAGCAAACTCTAAATCAAACCCTAGAGGTGAAGGATGAGGTTGTGTCATTTGAGCAAATGTATGAGAAATCACAGAGTGTGTAGCACCACAATCAATCAAGACTCTAGCAAAATGACCAAGAACATTCAACGTACCCATAATCAAGTCTGGATGGTTCTGAGCATCTTGCAGCGAGATGTGGTTAATATGTCCCTGAGCTGGCTGTCGTCCTCCACGACCTCTGCCACCCTGATTACCTCGTCCTCGATGAGTACGTCCTTGACCTGTCTGGGCAGGCTGCCTAGACGGCCCTGCTCCACTAGCAGCAACCCCTCTCTGTTGAGGCTGACCCCCCTGATTCCACTGAGATCCGCTAGCTGGCATAGACGGATATGACGTATAACTTCCCTGATCCTGAGAATATCCACTCTGAAAATAAGGATCCTGGGAATATTGATACTGTCCCGAAGCATAAGGAGCAGCATCACCCTGATAGTGATAAGCACCACCACGACCCGACTGGCCATAACTGCCTGAATTAAAGTTCTGCTGAGTCGGTGCTGGAGCTGGCATAACAGGCTGCTGGGGCCTCTGTTGACCCTGGGGACAATGCATAGCTCGATGTCCTAGCTGACCACATGTAAAGCATGCACCACTGATTCTCCTACATTCCCCATGATGTCGGAAATTACAACGGCGACATAACGGAGGACCAGAACCACCAGCACCACCAAAGCCTCTCTGAACAGGAAATCTAGGTCCACTACCAAACCTACCACCTCCTCTCCTCGGACCTGTGGCACTAAATCCACCACTGAAAGAACTCGAACTCATTCCACTTTTCTTGAAATTCTGCGTCTGACGAGGTCCTTGGAATGAAATACCTTTACCCTTGCCATCATTCCTCTGTTTGCCACCATTCTTATCTTCCTCTTCGTCACTATCACTAGGAAGTTTCTCGGACTCCTCCATCCGAACCATGATCTCAGAAAACTCATGATAGTTAGCACAAGGAAGTGCACTAGCAAATGTTCGCCATTTCTTCTTTGATCCCAACTTAAATCGGCAAAGCATTTCCACTGGATTAGCAGCCACTTCCGGATCATAACGAGACAAATCTGTAAACTTCCTGTAGTATTCACCCGCCGACATCTTTCTTTGCTTCAGTTGGGTGAACTCCTGTTTCTTCCTATCAATGTACTCCGGAGGAATAAATCTTTTCTTAAATATTCCCTTGAATGTGTTCCAATCTTGCACCATCTCAGGTGCCAGAAAGTTAGTTTCATTTCCCCACCAAACTGCAATTTCACGGCTTAAAAACCAAATGGTAGTCTCGACCCATCTACTCTCAGGCAGGTTCCCTTGACTCTGCATCACTTGAAAAGTCTGCTCAATCCGATCCAACCACCTTTCTGCCCCCTCATAACCTTCATTTCCTTCAAAGGTTTCCAATTTCAGATTATACATCGTCTCTACGGGCGTTCTCTGAGGAGGTCGGATATTAGCCTGAAAAGCTTGAGCCATTGCTTCCCCATACTGAGCCATATCAGGGAGATTAGGCTCAGCAGCACGGCGGGGCTCTCTACGAGGCGGCATAGTTCTGACAAAAGACATCCAAAAATCAATAGATGATTTTACTAGTTATACAGGACTGCAACCTATGCTCTGATACCAAACTGACACACCCTAACCCGAAGACTAGGACGTGCTGGCCGTCACGTGAGCGTGACGTAACCGTAAGTGCAAGCGGAAACAATAATATAACCAAAATACGAGCTAACAAAAATCAAGAAAACTCACTTATTGCAGATATTAACAACCTAGCGGTTTAAGTGCATAAAAGGGGTATTAAACACACATAAACAGAGCATAAGCATCTAAGTGCAGTCAAGTAGGACCATAACTATTTTACAACACCCTCGGGTGAATCCTACATTTATTTAGTCTGTCAGAACGCCGAAGGAGTCCTCGTAGGCCACCAACGCCTCAACTTTCAACTAGAACCTGGAGGGGCGCAAAACAGAAAACGTGAGTGGGCGAAAATAAAGCTTTTTCAAATCATTTCATACAATCCACATTTATAACCCCTCTTTGAAAAACCTGTATACTTTCCCAGAAAAATAGTATATAAGCATATATATATATATATATATATATATATATATCTCAACCATCTCAATCATCAATCTCATAACAGATTCAATATAGAATGTACCATGCCAAATTCAACAGTTTAGTATGAATGCATTAACATAAATCAGATCAGGTGAAAGAAAGTAATCAACCGGAGACCCCCTAATGGTCCTATACGGCTGAATCTAGAGCTCAAATCTCATCTTGCCGGAGTCACCACCTGTGACCTGTACGGCCTTCTGCACATAAGTCGGAACTACCTAATGTAGTCTGTACGACTTAATGGTTATTATTACGCTCTAGTGCTTTTCTCATCAATCATCTATGCGCATAATCTAAGGTCACCCACCAGTCGGAACCTCTCTAAAGGTCTGTACGACTAGCCTGTCGGAACCACCTCCTATGGTCTGTACGACTAGCATCTACTTGGATCCAAGGTGAGCGTGCGATGCGGTGAATATTATAAGCACTAATATCATGGTGCAGGTTATGAGCTCAGCATATCTCAACATCATCATACAATAACAATACTCACCTGATACTTACCTGTACGTCCACCGCACCATTTCACATATATGCATCATACAACAATTCATAATATTCATGACATTCTATGCATGGCAATCAAAACATATTTCATATCTTATTTCAACATACTTTTCATTTACGTTTGATTTCTGGGAAAAATCGAGTATATAGGTATATATATAAAAAAAAACAAATGCCCACTCACTGGTACGTTGCCGGGTCGTGACCCCCTTGATGCCCCTGGTTGTGCTCGTCCTCGTTATAATTCCCACCTAACGGCGAAATCACTAAAACAACATCATTTAACGCACATTTAACGTACATAAACCAAACTAGGCAATTAATTCCTCATACAATGCTCAATTTTGACAAATGAATACTCTAACGTGATCTACACAACCTCAGGATCATCTCCATATTTTTAAAATAATTTTTCTATACCTCACGCGCCCCCACGCGCCGAATTGGACACGGGTCTACGCGCCCCCACGCGCGGCCACGCGCCTTGCACAGTGCTGACGTCAGCCTTGCACAGTGATGACGTCAGTTGACGGCGTCAGGAATATTCCTGGAATATTCTGTCAACTTTAACGGCGTTAGGTTAACGGCGTCAGGTTAACGGCGTTGGAATATTCCGTCAGAGTTGACGGAATATTCCTTCTCCGTCGTCTTCTCCGGCGACCTCGCCGGCGCCGGTAACTGGTTTCGCCGGAAAACTGGGAAAATTTCAATTTAGCTATTCTCACTCGTTTTTCGTCCAAATTTCTCGAATTTTATACCAATTTGAAGCCCTTAACATGTAGAATCACGTTGAACTAGTTTTAGGGTCTAAAAACTACGAGATCAAACCTTTTAAAAATATGTAAATTCGGCCTACCTTCGAACTAGGTGATCCAAACGTCCAATCCTTCCAAACGAAGCACTCCAAGCTTCCTTAGAACCTCACCAAGCTTCCTACAAGGTTCAAATTCCCAAAAACATAAGGATTCACGTGTGCATGAACAGTGCACACTCACGGGGACTTTAGAACTAGGGATTTTCGAAATCAAACTTACCTGAAAATGGTGTCTACGTGATCGTGGAATCCTCAGGGTTGCAATGGTAGCCTTAACTCTGGCGTTGGTGGAAGTTTTGGATGAGTTTGTGAATGGTGATTCACGGTGGAGAAGAAGAGAGAGAGACGAGAGCTTGAGGAAGAGAGAGAGAAGGACAGTGTTACGGGTTTTGGGGAAGGTTTTGAGGGATGGGGATCCCATGTGGGGTCCTACCCAAATTTTGACTACAACTTATTACCAAACAAACTAAATCTAAACCTAAGTTATTAACCAAAAGAGTAGGTACTTAAATTAAAATCAACATCACATTTACACACCTTAATCCCGCTCAAGGGTATTTTTGTAATTTCACATCTTCGGAATTAAGAATTCCGGGACGGGTTGTAACATTAATAGAATCGTTTTTATTAGAAAAAAAAAGTAGAAAGATTATTTAGTCTTTTATCACATAAAACAAAATGTTGGGTAATAATGTAATTTAACAAAAATAATTTTTGTTGTTTTTTTATTGAAGCCTCACCTGCATGGGTTTTTTTTTTTGAACAACGATCTACATTAAGGGGGAGAGGGTAGGCTAAGCCTCACAATGAGCTAGCAATAATGTGGTTTAAATTCGCCTTTGACGAGAATTGAGATAAGACCTCTCAGTTATAAATAAAGATATATACCACTAGATTGTAGTACTAAGTGACCATCTACATGAAATTTTAGCATATATCTAATATTTAAAAATAAAAAATAAAAAACCTCTCTTCCTACTCCTACTCCCACATTCTCTCTCTCCCACTCTCCTTCCCATTTTTAAAATATTCACTCGCAGAAAATGTGTAGGCATATGCTAGTGTATATATACTTTAACTTTAACTTTAACTTGACTATCTTTTGTTTCATTTTTTAAGTGATTATGTCCTTTTGTACTCCTTTGTTTTCAAAGAAACTATAGGCATGATGGTCTAGTCTCTCATGGAAAGAGATCATCTCAAGATCTCTTCCACCAAGGCCATCGAATCAAGTGATCCGGACTTTTGAAATTTGATCCAATAGCTAAAGGTTCCTTTTAAAAGTTATAATAATTTTAACCGTTAGATCAAATTTTAAAGACCCGAATCACTTGATCTGGTAACTTTAGTGAAAGAGATTCGAAAATGATATCTTTCTGTCTCTCACTAAGTTCTAGTCATAAATTATTTGTTTTATAAATGAAAAAAAGTTTACACTTTCTACCTTAAAGTAGTGTAAACTTTTTGTTGCATTTCTTTGATGTTTTATATATTCTATTATTTTTATGAACAATCTTGCATGTAGAATTAAGTCATGGTTTTCAAAGCAACTTTCTACTCTCCGTCAGACAGCTAAATGCTCAACCAACCAAATGTTTAAGTTCAATAATGAGTGCGCGTCATATTGTACCAGCGTATGCCACCTTTATGTAGACCAATAATCTCATCTTCTATTAGATTCCATATAGAAAATCAACAAAATCTTCTTGTCAAATTATAAGTGATAAAAATAGTTCATATATTAATTTCTAATTTCATATGGAATAGAACATGTAATCCTCTTTATTTAAAATATTCCTAAACGAATTTGAACTCAAGCAAACTGGCCAAAATGGTCTTAGACTATCATACTCTAACATTATTGACATACACTATCGAGTTGCAAAAAAAATTACACAACCAACTAGAGCTTGGTATTGAGCTTGAATTTTTTAAGCTCGCACGAACTCAACTCGTATAATTATGCTCGTCTAAGAAGTAGGCCAAGCCTAACTTGAGCTCTCAAAATATAAAACAAGGCAAACACATGACAATAGTGATAGCATCAATATATTTTTATTTTTTTTTCAAACCATCAATATTTTATTATTATTTATTAAATCGTCTCTTATGAACGAAATACTTATTTTATTATTGTCAATCACTAGTAGTTGCGCATTTAATCAGAGCTATAAATTGGCTCTTATGTTCATTTAGTATAAATAAACTTAATGCCCAACCAACAACATGTTTTATTTCATAATGAGCGCGCGTCATTTGTGCCAGCATATGCCACCTTAATTGTCAATGCTAGTGGTTGACCATTTAATCAGAGCTATAAATTGGCTCTTATAGTGGTTGATCATTTAATCAGAGCTATAAATTGGCTCTTATAGTGGTTGATCATTCAGTTTAAATTGACTTAACTAGTAGACAAACATGGAGAGTCTTTTTCTTCTCTATTTTTTTATTTTCTTGGCTCAAAGAAAAGATTGTCCATTTTCGTGCTTGTACTTACTATTCGCAATCTATACATGTCAATGCAGTAACTCCACGGCCAAATGTTATAACAAAGGTATTTATTGCTACCAGTGAGTACCTATCATAATTAATTATCTTGACTTCAATGGGTACCTATCAATACAGTCGCTCCATGGATTGTCATCATCACTACCTACCAATTCAGTGAAATGAACAATCGTTTTGTTTCTACTGATGGAATACATGAGAGATATGAACAGTTGGAGATTTTGGAATTTATTGTCTCTTTTTTTTTTTGGATTCTACCGTATACGTACGCAGATAAATACGTAAACCCTTTAGCTCTTCCTTCTTGATCCATGAGGAAAATTTGACTTCATGGATACACTCTTGGAAAGTACATGTCTAATTATTATAGGTGGCTTCAAAATTTATTACTTAAACCTTGCCAACAACCCTCACCTTTCCAGTGTGTAGAATCACATTTCTAAACAATTATGACTGTAACACTTCCAATATAAAGAGAGTAGAAAAAAACAGTTCACACGCACAAAGCGTGTGGGCATGTATTGATTTGTTTTGCCAATTATGGGTGCCCCACTCGGTGGCTAAGTACTGCTTTAAGGAAGGTAATTCCTTTGTTTGAAATTGTATCGACCCAGAATTTCTGTTTAATTGCCTTGCTAAAGATGTAAACATCCTCATTCGTATTTAATATATCTTGCCTCGGTTTAAAAAAAATTATGGGTGCCCCACTCGGTCAAGCATCTTTACAGTCGAAAACAACATGAGCCTATAGCAGGTCCAACCCATCATGTTGACGGTGTCGGTGCAAATGCCAATTTGGCGGCTGTGCGCTTGGAAGAAGATGGAGAACTCCCAACCGAGCCAAATAACAAAATGCGGGTATCTGTACAGGCTTGGCCTCCAACAGAATCACCCACTTATTCCCAAGCTAGAAAGTCAAATATCTTTTTTACTCAGGACATGGGACCCATCATTGACACCAAGGGCCCCAGTGATAGTCGAATCGTTGAAAAACTCATCCCCGAGGTGCATGACTTGATGATGAGATAGATTTCCGTTAAGTGTGAAATTTTTTTTAAGGATTAATTTGTTTTACGTTTTCTTATTTAATGTTTTTTAACCAATATCGTTAGTCCAGTTCCCGGCGCCTATTTTTCTAGGCTGAGTAACAGCGTGCGTATGGTTCGCATTTTCGAAAAGTGGAGGCTTGGAGGACACAAATGCCAATAATGGCTACCAGGTGGCTGGCAATATTTATGTAAGCATTATGTTCTAGATTTTAATTTCAAATATCTTCACACTAAAAATATTTAAATTATGATCAATAATCTTAATTGGTTTGTCTTTATTTTTTATAGGCTTTTATGTTGCATAATAAGGATGATTACCTTGCCAACGTCTCCAGCAGTAATTAGATACGCCAATGGAGGAGTTGACACCGAATTCAGAGGTGTATCTACAGTTGTTGAGGGACGAGGTTAGGCGATGAATAAACAAAGAGATATGCAACATAAGATCGGGAGAAGAAGCTGACTACAATGAAACTTGCTGTTAGAGTCGGGGAAGGAACAATGACACTATCATGGCCCAAAAGGACACCTTGATATGTATATAAGCTCGATTGTCAAGGACCCATGAACAACCTCGTGCTTAGACCCTTAAGGTCTG
The DNA here is from genome assembly GCA_963580275.1 of Crataegus laevigata. Classification (NCBI taxonomy): domain Eukaryota; kingdom Viridiplantae; phylum Streptophyta; class Magnoliopsida; order Rosales; family Rosaceae; genus Crataegus; species Crataegus laevigata. The sequence continues at coordinate 5,035,401 of OY756941.1, forward strand.
TGGTCTGCTCACAACATCAAGGGTACATCCGTCATATTGATCTAAAATTCCACGTGTTGTTCTTCTATTTTATGTGGTTAATTTATGTCTTGAAAATGTTTACGCTTGGTTTGAGGGACCTCCTTATTTACTTTGTTGGAGGTAGGGATGAGCAACGATTATGGTGGGTGGGTAACGGCGATTATTTATCCATAACTATTTATTCTCATATCTGCATAACCGTTTACCCTTTAGGTAATTGCCTAAATGGTTATACCCATACCCATAATCGTTTATAAACAGTTAACCATACCCATAACTGTGTACCCATTTAACCGTAATCGTTTAGTACCCGTTTACCCATTTATCTTTTCTTTTTTTTAAACCCGTTTATCCTTTCCTTTTTACCATTTACTCTTTTTTCATCCATCTACGTGTTTTTTTAACAACTTGAAAATTAAAAAGAAAAATTTGTCATAAATTTCTTTTTCTAACAATTAAACACCGTTATAGGTACATTCATCATACATTTCCGCATTTTAATTTTTTAAGTCCTTATACCATTCCAATAATTGAAATAATAGTTTATGGATGATATTTTTAACTATTAACAATGAAGATAATATAAAATTTGCTAAGTATTTTCAAGGTTCTAAAAGACGCTAGGCACTAGGCGCTAGTCGGGCGGCGGACTGGAGCCTAGCACCTAGGCGGACTAGGCGGATTTAAGTAAATCCATTATATTTTGTGTAAATAAGTGTATGTTTATATTTAAAAAACATATAATTTCATCATAACTACAAAATAGAATAACATATGTATTATCAGTGGCGGATCCAGGATTTTAAACTCGGGGGGTCCCAATAATAAAGGTCAAAAAATTTATAAATAAAAATAACATTGAAAAGTTAAATATAATACATTTCATTCAAAAATTATGTGCAAAACAACATTACAAGCTATAAAATCCTAATTCAAACGTCCACGACGAGGTTTCATAGTTTGAAAATGTTCCATGATAGCTTCATTACCAATACATGAAAAAACATCTTTCTCAATGTAAACAACTAAGCTGTCACTCAACCATTGATCTCCCATTTTGTTGCGAAGTGGACCCTTAATGATATTCATAGCGGAAAATGCCCTCTCCACTGAAGCAGTTGCAACCGGTAAAACCAAAGCCAACTGAACAAGCAAATATACATATGCAAATGTTCGATGCAACCCTTTCTCCACCATTTTCTTAGCAAGCTCATTAATCCCCCGCAATTGAGAAAAATCATTATCAGAACGCACAAAATGAATGTAAATATCAAGTTGATCTTGAAGTGCCAATCTATCTCGATCTGTGAAATCTTTAGGATACATTTGAGCAAGGCGAACAAGCTTCTCTTTATCAAAAGCTACAAATGAATCATTTGGACTCAAACATGCCAAGCAAATAAGCAATTCGGTATTACCTTCAGCGAAGCGATCATCTAATTCCGTAAGTTGGAAATCAATGACCTCAAAAAAGAGCTCCACTTTGTAATGATGACGATTGGTCTTTCTTGGAGCCTTACGCAATGACTTCCCTTGAATGACATATAAGTCATCCATATTAGGCACCTCAATTTCATGTTCAACACAAAAAAATGATACTTTATCAACCAAAAGATCAAATTTTTCATCATTCCTCATGCAACGTAGTTGGTCTTTACATGTCTTGACTAAAGCCATTGCATTCACAATCTCTTGATCTTTTTTTTGCAATGCTTGTGACAAATCGTTTGTAACTCCTAATATGGATTTCATCAAAAAAAGGAGGAACACAAACTCAAAAGATTGTAAATCTTTTAATAACCTTTTTACTTCACCAGCACTATCATTGTAGCAATCTTCAACAATCATGTCAAGCACATCCACCACAGATGAGAACATTGTAATCAAACTAATCAAAGCATCATAATGTGAATTCCACCGTGTATCCCCAGCACGTTTAAGACTAGTTTCTTGATTTAACCCTTGCCCCATTTCAAGACAATCATTTTCAATAGCTTTCATGAGATTTTGTTGTTGTTTCTCTCTAAGTGCATCACGACGCTTACATGAGCATCCAACAACATTCACTAAACTATTAGTCATTGTGAAAAAAGCGCCAACATCGGAGTTTTTCTTTGCTACGGCAACAAGAGCTAATTGTAGTTGATGAGCAAAACAATGAACATAGAATGCACAACTTTCTTCATCCAAAATTTTTTTTTTAAGGCCATTGAACTCACCTCTCATATTACTAGCGCCATCATAACCTTGACCTCGTAGGTTGGAGTAGCTCAAATCATGTAGTTTAAAGAACTCATCAATGGACTCCTTTAGTTTACTTGAAGTTGTTTCGGTCACATGTTGGACTCCCATGAACCTTTCAATTACTTGACCTTTGTTGTCCACATAACGCAAAATCACCGCCATTTGCTCCTTTGTTGAAATATCACGTGATTCATCTACCATTATAGAAAAGAATTTACTCTCTTTCACTTCTTTCATAATAGCCTTAATAGTTTCGAAGGCACATGAATTGACAATATCCTTTTGAATTGAAGGAGCTATTAGCTTGAGATTTCCCGGAGCATTTTCCAACACAACTTCCTTTATTTTCTCATCATGATCCGCAAGGAATTGCAAGAGCTCTAAATAATTCCCCCTATTATTCGAAGTGTCACTTTCATCGTAGCCACGAAAAGGAAGGCCTTGTCGCAACAAGAACTTAGTGCAATCTATTGATGCATTCAAGCAAAGACGATATTTCATACACTCTTCTTCTGACTGTTTGATCACAACTGCTTCAATATGTGTATTTTGGTTCATTAGATAACTAGCCGCTTCTCTAGCTTTATTGTGGAAACTACCAATAGGACCAACATGTTTGTCAAAACATTCTCTTGCATTCTTCCATTTCTTAAAGCCTACCCTAGTGAAGGCATCGCTTCCTAATTGTGAAAAGTTAATTTTAAAGAGATAGCAATGAAGACAAAATGCCACATCTTTAGATATACTATACTCCAACCAATCATATTCTTCAAACCATGAAACAACAAATCGTCGCTTTTTCTTTGCATGCAAAGTGTATGGGAACTCATACTTTGTAGGCCTACAAGGTCCCATTTGCAAATATGCTCTTCGGACCTCATCTTGAATATTAGAAGGATAGTCCTTCATTCGAATTCTTTTTCCCGGGTCTCTCTCAAGATTATTAAAATCAATGTCACACTCATTTTGTCTTGAGCTCGAACTACCCGAACAAGTAAATGGTGCTATTGGCTTTGGCTTGAAAAATCTTTCCATATTTCTTATTTCTAAACTACACATTTAACCAAAAACACAAAACATATACCAATCAATCAATAAACAAAAATTCCATCTAAATTTCAATTATAAAATGAGTATGCAAACATTAAACATATCAACAATCATATCAATAATAGACTAAAAATCTCCACCAATATCTAATATAATTTAATTGAGATTAGATTAGAATACCAAAAAACTTACTTGAAATTTGAACCAAATAGTGGTGGCTTGGAGATTTGAAACAAGTGGAGGTATGATGTTGGAGTAATATAATTATAATATGGGATTGGGTGGGATTAGAAATTTAGGGTTTTGGGTGGGTGAATATAAGAAAGATGGGGATTGGGGGAAAAGCACAGGAACGGAACGGGGAGGAAAGCTGGAACGGGGAGGAAATATGGAATTATATTGACAAACGGAAACGGCACCGTTTGTCTTATTAACTTTAAAAAAAAAAAAAAGACCAAAACACTGCGTTTTGGCCCAACTTTTTTAAAAACCCTGTTTTCTTTCTTCTTCCCCGCCGCAGCCTGATGTCTTCTTCTCTGTTGCAACTGCAACCTGTAGCACAGCTGCACAGACGGACATACCTTGTGTTCTTGTCGAGGGGTCCCTCGAAAAATTTGTAGCAGTATTTTTGGATCGTTGAAGGGTCCTGGGACCTCCCAGGTCCCTGAATGGATCCGCCACTGTGTATTATGAAGTATTGGAAAATAATGACATATATATAATTTCATCATAACTACAATATAGTGTGTTCTCATTTAAGTATTCAACAAGTCTCTTACAATTTATTGAAAAAAAATATTAAATGCAAATTGAAAGTTATCTATTTTTTGTCTAAGTGAGTCGCAACTAAGCAGGTGCTTAGGCGAGTCTGGGCGAGCGCCTCAGTTGGTCTAGGCACTCTCTCTTAATTTTCAAACGCCTAGGCATTAATCGGGGAGGTAGCCAACCGGCTAGCACCTAAGTAGGGCCTAGGCGGCGCTAGGCGGGGATTTTTAGAACAATGAGTATTCTTGGGTTACGAAAACTATTAAAAGACAGCATTTGTAGGTTATTTAACTTGGAATGTAAAGTGTTAACATAATATATATAATGGACCATGAAATTTAAAGTGGTTGAGGAAAACTATATTATATTAGCTACAGAAATCATGCACTATAGTCAATAGCATTGATCTAAGTTTTGTCTGATAGGGAACATGGTTTGTGTTTATTTTACATATATAAAATAATGTGTAAACGGTTACCATTTATAACCGCAGTTAATACCCATAATTACCTATTTAAATTTCGCGGACAAACGGTTATACCCATAACCGTTTATTTATTTAAACGGTTACTCATACCTATAACCGTGAAATTTAAATGGGCGGATAACTGCGGTTACCCATAACCGATGAGTATTTGCCCATCCCTAATTGGAGGATTGTAATTTTTAGATTAACAATATTTATAGATTCCCATAATTTAAGTTTGTATAAAGCCTACTTAGTGTATAGGAGATCCTTGGAAAAATAATGTTTCTCCTGTCTAATACTGTATAGAGGCCTAAGTTAAACTAACTCAATTAACATTGACGCTCAAAGAACCCTTCAAAATACTATAAAATTTCAAAAGCCATATTCCTATTGCATAATTGTTCATTGTTCCTAATGATATTGTTTACTTCAAAACTTTTTAGGGATAAGATACCACTATAAATTTCCTCTATGTGTCACTGAAGATTTTATGCAATATCTAAACTACCAATTAACAAAAAAAAAAAATTGTCAGCAAAAAGAGGGTAAAAAGATTATTTAGTTTTTATCACAACAAAAAAATTATGGGCAGTAATGTAATTTCACAAAGCCAAAATTTGTTATTTTTTATTTAAGCCTCACATACATGTGATTTGAACATATATCTAATATTAAAGATTAAAAATTTAAAAATTAAAAGCAAAAACCTTTCTCACAACTCCCACTCTCATGTTCTCTCTCTCTCTTTCTTCTTCCCTTTTTAAAAACAAAAACAAAAACAAAAATATTCACACACAAAGTGTGTAGGCATATGTTAGTGTATATATAATTGAACTTTGCCGGACAATCTTTTGTTTCATTTTTTCAAGTTATTATGTCCTTCCGTACTCTTTTGTTTTCAAAGACACTATAGGTGGTCTAGCCTCTCACAAAGTTCTAGTCATAAATTGTTAAAAACCAAAAAACAAAAAAGTTTATACTTTCTACCTAAAGTAGTGTGCTTGAAAACTTTTTGTTGCATTTTTGTTTTGTTTTATATATTTGATTATTTTGATGAACAATCTTACATGTAGAATGAAGTCATGGCATTCAAAGCTAAGTTTCTACTCTCCGTCAGACAACTATATGCTCTACCAACAACATGTTTTATTTCATAATGAGCGCTCGTCATTTGTGCCAGCATGTGCCACGTTTATTGTCAATACTAGTGGTTGCGCATTTAATCAGAGCTATAAATTGGCTCTTATATTCATTCAGATTCAATTGACTTAACTAGTAGATGGAGAGATCAGAGAGTCCTTTTCTCCTCTATTTTTTTCTCTCTAAAATTTCATTTTAATCCTTGCCAAATATTAATTTTTAGATTAAAATCATGACTAAAATTAAAATTAAAATTAAAATTTAGTCCCTTAACACATAAATAGCCTCATTTATTAATTATATTTTAATTTATTAATTATTTCTCTTTTTCTTCCTAATTTTTAACGTATTAATTTTATTTCATTATAATTTTTATTTTTATTTCATTTATCATAATATATTTTGTTGTAAACCTTTAGGTAAACTAATTTTCGTTATACAATATATTTCGATATACTTTGTCTTCTTCATTTAGTTACATTATGTGACATCCCACATCGCCCAGGAAAGTGATCCTTAAATGTATATTCCCATCCCTTCCTAGCACGAGCCATTTTGGGAGCTCACTGGCTTCGGGTTCTGTAGGAACTCTGAAGTTAAGCGAGAAGGGGGCTAAAACACTCCCATGATGGGTAACCCACTGGGAAATTGCTCGTGAGTTCCCAGAAACAAAGCCGTGAGGGCGTGGTCGGGGCCCAAAACGGACAATATTGTGCTACGGTGGTGGAGCGGGCCTGGGAAGTGATCCGCCTCAGGTCGGGATGTGACACATTAAATTCATTATAATATATTTCAGTGCATACAGTACACACATTTCGGTACATACATTTCAATACAAAGATTTAGGTACATTAATTCAATATAATATTTTTCGGTACACACATTTAGGTACATTAATTTAATATAATACATTTCGGTGCATATATTTTAGTACATATATTTTTGTACTAACATTTAAATACATTAGTTCAATATAATGCATTTCGGTATACATATTTCGATACTAACATTTAGGTACATTATTTGAATACATTAGTTCAATATAATTCACGATACCCACGAGTACCAATCAACCATCATAATTAATTACCATGACTTCAACGGGTACCTATCAATACAGTCACTCCATGGATTGTCATCACTACCTTGACCTAAATCCGAAACTGCCTTCCAAACAAGACTTCCGACCTTAAACCCTGTCCCAAACGCCAACATCCAAACCCTATCTCCTTTCCTAACTCTCCCTTTAGCCTCAAAATATGCTAACTCATAAAACACAAGACTACTCGATGTGTTCCCGAATCGGTGCAAACTCATCCGAGCCGGCTCAGTCAACTCCTCACTCAACCTCAGAACCCGCCCAACCTGCTCGATAACCGCTTTCCCGCCCGTGTGAATACAAAAATGATCAAACGCCTTTGTGAAATCCGGGACTATCGGTTTCGACTTCCCCCCTGAAAATGCACAACAAATGACCGAGTACACGTAAACACCAACTTGAGTCAGTGGTAGGACTCGGGGAGCAAGAATTTTGATGTGCTCAAGTAAATGCATGCCTGCAACCGCTATTAAATCTTTATTAAGGGCAAACCCGGTATTGCCCTTGTTATCCTCCTCATGAAATGCGGCTTTATAAGCTCGATCACTCGCTCCATGGTGAGTACGAAGCGAGTGAACGAGTTCCATCTTTGCAACTCGGCGGCAACTCGGGTCGTTTGTGATCAATGCGGTCGCACAACCGACTCGAAAAATACAATTGGTTACAAGCATGGGACGGTTATCGCCATAGTACCAATCCAAACTAACAGTCTCGGTTACGACCACAAGAGCATAACCAATTTTTTTGCTTTGCTTCAACAGATTGGCGGCTAGATCAATTGATACTACTCCGGAACTGCATCCCATGCCACTTAGATTGTACGTCTTTACGTCGGCTTTGAGCTTGAAACGGTTGACAATGAGGGATGTGAGGGAGGGCACGGGAGAGAAGCTCCCGCATGTAACAATTAAGCAATCGATACGACTTGGGTCGATGTTGGTTTTGGCAAGGAGTGAGTTGATGGATGAGAACATTCCTTGTTGAGCTTCATCCAGAGCATATTTGAAGTTCGCTTCGGGGTTCGATTCGAAGACGAATTGGGGTGCGTAAGTCTCGTCTCCTATGCCGGATTTGTGGTAGATTTTACTCATGAATTCTATGCTTTCTTCGGTGAAGCGATTCGTCCTGCGTACGAAGGACTCGGAAGCTGCGTAGCTGCATTTTTGGTTAGGGTTTGGCTGGAAGCATGAGAAATCAAGGAGGAAGATGGACTTGGGACGAGAGGTGTAGTAGAAAAATACGGAAATGAAAAGGCACCAAATGCAAGACAATGAAAGTGTAGGGCTGGTGGTGAAGAGAAAATGGAGGATGTCACTGTATTGGACTGGATTGGGTAGGATTGAATTAGACTGCATGTTAATTGATAAGAGAGTTGTGGTTAATAAAAATGCTGCGAAAAAGGCTTGGTGGAATTTGAAATTTGAAGTGGATTTCTTCATGTTTGTTTTCTAAAAGTTTTTTGCAAACTCAGTGAACGAAGATCGGGGGAAGAGGGGGTTATATAGGACGGATATGATTTCAGCACTTTTTTTTTACCACAGACTTTATGTGTATTTTTATCTTTTGGCTCTCTTTTAATCTATTTAATTTAAAGGTCAAATATGAACCATACAAAGAAAAAACGACTGAACGGGTATTGGAAAATTGATTTTCCTATATAAAAATGTGAAAACTGAAAAGTCAGCAACGGACTTCCGGACGGACTTGGATCCTCTCCTGAGCCCAAGGAGAGGATCCTCCTGACCAAGAATCTAAGACCGTTGGATGAAAATTCAACGGCTATAATTATTATAACTTTAAATGGATCCTCCTGTTTGTAGCCGTTGGATTTTCATCCAACGGCCTTGGATCTTTGGTCAGGAGGATCCTCTCCTTGAGTTCAGGAGAGGATCCAGGTCCCTTCCGGACAGCCAGCTTTTCTTGTCGACCAATTCAGTGAAATGAACAATCATTTTGTTTCTGCTTCAACGTAGAGTAATATTAGTGAGATTCTAAAATTACAAACTAAATGATATGTCACTTATAAAAAAATAAACACAATTATCAACGTTTATGAAATTTATTGTCTCTTTTTTTGGGTTATACCATATATGTACGCAGATAAATACATAATCCCTTCGACTCATTGATACAGTATTGGAAAATACATGTCTTAACTATTATAACTGATTTCAAAATTTATTACTTAAACCTTGCCAACAACCCCCAGCTTTCCAGTGTGTAGCGGCGTACGAAGGCAGGTGGGGATTTCAATTTTCACACTGCACTAGCCATTAGGATTTGGATCCTCTCCGGATCCCCATACTAAGGCAGGTGGGGATTTCAATTTTCGCACTGCACTAGTCATTAGGATTTGGATACTCTCTTGATCTCCTTTTTGGGAATTCCGGAGATCAAGTTACAATGACCGTTTATAAAAAATCGTACGGTTACAGTTAAATAATTTTTATATTTTTAAAAATAAAATAGTCTCGTTTTACGTAAAAAACATTTAATTGTAACCGCACGATTTTTAATGAACGGTCATTGTGGCTTGATTCTCAGGATTCTCAAGATGGGGATTCGGAGAGTATCCAAATCTCTATTCATTACTCAAGGATTCATGATGTGGTTGAATTTGGTAATGTATTAACTCAGTGCAACATTTTCCTAAACAACTGTGAAAGAATTAATTGATATAACCTTGAAAAGAAATTAGTTCGATACCTTTTAATTTAAACAATATGATTTTGATGTAATCACATTTATGCATGATCACCTACTTTGACAGTATAATAAGAGCATATGACAAATTTAAACATAAAATCTGAATTTAACAGTCACATCTTTTAAAATTTTATTTTATTACACTATTTTATTTTCAAAATTTCTGTTATATATTTTAAATTTTACATATTAAATAATTGATAAGGATCCTCGTCGGATTATATCTATTTGGATCTGGGGATGAACTGAAAACAAAGACAAAACATCTTCACATTACAATTTCTCATCTCACAAGTTAAATCAGTCGCACACCTCCACACCTGAAACTAAAAATAACAAAATTTCCGCTTCTTTTTCCATTCAATCTCTCTCTCTCTCCCCGCTACTTCTTCAATCCTCCGCAACGAAATCTCTGATGCTGAACTCACTTCACAATCTGGGGCTCCATCAACTGCGTTCACGTCCATCGAAGCTCCACCTCCCAATTGAATCACAATCATCGGTTCCTCCCTAGTTACTTCCTCATTCTTCTCCCTCTAACCCTCCCTCTCTCTGAATTTCATAACTTGCGAACTCAAATTTATGAATCATTGACTTTCCAATGATTAATGGAGAGAAGACTGCGGAGGCCGAGATCGTGAGGTTCGAGTAAGAGAGGTTGGTTTATGGGTTTGGTTTTGAGAAAATGGAAGAAGAAGGACTAGCGGCCGAGGCTGAGATTCTCAGATTAGAGTGAGAGAGGAGAGTTGCAGATTTCATAATAATAAAAAATTCATAATTAATTAAATGATATTTGAAGTTGCTATCAAACTTGTAGCAAGGAGAAGAGATACTATTCCGTGTCAAGCCACGTCAAATTTGGTTTCTCAGTTAGGAAACATTGTTGTTGTTTTTTGTTATCTTTATTATTAAATATTTTGATTTCTTATTTAGAAATGCTCTAAAATGTTTTCAGAACTTTGTTACATTAATAACAATGGAATTATTTGTTATTGACTATAGCTTTATAATTATTATGTAACATTGGAAGTGGATGAAAAATTTGTTCAAGGGTGGTTGATGAAATCACACCTTTAAAACAACAAACACCATGCCTAATCAATGAGCACTCTTGAGTGAAGGAGGAGGGTGTCTGTCAAAGGTCTCCAATGCCTAAATCAGAAATAATTTAAGAGAAATTAGAACATAGAGAACTCTGGGTAGCAATTGGCAATTACAGATCTCTTGTTCGATTTGGATTTTATAGGAGAGACTCCTCCCAGACAGCTGGGAGGCGGGACTGCAGACCATGTTAGACAAACTGCTATGTTTCTTACTGAGCTAATAACCCATATGTTAAGCAGACCGCTATGTTTCCTACTCACAAGGCTTTGAGATGAATAGAAGATAACCCTTGTAATGATTCTACAAAAATCTATACTCTGATACTTCGGGATTGACGTATAGAATCGAGCAAGGAAAGTGCCTGAAGTATGGAAATTTTCCCTCTTCTTCCTCCTTTGCACGAAGGAGTGGAATGAATGGCCACACCTATCTTCTTCCTTTCGACATTGGTGTGATAAATGTCGCGGAAGGATGGATGTGAATTGGCACAGGGGTACTGACATTTGGGCAGGCGTAGGGGCCCCAATAGTTGGCAGGCGCAGAGGCACTGACAATTGGGCAGACGCATGAGCGCTAGCTTGGCAGGCCGGTGCAGTTGGGACAGGTTTGGCCACTTGAAATTTCTTCTTTCTAATTCAATCTAACATCAACCCATATCTAACATGCTATTAACGGAAGCAATATTATATTAAACTAGAGTCCTGTGGGCCTTTCAATCGATACCTTTGTCTTTGACAGGAATTATGCGACAGTTTTCCATGGCAACTTCGAAGAAATTTGAGAATTTTGTCAAGGAACCTTTGCTGAAGCATAGTGGCTCCCTCTCCGAGGAAGAGAGGTTTTCACCAAGTCTGCGGAAAGCAGGCCTTCGATTAGTGTTTGGCAGGCATTTTTACTGCCTTTCGGATCTTTCCTTCATATATGAGTGTGAAGTAGGTGGAAGATCATTATTGTGATCTGCCATGTGACAGATATGGGTACAGGAAGATCTTATCCCTTTCAGAACTCCTTGGGCTTCAAGTTTGCAATAGCTGGGTTAATTAAGGAAGTGTTTTGCGCAACGAAATATGTGTGCTTAGTAAGCCTTCTCCGACCTTTTTTGGACAGGCATAGTGGGCAAGTTTGTTGCCATGGCATGTCTAGGCAGAGTGCCGGCATGTTGTCTGTATTGCGTGTGGACACAACGAGTTGGACATGTACCTAAAAGGCAATTATGAGATGATACTTAAGAACATTTTACATATTAAATTAACTTTGTTTAATCTAAGGGCAAATATTATTATTTAAAATCGTCTCATTAAATGTTATACGCTTAGATAATAAGTTTAAGGAATATGTAATGGAGAGAATTTAATCTAAAGATGTTAGCTTCATAAGACCTTTCTTTCTCATACACATATCCTAAACGTTCCTGATTATAGGATAGCGAATTGGACATCGAATATTTGATAAGATAAGTACATACTATGTTTTCTATCTTAAGAGAGTGAATGGTCTCGAGTCATCGGTGTGAAAGACACTAAGACATGTATGTAGGTGATCAATAGAGAATGAGTTCATTGAATGCGATTAAATGAGAGTTCTTATATGAAAGTCTTTACTGACATGTCAAATAAGAAACTCTAAAGTTACAATAATGCAATTAGTCCTTAGACGTATGACACCACATGTCATTTTTTAATCATTTGACAATGCATCATAACTCTAGGGTTTTTTCCACGCACTGTTGAGTATTAGAATTATTCGTAGAGACATGCGAGTGTATAACAAGGAATCTTTGCTTTCGATAAAGAATGAGAATACTCTACGATATAATTTGGAAATCTCTGCGTAGCCTATTGAATATAATTAAGAGAGTCTTCTACATTATATTCATTATTATTAATATGAACTTTGGAGTCCACATTAGGGGGCTTGACATAATCTTCATGTCCTAATAATATGATTAACAGTATTGCTATAGAGAAGAATCATATTGTATTGTAATTCCAACCAAAATATTTGCAAATGAGCGTTTTAATATAGAGGCCTCATTTTTGTATTTTTTAAATCGAATATTTGTAGCTTTAAGACTTTTACATTCTTTTATTAATTTTTAATTAATTTTTTTCTTCATAATATTTCATTTACCAGTTAATTTAAAGTGTAATTATTATTACAAAACTCCTAATATCTAGTTGATAAATCTTATCTTATAACAATTTCACTTCAAAATATTTTTTTCGTTACTCAAATAAAAAGGTTTTTAAAATTCTAAAAACACAACAAAAATTCTATTGACATATAATTAAGAGAAATGATATATTTATGCATATATATATATATATATATATATATATATATATATATATAAATATAACGTACCAATAATTTGGTACATTATTGGTACGTCGTGTAATTTTAATTTTTTTTAGTACGTATTAGTATTTTATTTCACACCCCGACCCAAAAATCGAGGCGTACTGGCCGTCACGTGAAAGTGACGTAGTCAAGTGCGCAGTGCGGAAGTACTAGAGTGAAAATGAGACGAAATAAAAACCGAAAAGAATAATTTACAACAAAAAGATAAGTAAGAGTTATAAAAACGAAAGCATAAAACACAATATCAGAGTTCAATTAACCTAGGTGCAGTCCAGGACAAACAAGTACTAGGTAAACGATAATCAGAGAATCCTACATGGATGGTGTTCTGTCAGAACTACCTCATGGTTCCAGGGGTTTCAAAGATCTTTCACTCAACCAAAGGTATGGTTGTGATTCTAAGCTTACAAGGAACTCGATGATGGTATTTGTAGGTACGATCCGTGCCAAGATTGTGGGATGTGGTGTTGTCCATACAATTATGGTGAAAATGAGAAGGCTCGAAAAGAAGGAGAGAGAGAGAGAGACGGACAAAACAGAAATGGTGCACGTGTGCATGTGAGTGTGTGTGTGTGTGTGTGTGTGTGGTTTTATCCAATTACAACCATACCAAACCAAAAACAAACTTAGCTTCCATTTGAATCCAAAAATGTGGGAAGCAACCCAATTGGCCTAATGTAGCCCAAACACACACACTAACCACTAACGAGTAAGGGTAAAAATGTCAATTCACGATATCGATAAAATTATTTCGGGACAGGCTGTCACATTTTAGTACATTATCAAATATTAATTTTGGTGCGTCATGTATTCCTTCCTTGGTACGTACCATGCTGCTGGTACGTTGTGTTATCCAAGTTTTAGTATGTGTGTAACCCTAAAAAAATAATTTTCATACTAAAACGTTGTACTAAAACATATTCTATCAATCCTTAATAATTAATTAGTGGAATAATGTGACAGCCCGTCCCGAAATATTTTATCGTTAGTGTGGAAGTGACATTTTTGCCCTTGAACGTTAAGTGTGTGTTGTGTTGAGCCTAGGGTTTGGACCTATTTCTTTATTTTCCTAAATTTTTGGAACCAATGGGAACTTGGGCTTTGTTGGTTGTGATTGGTTGGTTGAAATTGGAATCTTACACCCACACACACATACACAAACCAACCCGTGTTCTCTCTCCCTCTCCCTCATTTTTCCGTACACTCAAACCATTTCCAAACCTCTTTATTCAGTTGTAGATCGAGGTTATGAGTATCATTTCTAAACTCCTTGCAAGCTCAGGAGTCTAACCATACCTTTGGTTGAGGGTAAGGCCTTCGAAAACCTTAGAACTTGTGAGCTTCCACGAGGTGCACAGTGACTTCATCGTGATCACGAATGATTCAGGTGATTTTAAGGTTCAAAAAGGTTTTAATTATGTTTTTCTAGCATGTTGGAGTAATTTTGGAAGATTTTGGATGTAGGGAAGCTTGGTTTTAGGGAGTTGCAGAGGTGACTGGAGTGTTGGGCTTTCTCCGACGAAGCTCCGTCAAGTTTTGGGTCCTAAAAGTGGTATAAATCCTTTCTCCTCATCTTAAACTTCATTTTGGTGTAAATTTCGTGAAGTTTGGTTGAAAAATGAGTAAGTTGTTAAGCTTGGAAGTTTACCCAAAATCTGGCAATCGCAGTGGTGGCCGACGTCGGACTTCGGCGACCCAAGGTTGAAGGAAGGAAATATTCCGTCAAAGTTGATGGAATATTCCAAACGGCAGGTAACAGCGTCAGGTTAAGTTTAACGGAATATTCTAATTATTTGACGGAATATTTCCTAATGCCGTTATGAAATCCGTCAGTGTGCCAGGCATGTGCATGTGCGTGGGCCGTACCTTGGCCGGCACGTGGGGCGTCGGAAATTTTTTCTAAAAATATGGGGGTGTTCGTGGGATTTATTAGATTATGTTGGTGTATTCAAACACCCCAATTGAGCAATGTATGAGAAGTTATTACCTAGTTTTGGTTATGTGCTTTTAAATGACGATTTTATAGTTGTTTCACATATAGGTGAGACCTATCCTAAGGACGAGGGCAGTCAAGCGAGATTCGGGGGCCGATCCTACTACATATCAATGAGTGGGTTTTTGTTTTTAGTATATACATATATGCTTGGTGTTTTTCCCAGAAAGTGCATTTAATGGTTTTATAAACTAGAATGCCATGTGAAATAGTATTTATGTTTATTATGGATTGTGATAATTGTTGCTTGGCGCTGCGGACACTCAAATAAGTCAAGTGAGTATATGTTTGGTAGTGATGGTTATGATCATGGTGATGTTGAGATGCGTATATAGCTCATTATCCTGGACCTTGTGTTTGTGCTCTGTGAGAGGTTAGAGCTTAGCCTTCACGTGATTGTTCACCTCCCGCATCACACGCTCACCTTGGATCCAAGGCAGGTGTCAGCCTGTCGTACAGACCACTATAGGTGGTTCCGACTCGTAGGTGACTTGTAATACTTCGCACAGCCTTCACGTGATTGTAGCACTAAGCCTATTTATATATGTATACACCCAGCCTGTCGTACAGATCACTATAGGTGGTTCTGACTCGTATGCAGGAAATTGGTAGAAAAGTTATAGATTTAGCTGTACAGGTCACGTTAGGTGACTCCGGTTGACATATTGTTGTTGTTGGTATTTTGTGGTTATTGATTTATCTCACCTGATTTATATATCTCTTAGCTGGATAATTTGACATGGCATATTTTGGATTTACCATTTTCCTAGTATGATTTGAGATATGTTTACGTATAATATTTTCTGGGAAAGTATAGCGAGGGGTTATTACTTTTGATATATAAATGGTTTTGAAAGCTTTATTTTTGCCCACTCACGTTTTCTGTTTTGCGCCCCTCCAAGTTTTAGGTAGAAGTGACTGTTGGTGGCTAACAATGATTTGACGATAGTTCTAACTGAACATCATCAATGTAGGACTTTCTCTGGGTATTGTTTAATTAGTACTTGTCGTTCTAGACTGCACCTAGGTTGCTTATGCTCTGATGTGTTTTATCTCGAGTTCTCGTCACTTTTAATCACTTGGATATCTAGTGTAATTAATTAGTTAGGTTTTCATTCACTCACATTTTCACTTCAGCATTTCCGAATCGCGCACTTGGCTAAGTCACCTTCACGTGACGGTCAGCACGCCCTGATTTTGGGTCAGGGTGTCTCAATAAGGACACATATTATACCCAAAGAACAAAAAGAAATTCTTATTCATGTTTGTAGCCTATTTTATCTGATAAAGGAAATAGGGTCGGCGGCAAGGGTAGAAAAATTGAGAGAAATGTGTTTATAGAATTGTAGGGGAATATGTGTGTTATCCCTCCTACATAGTGCCTTTATTTATAGTAGTAAAAGGAGAAGATATTTCCTTCATCTCCAAGGAATACAAGTTGTAATAGAAAAGGATAACTAGAATCCAATCTAATCTTGGATTTACACAATCACATTTAAACTAGAAAAGTTTACAACATCTCATGTATGTTTCTCATTCAATTGTTAGACAATTCAAAATTATTTTCTTTTGCCATGAAATCTTTGTACTCTGGATTCCACTTTTAACAAGAACTTTGATTTTCTTAAAATTTATATAAAAATATTGAATTACAAATTAGAAAAATGACATGGAAAAAAGTGGAAGTACATTAATCAAAATTTAAAGCGCTTTAATTAAAAAATAAAAAACCACAAACGATTAATTAACAAAATCTATAATTTGAGCTCTTAAATGTAATTATTAAACTGCCACTTAGTACTACTATCTCTAATGATATTCCTATTCACTTGTAAGTAAGAGGTTTTAAGTTCAATTTTCGCTAAAGACGAGTTTGAACCACATTATTGCTGACCCATTGTAAAGCTAAGTACATCCCCTTCTCTTTTAATATTATTTGTTAAAAAAAAAATCTAATTATCAGACTTGCAAATGGACTTTGTAGTTGTGGGCCTACAAAGCATGCGTTTGCATACGCTTTTGCATGCAAAGAAAAAGCGGTGGTTTGAGGAATATCTCGGGCTTTAGCTACGCTGCCTCTCTCACCACAAGAGCAAACCCTAAGTTGCGCGATCTCTCTCGAATTTACAGAGACATAACTATGGCGCCCGTGAAATCAGAATCCGGCCGGATCCGTCCTGATCACCAACCGATGCGGCCAACTAAACAACCACGGCTTTCAGAGGCAGAAGAATCGGAGGCGGCAGAGGCAGAAGGATCGAAGGCGGCTGAGGTAGAAGGACAAAAGGTGGCTGAGGCACAAGGAAGAAAGGGGGCTGAGGCACAAGAACGAAAGACGGCTGAGGCACAAGGACGAAAGAAGGCTGGGGTACAAGGACCAGAGGAGGCCGATCCTGACGAAAAATATTGGTCGGACTCTGGTATGCTTAATTTGTTTTTCTGCTAGAAATTTACTTTCATACTTAAATTCCTGAGTTTGAAAGTTCTGTTTATTCACTTTATGGTGTATGTAATAGAATTTCGTTTGATATAGGAATTTTTTAGATTGTTTGATATAGCAATTTTTTAGATTTGAAAATAGTTTTAATTGAACAAAGTAAAATTGAATGAATTGGATTGTTCATAGAAGAATGGTCAATTACTTAACCATCACTGCTAATTAGCTTCAAGTACTGCCTTTCTTTTGTGTTTTCAATATAAATTACAATACACAAATCGGCGGAATGAGTCGGTATGTCTGGTCTACCTAGTTATGCGTTCTTCCTAGCTTACCCATTGTGTTTTTCATGTCGGAATCAATTCGTTGGCGACAATTTTGTGAAATTTATCCTTCTGCTCCTAGTATTACTGTGTGAGCCCTGAGATGCTCCTTTTTGTGCATGTTATATACTCTAGGTCTTTAGTATTTTCATATAACTGGAGGTTGAGACTTGAGAGGTCCGATGATTTATTGCTACTGGTCTGAGGAAGTATTGTGCCAAAGTTTTTCAAGTTACATGACTTGGTTACTCAAGTCTTTTCGTTTGGTGCATGAATGAGTGGAGGTATGTCGGGCTTACCTAATTACTAGCTTACGCATTGTGTTTTTTTTCATGTCAGAATCAACTGGTTGCCGAAAGTTTTGTGAAATTTATCCTTCTGCTCCTAGCTAGTATTACTGTGTGAGCCTTGAGATGCTCCTTAGTGCATGTTATTTCCTCTAGGTTTTTAGTGTTTTCATATAACTAGAGGTCGAGAGGTCTGATGATTTATTGCTACTGGTTTGAGGATATATTGTGCCAAAGTTTTTCAAGTTACGTAACTTTGGTTCCTAAAGTCTTTTGGTTTGGTGCTTGAATGATTGCGATGCATAACCCACAAAGGATTATATACATATGCATAAGTAACCAGTAATTGTTGATGGGAGCGATCATTAACATGTCGTTTCACCTGTCTATTAATTTATATGTTTCTGTTTATGCTGTCGATTGGTTTACTGTCTTTCAGTACAGTTCTGAATTAAAATAAAAATGATTACTCGTTCAATGTACATTGTGGTCAACGGCATTTATTAATTTTTCTTTTTTGGTTTTGTCACAGATGGTTACGAATCAGAGGAGCATGGTACCTGTATAATTTGTTGGAAGGATGACCACACTGTTGCAACCTGCCCTTTGACGTATTTTGTCCCATCCGGCGAACTTGTCAGCCCCTATGCTGAAATAGTCTGTTGGTGTTGTCAGGAGGATCCAGAAGTAGCCCACCCTGGTGAAATTGTCGCAAGAAGGGTTATGGTCAAGCCTGGTGTATAACTTGGTCAAAAGGAAACTGCTGGCACGGGCACGTGCACCTGGGAAAAGAATCTTAGGAAATTCGTAATTATGATTTTTCATTGTATATTATGCGATTAGTTTTTTTTAAATATTATTTATATTTAATTTTAAATTTTAAATTTTGAAATGATTTATAACCGCATGATTTATAATGAACGGTCACAATTACGAGATTCTTAAGACAAAAAAAAAAGGGATTCGACGAGGACCATTTTCCCTCGCCATTTCCCTTCCCCAACGCCTAGAGAGGAGGAGGAGCAGATACATATATATATATATATATATATATAGGAAAACTAACGGAAAAAGTAAAATTAAATTTAAAAAAAACTTAGTTTTAATGAAAAATGAAAGAAATGTGTAGTGAATAGTACTTAATACTACGTTTAATGATATTTTTCTTCACTGTTAAGTTAGACAAATCACATCATTTGATTTAAAAAATTGAGTTTTCCTAGCACTCCTATTTTCTTCCATCTTACTTTTCCTTGGAAATTTTTTTTTTTTTTTTTTTAACAATCGATAATATCTACACTAAGTGGGAAGGGGTATGCTTAGGGGTAGTTCGGGTCGCGATTCAAAACCGAAACCCAAAGTCTGAATCCCAAACTGACTCTCTTTGGGATACGATTCTAAAACTCGAAACCGTACTCGAATTTTGGTATTCCCGAATTTCGGGAATCCCGAAATTGTATCGGTTTTTCGATTCGGGATCAGGAATGGATGCAATTAGAATATATCAACCTAATTTAGGAAGATCGAATGAATGCAGTCCCTAAATAACAAATTTCCAGTCCCCTAATCCCAAATTTGCATACAACCCATAAAAAATCACAATCAAGGATCGAAGAAGTCGTCAATCAAAATTCAAAAGCAAAAAAATACAAAGTAATCAAGTATGTAGAACTGAAATTAGAGAATTTTCAAAACAAAAATCCTAATTTTAATTCTAAATCCCCAAATTGAAAGTTCAAAACCCTAATCCTCAATTTCAGAATCCAAATCCAAATCAAAGTATAATAATTTCATGAAGTTTAGCACCTTCAGATTAGAGAACCTTCGATTCGGAGCTCGTTGGATGTGGAACCATGGAAGTTTGGATTTGGAATATGTTGTAGTGGTCGATGACTCGCCGACCGACGTGTTGAGTTTGTGACAAAGGGAGGAGGAGGAGGAGAGCAAAGAGTGCTGAGGATGTTGACATAACATAGGAGGAGATGAGAGAGTGTAGAGAGATCCGAGAGGTTAGAGAGAGTCTGTGTGTGAGAGAGAGAAGGGTAGAGATTCATTTGAGAGATAAGAGAGAAAGTTGGCTTAATGGTTAAGTATAAGTAACTAATGGTTATTAAGCATATAAATATATTTTATGTATTATAATTTCAATAATTGAGAGTTGGCTTAGTGGTGAAGTTTCATGATTCCCAAGAGGAGATAAGAGGTTTGAATCCTCGTGGCCTCATTTTTGAGGTAATAATCTAAAATCGGTTCGGTTCGGGAAAGACCCAAATTCAAAAATGCTAGCCGAATACCAAACCAAATCGGGCGGTTCGGGATAATGATCAAACCGAAAAATTTCAAAAACCAAAAAATTTGGGAAATTTTGGGATAATTTCGGTTCGGGTTCGGTTTGGATCGATATTTTCGGGATATTTTTCTTGCCCTAGGTATGCTTAGCCTCAAAATGGGTTAACAATAATTTGGTTTAGATTCGTCCTTGGCGAGAGTCAAACATGAGACCTCTCACTCACTAGGTAAACTTAACTAATCAAACCACGAGTTAAACCTATTTGGGATTTGGTTGTTAAAAGGTAAAAAGTGTTCTTTGAAAGGTACAAGTGTTTTTGTGCTATTTAGTACTGCGTTCTAGTGGTATTCTTATCACTTGTAAGTGAGAGGTCTTAGGTTCGATTATCGTCAAGTTGAATTTGAACTTATATTATTGCCGGGTTTAGCCCATTATCGTTTGTTAGAGAAAAATAAAAGTTTTGAAGTGTAAGATTAATTTCTTACTCTTCTCATAGAATTATAACTTTAATAGGATAATATCTAAAGGGCTTTTTTTATTAGTACCCCACAAAATGTTGAATGCACCCCACATTAAAATTTAATATTAAATAACTTATTTATTCCACCATGCAATGACAATTTTGACCTTATTAGGTTTTAAATAAAAATAAAAATTTCTAAATACATCACAAATAACATTTAGAGTTCTTCTCAACTATCAAAAAAATGTTTTGAGCTAAAAGTCATTAATAAAATTGGACTAAAAAAGTTATGTAGTTCTTTCCTTTGTTTTTACTAGTTCTGATTGGCTAAGGCGGGATTCACTCGGTGGTTTCCTGGTGCTTAGGACTTGCCAAATCAGTCTATTCAGGTCGATCAGTAGTTTGTGGCTTGGCTGTGCTTCCTTAAGGCCATGGATTGGACAATAACATGCAACAATATGTAGGACTATGCAGAAGGGCTGGTGACAATAAAGTTGGCCAATTATTTTATAAAAGCTTACTTGGC
This sequence comes from Crataegus laevigata, assembly GCA_963580275.1. Classification (NCBI taxonomy): domain Eukaryota; kingdom Viridiplantae; phylum Streptophyta; class Magnoliopsida; order Rosales; family Rosaceae; genus Crataegus; species Crataegus laevigata. The sequence goes on from OY756941.1 coordinate 5,056,679, forward strand.
CACCAAGCTTAGAACCCCCTCACATAAATCACGATCATATTTAAGTTGGTGACGATGAACACATATCATCAAGTAACAGCACTCATACAAATAATTAAGTTTAATCAACTTAGGTACGTATAGAAAACCCTAATTTGTGATCTGCTAATTACTCTTAGTCATATGTCGATGAATTGAACATGAAAGATCATAGATTAGTAATTAATCACATTAACCTTGCAATTGCGGATGTGTTGTTGTGGAGGAATATAAAGTGTATATTGAGAAATGTGGGGTGTATAGAAGATGTGGGGTGTGGAGGTATTATAGAAAAGCATGTGGGGTGTATTAAGATAATTTTTTAGTGAAAAAGCATACGTGGGGTGTATTAAGTATGTGGGGTTTATTCAACAATTTTTGGGGTGTTAATATAATAAGCCTATCTAAAGTGTAAGATATGGTAAAATTTGTGACAACCTATCCCTAATTCTACGATTTTATAAATTTTTAAAATGTGAATTTACGAAAATGCCCTAGAGGCGAGGGTATTGACTTTCGTTGACCAATGTATAGAGAGACGTACGACTTATTCTTTTAGTGTATTTGCATAGTACATAATGATACGAATGTGTAGACGTAAGCAGAGGTGAATTTGGGGCTACGGTTAAAGTTTTACGAAGCTGCAAATCTGAAGGTATTTTTGAAGAAATCACTATTTTAATTATATTATTTATATTATTAAAATGTTAAGCCACATGTGTGTGGCTGAGTGGGGAAAAGAAAGGAAAAGAAGTACGGGATTAAGGGCTACCCAATTAGAAATAGAAGAGAAAGAATGTAGGGTTTCGGGAGAGAAATGAGGGAAGAAATGGCGAATCGAGGAATGAGAGAATGAGGAGATGCCCAATTGGGAGGAGGGAAGAAAGGGCCAAAGAGGGAAGGAGAGAACAGGGGACTAGAGACCCTTTCTCTTCGACCCATTTCCGTTCCACGACCCGATTGCAGACCCTGTTCTGCTTGTCTTTTCTAGCGATTTTCGTTGGCTTTTTTGACGATTTGTAGCCATCCATCACCATGAATCAACTTAGAGACCTCCTATCTTCATTTCTCCACCAAACCCGACTTAATTTGGGCAGAAATTAGGAAGAATACGTACGGTGGCGCCGAGGGCCTCATGGCGGCGATCTGCCATTCTTGAAGCAAACTCCATCGACCCACTACCATGGGTCGACTCCCCTTGAGCCCTAGAACAAAGCCCAGTCAGCTATAGGGGTGGTGGAGCACTGGCGATGGTGAATTTCAGTGCACCTATTTTTAGCGTTTTGGTGAATTCGAGATGAATTGGAGCACTTCCCCGCCGAATTGAACCTCGGCCCAAGTATAAAAATTGTTCCCCTTGATTTTCTCTACATGCTTGTAAAATTTAGGAAATTTTAGAAACAATTAAATTTTCCAGGGAGTCGGGGGCGGCCAACTGCCACTTGCGGCGGCGCGTGGGCCGAGGCATCCCCTGACCTTCCTAGGCTAATTTGGATTCTCCAATTTTGTATGTGAAGTCCGATTGACGAATTTATGTCGTTTAAACCTAATTCCATTAAGGTCCATCATTTGATTATAATAGCAACCGACGATCTGACCGTTGGATCGTCACCAAACTTTAATAAGTTATAGTTCACAATATCCATAATATATGAGGATCATAGGAACTTACAGATCCGGAATCCGACGTACGGATCTTCCCAACTTAGATTTGTAAGTTCATAAAATAAAACGTTGACCGCCACTTGAATTTGCAATTGACGGAGATCCAACTGTTGGATTGTAATGAAACTTTAGTATGATATTTTAGAAGCATAATGTGGATCTTTGGAAGTTACAGATCAGAAATCTATGATGCGGATCTTCCAGATTGAGTTACGTAGGGTTGTGGACCCTACCGTCAATCTTTGACCGACGATTGACTTTTGGTTAATGAGTCTCAAATCAATCTAGAATGTCCTTGGGGATGTGTTTCATGTAAACTACAGATTTTATCGATATGAATTCTAAATTGTGATTGAATATTGTTCTAGGCGACGATCGTTCGAGACACCTCGATATTCGTGCTCGGGAGTTGTAGTGCGGACCTCAGGTGAGTGGACATTTGTTATATATATATATATATATATATATATATATATATATATATATATATATATGCTTTACGATTTCCAGAAACATTTTTAAATTGAATATTGCTTTGCATGCCATGTCCCAAATGAGTTATATTTCAAATATTGCATTGTTATAAGTTGTGAATTATATTAATTGATGTTGCGGAGGCTCAGGTATGCTTCAGATGAGTATTTTGTGATTGATTTGGTTACATTGTATTGGTATACATAAATGCATTTAGAGCTCATCATTGTTGCACCCCGGTGTTAATGCTCCCGTCCAGGGCTAGGGCACAGTCCTTCATGTGATGTTGACCTCCCGCACTGCACACTCACCTTGGATCCAAGTCTGGTGTCAGCCTTGTCGTACAAGTTACGTTAAGTGACTCCGACTCGTAGGTGACTCACGATTTATCGCCAGCCTTCATGTGATCGTATCACTTAAGTGTATATATTTACACCTAACCTTGTCATACAGGTTACACTAGGTGGCTCCGACTCATGTGCTAGCATAGATTGATGAGATATAGGTCCAGTTGTACATGTCACATCAGGTGACTGAGACTGGCATGCTAGTTTAGAATGATTTCACACCTGATTTAAATTTATTATTGCTAACATGTTGAAATGTGGCATGTTTCTATTTCATTGCCCTAGTGCATTGATTCTCATACTTACCTAGTATTATTTTCTGGAAACTATACAGGTTTTCCAGCGAGAGGTTATAACATTTCCAAAGGTTTTTATAAAACTTTATTTTCAGGCCCACTCACCCTTATTTTTCGCCCCTCCAAGTGTTAGCTGCTGTACGTTTGTATGGACGAGGATTCTTGGCGAATCTCAGTATAGGTGGCTACCTCTGAGGGTATAATCCTTACCCCCTCTACTATACTTTATTTATGCTCTAACGTCACGTGTGAAATGGGTTCATTCCTGCTCACCCGCACACTTTTGATATTTAGGCACTTTTAGGTTTAAATTTATTCACATTTTCCACATCACTACACTTTATGGCTTTGTCACCTTCCAGGTGTCGCCTAGCACAGCTCGATTCGAAGTCCTAGTGGACATTCCGGGTCGGGGTGTGTCAGAAGAATTCCACAAGGATATCCCAAGATATAATATGATTTACACGATAACATTCTTAAATTATTAGGACTGCAATAGTGAATAATTTTTTAAATTAAAATTTAATTTTTTAAATTTTAATAAATTTCAATTTAGGAGGGATATTTTTAGAATTTGAATATTTCAAATTTTTGACCTTCTAATTATATATATATAAATATATATATATATATATATATATATTAATAATTACTATTTTGTAAATCTAACCTAGAGACTTTACTTTACTTTAATTTTCTTACAGAATAGTCTTATGGCGTGTTTACCCATCGGGTATGGAATGAAATGAAAGGAATCATTCCCCGATTGAAAGGATTCCAATGTTTACTTATCCTTACGGGAATGAAAACATGGTGGGGTCCACTCAAAAATAGGAATACAATTCTAGAATTTGGAAGAATTGGATTACTGAGATGAAGGTGGTAATCCTACTCCGGGTGAAAGCCTTCATCCGGGATCACACTTTCTTACCCAAAATTCCCTTAAAACGCTTCAGCACCCAGCACTCCCCCTTCAGCATCCTACACCAACATTTGCACATCCATAGTACCAGAGTGAAGTTCGAAGCTGCCGTCAGAAGCTTAGCTGCGCTGCACCGTTGCACACTTCCGAGGTTCTGATGAACCATCCAAATTGGCGCGACCCGGATTTGAAGATCCATTCCCTCAATTCTAACCCCTACTGAAGGCGGAGTAGGTAACAGAGAGAGGAAGAAGCAGAGGAAAACAAGGGAAAATAAACGAGGAGAGAAAAAATGGAAATAAAAACAAAGGAAGGAGGAGAGGAATGATCTTTTTGTCCAATTTCATAGAATGATCGTTCCAGGTAGGTAGCATAGAGAGGAAGGATGAGAGGAAAAATGAGGAGAAAAAACTAAGAAGATAATGCGGCTGCAGAGCCAAATAAGATAAATGAGTTTTTCTTACTACTATATAATATCAAATTGTATTAAAAAAATAAGCATATAAAATATGGGAGATTATATTCACACACCCCAAATTACTTCCTTCACACCCTTTTAATCTTTTAATATTTTTCTATCAAGTGTTTGTGGTGGGTAAAAAATATTAAAAAATTAAAAAGGTGTGGGAGAAGTAATTTGGGGTGTGTGAATATAATCTCTCATAAAATATTTGATTTGTGACAAGGGTATTTTAATAATTATAATCATTTATATTCCGATTCAGTTGAATTAGTAAACAGTTTTATGGATTCAATACTATTTCTGTTCCGATTCCAAAACATTTTAGAAAACAGCTTTTATGGAAATTTGGATTTTGATTCTCCTCAATCCAATTCATCCTCAATTCAATTCCTCCTCAATTACCAGAGTGAAGTTCGAAGCCACCGTCAGAAGCTTAGATGCGCTGCACCGTTGCACAATTCCGAGGTTCTGACGAACCATCCAAATCGGCGCGACTCGGATTTGAAGATCCATTCTCTGAATTCTAACCCCTACTGAAGGCGGAGTAGGTAACAGATAGAGGAAGGAGCAGAGGAAAACAAGGGAAAAATAAATGAGGAGAGAAAAAATGGAAATAAAAACAAAGGAAGGAGGATAGGAATGATCTTTCTGTCCAATTTCATAGAATGATCGTTCTAGGTAGGTAACAGAGAGAGGAAGGATGAGAGGAAAAATGAGGAGAAAAAACAAAAAAGATAATGCGGTTGCAGAGCCAAATAAGATAAATGAGTTTTTCTTACTACTATATAATATCAAATTGTATTAAAAAAAAATAAGCTTATAAAATATTTGATTTGTGACAAGGGTATTTTAATAATTATAATAATTTATATTCTGATTCTGTTGAATTAGTAAACAGTTTTATGGATTCAATACTATTTCTGTTCCGATTCTAAAACACTTTAGAAAATAGCTTTTATGGAAATTTGGATTTTGATTATTCTCAATTCAATTCCTCATCAATTCAATTCCTCATCAATTCAATTCCTCCTCAATCCAATTCCATTATATTTGATTACAGTTACGTATCGTCACTTCTGTTGGAACTAATATTAAACTCAACATGAACCCTAAATGACATATTAAAAAAAAAATATATATATATATATATATATATATATTTATAAGACTTATTTGTCGAAGAAATGGTGGTTGTACAATAACTCTTCTACTCACTTAGAAACCTTTATATTCTACCCTAAATCACACACACACACACACACACACACACACACACACACACATATGAGTAGAAGACTTACCTATCGAAGAAATGATGGTTGTAAAAGAACTCTTCTACTCACTTAGAGACCTTTATATTCTAATGGTCATAGACCCCTGAACGTAGAACCTTTTCTCTGTAAGCAGGGAATTCATTATATATAGATGCAATGGTAGCCAACTTTCATCTATCGTGGAGGGTTGGTTGTTCACCCGTTGTACCCAATCCCAACTATGTATGGAGTAGTTGTGATTAGTGCTTATTTTAAAACGCATGGTGGAAGTGTATTCCTCAATTATAGGATGTAAGTTTACAAGTATTCAAACTCTATTTGATTTGTATTACCAACCTATTACTTCTCCTTTATCCTAACTAGTTCAGTCCGCGTAAAATTCTTACATTCTCCCACATGGACGTTAACTAGTTATGATTTGAAGCAACATGTCCATGACAAATCATTCCTTAGTGATCACCTTGAGTTTTAACGCAACCAACATCTTATGCACATCTACCAGTAATCGTTTGAGACTTGAACTCCAGAAAACAATGAATGTAATAATACAGCATGCACCTAGGAATCACAATTTTCAAAATCATACTGTATGATGCAACTGATATATATTTCATACACATTCCAAGCAAGTAATTTACAACTTATATCATATTTATTTCCTCCTACACATTTACCTAGTGTACCTTTATAAATTGAACTTCCAAGTTTTCATCTTCGACCACTGGACATTAACCTTTCAAGCTCCCTGCATAACAGACTTAACCAATATACTCTTTGGAACAATGATTCATCATTTAATTGCACATCACAAATTTTGAATTAACATAAACATTGTCAAATATAAGCTTGAAAGAAGCTAAAATCTTGTAGTGACACAAGACATAGTAAAAACAAGCATTGGTTTTCTCTATTCCCACATTTCAACAAACCAACAGGCTCCGCTTTAGGAATAAATTTCACTGAGACACAATGAAAACAAGCATTCGTTTGGCCAAGGAGTTTTTCTTCTACTGGTCAAGGCATCACCTAGTCCATCATTAGAAATAAATTCCCACGCCAATGCGCATTACAATTGTGCCCTAAAACTTCCATTTTGTAAGAACAAGCAAAAGAGAAAAGCAGAGCATCCTGCACCATGGATTCTATTTCTACATAATGGTTCACGGTCAAAACTTTACCACCTAATAAGAAATACAATAAAACTAGCTCGCCCCAGTTGTAAATGGACAAAGCTTTGAAGAGGACCTTGACATAGGTATACTTTCAGGACTCCGTAAAAGGTTCCCCGTCCCAAATTGCTTTTGACAATTTACAGTTCGCAAGGGCCTACTAGTCAAAATCTAATTACAGACACAACGCAAAGAAAACAACATATGAAACACGAGAACTTTTCTAGTCATGTAATCAACATAAATAACATTAATTACTCAAAACCAAAAACATCATGCACACCCGTGTTTGTGACATGTTCCTTTAAAATTCCCAAAATTAGTGGTTTTGTCAAAGGATCAACTAACATCAGTTTTGTATCAATGTGCTCAATCAACACCGACCCTTTTCTCACTTCTTCACAAAATGTTACACCTTTGGGCAAGAAACATAAACAACTAGACCCGGCAGTTTTTTACACGACACGGTGACACGATATGAAAACGACACGAAAATAATAGGTTTCGGATCAACACAATAACTAATCGAGTCATTATCGGATGACCCATTAAGAACCCATTAACGGATATGCACGCAGGTAACACGTGAGTAACCCGTTAAGAAAAATAAATTATAATTTTAAAGTTTAATTACTAAAAAATGTATTATAAAATACAATAGCCATATTGTATAAATTAGTATATTCTATATTATATTCTATATAAGTTTAAAAAATTAAGTTTTATTCATTTATTTATTTTTATTATGAGGGTTTCTTATTATCATTAATAAGATAAATTTTACTTAATATGTTGTTGTCTAAAATTAAAATCAACTAGTATAGTATTAGTATAGGCAATAAGACATCCCTACAAGTATGAAAAATGTGAAAGAATATATAAACACTCGTGATTCATCATTCCTCCATGAGTAGATAATGGTTACACTTATATTATTGATCGGATCATATTTTTATATATTTTTATATCAAATTCACTCGTCTTTTCTTAGTTAGTTCGTTATATTTTGAGCTATTTACGTTGATTTTGTGTTTTAAGAATTTATCTAGAAAAGAAAATAAAAATAGAATAAGTGAAGTGTTAAGTATTAATTTCATCTAAACTATCTTGTCTGTTGAATTATACTTATCATTTAGAAAATAATATATATATATATATATATATTTATTTATTTATATATATATATATATTTATATATTTAAATTTAATGTATGTTGTGTGTGTATGGCAGCTCGGTGGGGTAATAAACAAAGTCAAAAGCAGAAAATGATGAGACTTGAAAGAGAGTGGAAGGCTGGCATGTGCAAGGGGGAATAATAAGAATAAAGAGAGATGCTGTCGGTGGAATAAAAAAGGACCGAGGCAAGGCTATAATAGAGGGAGCCAATAAGAAAGAAAGGAGAGCTCCTCGGAGGAGGAATAAAACAGTCCAAAAGGGGGGAAAGCTGCCTTCCAGGCAGCTGGAAGAGAAAAGCCGAGAGGAGCTGCAAGGCAGCCAGAGAAACAAAAGAAAAAGGATAAAAAAAGAAGCGAAGGCAGCGTTGAGGAGCTTCGAAGGGAGGACCTCGGGAGAAGGCCTGAAGCTTAATAGGAAGCCTCGGGGCTGTGCACAGAGGCGCACAAAACTGGGCAGCTTGCTAGCCTTGGAAAAGCAGCGAGCTCACGGGGAGTCTTGCGAAAGCAGGGAGAGGCGCTGCCCTCAGCAAGGCACACGGTGCAAAAAGCCAGCGCCACCAAGGCACACGGTGCACAGAAAACATAAGTGCACAGAAGCCTTGGCACTCTCCTAATTTGGTTTAATCCCTCCAAACTTATGTTTTAATTTCTGTTATTAAATTATGAATAATGTGTAATTAATTTGTGTTGGCTAGAGGATAATTCAAAACCATGATTATATTTGTAATTTGAATTGGTAATTTCAGTTATGATTTCTGAGTTGTGATTTAATTTGCTTAAGTGCTTGATTAATAATTTATTTATGTTTGTCGATTAAGAATGCATACTTAATTTACATGCATGAATTTGATGCTAGAATATAAGTGAATTTCACCTAATCGTTATAAACTTATATTCATGAGTAGTGAAGGTTGCTAGTCACAATCGCGTTAAGTAAATTCTTGGCATAAGTTTCATGCAATTCATAGTAATAAGTGCCTCGTCAATGCTTATGGTTTTCATAGAACTTAATGATTCTCACTTGTATCTCTATTATGCAATTCATGTAGGGAACTTGTGGGGAATGTTTTGGGTTGTCGTATGCAATCATCCAATCCATTAACTTAAGGAAAATCTGAGAATTAATCTATGCAATTCATGGTTAATTTGGGGCGTTGAGAATTCATAATTTATTGAAAGAACAATTGAAAATCAATTTAGGTTGCATATGTGTCATGTGTGGAGAAGAAACCCTCTAGCCAATCCGTCGCCTATCCGTTTACTTTAATTTTATGTTTTTGTCAATTTGTAATTTATTTAAGTTTAATTTACTTCGTCAAAACCAAATCAATCCCCCCATTATTAAAATATTATTATTTAGTTAATTTTTATTATTTTTAATCTTTTAATTTAAATTCCGTCCAATTAATTTCCTAGTGTCTAGATTGAGTTAAATTTGATTGTTTTTATTATTTTGAGTCATTTTAAGTGTGTTTCGAGTTTTTAGCTTAGTTTGTGTTTTCTAGAGTCTTGAGTTGTTTTGAGTCTTTTCATTTGTTTTAGTTTATTTGTTAGTTTTATTTTGAGTTATTCTAGTTTAGTGTTTTAAACTTTGTTTTTACGTTTTTAAATTAAATTTAGAGTAGATTAGCAATCCCTCCTAATCCCCGGCCTAGAACGATACCCTACTTACATCTATACTACATCTGTCAAAAAGAGGGTTAAATTTGTGCGGTTTAAAATCCCGTCAATTATTGTTTAGATTTTTAAAACCTTCCAAACCGTCATGAGTAGTGTTTTTTATTTGAGTGTAAAAGTAATAACATTAATAATAATTATTGTAGAAGCGTAAGAAATGTTAATATATATACACACAATCACTCATAGTGACAAACTTTACGACTTTCGTGAAGAGGTCAACTTGGAAATCCGACACTATAATCCATAAACCTTAAATTTGTATTTAACCGTCGATTGTCGTTTAGGCTTTATTCTTTATATTGAATTTCATTTTTAAAATTTTCTTTTTTGAAAACTTGATCTTCTAGGGGATGTAGGAAGATGAACAGTTCGGATCTTTGATATCACGTCCCGATATTTACGGTTAATTGAAATATGAGTCGATGTTATATAATTTGTAGAGACTTTATAAACACCAAGCAATATTTTCACTAACAGTAAAACTCTGAACATATTATCAACGATCTGAACCGTTCATCTTCCTGTATCTTCTAATAAATCATATTTTTTAAAAAGAAAATCTGAAAATACAAACTTTGGTGAGAAAAATTAAGCATAAATATAAACAACAATCGACGGTTAGATTTTGATCTATGATTTATATGATTATAGTGGCACATTTCAAAGTTAAGCCTTTCATGAAAGTTGTAAAACTTGTAATTATGAGCGTTTATATATATTTTTCTATATTTTTCACACTTCTACATTAAGTAAAAAACTATTAAAGACTTTACTTAAACAATAGCCATAGGACAAATGAGAAGAGAGTGCTAATGTAGAAAGCCTCATTGAAAATATCATCAATACAACTCTTGAAGACAATATATCAAGCAAAGTTCCAATACCGTTTCCCATGGTGATTGATAAAAATTGAAGAGTTTGATTATAAGAAAATGTGTAAGGTTCCAAACCTTGAAACATAACTCTCTTAATTTTGCAAATCTTTTGAACATTTGATATTTTGTAATGTTCTAATGTTTTTTATTTATTTTTATTATGCTCTTATTTTAGGTATGTAAATATGTAATACTTGAAAGACAAATGCATTTTTATGTTTTGAATGTGATAATATGGTATGTATATACTTATTTAGTATTATATTTTTCATTTGATTAGTTATTGGTTTGAAATATATTTTCCTTAACGGGTAATGGGTCGGGTCATATTACCTATTAATATTATAGGTTCGATTTAGGGTTAGGTCATTTTACCTGTTTATTTTAACGAGTGTTACACGACACGATCCATTAAGATATCGAGTATGACACGAAAACAACACAGACACGGAAAACACGACACAAATGCTAGGTCTAAACAACCACCATTTGATAATGGATTGTATAACCTTATTGTACATTAGTCATGTAAGCGATTAAGAAAACAACCAAGACTTCAAGTCTTTGGACAAGAAAACAGTCAACTTAATTCTCTTAAAAAAAATACACTTGAAACATCTCAAACCATTCATATATTACTCATTTTAAACTCAGTTCAAGTTCAATTACCTAAATATAAATAGAACATTATTTTCGAGGAAATTACACTTAACCTTATCCACCATTTTTGTATATATGTACATATACACATACATACATATATCATTTTTCTCGTCATAAACCATAAATTTTCATTCGCATGTTTTCATTTACTTTTGAATTAGATGCCAATTAACTCACACATAAAATGCACCTTAACTAAGACCTTGACATTCATGCATCTATATCCAAAAACCTTAGCACTCACCCAAATATATCAAAAGTCTAAAATTTGCAAATAAGTAAAATTAAAGAGAACCCAGAACCCAGAACCCATTTGACTACATGATCCGTTCATATATATATATGCTTGTTCATATGCTTATAGATGCATAAACATGTTGACGAAGGACAAAATTGAAGATACCATTTTGATGGCTGAGAGCACCAATTAGCTTCCTCTCTTCTTGAATGGTTTCGGTACAAGCATGGAATGTAACCTCTTATGCCATCCTACATGCTGCCAAATAGAGAACAGCACCCAGACCAAAATTTCATAAAATCTCACTTTGCTGAAGATTTAATAAACATTTGTCCAATGGTTAAAGTAACATGATTATTTGTTCTAAATGTTACAGCCTTAGTTATTTTTTCGTTGGCATCATTCCTGAATAAGACTGATCAAGAAAAGCATTAATGCAAACAATTATAATCACATGAATGAAACAAGGACCATCGACATCTTACAATGGTTTCCTCTGTTGTGACACCACCACTCATTAATGTATTCAGAGTCTAAAAGACAAGAGGAAGTTATAATTTTGCTAGGGACCCCTAACTATGGTGTTAAGGTGCTTATACAGCTGTAAGAGAAAATATCGCTCACAGTAGCTTTGCTTTTGAGAAAGATGATTGCAAAGACTTATATTACTTGGACTCAAACTACATGATAAACACTATTTTGTAACAACAAAAGCAAGAAATCAAATACGAGGTAAATCAGAGTCACCAATGTTCAATTTCAAAATTACTCAAATCCAATCACTAGAAAATCTCAAACAATACTATTGCACATACAATGTTTCTTCACCAACTGATTTGATTTAAGGATTAGTGGCATATCAAAGGGCAAAGCTCCTCCATGTGTTTTGCAAGGTATTCAACTTGTCTTTTGTTTATTAAACCACGTGGCTGGTTCTTTTAAGTTGGATTGTGTACCTTATAACATTATTAACTATTGGAATAAGTCAATGTGTGAGGAGAAATAGGAATGTAAATACTTTTGTAATTATTAGGGTCCGGTTTAGGGAGTCTTTTGTGCCCTTTATTTGTTTCCTTTTGTAACAAGGATTGTATGAACCTATTTACTCAGTTTTGTGGAATATACGAAATCAAGCCGTAAATTCAATTTGGCATCAGAGCCAAACTGTAACCCTAACCCACTATGCTGTCGTGCTGTGTGTATCGCGAGGGAAGGAAGGACAGCAGATAGTCTCTTTGCTGTATACTTGCAGCAAGGATAGTTTGCCGAGAGGTGTTTTTGCTGTGCAGTGTTGCCGTGACCTATGGCGAGTGACAAAGGTGACTTGGGGCTGAAATCAGAGGGTGGATCATATGGTTCTACTCACGGTTCAGTCGTAAACCCAGTTGTTATTCAGAGTGATGCTTCTGCAATACCTAATACTATAAAACTTAATGGATCAAATTACCCACTGTGGTCCAAGGTGTTGGAGATGCATATTGCTGGACGTGGTAAGAAAGGGTTCGTGACTAGAAGCATTAAAGAGCCCAAGGAGGATAGTGCCGAGTATGAGGTTTGGGAGACGGGGAATGCCATCGTAAAAGGTTGGTTGATTAATTCCATGGATCCTATCATCATGGGTTTTTTCATCCAACTCCGTACTGCTAAAGAAGTGTGGGAAGAAGTTGCTCGAACGTATTATGATGGGTCTAATATTTCTCAGATTTATGAGTTAAAAGTGAAGTCATTCAGACTTCGTCAAGAATGGAGACCTATCGGTGTATACTATGCTGATCTCAAAGCTATTTGGCAAGAGTTGGATCAAAGGAGGCCAATCAAGATGAAGTGTGCTGGTGACTTGAAAACACTTCGAGAGGAGATTCAAATAAATCGTGTGTATGCCTTCTTAGCAGGGCTTGATGATATATTTGATAAGGTGCGTATTGATATCTTGAGATCACAACCTCTACCATCTGTGGATGAAGTGTTCTCTATTGTAAGGCGGGAAACACAACGCCATGCAACAATGATGGGTGGCAATGGCGTTGGAAATCAGGGTGGAGTGTCACCTGTGGCTATGGTGTCTCGGCCACCAACTGGTAGCCGGACCTTTAATCCTTCATCATCAACAACTTCTCGACCATTCGCTTGGGAAAATAAGGATGACTTGAAGTGTACTTTTTGTGGGTAAACCCGTCATACAGAAGATACATGTTTTCGGAAGCATGAAGTACCTGAATGGTTTTCGGAATTGAAGAAAAAGTTGCGTGCCAAGGAACGGTTTGCTGGTGGAGCAGGTGGAGTCCGTGCATCCGTGGCTACTGTACCCAAGGATGTCGTGCTCCTTTCTGGTGATCCAAGTCAAAGTTTGCTGACTAGGACCACTCCTAGTGAAAACCCAGCCGTACCAGGTAGTATGGGGCATGCTTTTTTAGCCTCTGATATGGAACATCATACAGGTTGGATTCTAGACTCAGGTGCAACTGATCATATGACCTTTGATAGGAATTTATTTTCTAGTATGACAACAAGCTCACAGACATGTATTGCAACTGCAAATGGACAAACTGTACCAGTCGTGGGGGCTGGCACAGTGCACCTCACACCGGTCTTTCCCCTTCATCATTGTCTACTTGTTCCCTCGTTGTCCCATAATTTATTATCTATTCCTCAGGTTACTGAGCAATTGGATTGTGTTGTACTTATGTATCCTCTATTTTGTTTACTTCAAGATATTCAGACCAAGGCGATAATTGGGCGTGGCACTAAGAGATAGGGGTTATATTATGTGAATGACGTCGTTCCTGGCAGAGCTAATGCAGTTCGAGCATCCCGTACCAGTAATTTACAAGAAGTTTGGTTATTGCATCGTCGGTTAGGACATGCCTCGTTTGGTTATTTAAGGCGCATGTTGCCCAGTTTATTTCATACAATAAAAGAATCAGACTTACAGTGTGAAGTTTATATTCTCGCTAAAAGTCATCGTACTTCGTTCCCTTCTAGTATGAATAAGAGATTATTCCCTTTTGAACTTGTGCACTCTGATGTTTGGGGTCCCTCGCCTATTAGTACTTTGTTTGGCATTAAATGGTTCGTTACATTCGTTGATGATTGCACACGTATGACATGGATTTATGTGATGAAAAATAAAAGTGATGTGAGTATGGTGTTTCAGTCATTCTCAAAAATGGTTGCAACCCAATATTCCTCTATTATTAAGGTTCTTCGCTCTGATAATGGAGGTGAGTATATTGGTTCCGAGTTGTCTACCTTTCTCCGGAATCAAGGAATCCTGCATGAAACCACTTGTCCTCATACTCCACAACAAAATGGAGTTGCAGAAAGAAAGAACCGTCATATCTTGGAGACTGCCCGTGCCCTGCTCATTGGTGCATCTGTACCGAACCGGTTCTGGCAGGATGCGGTCACTTATGCGGTTTATGTCATTAATCGTATGCCATCCCGGGTGTTGGATTTTCGTACACCTCTTCAAGTGTTAATGGAGTTTGTTCCTGTAGTATCCACCAATACCCTCACTCCTCGGATCTTTGGCTGTGTAGCTTATGTTCATATTCATAAGATTCATCGGAGTAAGTTGGATCCATGTGCCCACCGGTGTGTTTTTCTTGGTTTTGCTCCTCAACAGAAAGGGTATAAGTGCTACCATCTTGAGACTCACCATATGTATGTCACCATGGATGTAACGTTTTCGGAGTTCGAGTATTTCTATGGTTCTAATCCATCCCCTTCTGATCACCAGGGGGAGACTAGTATTGGTGATCTTGGATGGTTGGAAATATGTAGCTCTGGGCATGAGAGTAATAAAGATGAGCGTAGTGATAGACCACTGCAAGAGTCACGGCAACAGTCTGCCGAGTCCTTGGGATATACTCAGTTTGAAGAGGTGCCTGAGGCTTCTCGGCTAGAGCTTGCCGAGTATGAAAGAGAAAGTTGGCATGAGGTTACCGAGTCACTAGTCCCTCCCGTGCCTACTAAATCCGTGATTCCCTCTCTCTCTCCACCAACAGTGCAACCCAATGAGTCTCCTCTGAATGTCCCTGAGGTAAGTACCACTGATACTCAAGTAACCAATCTAGATAACATTGTGAGTACATATAAGTTGCCACCAAGGCAACATCGTGGTGTTCCTCCTAACAGGTTTTCTCCTGAGGGAAAAGTGAAGTATCCAATAGCTAATTATGTATCGTGCTCCAGTCTTGCCCCGGAACGCCAAGCCTGGGTAAATAATATAGAAGCAATCCAAGCACCAACTAGAGTTGAGGAAGCCTTGAAGGATCCTAAATGGGCTGCTGCAATGGATGAAGAAATGATGGCATTACATAAGAATAATACATGGGAGGTAACGGAGCTACCTAAAGGAAAGAAACCAGTTGGGTGTAGATGGGTTTTCACAATTAAATACAAGGCAGATGGATCAGTAGACAGGTATAAAGCAAGACTAGTGGCAAAGGGTTATACCCAGACGTATGGTGTGGATTATCAGGAAACTTTTTCCCCAGTGGCAAAGATGAATACGGTACATGTCCTAATCTCTTTAGCTGCAAATCTGAATTGGCCACTGAAACAATTTGATGTGAAAAATGCTTTTCTTCATAGACATTTGGAAGAAGAAGTATATATGGATTTTCCTCCAGGGTTCAATACCAGAGGGAAAACCGGAGTGTGTAGATTGTTAAAATCACTTTACGGACTTAAGCAGTCACCACGTGCGTGGTTTGGAAGATTTACTCAAGTGATGAAAAGGATTGGGTATTATCAGAGTCACTCGGATCATACATTGTTTGTGAAACGGAGAAGTGGAAAAGTGACAGCCTTAATTATTTATGTGGATGACATAATAATAACAAGTGATGATATGGAGGAGATGGTGAATCTAGAACGGAACCTGGCAACCGAATTTGAGATGAAGAGTTTGGGAGATTTGAAATATTTCCTTGGTGTGGAAGTTGCTCGGTCATCTAAAGGTATTTTCTTATCTCAACGTAAATATGTCCTGGATTTATTAAAAGAAACAGGGATGATGGGGTGTAAACCGGTGGACACTCCCATTGTGGAAAAACATTATTTGGGGATTTATCCAGATCAAGAACTGGTTGACAAAGGTAGGTATCAAAGACTAGTGAGGAGACTGATTTACTTGTCTCACACACGACCGGATATTGCCTATGCTGTAAGTATGGTGAGTCAATTCATGCATTCACCAAGTGTAGATCATATGGCGGCAGTAATGAGAATCTTGGCGTATTTGAAATCTGCACCTGGTAAAGGAATCTTGTATGTGTGTCATGGACATATGAAGATTGAGGGGTTCACGGATGCGGATTGGGCAGGTGACATGACTGATAGAAGGTCTACATCTGGGTATTTCACGTTTGTTGGAGGGAATTTGGTCACTTTGCAAAGTAAGAAGCAGAACGTAGTATCGCGATCCTCTGCCGAAGCCGAGTTTAGAGGAATGGCGCAAGGTGAGTTTAGAAGAATGGCGCAAGGTGTGTGTGAGATCCTCTGGCTACGGAAGTTACTTTGGAGTCTTGGTTTCAAACAGACAGAAACAATGAAGTTGTATTGTGATAATAAGTCCGCTAGAGAGATAGCTGAGAATCCAGTGCAACATGACAGGACTAAACATGTGGAGGTTGATAAACATTTTATTAAAGAAAAGCTGGAGAAGAAGATTGTGTCAATACCGTTTGTAAGCTCAAAAGAACAACTTGTAGATATTCTTACTCATGCAGTTTGTAGTAGGCGTTTTGGTGATTCACTAGTCAAGTTGGGCATGAGTAATATCTATGCTTCAACTTGAGGGGGAGTATTGGAATAAGTCAATGTGTGAGGAGAGATAGGAATGTAAATACTTTTGTAATTATTAGGGTCCGGTTTAGGGAGTCTTTTGTGCCCTTTATTTGTTTCCTTTTGTAACAAGGATTGTATGTACCTATTTACTCAGTTTTGTGGAATATACGAAATCAAGCCGTAAATTCAATTTTAACAAGCTTTGGATTTATTGGGATATCAATATTCCACTACTTTAACAAAATAAAGGTCATATCAACGACCCATCACAATCCTTGATTAAGTAATAGGCATTGGGCAACCGATAATTGAAGACACACATGAAAAGTGAAAACTCATTGCTTATAAAACGTAATGCTTTATTATTTCACAGTAAGATCAACAAAACAAGTAAAAAGAAATTAAGCATAATTTCTAATTCTTTCCATGACTGACATCCAAAACCGAAGGCAACCTGACTACTTTGTAAGGGTTTTGTTAGGCATAGATGAATTAATTACATGCACTGCAAACCGATATCAAGTATTTCTATTTTCTTTTAAATTACTCGCGCACACAATTTTTGAGCAATGGATAACTTGATAACAAGAAAGCTAAGGGGTTTTGGATTAGATTAAACCAAAATAGTGATAGGTTGATTCCATCAAAATTCAGATGCCCATCAAATTAAATGACTCATAAATATATCAAAATTTAGTCAAACCCTCAACCTGTGGCTCACTAATTAACACTATCAGTGACAATAACAACAAATCAAATAAAGTATCACCCACATATTTGGTATTAGTTCATAAACTCAAATACCAACAGTTTGGAGACCAAGAAAGGGAGATAGAGCGAATGCAGGAGCGGGTGTGGCATGATCTGGTGCACTCAGGTGTACGCAACCTCGACACCCATTAAGAAGAGCCTCTGTCTTTCGTTTTCCTGTCGTGAATAAAATTTTTGGCTGTTGAAGACATGAAAAACTTGAAACAACCATTAGTGATTGTTAAATGCATGTTTATATCACACCTTTGGGCAAGAGATATAAATTGCCATTGACCTTCATTATAAAGCCATCATTCAAGGATCTTATCATGCAATTATTACAAGTCTTTGGACAATAATATGGCCTGATTTACATGATGCCGTACACTGATTAAAACTACCAATAGTTACATCTCCTTCTTTGGAATAGAATGTGAACATATCATGAGTTTTAAACCACAAATATTCTTCCTTTACTGTAATCGAACAATGTTATTAATTGTTCTTAACATTTACTGCAAACCAAACTATTAGTACAGGAGCAGAAAAGATAAAACTCAAAGTGATATAGTTATCAACAAATGAGAACCCAGCAATAACTAAAGTAGTTTAGTACCATGTCAAACAAAACCATAAGAGCAACTCCTACCCTACCCAATCGCCAAGGGAATCTGTGGATTGAGATTGGGCTGTGTTGCCTAGAAAGCATTAAAATTTAGTTGTGGAGAGGTTGGAGTCGCCAAAATAAATCATATTATTTTGAAAATGGAGAAACTGTTCTGCATTCCAGAAAATTTAGGAATGCATAGTAGGAATGCAGAAACTGTGATCTTTTCTCCAACAGTTTCTCCATATTCCAGAAAATTTAGGAATGCATTTGAAAATGGAGAAACTGTTGGAGAAAAGATCACATTGAACAATTTAGTTTTGTTTTTGTGAAGATAAATGAATCATATTAATATAAACAAAATCAAAATTGAAAGGTTTAATAGAAAAACTCTGAAGTTTCAAATCAATAAAGAGTTGTAATGCAGGTAGGTGACAATCTTTGATATATTTCTCCTATCATTTCCCTCTATACCTGATTTGTTGAAGTCCACTTTAAATTTTTTGGTATTTCTCATAAACCAATAAAAAAGAACACAATAATTTATCCGATAAAAGAAACGGTAACATGAGGAAAAAAATATATGGAATAACAATGACTTGTATTACATCGTGTGAAGTCATTCATGTATAATCACATGCATAAACTCTCCCCTTACATACGCATTGCCGATTCAAAAGTCGGTAAAAGGGACTTCTGGCTGGGGAGTCCACAAAAAAAATATCGGTTCTAAAAGAAGCATTATTCAATAAAATTTAATACGTAAAAATGTAATGAAAACAAAATCATACGGTATCTCATCATGCCGATCAGAGACTCCATTTGAGTGAGTTGCCAAGCTCCCATCCTAAAAAACAGACAAAGTCAAAGAACAAATGAAACCAACTCTACAAAGTCCAGGCAATGAGTCAAATGCAATGCAGCATATGATCAAATCCACAACCTGGTTTTGAAATTGCTCATAGATGACCAAGTCAGTTTCTCTTCACATATTCTCATTTGTTGTCATGCGGGAATTACTATTCCCATTACTCACAGCTCCATCAGTGGACTGCCTGTTCTGCTGTGGCTCCGGCGTTTTCTTTCTACCAAGCTTTGCATCATAAAACAAAAATCCTAAAATATAAATAATTTTATATGAGATAAATCCACAAATTATTTAAACAATCCTATCCATCAGATCAAGATTCACAACTACACAATCTGTTCAACCAAAATTTAATTCAAATCTACTAAACTCTAAGCATGTAATTAATCCCAAAACAAAAATTATATTAAAATAAATTTGAAAACAAAATCAAGCAAAAAAAAAAGAAAAGCAAATATAAGGTTTGATTTTGTTTGCATATAAAATTTAAAAAGTGCATGCATTTGAAAAAATGAAAGGAGAAAAAATTGCAGAGCAAATACCTATCAGGAGTGATATCAGATGTAAGATCTCACATCGCCCAAGGGTGAGGATCTTGTAAGTCTTATATGTACATGTTCACCTCCAATTAGCACGAGGCCTTTTGGAAGCTCATTGGCTTCGGAGTTCATTGGAACTCCGAAGTTAAGCGAGTTCGCGCAAGAGCAATCCTAAGATGGGTGACCCACTGGAAAGTTCTCGTGTGAGTTCCCAAAAACAAAACCGTGAGGGTGTGGTAGGGGCCCAAAGCGGACAATATCTTCCTATGGGGGCCCAAGACATTAACATACTTTCAACACAAAGCAAGCTTCCTTCATAATCCACACCATTCTCTATACCTGTTTGATGAAGGGATCGTTTCCCGACAGAGATTGACCATTTTGAACAAAATCGTGAGGGTGTGGTAGGGGCTCAAAACGGACAATATCTTGCTATGGGGGCCCAAGACATTAACATACTTTCAACACAAAGCAAGCTTCCTTCATAATCCACACCATTCTCTATACCTCTTCGATGAAGGGATCGTTTCTCTGCAGAGATTGACCATTTTGGTGTTATGTTTTACCTAGAGATAAAGGCAACGATTTCGTTTTTGTATTCAAAAGTAAGACCCATAGATAGAAACAGGAGAAGTCCTGAAATTTGAATGGGAGACTACTACGGCAACTGCTTCAAATACAGTTTCTTTCGTTTTGCACATTATAGTTTCTTTCTCTCCTTGCCAAATGATAACTGCTTATAGCAATTTTAAAGTGGGGAGTTTAAAACTGACAAATGCAAACAGTTTTATGTATCTCTACCCCTCTTCTTCCACGTTGTCTTTTTATTTTCTTATTTCTTTTTATATATTTTTGTATTATTATCTGTCTCCTAATGGAGGAGTTTGATCAGCATGTTCCCTTTTTATTATCTGTTTTTTTTTATTTTTTTTTTCTAAATAAAACAAATTTAATTTTTTTTAACAAAATTGCCCCTGTATTTTTTTATGTATCAAATTTGAACAGTTTTAGATTTTTGGTTTGTTTGAGGGGTATTTTAGTTCAGAAATTTTTGGTGAAGCCTTGAGACACCAAACTAGTCTTCTGGCTTTCTAATATTAGAGATTAGAGATATAGTTCGATATCCATTGATAATGATTAAAAAATCCTAATGAAGATCCACAAATTCGTTGAAGTCTTCCCAAATTTATTTGGGCTTTGAGAACCTTGTCATCCACAGGACCAAATGTTGTTCAATTTGAAGGCAAATTTTATATAGGGAAATTTTATTTGAACTCATATAACTTCTTTTTACATCAAACTTACTCTCTTCACCTATATTATTTTTTATTAAAGAATTAATCTCTCTTTAAACCCAAATTTATTATGTAAAATACCCTCTTAAACCCAATTCAAAATGTTAAGTTATCTTTACACTTATTCTCTTTATAAAATAACATATGTGATTGATTTTTTTTCCTGCTATCAAACCTAGACATTTGACTTTTTTCTTTCTACTGATGTGCATAAGCAACAAATCAAACAATTCATCCCCTTATACTTATCAACAAGTAAGGAAGTTTATAATCTAAGAACATTGGTAAGAAGTTTTTCCTTGGAATTTTCCAATTGCAGAAAGTTTAACAAACCATTTAGGATTGATGAAAAAAATTGAAACCCAAATACTCATCTTCTAAACTTTAAAAAAAATGAAATCAAACAAACAAAATATTCAAAAATTGAGTCATACCTTAGTTGGAGGATTCAAAACTTCAAAATCACCATCCATCAATAAAAAAATTAAAAATAAAAAAGCTTGGTTTTCTCTACAAGATCTATTAGGATTTTAGCTAGCCAAAATGAACGTAGGATAACAAGAAGTGATGGTAGGGTTTAATGGGTTTATTGAGAAATTTGAGTTTTATTATTAATTTCATTTTTGTACTTAATAGTAATTATGCGATAGGGTAAAATAGACAATTAACAATTTAAATTTAAATTGGATGTAGAAAAAAGTTATATGGGTTCAAATAAAATTTCTCTTCTATATATCTTGTTGATGGTTATGGTAAATCCTATTCTTTTGATGTTACTACTGATCAATCCATCTCAGATGTGAAAGTGGTTGTACAAGAATGCGGGGGGCAAGAGGTTTATTTGTCAAAATCATGCAGTATAACTATACAATAGATCTAGGCCTGTTAAGTTGGCTCTAATACCAAATGTTGGAACTAATATTAAACTCAACATGAACCCTAAATCACACACACACACACATATAGTAGAAGACTACCTGTCGAAGACATGGTGGTTGTAAAAGAACTCTTCTACTCACTTAAAGACCTTTATATTCTAATGGTGATAGACCCTGAACGTAGAACCTTTTCTCTGTGAGCAGGGAATTCATTATATATAAATGCAATGGTAGCCAACTTCCATTTGTTGTGGAGGGTTGGTTGTTCACCCGTTGCATCCAATTCCAACCGTGTATGGAGTAGTTGTGATTAGTGCGTATTTTCAAACGCACGTTGGAAGTGTATTCCTCAATTATAGGATGTAGGTTTACACTATTCAAACTCTATTTAATTTGTATTACCACCCTATTACTTCTCCTTTATCCTAACTAGTTGAGTCCATGTAGGATTATTACAACTTCATCTCGACATTTTCAACTCACAAAAGCCTTCAGGTTATAGCTCGCTTTCCGCAATTGGGTTGTCGAAAAGTCTGAAAATTTGTAGGGATTCTCCCGTTAGGGAAGTACACGGATTACATTTTGCTCTAGGAGTGAGGTGTATGATGTTTTCCCAAGCACCCATTTGGGTAACAAGGAGATGGATTACTCGTTATGTGATACGAATTACGATGCCGAAGAATTTATGGTCAGAGGGAAGATGGGGTTGTGAAAAATGAAGCTGTGGTGGGGGAACCTGTGGCGGAAGCGCCTGTTGTTGAAACCGGCAGAGTTTTATTTGCTGAGGTTCTTGGAAGAAGGCTCAGTGGTAGGCCTTGGCTTTCAACTAGACGGTTCTCCAGGCAAATTGCTCGGCGTCGAGTGAGGTAGGTTCTTATCTCTCTTTGTTATGTTTGTTTTCTGCTCATTGGATATGGCATTGGCAATTTATATGGTGAATCTTTGTGCTTGCTGCATGACTTATTTTTGGATTATGTTGCCTGTGCTGTTATTTTGAAGACCGTATTTATTTGTTAATAGTGTTGAAAATATTATCTTAATGTTTGGTATTTTGGGCTTATCTCGTTAGGATTAGGGTTTCGTTTTCCTGTTTTAGTCTAGGGTTTGCTTTAGTCTTCTATATATAAAGAACTCTTTGTATTTGATATTCTTATCAATCAATAAACAATGCTTTTTCGGTATACTATTCAACTTGGTATCAAGAGCAAGGTCGCTGAACCTATCTCGGGAACCACAGTGCCATCAACCTGCTCGAATCGCTGCAATCATCGCAGCCAAGTTTAATGATTTTGCATCCCACCGTTGCACCGCTTCGCTTCACCTACACCCTTTGATTTTGCATCTTTGCACTTGCATCAGTCTGCATCAGTACCAGAGATTGCTGCTGCATAACCAGATCAAAACCCATCTGTTTAAGTCGCCTGCTTGCTATCAGGTATCCTTTTTCCCTAGTGTTGTCATGACATTTGCTGCTTGCTATCAGGTATCCTTTTTCCCATCAGTGTCAATGAAGCAATTTCTTTGAGATGTCAGTGTTACTAAGAGATGAAAATATGAGAACAATAATTGGAAATTCTATGTAGTTAGATAGTCCAACCAGCCATAGTTATCATTAACGTCTTACAGATATTTAAGTTATTCATGTTCTTTTGTTGCTTGCAGTGTTCTCTCGGTGTTTAATCTTAGGATTTATGATGTTATTTTTCTTCCGAACTGACATTGGTTTACTATATGATGTTGCAGGAACTGTTATACCTTAAGGAAGGAACACATTTAGAAGGAACCGTTAAGGGAATATTCCCATATGGAGCCCCAAGTGAGGATAGGAGAAGCTGACAGGAGGTATGATGACCTTAAAACTTACCTCAAAATTGAAGACCCAACAGGAAGCTGTGCATTGTGCACCAAGCAACTGCAGCACCCTTGTTTCTGCATGAGCCTCGCACCAGTAAACAAAAATGGAAGACCTTCAGTTCAGTTGACAGATGATGATTGTGTTGGAAAAAAGGCCTTTGTGTTTTCTGGTGGAAAAGGCCGTCACGATGGAGAAAGGTCCCATAGCAGAGCTGCCGTGTGCTTTTCTCTGACGTCCACAGTGGAGAAAAATAACATGCTTTGACAAGGTTTGAACCAGAGGCCAATGCTCTCAAAATCGTATTTCAAATCCCAAGTGTTAAAATCCGCAAAGTGTTTGGGGTACTAAACTCATGCAGTTGTTGGATGCCAAGTTCATCCAGATGAAGGCTCAAAATCAGCTTCGTCTCCTCACAGCTACTGACAGTAAACAATCCAACTAAAACATAAGGGACGCAAATTATCTCTCCTTGCCGTGATTTATGAGTCAGCAAATCAAATATTTGTTTGTTGGTTAATCGTTATGCTACGGATTGATTGCAATCCGATAGCACTCACCACAATTCTGCTTTCAACAAGAGCCAGTCTACCAGATGCCTCCAAAATTTAAAAGAGGAAGAAAAGGTATCTGGGCATACTCAAGATTGTTTGCATGAAACGGAGCAATCACGGTGATGGTTTAAAAGATGGAAGCCCTCATTTTAATCATCCGCTCAAAAACCAAAAGACCAAATTTGGGCCAAGCGCGAAACGGCACGCCGGAGGTACAATGTGTCCGAGCGATTAAAATAAAATAAAAGGACATGGAGACAGCTTCGAACCACATCAAATTCCGTAGAGGAGAACCATCTCAAATCACAAAGCTCGAAGGAAATACATTACGTCAAAATTAATGGGTCAACTTTCCCAAATGGCACAAAGCCCAAACCCAAATCAAAAGAACTACGGGTGACTTGATCCCTCAAAAGGGTACGTAAGCAATCTAGGGTTGGACCTAGGTGTGGTCACAAAATCAAATAAACACACCAATCCTCAAATTTCATTTCTTTCATGTTAGAATCAAGGGAAATCCCTTTCTCAAAAGAAGGGTTGTAATTAATAAGCTCATAGGTCTAGAATGAGTCGAACTCAAAATAATAAAAATCTCTTTGAAAAGATAAACGAGAGTTAAATTGTGTTGAGTAAAATTATTGCCCTCATGACAATTTTTGCTCAACACCAATCGAGACGTCTTACATGCTAAATAAGATAATTAAATTGGTTTCTCCGGGAGACATAGCGCATAAGGGCCAGGAGAAATGATCTAACAAACAACTGAAATATCTAATTTTTCAGTGATGCTTAGGTCACATGATGTTTAAGGCCACAACATCTGTTGTTTCATAAAACATGTTTCATATGTTGAGGATTGCTCTAAGTACATTTTGTTTGCTGATGAAGCTTTTGTGAACCATATGTTGAGGAAAAACTATTTGTTTCCCATCAGCTATGATTTACTCGTTTCCGCTGAGTATTAGGCAAAAGGAGACCGCTGTGCTCGCCAATCTTACAGTCGGAATCCCCTAAAGATGATGCTCTACCTTTTAAAAAGTTAAGCAGGTATGCAAATTGGAAATGGTTCAAACTTGAAAAGTAGCAAGAACCAAGGTGATGCTGAAGAAACGCACACATTCCTTGAGAGCGGACAGGTAAAAAGGGCGAACTATGTTGTTTTGGGACTAATCTTACATTTGAAGATTGGGAAATTCAAAGTCTCATATCATTGCTCTCGCTCGTTCGATCTTCAACTGTAATTGAACTCTCGTCTCCAGTATGATGGTGCATGTCCTAGTTATATATGCAAATTTGTTCCAGTGGGCTTGCATTTGAATACTTAAAAACTAAGAAAATAAGTACAGGTTTATTTCTAAATCACAAAAACTTAAAAACTTTTTTAGTTAAGAGACATTGTAGTCACGGCTTGAGCAATACAACAGAAGTTCAGGTGCTTACTACATGCACCCGCAGATGTTTCCACTCTTGCTGAGAATGCTGGATTTGATTTTCTCTAATCTGGCATTACACAAGCTAGGAAGTACTTGGTGGAAACTGAGTTTTTCAGACGGTATCCTTTTTTAATCCTTATATATTAATGTATCAAACCTTCAAGTTATGTGTGTGTTTTTAATTCGAATATCTTAATGTCTGGTGGAGACATTCAAGGTATTTTTCATTTTTTTAGTTAGCTTATTCATGTTTTTGTTAATTTATCTGTTTTTTAGAGATTTTGTTCGATGCTTGTTTTGTTTTAAATAATTTTTTTTTTGAAGATATTCTATTTGGGACCCGCAACATTGTTGCTATTATTGGTTCCTGCTTTTTTATAGCTTCTGAATCTCGTCTTATGAAGAAAGACAAATTGAAAATTTGTAAGTTTTTTGTATTTTTATGTGCTTATTTTAATTCAATTTTTCTTTTTAAAGCGAGTGGTGACTATAACAAGATATGGAAACTTGAAGATACTCTGTATCTTACCGTAACTGGTAGAAAGTCGGTCATCAAAAAGATGAAAATCGATACTAAAAATTACCTTGATCGCTATGAAAAACTAAAAAGCTTTCCTGTCTTTAAAGATGTTGCTCTGAATGGCTTCCAATACTTGAAGAAAATTGTTTGTGATAATAAACGTCTTGATTTCACTGAAGATCAGCTTCGTCATTGGGTGCTTAACTATCAGAATGCTGCTTCGTTTTTCCGTTGGTCAGGTATGTTGTTTTTGAATTATTTATGTTTTATTTGAATTCAAATTTTTATTGGTTTTATTTTTGTGCTTCAAATTTTTATTGGTATTTTTTTTTGCAGAAACATGTTATTTACAGGGTATGTGTCAAAAATGAAAACAATGCACCCGTAGACGTTTCTACTCTTGTGGACAATTTTTTTGGAGGAGACATTCAAGGTATTTTTCATTTTATATGTTTTTCAGTTAGCTTATTCACTCTGTTTTTGTTAATTTATCTGTTTTATAGAGATTTTGTTATTGTTTTGTTTTGTTTTGTTCAGTTAAATGTATTTCTACTAGTGAGGAATGAAAAATACATTTAACTGAACAAAACAAAACAAAACAATAACAAAATCTCTACAAAACAGATAAATTAACAAAAACAGAGTGAATAAGCTAACTGAAAAACATATAAAATGAAAAATACCTTAAATGTCTCCTCCAAAAAAATTGTCCACAAGAGTAGAAACGTCTACGGGTGCATTGTTTTCATTTTTGACACATACCCTGTAAATAACATGTTTCTGCAAAAAAAATACCAATAAAAATTTGAAGCACAAAAATAAAACCAATAAAAATTTGAATTCAAATAAAACATAAATAACTCAAAAACAACATACCTGACCAACGGAAAAACGAAGCAGCATTCTGATAGTTAAGCACCCAATGACGAAGCTAATCTTCAGTGAAATCAAGACGTTTATTATCACCAGCAATTTTCTTCAAGTATTGGAAGCCATTCAGAGCAACATCTTTAAAGACAGGAAAGCTTTTCAGTTTTTCACAGCGATCAAGGTAATTTTTAGTATCGATTTTCATCTTTTCAATGACCGACTTGCTACCAGTCACGGTAAGATACAGAGTATCGTCAAGTTTCCATATCTTGTTATAGTCACCACTCGCTTCAAAAAGAAAAATTGAATTAAAATAAGCACATAAAAATACAATTAACTAATACATAAACAATTAATTATACAAAAAACTTACAAATGGTCAATTTGTCTTTCTTCATAAGACGAGATTCAGAAGCTATAAAAAAGCAAGAACCAATAATAGCAACAATGTTGCGGGTCCCAAATAGAATATCTGCAAAAAATAAATTATTTAAAACAAAAAATTAAAAATAATTGAGCCAACAGTTACAAGAAAAATAAATAAAGAGCCAAAAAAAAAAAACCTTTGCCACTCTCAGGTTCCATAGCAACACTTGAGAAATACTGCAACACTGGGCGATTCAGAGGAACAAACCAAACAAGGTATGCTGGTATTTATAAGACAAGTGTAGAAGATAATTAATCAAACAGTAGAAGACAAGTGTGCAGATGCCCTCCGCTCCAAAATTTCACGAAAAGCTTAAATGGGAAACAGTAGAAGATAATTAATCAAACATCTGTACGCTTCAAATTGAAAGTGGACACAATATCTTTATTTAAAAGGACAGAAGGTTTAAGCATGATATACATGATACGCCCTCCCCAGATGAAATGAGAACAATAAACTAGGTCTCAATCGTCTATTTGCAAATGGGCTAAGTAATGTATATGCCTCAATGCCACTGTACAGGGAGGACATCCATTCAATCAAAATGACCCCAATTAGTCAGTTATGTTATACTACTTTTCATTTTATATTATTTCTGTTGTGGGGTTACTTTTAGTTCTCAGCTTCCTCAATTTGCATTATAATAGAAAAAAATAGCATTACTTATTTCAGTTCAACCATACAGTCCATGACTCCATGTAAGAGCCAATATCATACACCTCCAGAGAGCCACAACTTTCTTGTTACTCCCCAAGAACAGAGCATTATATTCCAACAAAAGATAATAATCTCAAGGTCAAGCTTGAAAATACCAAACATCCTCAAAACCAAGACTATGTCTTATGAAAGAACAATGTCGAGAGAGGTGCCCATCTCCAATGTGGAGATGAGAAATACATAATCCTTTGTTCTTTTAGTGGGAAACAAGAATTTATTACCAAATAGAACTCGTAAAAAATAAAATATAAGATATCAACCACAAGATAAAAACAAAAACCAAAACCAAAACCATAAACATCAATCCAATGAAACAAGTGTTCGCTCGATAAGCACAGAAAAAAAAAAGCAATAAAAAAATTAAGATCAAACATCTGCACACATCCAATTGAAAGTGCAACCTAAAGGTTTTCTTCTAGTTGATTGACCAGAAATGCTAATACACGACCCCTACAACCTTTCCATTTTCCAGTTCCATGTCTACTCCAAGTCCCAAATCAGATTTCTTAAGAAAATCGTGTTCCTGCCCTCCCACTCCCAAGATGTTAGCACTTCTTACAACCCAAACCAAGGAAATAAAATAAATTCTTTTCAAATTCAAAGTAATTATAGTTCTGGGGAAGCATATGCCAATATTACACGGGTCCATGAAAGCTTCAAAAAAAAAAAGAAGCAATATAAAACCCAAACCTTGAAAAACAAAAGCTCAATAAGCCATACCGTTCTCGAAGATCCTTTCGGGAGAAGCTGAGATATCACTCTGCATGGAAGCCATGGGAGCACCTGAATCGACAGAGCAATCAATCACCAATCAGAAAACATAGTTTCAAGAAATTCACACAATCGATTGGGGAAAGTGAGAAAATGATCAAACCTGATAATCCGTATGCGATGCGGGTGGGGATTGAAGCGGGGAAGGTGAGTGAACCAAGAGGTCCTCCGCAGCACGCAAAGAAGCGAATGCTTCAGAGACTTGACGAAGGGGTGTAGAGAGAGAATATGAGAAAAGATAGAGAAAATACCAAGGACGGAGGACGGAGCTGTCGCGGAGGAGGGATGACGAGGGTCGTCGCAGAGAGCCGTGAGTGAGATGGGCGGCGACTCGGCAGAGTGAAGAAGCCCAGAAGGAATGGAAATCTAAGGGTTCAATGGGGGATGACTGAAGAGGCCGTTGGGAGTGAGGTGCTTAAAAAAAAAAGCACCCATGAAAAAAAGCTGTAATAGTTTTAGGTGTTTGGTAAACTAAAAAAAAAGGGCTTATTTTGGAAGCTACTGTGAGAATAAGCTGAAATCAAAGGAAAAAGCTGAAGCACCTATTTGTAACTTTGGAAAACTGTTTTTTTTTTCAAAGCACACGGAGCTACAATGCTCATTTAATGAAAAGACCCACTATCAGACTGCTTTTTTTTTTTCAAAATCACTTTTACAAAAATGTTTACCAAACACTCAGCTGATTTATTTCACAGCCGCTTATTCTCACAGCAGTTTTTTTTCAAAGCACAGCAATACCAAACTAGCCCTAAGGATGATGGTGAGGTGGGTGTGCCCTAATTGGGGATGGGATCCAGTAATTTGGTGAAAGTAATTTTTCACTCTATTATATTATGACGTGTGTGTATATATAATTTATTTATTTATTTATTATTGATAAAATGGTTTAGTTTGTTTTCGGCGGTTCTTGTTCATTTGGAATCGAAACCAAAACCGGTTTGAAATGGTTTGATTCGGTTTTTGACTCAAAATTAACTTTTTCAATTAATACGATTCTTTTTGATTTTGTATCATACAGTTTGATGGAGTTTTGAGGTTTTTATGTCCACCCCTAAGTATATTTTGGCCGCCATCACCAAATGAAACACACAAAAAAAAAAAAAAAAAACAAGTAGGCATGTGTGAACATCAAAATTGTTAAAAATTAATTAATAAAAAAACAAAACACAATCCAAAAAGTTTCTTAGGTTGTTCTATTTCTATGCAATTTTTTATTCGTTTTGTGGTTGTGCAGAAACCTGTTGTCCATAGGGTGAACGTAAAAATGGAAGTTTAATAAAATATTTCCGGTACTGTTTATTTTTAACAAAAAATCATTTTTTTACTTTTAACTGTCACTATTTACTATACCTTTAAAAAAGACTTTTCGTTAAAAAGAAATTTTTTTTGAATTTTTCGTTAATTTTCCTATATAAAAAATGATAGTGATGCACTATTAGACATTCTTATACGGCCAACTCAGGTTGCAACTTTCTTGGATCTAGCTAAAAAACAGGCGAACAGCTTTTGGGTTGAAATCGATTTTTAAATAAATATCTTTCTTTTTAATGCTTTTCGAAATTTCTTATGAAACCTAATGTTTGTGTGTTGTTTACTGCAAAGAAATTATTGTTTGTTTTTTATTTTAGATTGGCAGAGTTAGATAAGAATGAGAATGTTTATGTGGATGACATTTTTGTCAAGTTTGCCAAGACATTTACTAGGTAAAGTATTATGCCCCTGGCAAAGTATGTCTTTGCAAATGTCATATCCAGAAGCATTCTCATCCTTTTAGAACTTTGCTAACCTAAAATAAAGCAAACTATAGGTACAAACACAAACATTAGGTTTCGTAAGAAAATAAAAAAAAACATTAAAAATGAAGATATCTCTTTAAAAAATCGCTTTCAACCAGGAATCTCGTCACCTGTTTTTTGCTGGATCCGATTAAGTTGCAATCCGAGTTGGCGGCTTTGAGAGTAAGAATGTCCAATTGTGCTATCATCTTATCATTTTTTACATTCACCTGTAGACAACATGTTTATGCACTCCATAAAACGAATAAAAAATTTCATACAAATAGAACAACCTAAGGAGAAACTTATATGACGAACCTAGTAATCAACAAAGCTACAAAAGAATGATTCAGAGTAGTTGTATTTCAGTGCCTATTGAGCAAGTTCATTATTAGTAAAATTTGGCCGTTTGTTTTTCTTAATTAGTTTCTTCAGATAACGGTACTCATGTAGAATGATATTATAAAACTCAGAGATGTTTTTGAGTTTAAGACAATGATAAAGGCATTTTTCTATCACCTTCATCATCATTTAACAAGGTCTTTGATTCCATACATTGTAATATACAGAGAATCATCAACCTTCCAAATTTTAGTATAATCATCACGAGCTTTAAAAAAAATAGAAACACAATTTACAAATAATAAATACACAATCATATATAAAACAGTCAGTATATCTATCGTTGTCAGACGCGATTTCGAAGCTACAAAAATGCGAGAACAAAAAATACCGACAATGTTATGGTAATATGAAATAAGCCGTTCTAAATCGTTCTCATCAGATCTGCTCATTTTATATGTCATGGACTGATTGTCTATGCTCTCACAAGCCCTTCTTGAATTGCCTATAAATCCGGCCTAAATGATCGATCGAGGGACGAGATAGAGTCAGAACGGCTACTTTATAGTTGTACTTTGAGTCTGGTTTTAAAGCGGCTGACAAAGAGTTCTGA
This sequence comes from Crataegus laevigata, assembly GCA_963580275.1. Lineage (NCBI taxonomy): Eukaryota > Viridiplantae > Streptophyta > Magnoliopsida > Rosales > Rosaceae > Crataegus > Crataegus laevigata. The sequence continues at coordinate 5,088,543 of OY756941.1, forward strand.
AACATAAGGTACGAATTTGAAACTTTAACCTAATCATGCTAGCATCTGAAATTGCTAAGTAAACAAACTCCCTTACATTTATGTTATGTTAGGGAAGTTACTATTTCCCCACCCACAAATATTCCACTTAAAAGGAACACACTGAACTGAAACATCAAGATTACAGGAAAATTTTGGAGTGTCAAGATACCCAGATTGAACGTTAGGTAAGCCAAATTCAAAATTTTGGGTTATTGGGAAGCAATTCGACGGAGATAACTCAGTAAAAGAGAGGATTTCAATCTTTTCGGAATGAAAAGAGATTAAGAAAAACTAGAATAATACCTGAATAGCTGCCAGTGCAAGATGTCTTTTCGGTGTGAAGGGAATTATGTTATACGGCAGTATTGTAAGAACTCAAGATTTTTTACACTATGAAAAATGATTCGGAACAAGACTTTGAATTTGGTATGTGAGCTTTAAGTTGGATGTAGGTTTATATGGAGAATAAAAAAGATGAGGTTGCAGCAAATGTCACATGGCGCAACATGATTGGTTGAAAATCTTATCGAAATCTTATTGAACATCTATCCACAAAATTGTAATTTCTGATAATGACACATGGCGTAAAAGGATTGGTCAAAAATCCTATTTGAAATTAAATATAAAAAAAATTGTTATTTTTTAAACAATAATATTTTAAAACTAATTGTCCGATCAATTTATAGAGGTGGAGATGCATCGTCTAATTGTCAAGGCAATTATTGCCATAGTGGGGTTGACTTACTCTTAATGAAGTGTTTGGATGAAGAAATGTAAGATTACTAAGGAATTTTAAAATAACAGAAATTGAAATGACGGAATTTTATTTTCTATAATTTATGAATTTTCTTGTTTGGTTAACCCTAAAAAAACAATGGAATTGAATACCGAATTTGTTATTTTTAAACTCTCAATTATAGAAATTGGGAAATGACACATATTTACATTAAAATTTAAACTTGGGAATTGAAGGTTCCAAATTCCAAGTTTTTTTTCCATGCAGAAATTCTAAATTTCTATGTTTATGAATCCAAACAAAGAAATTGGTGCATGTCAATTTATAAATTCTGACTTTTATCCAAATTTCAAGTTTGTTTCTCTCATCCAAACATAATGTTAGGGAAATTGTTGCTAAATTGATGGTACATTGGAGAAAATTTTCAATATGACTAGAACACGGAGTAGTACACCACTAAGACAACAATTTCCCTAATTTTCATAAGAGTAACTCAACACCACTAAGGCAATAATTACCTTGACAATTAGGCGATGCATCTCCACCCTGTAAATAACTTGATCGGACAATTAATTTAAAAAAAAATTATATTTAAAAAAAAGTAATAAAAAATTTTATATTTTAATTTCAGATAGAATTTTTTACCAATCTTTTTACGCCATGTGTCATTATTCGAAACTACAATTTTATTTTTTAAGTTATTAACTTTTTAACACACATGTTCTACTATTTGTATAGTGACACGTGATTAACAACCCCGTGATTCGGAAATCTATGCGTAGACTATTGAATATAATTAAGAGGGAGTGTTCTAAATTATATTCATGATTAATAATATGAACTCTGGAGTCCGCATTAGGGGCTTGACATAAACTTTATGTCCTAGTAATGTGATTAACAGTATTGCTATATAGAAGAACTGTATTGTACTGTAATTTCAACCAAAAAGTATATTTGCAAAAAGGTGTTTTAATATAGATGCCTCATTTTTTTTTATATCAAATATTTGTAATTTTAAGACTTTTGATCAAACATTCTTTTATTAAAAAAAAATTCATAATATTTACTTTACCATTTAATTCAAAGTGTAATTATTATTACAAAACTCCTAAAATCTAGTTGATAAATCTTATTATAAGGCAAGTGGTCATTTATTATAGTAGTGGAAATGTGTTGTGCCATTGTATGACGGCGTGGGTTCAAATGTCACATCCCGGCCCGGGCGCAACCATCTCCCGGGCTCGCTCCACCACCGTAGCACGATATTGTCCGCTTTGGGCCTCGACCACACCCTCACGGTTTTGTTTCTGGGAACTCACAAGCAACTTCCCAGTGGGTCACCCATCATGGGAGTGCTCTAGCCCCGTTCTCGCTTAACTTCGGAGTTCCTATAGAACCCGAAGCCAGTGAGCTCCCAAAAGGCCTCGCGCTAGGTAGGGATGAGAATATACATTTAAGGATCACTCCCTTGGGCGATGTGGGATGTCACAATCCACCCCCCTTAGGGGCCCGACGTCCTCGTCGGCACACACGCGGCCAGGGTTAGGCTCTGATACCAATTGTCACATCCCGACCCGGGCACGATCACCTCCCAGGCTAGCTCCACCACCGTAGCACGATATTGTCCGCTTTGGGCCCTGACCACGCCCTCACGGTTTTGTTTCTGGGAACTCACGAGCAACATCCCAGTGGGTCACCCATCATGGGAGTGCTCTAGCCCCGTTCTCGCTTAACTTCGGAGTTCCTACAGAACCCGAAGCCAGTGAGCTCCCAAAAGGCCTCGCGCTAGGTAGGGATGGGAATATACATTTAAGGATCACTCCCTTGGGCGATGTGGGATGTCACATCAAACCTCGTCGGTGACTTATCTAACATCTAACTTACTAACGCTATCTCTCGACTCAAAAAAAAAAAAAAAAAATCTTATTATAACAATTTCACTTCAAAAGAAATTTTTGTTATTCAAATAAAAAGGTTTTAAAATTCTAAAAGCACATCAAAAATTATATTCACATATAATTATGAGTAATGATATATTTATTCAAATTTGGTACATTATTGGTACGTTGTGTAGTTTTAATTTGCGTACATATTTGTTTTAATACATTATCAAATATTAATTTTGGTACGTCATGTAATCCTTCCTTGGTACATACCATGCTACTAGTACGTTGTGTTATCCCAATTTTGATACATACAAAGCTAATGATATGTTACGTGTAACTCTAAAAAAGAGAATTTTCATACTAAAACATATTCTATCTATCCTCAATAATTAATTAGTAGAATAAGGACACACATTATACCCAAAGAAAAAAAATAGATATTCTTGTTCACGGACATTTCTAGGTCAATTGTTAGACAATTCAAAATTATTTTCTTTTGCCATGAAATCCTTGTACTCTAGATTCCACTTTCAACAAGAACTTTTATTTTCTTAACATTTATATAAACATGTTGAAATGAAAAACCACAAATATTTTATTAACTCATATCCATCTCAAATGCACACGAGTTGACAGGTAAAAAGAGCAGACTATTTGGTTTTCGGACTAGTCTTGGATTTAGAAGATTTACTCTAGTTAACTCGTATCCATTAGAAAATCTGCAGTCTGCAGAAGCGAAAAGCATACGATGCTCACAGTAAAGCCTGGTTATCCCTCCGAGTATTTGCTGAAATTTGTAAATTGTGATTTCTTATCCCTCCTTTATTTGTACTTACTTTCTTCGTTCTTATCCGAGATGTAAGCATTAATTGTGAAGTTAATGCTTCACCCATGGAACTGATCATAATCAATACACTTGCAGCATTTTTACCTGGCATTCTATTGTTTTAAATTCGAAAGGAACTCGAACAAACCTATTCATTCCAAAATTCAAAGTCTCGTTTGTTAGTTGGTCATTGCTCTCGCATCTTTTAATCTTCATCGGTTATTGAACTCAGCTCGACTATGATCATACACTCATGCTCTAGCTAGTTATATGTGCAATCTGTGTATTCGTCACCTAGTTATTTTCTTTTGCTTGGTTTGTGTTATATTTCTTAGTTTCCTTCTCTACAACGCTGCAATGCATATGTCTTGTCCTACTTAGTATGCATTTTTTAGAAACCGAATCCGTACCATTTTGTACTGAAATTGAATTGGTACCAAAAAATTTGGTACAACTTTGGTGCACCCTTGCATACTGAACCGTATCTTACCAAATTGTAATTTGATTTCAGTATCCCCACACCAAATCGTACCATGCCCAGGGCTACTTCAAATCCTTGGTTTTCTCCTTCATGAATAGGTCAATTGAGTTTTTAGGCCTCGTTTGGTAGGTCATATATAGCATCAGGTAAAACTAATAATACGGAACTAGGTGTTTGGTGTCTTATTATATTAAATAGTATTCAAACTAAATTATCCAGCCCCACCACTTTTGTACTCCTCACACCCACTTAATTATACACCCAAAAAGCTGTGTCTTATTAGGGAATGCGACAAGTGTGCATAAAATCAAGTAGTATAACTAAAGATGAAGATGGAGATTGCCGCATATCGACTTTCATGGCACTTCATGAGAAAATCCACAAAGGATGTGCGAACCTCCTTGAAATCTCTTAGAGCAACCATAACGCGAAGTAAAGTCTGGTCGTAGTTTGCATTATGGCATTACCAGGAAGTATGACACTATCCCAAGCATGCCTGATGACCAGAGCTGGCTAAATCACCCTTTTTGTTTCGCCCGATGATAGAAGCTGACATTGGTCTGATCAAACTCCAAACCACGGGATGTGAGGGAGTCAGAGTAGAAGGTTTAGGATTTGAGATTTCACCATGAATCAATGGCGGAATAGGTTGTTGCTGAAAAAGACTCGTGGCTATATTGAGGCGACTCATGTTATCGTCTTCTTAGATGATGAGTTGGTAACTGAAGAAAATAACGATTATTTTCTGCACGAGGTTGTTGGTCCGCTATCTCGCGAGGTTGATGGGGGCATGATTGGAGTTCCCTTCTCTAATCAAGGAAGTTTCCTCTACTTCCCTGATCTTGAGCCCCCTTAACAAAGCTCCAGAACCTTCGCCTCCAGTTATTTCCTTCTTTTGGGGCACTCCTACGGTTGACTTAGGAGGCACACCGCCGGAGATCCCCGTTCTTCTTGTTCGATTTTGAAGATTCCTCCGTCCGAACTAAGTGGACCTCTTTCTGAACCTTCTCAGCACTTATCCAGTCAGGATCAAGGATTAGGTATTTGGATTGACATTGGCATCCGCAAGCCGAGCGGGAATAAATCAAAACGAGACGTATTCTAATTTACTCTCATGAGTGACAATGGCATCCTCGCCTGAATTCGGAGTGTCTCGAGTGCTTTGCAGCATTCACTAGGATGAATATCCATGCGTCATAAAGGTTGAAACGATGGCTATTCTGACTTATTCCGAAAGTCATGATCTTCAGATAACTATCTATTCTCAAAAGGGAACCGGAAACACATAGTCTGGTGAAATTGTGGGACCATGGTTTTCTAGAGCCAGAGTAAGGTGGATTGAAACACAAATATCTCAGAAGTTTGGTCATGGACTTAATAGCTTATGCAATGGAGCTACCTAGACGGAGCAGCAATGCCATTATTATCCTATTTTGGAGCAGTGGGCGAAATCTAACGAAAGCATGTTCAGTAAGAAATCAGTCATGTTTCCTATATTCTTTGCGTGTGTCATAAGTAATCATACTCCTAAGAGGGTGCAATTTCTACTCCTAGATATCCTTTAAGATTTTCCCGGTTTAAAATGGATTTCATATCCTAAAAGGACTTTATCTGGACTGGTATAAATTCTAGAGTTCATCTCTCGCAATACAATTATCTCTTACCCACTAATTGAGTCTCAAATATTTTCTTACTAACTTGATCGCCGGAGTCTTTGGACGGCACTCCTGGTCCTCGACTACTTACAAGTGCAAGTTCTTTTACAAGTTAAACGGATTTGTGCATCTTCCTCCACACAGTGATGCGGAAAAAGTTTGAAATTTCAAATAGTGGTTAGGATTTGTGCTTAGTTGAGTCGATTCTTGGTAGGTAAATTTAACCTAGAGACTTTACTTGGCTTTGATTTTCTTACAAAATAGTCTTAAGATCTTTTGAGAAGCCCTAAAAAGGTTTTGGCAACGAAATGTCCTAAAATGGGATTAATTACTAAATCCTATCTTAATACATTCTATAAACCCAATTGAAGATCAACTCTATTAAGTAAAGAATCCATATCATAATCAATCATGAATGCTTCGATAATCATCCCATGATATTATCTCCTAATAATATATTGGGAATATCCTCTCCTCATTCATCAAATGGATAACACACCTTAGCCAATAGGATGTTGCCATGTGTAGGGCAAAACCCTAACCCTTTGGTGGACCACCTCCTACAAATATTTATCCACAAAATTGTAATGGCGTTAAGGTTGGTCAAAAATCTTATCTGTAATTAAATATAAATTTATTTTTTATTAACTTTTTTTTAAAAGTATTTTTTTTAAACTAATTGTCTGGTCAATTTATGTACAGGGTGAAGATGCAATCGCCTAATTGTCGAGAAAAACTTGTGTGTGGCTTGTCTTGCCATTGAATTCTACTGAGTGGCACTACACTAAAAAAATCTTCATGTGACAAGTCTTATATATAATTTTTTCCCCTTCTTTTACATTTAAGGTTCTCATAATTATTTTTCTCATTAATTAATATAAATCAATTTAATGGCTATTTTTTTGTTCGTCCCCCCTCCCCTTTTTTTTCTTTCCAAATATTCCCTCTAGTTTATGTTGCAGGGCATGCCTGCCTTCTTTTAACTTGCAAGGCTCTTGATTCTGTGAATCTTACAGAAAAACCTTAAGAGAGAAAGAGAAATCTTTGACTGAAAAACTCTTGTATTTCTTATTAACAATAATTAGTTATACACTGGTATTTATAGTGCCAACAGAAATAACACTTTACATATATACCCTTAGTAATACCAACAATTACACATTCAACTATAACAATAAAACTAACAGTATAACTATATTTGATTACTCTTTACACCTTCTCAAGTTGCACTTGGGACTGGGAAGAACCAAGAGGAAGCTTGGACTGCAAATACCGAAACCTTTGTTTAGACAGAGCTTTAGTGTGAATATCTGCAAGTTGATCTTGAGATCAAACATACTGAACTTTGATCAAATGAGCAAGGACAAGTTCCCGAATATAGTGATAATCAATCTCCACGTGTTTAGTACGAGCATGAAACACGGGATTGGAGGCCAAAGAAATAGCAGAAATGTTATAACACCATAAGTCAGGAACTTTAAGAAGTGAGAAACCAATATCATGAAAAATCTTGCAAATCCAAGTAATTTCTGCAGCAGTATGGGCAAGGGATCGATATTCAGCCTCGGTTGAACTTCTAGCAACATTGGATTGCTTCTTGGCACTCCAACTAATCAAATTGGATCCAAGAAAAATACAATAGCCACTTGTAGACCTGCGATCAAATGGACATCCTGCCCAATCACCGTCAGAAAATGCAGAAAGATGAAGAGATCCCTTTGTAAACCATAAGCCATGTGTGAGAGAACCTTTAAGAAAGCGTAAGATCCTTTTAGCTGCCTGCAAGTGAGACTCACGTGGAGCATGCATAAACTGACACACTTGGTTAACTGCAAAGGGTACATCAGGACGAGTCCAAGTCATATATTGCAAAGCACCAACAATCGATCTATATTCTGTAGGATCTGACAAAAGAGGTCCATTATGATCAAGTTTGGTACTGCTCATGGGAGTTGTGCAAGGTTTAGCACCATTCATTTTAGTTTTATGAAGTAAATCCAGCAAATATTTACTTTGATGCAGAAAGAGACCATGAGTAGAGCGTTGAACTTCAAGACCAAGAAAATAATGCAAAGAGCCAAGGTCTTTAACTGGAAAAGTGGAACTAAGTTTCTGAATGAAGAGGGTGCAGGCATCGGAATTCAGTCCAGTGACTAAGATATCGTCAACATATACCAGAACAATAACCAACACATGAGCTTTGAGCACCAATAGAGAAGCATCTGAAGAGGAATGTTGAAAACCAAGAGAAATTAAAGTGGTAAACAGCTTATCAAACCAAGCGTGAGGCGCTTGTTTGAGACCATAGAGGGACTTCTTGAGCTTGCAAACATGATTAGGAAACTGGGGATCACAGAAGCTCGGAGGTTGAGTCATAAACACATCTTCTTTGAGATCACCATGGAGAAATGCATTACTAATATCAAGTTGATTCAAAAACCAATCATGTTGAACAACAAGGGACAAAAGAATCCGTATAGTAACAAGTTTAGCCACAGGGCTAAAAGTTTCGTTGTAATCCAGTCCTTCTTGTTGATGAAAGCCCTTGGCTACAAGCCGGGCTTTATATTGATCAATACTACCATCATGATGTGTCTTAACCCTGAAAACCCACTTACAACCAACTATATTTTGATTGGGAGCAGAAGACACCAAGGACCAAGTACCTGTGGACTACAGGGCATTGAATTCCTCTTGCATAACATGTCTCCAGTGTTCAAATTTAGATGCTTGAAGATATGTGGTTGGAATAGAGACAATGGAAGAAGGCAATGGATGTTTGGTTGCGGAGTAGGCCTTTAGTTTGAATATACCGGCCTTGGATCGAGTGATCATAGGATGAAGATTGTTGACAACCGGTGATTGTGGGAGAGCAACTTGGGATGATACAACACCTTCATGACTAGAGATTACATCCTGTGAAGAAGGATTGGGATGTGAAGGTGATGATGAAGAAACGGGAGCACAGTGTGGAATGGTAAACTCAAGATTGAATAGAGTACAGTGTGCAGAAGTTGCTGAAGAATGAAAGGCTGCAACTTTAATCATGTGATATGGAAACTCAGATTCATGAAAAATAACATGTCGAGAAATATAGATACGTTGAGTGAGAGGATCCAAGCAACGATACCCTTTATGTTGAACACTGTATCCAAGAAAAACACAGTGTTTACTCTTGCTGTCCAATTTAGAAGAAATGTATGGTTTAAGCCATAGGAAGCAGCTGCAACCAAATATTTTCAACCTTGAGTAATCTGGAGAAGTATGAAATAAAAGTTCCCACGGAGATTGAAGAAGACCAGAGATAGGAAGTCTGTTAATCAAATAAACCGCAGTTGAAAATGACTCAACCCGAAATTGATGTGGAACTTGGGATTGGACTAACAAAGTTCGTGCAGTTTCAACCAAATGTCTGTGTTTACGTTCAACGCAGCCATTTTGTTCAGGGGTATGGGGACAACTGAATTGTTGAAGAATACCACAAGATTTAAGATGAGATTGAAAGTGAGAGCCAGTAAATTCACCCCCTGAGTCAGATCGAACAACTTTGATTTTATTACCAAGAAGATTTTCTACATAGCGTTGAAAGCTTACAAAAGTTGAGTATACATCAGCCTTGGACTTCAAAGGAAAGAACTAACAGTATCGAGTACAATCGTCAACAATGAGAAAGTAGTACTTGTAACCACTCACAGACAACACAGGTGAGGGTCCCCACAAATCACAATGTAACAATGCTAAACATGTTGAGGAAATTGAACTAATACTACTAAAAGGTAGCTTATGATTTTTAGCTAAGGCACAATCCTTGCAAAAGAAGTCCAGTGCAGATTTGCCTTGAAGTGATCGTTGAGTTTGAGAGAGTATCCTGCGAAAAATGGCAGATGAAGGATGACTAAGTCTACTGTGCCACACCTTTGGAGAAGCTTTATTACTTACTAATGCAGTAGGAGGAGATACTGAGGAATGAGAGGAGCTTTGAAGAGGAAAGAAACCATCTTTAACGGGTCCCCACAAAAGCATCATCCCCATAGTACAATCATTGACAGAGGATCCATCAATATCAAGAGTCAATGAACATTTGTTATCTTTAATAAACTAATAAGCAGAAAGAATATTATGTTGCATCTGAGGCACATGTAAGACATTAAGCAAGTGGAAAGTAGAATGTGGAGTATGTAACAATGAAGAACCAATATGATCAATGGATAGACCTTTACCATCTCCAATATAGACTTTGTCGTCACCATGATAGGGACCATGGTCCAAAATGCCGATATTATCGGCGAAATATCGCCGATAATATCAGTTTTTTGAGTCACTGATATTCTAATGCTTATCAAATTATTTTTCGTCAAAATATCGCGATATTACCGATAAAATTGCGATAATTTCGATATTATCGCGAGGAGGACGCGCCGACGAGGAAGAAGAAGGAGCAGAGCTGGAAAAGGCGGAGGAGGTCTAGAGGATCTCACAGCAACCAAACAGAAACAGGATTCAACAAAAACAAATCCAATAAACAACAAGCAATTTACAATTTCAACCGCAATCCTCTGAGATAGATCATCCATTTCAAACAACAGGTAAGCTAGAAAAATCCTACATGGAGATAAGGGTGGATAAACATGAACAAACATATCATGCACGCAGGAGATCGAGAGGATCTAAAAGCAAGCATGTAAAATTACTGAACGCTAAGCTGGATCTGTAAATAAAGAAGCAGATTGAGGGAGGCCTTCTTGTGGGCGACGGAAGAGCAGACGAGGAGGAAGGGGACGGCAGGACATGGTGATTGGCTCCGGGGCTCGACGAGGAGCAGACGAGGCGGAAGGCGAGGGAGAGAAGATGCAGACGAGGAGGAAGGCGAGGGAGGTCGGTGACTCTGTGCGTGTGTTGTGTGGGTTTGGCCCGTGTGGGAGAACTGGAGAAGGGAGAGGAGAAGCTCAGAGAGGCTTGGAGAGTGTGAGGAAAAGGAAGAGAGTGTGAGGGAGGGAAAGAGAAGAGAGAGAGAGGCTTGGAGAAAAGAGCCATTCGGCTCGGTACTGGACTCAAGGCATAGGGATGCAGAGCATCCCATGTGATTTCAAAATCCAACGCCTGAGACTCCAACCCCAGGTTACATTATTTTATTTTATTTTGTTTTCCTTAGTTTTTTATTACTTCATTCTGTTAGTTTCTTTTATTTTTTATTTTTTTAATTTTTTTTTCATGCTTTTAAATAGTTTAATTTATTTGTAGTTCTTTTTCACACATTGAGGACAATGTGTGATTTAAGTTTGGGGGTGAGAAATAAGAAATTGTAGAGTTTTAATTTTTGTGTCAAGTTAAAATTTTCATTTTTAAGTTAATATCCATAGGTTATTTTAAAAGTTAGAACAAATGGACATGAAGATAGTCAAAATTTTGAACCTCATAGGAACTCTGTGTGGTACTAAGTCACTCCTGTATCTTACCATGCAATGTATGAAGTGTAAAATATTGTACTAATTCATTATATATAAATGATTATGGTGTGTTTAAACTTATTTCATTAATTACTACATATTTTCTACACTCACAATGTTTGCCAGTTCGCTATATAATCAACTTAAATAAGTTAAATCCATCATGCAATGCATTTCCTTCCAATTTTTTGTGATAAACTAATAGATAATTGATTAAATAAACATCCTGCAAAGTTTTAATAAAAATTTCCAACTTTTTCTTACAATTTCTGTGGTTTCCATTGGATTTTTATCGATATCGATATTATCCCGATATTTCCATCGATATTTCCGTGTTTCCGGACTACCGATATTTCCGATATCATCGATATTTTATACCTTGATAGGGACTGGGAGATTGAATGTTGGAGATATCATTCGTTATATGAGATGTAGCCCCAGAATCAATTAACCAAGATGGAGGAGAAGGCTTGGCAGAGTGATGAGCACACATTGCTACTAAATTAGCCGAGGGTACTTTACCAACAATATCAGGATTCATACGGTCATAACAATCGATGGCCTTATGACTAGTAGAACCACAGATTTGACATTGTACACGATATCCAGAGTGATTGAAAGAGCGATGACCAGAAGAATTGCCACGATGATTGAAATGATTACCTCTGAAATTTGAATGAGAACCACGATGACCACGATGAGAATAGTTGTGACCTCGAGAGGTAGAGTTGTGACCACGATTACCACGACAGGACTTCACATAGGACTGTGACTGAGGATATTGAGCATCAAACACTTGTGTAGGAAGAAGAGGAGACTGAGAAGCCTGAGAATGCATAGAGAAAGCCTGAAATGGTTATGTGACAGTAGAGGTAGCGGCCTTTCGTCGAGACATGGATAACTCTTTGGTGAGAAGCAAGCCATGCAATTCATCAATGGTTATGGAAGAAAGACGTAGCATGATGGAATCGATAAAAAACTCAAACTCATCGGGTAAGCCGGCCAATGTAGCAGCAATTAAATCACAATCAGTGACTGGAGCTCCAGCAGCAGTTAAGGAATCAGAGTTTTCTTTGATTTGCTGCAGGTATTCAGAGATTAACAGAGAGCCTTTCTGAAGTGATTGAAGTCGAGGTCTCAATTGATGAATGTGTGCATATGAAACTCCCCCAAATCGCTGCTCTAATTTGATCCACAGATCTCGAGCAGATGAAACCCCAACTGTAAAGGGAATGACTTCCTCAAAAAGCGTTGAATTCAACCAAACAAGATCTTTTTCATACCAAGGCTCAAAATTTGGATTGACAGAATGATTAGGAAGAAAATGAAAGGGACACGGTTAAGTACCATCAATGATGCCAAGGAGTTTGTAACGACGAAGAATCGGAGCAAACAGTGCTCTCCATGGAAGATAGTTGGAACACTGCAGCTTGATCGGTACCATGCTTCCAATATTCTGAATCGTAAGAGAAGAGTACGAATTGGAGATGTTAGGGTTTGAGGAAGAAGAATTTGGGGTTGGATTTGGCACCGACTCAGACGAGGAAGGCGACGGAGAAGCCATTGCTACACACAAGATAGCTTCAGAGAATCACAAATGACAGCAAGAATCAGGGATTACAGGCGGAAGAAAGACGGATCGAAATCGCTGGTAGGCAAAAGGCGGTTGATACCATGTGAATCTTACAGAGAAAGCTTAAGAGAGAAAGAGAAATCTTTGACTGAAAAACTTTTGTATTTCTTATTAACAATAATTAGTTATACATTGGTATTTATAGTGCCAACAGAAATAACACTTTACACATATACCCTTAGTATTACCAACAATTACACATTCAACTATAACAATAAAACTAACAGTATAACTATATTTGATTACTCTTTAGATCCAACATATTAACCCAAAATTGATTAACATCTGAGCCCTAATATTTGACTAACATATTAACGAAAACAAATAAAAAATTAGACTAAAATATTAACCCTAGTACGCTTATATATATATATGGGTTATTCATGTCAAGTTCACGTGATCAAATTAACTATTGTATAAATAACGAAAAAAAAACTTATAAATTCTTGATTGCTTCCCATGACAAAAGTTGGAGAAAGTGATTTTGTTTAGGGTGCAGAATTTTTTTTTGAAGAGCAGCGAGGGAAAAAATGCCGGAGAGACAAAGAAGTGGGAAAGAGTTAACAGTGTCAAATAGTCTATTAAGTGTAAAGACACTTGTCGAAAAATTAGATAAAGGAACATAGACAGGACATGCATTCTGTGATAGCAAACCTGCAACTCTTTACAACTTCTGCCGAAGCGATTGATATGTCACAAAGTAGACTCACCCTAACAGCAACTTTTATTTTTTTATTTTAGTACAACGATATATTTAGGCTAAGGGGAAAGAGAGTTAGGCCAAACTGAATAATGGGCAGCGTATTTAAGTATCGAATTGACTATCCACGAAATTTAAATATAAAATCTCTAACTTATAAATAAAAATGAATGACAATGAGTGGCAACATCAACCATCTTAGATGGCTGAAAGTTCTTTAATCCGTCCTTGAATTAGCCCCAAACAAATGCAATGATAAGCAGCACATAAGTTTCTCTCTCTTGAAAAACAAAACAAAACAAAAACAAAAGTATTGTTATCCCTTTCACCAAATTACCTAATCCGAGCCCTTAAAAATTGATCCAACTATTAAAATTATTATAACTTTTAAAAGAGCTCTCTATTTATAGCAGTTAAATCAAATTTTAAGAGTCCAGATTGATTGATGTGGTGAATTTGGTGGAATGGATCTGTAGATGATCTCTTTCCTTGTTAGAAGGCCACTGCTATGACAGATGGCTCACATCTAACGATTGTCTACGTCCTAATCTTGACCGTCCATTACAAAGTAAGAACACAAACTGAGAAATGAAATTTTATTGAGGAAATCTGCACAATTACTTATACTTCAGCATCGACGGTCCCCTCTGGAAACATACATCAATATTTGAATAAAACCGTTCCATGAATAAGGTGTCTTGCACAATTACCTCCTAATCTTCACATTATCGGACTTTGAAGGACTCACCTCCATCTTCAACTTTTGCAGTCTGAAAGACGTCCTGCTTGGAGAATGAGAGCTAGATGAAGAAGTTCCCTCGAGGTCTTGAATTTGACTCTCTCCTAAGCCGTAGAATTCTTTACCATTTCGTTGGTCATCCCCATCCATCAACAATTGTACAGACATTTGTGGATCACGTGTCAGCTGATTCATTGACGTGTCCGATTACTAATGAGAGAAGCTAACAAGATACTCGTCATTCTTCTATGATTAGAAGTCTACAAAAAAAAAAAAAAAAAAAACTCAATTAAGATTATCAATCATGATTTAAATATTTTTTAGTGTAAAGAAATTTGGAATTTAAAATATAAACGAAATACTTACGTACAAATATCTTATCTTAAACCCTAGAACTAATACACACATGCCAATTACCATGTGCACACATTTCAATTGTAGCCGTCAGATCAATCTGAACGGTGGGTATAAAGCCTTAAAATTAAGTTAATAATTTCCTTAAAAAATTCCCTATTCTGTCGCAGTTCCCCCTCCCCGGCCGCCATCAATCCCCGCCTCTCCCCGCTATACCTCCATCGAAACCACCACCTTTCCTTCCATCTGAGACCCTGAGAGAGAGAGAGAGAGAGAGAGAGAGAGAGAGAGAGAGAGAGAGAATGGGTAAGAACGAGAAGACGGGTCTGGGTAGGGCTCTGGTGAGACAGCACAACCAGCTGGTTCAGCAAACGAAAGAGAAAGGTCTGATGTACAAGAGGCAGCAGAAGAAGGTTCTCGAATCCGTCACCGAAGTCAGCGACATCGACGCCATTGTCGAACAAGCTGACGAGGCCGACCGCCTCTTCTCCCTCGACCACCCTGCCCCTAACCTCCTCATCGACCTGTAAGTTCTATTTTATTTCCCCCTTTTACCCCTCCATCAATCAAATTTTCCAAATTCCTCTTGTTTTTTTTTGGGATTATCGAATTGATTTTTATGTAATTTTACTATGAGAGCAGAGATGGGAATGAGATAACCCCGGAGCAGGGGAGGGAGCAGAAGAGGAAAGAGGAGGCCTTGCACGCCGGAAGTCTGCGGGTGCCGCGGAGGCCTCCGTGGACACCTCAAATGTCTGTGGAGGAGCTGGATAACAATGAAAAGCAAGCCTTCTTGACTTGGCGCAGAAGCCTTGCCAGGCTTGAGGAGAACGACAAGCTTCTCCTTACTCCTTTCGAGAAGAACCTCGATATTTGGAGGCAGCTATGGCGGGTTGTCGAGCGTAGCGATTTGGTAAGATAGGCCAATGACCTTGTCTCTGTTTCAATGTCACTATGAATCATTGTTGTGTAATAATATTGTGCTGTATTTTATTTCAGCTTGTGATGGTTGTTGATGCGCGAGACCCGCTATTCTATCGCTGCCCTGATCTTGAGGTAATGTTATCAATTTTGTCATTCGTTTACATTACCTTGTCGTGTTTGTTAACGAATGGATGATAGGTGAATAAGCACATTGTTTAACCTTTGAAATGTGATTAATTGGTGGCAATGCTTGATAGCGATATAGGTTTCAAAGATGATGAATAAAACAAAATTACTTAATACTCATTGGTTCCAGAACAAGAACATTCACTTGTGAGGTTTTGAAAGAACGAGTTGTTACTGTTATCTGTGTGTTTAGTAAAATATAGAGCGCTAACAGGATTAAGTTAGTTTATACCTGTTACAAAGAAAGAGATGTTGTAATTTTTTGCCATCATTCTTGATGGTGTGAGTCCCTTCCATTGAATTTTCAGGGGACACATCGTTTAAAGTTTTCTATCAAGATACTTTGAAATGGAGAAACCCTGAGCCTTTCCTTTTTAACTAGAGGATAAATTTGAATAACAGTAATTATCTTTACTTATGCAGGTTTATGCACGAGAGGTCGACAAGCACAAAAGGACGATGCTTCTTGTTAACAAAGCTGATCTCTTACCTTTATCTGTTAGGTTCGTACTTTTGTAACCATGGTCAGCTGATCTGTTCTCCGACTTTTCACCCTTCTAAAATATTTTTATTACTTGGCTTTTTTTTTTCAGAGAGAAGTGGGCTAATTATTTCTATTTGCAAGATATTCTCTTTGTGTTTTGGTCGGCTAAAGCCGCTACAGCAGCTACAGAAGGGAAAAATCTCAGTTCCCCGTGGACAGAAAATAACCTGCACGAGTCAGAAGACCCTGATACTAAAATATATGGGAGGATTGAGCTATTGGCTCGTTTACAATCTGAGGCAGAAGAAATAGTCAGACTGAGGAAATCAGGATCCAGTGATTCTCGAAGTGGAAGTGTTGTTGGAAATTCAGCTTCTAGTAATGTAGTTGTGGGATTTGTTGGATATCCAAATGTGGGAAAGAGCTCGACTATTAATGCCTTGGTAGGCCAGAAGAAGACAGGTGTTACCTCTACTCCTGGGAAGACAAAGCATTTCCAAACATTGATTATGTCTGATGAGTTAATGCTATGTGATTGCCCTGGATTAGTCTTTCCATCGTTTTCAAGCTCAAGACATGAGATGATTGCTTCTGGTGTATTGCCAATTGATCGAATGACCGAGAATAGGGAGGCTGTGCAGGTAGTGGCCAATCGAGTTCCAAGACATGTTATTGAAGCGGTTTACAGGATTGATCTGCCCAAACCCAAATCCTATGAACTGCAGTCTCGACCACCTCTGGCAGCAGAATTTTTGAGGGCCTATTGTGCCTCTCGTGGTTATGTTGCCTCTAGTGGACTTCCTGATGAAACAAAAGCTGCCCGCCAAATTTTGAAGGATTACATTGATGGGAAACTGCCCCATTATCAAATGCCCCCTGGAATGACTGCTGAGGAAGATGATGTGGGAAACGGCTTACCTGAACATCATAAGTCAGGCTCCTCTGATGATGAAAACTCTGAAGATGATGAAGGTGAAGACGAGCCGGAGCTTGATCATGCCCTGGAAGACCTCAATTCATTTGACATAGCTAATGGGCTTGCTACCAAGAAGAAAGTCGCTGTCAGGAAGCCCACTGCGCCTCATAAACAACACAAAAAGACGCAGAGGAAAAAGGATCGCTCCTGGAGGGTAGGCAATGATGGTGGAGATGGAATGCCAGTTGTAAGAGTGTTTCAGAAACCAGCGAACACCGGTCCTGTTAAGGTTGGATAGTTTATTCATGCACCCTTAACCTTTATTCAGCTTCTTGTGCTGCGATTTAGAATCCATATGGGTTATGTGTAATAGCAATCAAACTCTATTTCCAGTGCATGGGTGTCATCCCCATAACTTTGTTTCGGCCCAACCCACCACACCCAAAAGGGTGAGTGAAGAAAGTATAAGGAAGCATTTATGTAGCTGAAGAGTGGTTCTGTTTTTAGGACCGGGATTCTCTCTGGATTCCTTCCATTTGGATCCTCCGGATCTTTCAATTCTGAAGCTGGAGAGAGAGATGGAGAAAAGGGAAGAAGATGAACATGGGAAGGTTAACAGGGAAGAAGAAAGAAGAAGAAGATGAACAGGAGAAGGTGAAGGTGAACATGGAATTAATTTCTGGCCGTTCGATTTTTTTTTTAACGGACAGGATCGAAGGATCCGTTGGATATGGATGGAAGGGCCTATTCCCATTATATGTTATCTTATTGACAATTGTGTACTACAAATTCGACACTAATAAAATAGAGTACACAAATTGAAAACCAAAATAGAGTTATAACAAATGTGCGACATAGACCTCTTGTTTATAAATAGAGCGCCCTCTAAAAGTTATAATAATTGTAACCGTTGGATTAAATTTCAATGGCCCGATGGGTCTGCTCAGCAGGCTCCCCATATAATGCTTCAGAGGGGATCCGGATTCCTTTTCTTTACTCTCATCCAATTGCAAAGCTGCATGCATGTGTCACGTCACTTGGTATTGATCAACAAGAATTGTTAACCGTTAAGTGAGAGATTTTAGATTCGAATCTTATAGACGACGAGTGTAAAATCAATTTATTACTCACACCCCCTTAGCGTAAATATATCGTTATACTCAGGCGACAAAAGAAATATGATCTCAAACATCTAATAAACTCAATAATACGCCACAAGCTTGCGTATTATTAAATTTCATTCGTAGTTATACCACAATGTGTGAAATTTGTGTCCAAGCATGACAAAATACAAGTGCAAAGAAAGAAAAAGGTGTAGAAAACCTTTAAGACAAGTAGCAACTATCAAGCGTGATCTTAGGAATTAACTAGAGAGAGGCAATGGTGATGTTAGCACTGGGAGTCCTGGATAAGTATTTATATTTTACTTCTACTGCGGAACAAAAGTAAGGGTAAGTATGAAGATAATATATATATATATATATATATATATATATATATGTATGTATGTATGTATATAGACACACACACATGACGATATATAATAGGCTTGGCTCCTCAATAATTAAGAGGAATTTTTTCTTAAAATACGTCGTGGCCAAGGGTGGATTCAGGGAGTTCTATTGGGACCTAAGTATGCCCACAAACTGTTCGATGAAATATTTCTTAGGTAGAATTCGACAGACATTGGCAAGTGAGGCTCAGCAGACCCTGGTACAAGCCTTGGCAGGTAAAACTTGGCATCATGCCTTGGAAGCTATCGATAGAAATGATGACGAAATGTCTACCAAGTGCTCTACTAAATTCCTCAATGAAAAAAAATATATTTTGAGCGTTGGGCGCACTTGAATATTTTACATTGGAAGCCTATAAGGTTAGAGCCCTAGATCCACCAATGGTCATGTCCTATTTTCAAAATTTCGCCCTTATAAATCTATGGTTAGAATTGTTCATATTATAAATTAGGGTAAATTACGTTTTATCACTTCAGGTTTGAAATGAATTTCAATTCTTTACAATATCTTTAAAACATTTCACTTTCATACTCCAGATAGAATTTTATTTTAATATAATACATCTGTTACAATTTTCATCCATTGATCCTTTAAGAACTGACGTGATCCACATTTGTGCTGACGTGACTATCACATTTGTGCCATGTGGCTAAACACTTAATAAAAAATTTAAAATATTAAAATAATTAATTAAAGAAAAGATAAAATTAAATTTAAAAAAAAACCCATATCCCCTTCCCCAAAATCCCCACCCGTGCCCACCCTCCCATCCCCCATCACCCGCAATCACTTCCCTCCTCACTATGCCTCCATTTTCGATGAGAACCTCCCCACCGAACTCTTCCCACAGTACTTACCAGCCCATGGTCCGCCACCTCCCTACTACAATCCCCAACCCAATGGACACTTCAGGCTCAAACCCACCATCCTTTGTCACATCATGATGGTCGCCGTCTTCACCATCATGTCTATCAGCTTCTTCATATCCTGGCTTGCCCTCCTCTTTCAACTCCCCAAGTTCCAAGTCAAATTGGCCATCGTCTCCCCACTCAACACGACAAGCTTCGAGCTCACCGCCACTTGGGACTTCACCTTCCTCACTGCCAACCCCAACCACAAGCTCACCGCGGCGTGGAGGTTCTCGTCGGAGATGGAGGTGCAGTGAAGAGGGAAGTGGTTGCGGGAGATGGGGGATAGGGGAAGGGGTGGGTGATGAGGGGTGGGAGGGTGGGCACGAGTAAGGATTCTGGGGAAAGGGGTCTAGGTTTTTATTTTTTTTAAATAACTTTTCTTTAAATAATTATTTTAATGTTTAGCCACGTGATGCAAATATGGCAGCCACGTTAACTCTTAACGGGCCAATGGATGAAAAATGTAACGGATGTATTATATTGAAATAAAATAGTACTTGAGGTATGAAAGTGAAATGTTTTAAAAATGTTGTGAGGAATTGAAATCAACCCTAAACCTAAGGTGGTAAAATGTAATTTATCCTATAAATTATTATGTAAAAATCATCTCTACAAAAGATCAATTAAAACTAAGATCACTTAGTTATCAAACTGTGTAAAAACAAATTGACAAATTCGGTAAAAGCATTACAAACTGTCTATCTATTTTCTACAATTGATTGACTAAACGATCTTAATTTTGTTTTTTGTTTTTCGTAGAAATGATCTTTACAGAGTAATTTATACTAGACAAAAGGAATACTAAGAATATGGATACTAAAAATATATGTTCTTACTAAACTATCCAAACAAAAAGAGTGTGATTTTCTCTCCGTGTGAGAGGCTCTCTTTTTCTGAGAGTCTTTCCCATTGATTGTGTGAGTGAGTTTCCCGTCATATAAATCCGTTGTCGCCGGCTCGCGCTGCGGATAGGGTCGGAGGAAAACTTTTCCTTTTGTTCTTTGTTTCTCCTTTTCAGTACTTATGCTAACTTTCCCCCCAAATGTCTTTCCTGCTTTACCCAAACTTTCTCTCCTCTTGGACGTCCGTCTTCCCCAACCACTTTCATTTCAATTTGCAATAAGTTTTCATCGCAATTTGTTGCGACCATTTGATGAGAGGGTGTGTAAAGCCCCGGTGGGCACATCAACTCACATTGTTTAAAACACCACCTCTTTCTCTTTATTTTCCTTCGATGGAAGTGTTGTTCTGTTGGAGGAAGTGTTCTAAATTGATTGTGAAACACTATTACGGTGGTGTATGCTGGGGTTGAGAAGTTTCTATTGTGTTAGGCTCTTTATTATTATTATTATTATTATTTGAGTTGAGCTTTGTCATTAAGTTAGAATTAGTTTACCACTAGCAAGGTTCGAACCCCCGCCATCATGCAAGGGCGTCATTCCTCTCCACCACTGTTGTAGAGAGCCACCTGCATATAGTGTTAGGCTTATTATTATTTGAGTTGAGCTTTGTCGTTAAATTAAAATTAGTTTGCCACTAACAGGGTTCGAACCCCCCGCCATCATGCAAGGGTGTCATTCCTCTCCACCACTGTGATAGAAGGCCACCAACTGTTAGGATGCCAGATGGCATCATCTTGTGGTGACAGTTAGAGTGGGGTATTAGCATAAATAGCACATTGTAAGAGAAGAAAGGGAGTTAATGAATTGTATTGTTGTTCTCATGTTCTGTTACAGTGCAATTGTGGAAGATGTAGGGTAGGGATCTAACATTGGTATCAGCCAGGTTGTTCCTCTCAATCCTTCTCCGTTGTATAGCACCGCAAACGTTTTGCAAAACCATGGAATCGAGGGTTTCCAATCGGGAAGCCAAGTTCAATGAGTTCAAGAAGTCTCAAGACGAATTCAGGGTTTCTCAGGCCAAATTCCGGGCTGATGTTCTTCTTCAATTGAAGTTGCTTGTGAAAAAACTGGGTGTAGAATCTTCTGCAGCTACACCGACACATCAGCCGTTCATTAAATCGACATCTCTCTCTCTTGAGAAATCGGATGAAATTGTTCTCAAGCTTCAATCCTTCCACAAGGAAAAGGTTCGAGCCCGAGAGAAAAGAGACGAATTCTGGTCTCAATTTCGTCCAAGATACAAGCCCAAGACTCGTCCTTGTCTACGACCCATATTGAAGAAATTCAAGAAGGTTCGTGACTACGGCAAACACCGCGACGATGAATCTGCGATGTCTAGTTCCAATTCCAAATTTCAAGAAAGTTTTGGGGTTTTTTGACGTGAATTGGCTAGGAAGAATGAAATGGTTTTCGATTTGGTCAACAAGAAAACTGAAGATTCTGTCATGGGTTCTCTGGTTCTTGATTCGGATTGCATGAAATCCAAGATTCAAGCTTGCATTCTGGGTTCTGCATTCCTTGTATCTAGTGTGCAAAAGTCGAATTTCACAGATCATGGCTACGGAAGGGTTGCTTCTGTCAAAGAAAGATCTAAGTCTCCTAATTTTTCTATATCTGATGGAATTGTTATAGATTTTCCGATCCGTTTTGACGTGGGTTTCATTCTAGATGCGAAACAGAAGTTAATTCCAGCAGACGTAGGTGTCATTCACTTGGGCCACAACGTGTTCGACGAATTGCTGCACTCAACAAATAATTGTGTTCTTCATTTAGGCTATCATATGCCGATTTCTGACTCGGGAGGTACACCTATTACTGGACAGTTTACTTTCAAATTTCAGGTCAAAGATGCTTACAATTCTAAATTTCTTGTTTGTAATGGTGAATTCTTGCAAAATGGTACCACGGATCTTTGGGACGAAATTGAACTGGTTGTTTCAGATTTTTGTGATAAGAAAAGTGATGAATCCAAGATAATGGCAGTGGGTTTTGTGGGTGTCTATCAGTGTATAAATGCCCAGCCATCAAAAAAATTGGTTGGAATGTATGCCCACCATGTGTCTGTTGGAATGCCGCAAACAGTCCAAATTGTTTCTTTGAAGCTTGGTTTCCATGTGTCAATTCGTGATAAAGGTGGAACTATATTTTTCTCTGAATTCAATTCAATGATTTTCCTAGCAATCTGTGAGTTGGGTTTTGTTCTTAATGTGAAAAAGAGGATTTTTTTGGAGGAAGCCGACCCCTTGATTGTACTTGTTGAGACGACTTTTCTTGCTTTCAATCTGTTTGATAAAATGTGGCTTTCTAGTTGCTGTATGTGCTACTGGAAGGGCATTCAGGATACGGGTGGAGGCTCCAAATTCAGAGTGCAAAGGGACCGAGTTACAATGGTTTGGGTTTCGCTACCAGTGGTGGGTTTGTTTTTGGTTTGGTGGTGGACGGGTTTGGCTACGGTCAAGGCTGATTACATCATGTACAGAGATTCAACCCAACCAGCGGCTGCTCGAGTTGGGGACCTTCTTAGCAGGCTGACTCTTGAAGAGAAGATTGGTCAGAGGGTGCAGATTACTAGGAGTGTTGCCTTTATTGATACTATGAAAACTTACTTCATTAGTAGTGTATTGAGCGGTAGGGGTAGTGTATCGATACTATGAAAATGCAAGGTTGAACAAAGTAAAACTCTTTGAAGCCATGTCAGTATTATTTGAGGGATCTAGCAGGCCTAGTGAGCATGATCAGCCCACATCTGGAGAGTGTAAAATGATTTGGTCAATACCATTGCAAATTTTTGGGGAGGGTGTAAGGTGCAGTCAATTTTTAGGCAGTGAGCTACTCTAGAGAAGCAAGGCTGTCGGTAGTGACGCGAGTCCAATGGCAGAACCATTCTCGAGAAGATGCTACATGGGAATGTACAATGAACTGAAGATCAAATTTCCAGAAGTTGTCAATCTGTGAAGTTCCGCTTACTGTTTTTGTGTTGAACTTGTAATTCTGGTTATTGTTTTTGTTTTCAATTGTATGTTTGGTTTTAAGGGGGGGGTATTGTTAGGATGCCAGATGGCATCATCTTGTGGTGACAGTTAGAGTGGGGTATTAGCATAAATAGCACATTGTAAGAGAAGAAAGGGAGTTAATGAATTGTATTGTTGTTCTCATGTTCTGTTACAGTGCAATTGTGAAAGATGTAGGGTAGGGATCTAACACCAACATATAGTGTTAGGCTCTTGGTTGAGCTTTTTTTGGTTAGCTGGGAGGTCCATTTGTGATTCTGGTCTTATTTTGTTAGTGGGCCTCAATTTGTAATATATTGTTTGGAATAAAATCTTTTCCTTTATTCGGAAAGGTTTTATCAAAAAAAAAAAAAAATTGTGTGAGGAATAAATTAATGTAGAATATATGTTTAGTAATTATGCTTCAAGAAAGAATCAAGAAAATAATACATATTTATGCAAAGAAGTCTTCCTTCTATTGACTCAGAACAGGATTTCAGCAAGTTGTCTCATAAAATTTAGCTTAATTTGTTCATCTTAGTGTTTAAGTTAAGGGCCCTTACCAACCCTAGGTACCCTACAATTTCAGAGATTAATTTATTTTCTGCATCAGGCACTTACATACACATATTCGATTCGATAATAATTAGTCTGCGGTGCGGCTGATTTTGTCTTCTTCATGTTTTTTTTCTCTCTTTTTCTATTCCATATGGATGATTTTCCATTTCATTTATATTAAAGTAAACCCTAGATCAGTTTGTCATGCCCTAACTAATTAGGGTTTGGGGCTCCATGATACAATTTTAAAAGAAGAAAATAAAGCCAAGAAAGTCATCCCCGTGATAGAAAACAGTTTAGGCACCCTCATATGTGATAATGAGACAAGCTTTGTCCGGCAGCGCAAGAGCTGAATTTGTCCGTCAGTGGGATTTCAAAGATTGTCTAGGGGCCTACCGTCGCAACCAAATCTCATCGGTTCAGAAGGGACGCTGAATGTGCTGAAGCAGACTCAATTGACAAAATTACTCTTAAGGCTATGCCAACACTTGCACAAGTTGAATATTGAATGCGAGAGGAGACATCTTTCCATATATCACGCTCAGCAGAGGGATTGGAGTATTGGCCGAAGATGTTTTAGGTTTATTGTTGTGTTGGTAGGTAAATTAACTTGTATATTTAATGCACAAAATTATGAAATTAGTATTATTATTTTTCAATTGGCACCGTATAATAATTTGAAAGTTAATACATTAAATATACAATAAATGGCATGAATTATTATGTAACATATATATAATTAATTAAATGGGTATAACAAGTAACTGATTCAAAAATGGTCTAATTTTTCAATCGGCACCTTATAACAATTTTGATTTACTGTTTTTTTATTTCTCAAATTCATTAACTCTCTCCATATAATTTGCATGTAATTAATTTTATAAATCAAACATACAATAGGGGTATTTTCGGCATCTGAAATATGTAAAATGTGTCAAGTAGAATGTAATTAATGAATTCGCTTATGTAGATTCTAGTCACTGGGTTTTTTTTTCGTAAAAAAAAAATATGTTAGATTTTTTATAGGTAAAATTGAATTCTAGGGGCTAAAGTCATATTTTTAGTATTATATATAACGAGTGATTAAGTTTAGGCATGAAATGACACGGTTTGCCCACTGGCTTCCAACACAATCTGAAATGATAGGGTTGCTTTTAGAAGCATAGATACCGAAGGCAAGAAATTTGTAACTCAAGTAATAATTAAGAGTATTCATTTCTATACTTTTTATCTCTCTCTTGCAGTGTTACATATATATAAAAAGAAAAGAAAAATGATAACATCTAGTGCTAAATCATTAACGATATGCATTAATCTGCCACTTAGTACTAGATTTATAGGTATTCCTATTTACTTATAAATGAGAGGTCTTAGGTTTGATTCTCACTAAAAGTAAATTTAAAATACTGTAAAGTGCAAACCCAGGTCCGTGCTGGTATGCCGTACCTCGAGTCCACTCCACTGACTAACAAGGAAAATTAAACACAGAACCACATTTTTAGAGGATAAAGCTCTTCATACTATCTTAAATATGAATATAGACATTATAGAAATTAAATTTAAAATATTGGTACTATTATCACAAATACTCTATACTCAGCAAAACAGCAGTACGATCATTTCATTATCATTATTAACTACTCAATTGTGTCGTACTATTTTGACATGCATTCATTTTCTCAATTCATTGGAGAGATAATGAGATTCCATCACTGGTGAGATAGCTGCGGCCATGATAATATATGTTTTCTTTATTTACAATGATATGTACAATTCAGCGGTACGAATTTTATAGAAGATAACCGTTATATGCAAGATGTAATTGTTGATTTTTCGGACTACTAAATCGTACTCACAATAAGAGAAAAATTGTGAAGTTTATTAAAGAGTTGCATCTCTTAGACTCTGTGTGTCAAACCCCTTGCACTCAAACTACGTAGCTTTTCAATTTATTTAATTAGGACTCAAATATTGTATAACCCCAGATGTAGCGGCCGATTGTACCCCTTTTATGTGTCTTACTGCTTTAACCCTCAACCCCTCTTTTTTTTTTTTTTAAATGTTCATTATATATGTAGTCCTAAACCCCAACAATTTCAATATCTTGCTTGACAATCAAAATGATGACTTAATTATACTTCAAACTCAAGGAATATGAACCTGCATTCATTGCCAATTTAACATCTAATTACATTTTTTTTCCGACTATGTATTGGTCAATATTATGTGAGAAATGCTAAGGAGATTCTCAAAGTAAGGTTCTTTATGAATTCCCTATCACTTCACAGTTTAACGTCAACTCTTGTAACATTATAAAACAATATTGTGTCAAAAATATGAAGTGACAAAGACTACATGGAGAATCCTACTTTTGGAAGAGTCTCATTAGCGTTTCTCATTGGTCAATACTATGTATCAACTACTTAATATTTGAAAATTCATGTGGTTAATACCAACAATTATAAATTGATGGATTTCAATCACTTGAAATGCTTGTAGCTTAAGTTTAGGCGACATCATGTATAGTGAATAAGATATCCCTAACCTCGCTTATGATATATAGATCTCAATCAAATTTACCTTTTCCTTCCAATTCCCAAAACATACTAGTTTGAACAAGACATAGAGATTATAATTCGATACATACTCACAAATTTCTTCCATGTACTATATACGGGTGATTACCGATCAAGTTCACATCTCCGTTGGTTTCAATTGAAAATGTAAAGTGATGATGTTTGTGAAGACATCGATACTTCTTTAAAAATGACAGAACTCATATAGTGATTTTTTTTAGTACATTAATATATATTTACAATAAGGAGAGGAAGAGTTTGGTTAAACTATACAATGGGCAACCTAATTTAGTTTTGAATTCGTCATTGATATAAAGACAGAACTGATATATGAAACGATTGTATCCATCAACCGATGAAGCCGAAGACAAAATAAAAAAGAAATTGAAGAAAATACAAGGAAATTTAATGAGAAACAATACTCTCATCATCGTCCCAGTGTCAATTGGCTATTTAAGGAACACGCAAGCAAAATGCAGACTCTCTTGTTCAAAAAAAAAAAAAAAAAAAAAAAAAAGACTCTCTAGAAGGTTCTTGACGAACCATTAATACTAGCCCAATAGTAGGTTTTAGGCCTAAAATAACAGAAGGCACATGTTCTAACTAAGATCTTAAGAGCATCTCCAAAAACATCTTCAATAGCTTTGCTAAACGAGCTTGTTTAGCTATTGTAACCTAAAACGTCGAAAAACTAAGCTCCAATATGTTAGCAATTTTAATTTTGTGAACAATCACTTGCTGGATTTAGCGAGGAGGAAAATAAAAATAGGACGCTGGCTAAATTTCTATTTGCTAAGTACGTACTCTTCTACTTCAACCTCTGCATTCAGTCCTTCAATAAATGTGGCCAGATTGCGGAGCGGTGAAATCTACGGTGAAGCATTGGACTGAAAAATTCTGGCAGCAAAGATTTGTGATTTCCTTGGGCCGCTGCCTATTCAGCAACTGATTTTCATGTCTCGTAGATGGAGAATTGATGGGGAAATGAGTAGTAATGGAAAACAACTAGGTTAAGGGTCGCTATATATAGTAATTAGAATGTGAGCATCATGTCTAACAGAAAATCAATTGGAAACGGTTGAAGAGGCTTAATATGTTATTTAATAAGCCTTTGGTACACAACTGTCCCGGTTTTTTCTCTTATTTGATACAAGCAATATTGGGAGAATGTAGATTATACATTGAGACCTTGGTTGCAAAGGTGAATTATCTTTACCAACTAAGCTACAAATCATTTGCGTCAAATTTAAGATGAAAAAATATTATTTTTTTTGTCATAATATATATTCTCATAGTGGCATTAACAATATTAGAGCATGTTCAATGAAAGATCCATAATGCCTTTGAATATGCATTTTACATTTCTTACTGGCCTAAAAGCCCTCCAATAATTTATTTTCTCCAATGTGAAATACTCATATTCCTGACCGATGCAAAATTGATATAAACGTTATAAGATGCTCATTTAAGGCATTGTACATCTTTCATTGTAGTTGTTCTTACATCTTTTACGTACTCATGGGCGGCAAAATTTATCGTATTGGGTATTTGATTTGTAGGAGAGGGAGAGTGAGAGTGAGAGGGAGAGTGAGACTAATGAGATGAATACATATCGTGCGGATGAATCGTTTAGAATACTGTCAAAAACCTAAAGCTCTAATTAATAAAACCCTAATCGTGCGTTGTGCCCTAATAATATATTCAAAAATCCCCTCTCACTCCTCTCTCTCCACCCCCCTCTCTCTCTTTCATGTGATGATGTAAATTTTCTTATGCCCGCCCCACTCCCAAAACAAACCCACCACCTCTCCCTCGGTAAACAAATCACAGCACCTCTACTTAATTTCACCCTACCAAAGTAATCGGCAGTAAACAAATAGTAAACCCTAATGCTCCAATAAAAGTTCCTCTGTCTCCACGCTAACCCTAAAACCCGACTCCTCTCCCCCCTTATAATATCTAGTAAGGTCGAATAGTTTATTATGCAGGAAAAAGACATTGAAATTGGTTCGCTTCCTTCAAACAAACCCTTTAAACTTTCGCAATCTTCCATGCCCCCTTCTCTGCCTCACTCCAATATTATCATTCATCAAACAAAGTCTTTTAATTTCTCCTCCCTAGGCAGCAGGCACTCTCTCCTCCTTGTGCCTTGCCACCACCATGCCCTAACAGACTCTGAAATTTTTGATGCTGTCTCGGCCTAAATGCAAGTACTCATATATCTTATTACTTGGATTATCTATTTCTTTTGGCATCAAATTTACTAATTATCTTATTTTCTGATAACATCTCAGTAACTATTTTATGGATAGCTTTTTTTATGAAAGTGAAGAATCTCTTACCTCCATTATAATACAATCAACAAAGTAAATATGATCCAAATAGTTTTATCTAGCTCACAGTTGATACATAAAACTATAGGCAAATTTTACCCTAATTTAATTCCAAATTTAACATCCGGGTCCTTAAGATGAAGGTTTCAAGTATTGCTTATCACTGGAAAGTATACGAGGGAAGAGAACTTCCAAATGTGAAGTGAAGTTATTGAGACGGTATTGTTGGCAATTTTGAGTAGAAATTTCTTATGTGGGGTTTTGTCCCACATTGACTATTCCCACAAGATTTCCACACTTTATAAGGCTTTATCCATTATAGAAAGTGATTGGAGGATAGGCCTTGAAGAAGGAAAATTAGGCTCACTCTTGGGATTGGGCTTTGGGGGTGTGCTAATTAAATTGGTAATTAATATTAATTAATATATATTTAATTATCAAAAGATGGGCCGGCTTTGGGGTGTCATTCAAAAATAGAAGTTAAAGTTTTTCCGGTGCTGGAATCTTAACTTGATCGTTGAATCCTGGTGAAGCAGACGTCCGTAGAACTACAAGCACAGAGTAGGGACGAAATTCTGTTTCAAGGACATTGCGGTACGCAAGCCTCGATCTTACTGTTTCTGTATAATTTTATTTTTGTTGTTAGAACATTGTTCATTAATTTATCCACATTTATTATTTATTAGCATAATCAGATTTATCATTGATTGTTGATTTTTATCCAACAGGTTATTCTAAGTTAAGACGACCATTTCTATTTGTAAAGTTTAAAATACATAATAATACATATAATGAAACAGTAGCATCTGTGTTAACATAGTGAGAAAAATTATATGAACCCACCTAGTGTGCTAGAATTGCCCTACTGTATTAGAGAGAAAAATGACGACCCTTCACGATCCCCACCAAAGGGTAATTTGGGCAATACAATTGATAAGGGGCGCTCAACCCTTTCCTTGAAGTGCATGAAATTTAGAGTATAATAATCAGTGGTGATACTATATTGCAAATAGGGATGGGGATTTCAAAGTCTTGGAAACGTAACACAAGCAAAAAGAAAAAGAGTGAGTAGTACTCTCTACCTCCATTAGACCTCAAACCTCATAGCAACCACAGCCGCCGCCACCACCACCACTCCAACCTTGAAACTATTCAAACACATACCACCATTTCTGGTTGTTTTATTTAGTCCAGAAAGAGTTTTTGAACCCTTCCCATCTAAACCACCACAAGAGCACCAGCTGATCAGCCAACACTAAAATAGAAGAGAAAGCTAGCATTTTCAGGTAAGATAACATCACAGTCCACCATTTTTGCTTTGACCAAAACATTCAACTGAACTGTATATTAATCCCCTTTAAAGATGTGTGACACAAGCTTTTTTGTTTACATGCATGCCTTCTACTTACTCAACTTCAACACCTTGTTGTAAAATTCAAGCATTCTCCCATCTCATTAACCACAAACCTCCTCCCACATGCATCTTGTCTCCTCCTCACACTAAGACTTTCCACCACCATCATCTTCCTCCTTCAACACCACCACCATTTTCAAGCCCTAATTTCCCCCCAGAACAACTCAAAAAATGGAGCTAAACACAACCCATTTTCTATTTTCCTTCACATTGTTGATTTTCATAGCCATGACAAGAATCTCATTAATTACCTCTGTGTCCTCTGATGGCCAAGCCCTTCTCTCCCTCCTCCCTGCAAAGCAATCTTCTGTGCTTTCCTCATGGGACTCATCAAGTGAAACACCATGCTCATGGCAAGGCATAACATGCTCTCCCCAAAACAGAGTAATCTCACTCTCTCTCCCCAACATTTTCCTCAACCTCTCCTCTTTCCCTCCGCTGCTTTCCTCCCTCTCGTATCTCCAGCTCCTCAACCTCTCCTCCACCAACATTTCCGGCACCATCCCACCTTCCTTTGGCCAACTCACCCATCTCCGCCTGCTCGACTTATCCTCCAACTCCCTCACCGGCGCCATTCCTCCGGAGTTCGGTCACCTCTCTGCCCTCCAATTCCTTTTCCTCAACTCCAACAGATTCTCAGACAAAATGCCTCAACAATTTGCCAACCTCACTTCCCTCCAAGTGCTTTGTCTCCAAGACAACCTTATCAACGGCTCAATACCGTCTCAGTTCGGCTCTCTGGTTTCCCTCCAACAGTTTCGTGTTGGAGGGAATCCGTATATAACCGGTGAAATCCCTTCCCAACTAGGCCTCCTCACCAACCTCACAACTTTTGGCGCGGCAGCTACCGCCCTTTCGGGTGTGATTCCATCCACATTTGGGAACTTGATCAACCTCCAAACACTGTCTCTTTATGATACTGAGATATCTGGCTCAATACCGCCGCAACTCGGGCAGTGTTCGGAGCTGAGGAATTTGTATTTGCATATGAACAAGCTTACTGGTTCGATTCCTCCACAACTGGGGAAACTGCAGAAGCTCACCAGCCTACTTGTTTGGGGAAATGCATTAGCAGGACCAATCCCAGCTGAGATTTCAAACTGTTCTTCCCTTGTTGTTCTTGATGCTTCTGCCAATGATCTATCTGGACCAATCCCAAGAGACTTGGGGAAGCTGGTGGTTCTTGAACAGCTTCATCTCTCCGATAATTCGCTCACTGGAGCAATTCCATCCCAGCTCAGCAACTGCACCAGCCTCACAGCTCTTCAGCTTGACAAGAACCAATTGTCAGGTACAATTCCTTGGCAGGTTGGCAATCTCAAGCTCTTGCAGAGTTTTTTCTTGTGGGGTAATTCTGTATCGGGAACTATACCAGCCTCATTTGGCAACTGCACTGAGCTCTATGCACTTGATCTTTCAAGAAACAAGCTTACCGGGTCGATCCCAGAAGAGATTTTTGGATTGAAGAAGCTGAGCAAGCTCTTGCTGTTGGGGAATTCTTTGTCGGGTGGGTTGCCTGGAAGCGTTGCACAATGTCAATCTCTAGTCAGGTTGAGGCTTGGGGAGAACCAGCTTTCGGGACAGATTCCAAAGGAAATAGGCCAGCTGCAAAACCTCGTGTTTCTTGACTTGTACATGAATCATTTCTCTGGAAGATTGCCAACTGAGATTGCCAACATCACAGTTCTTGAACTGTTGGATGTGCACAACAACTATATAAGTGGCGAAATCCCGCCTCAGCTTGGGGAGCTTGTGAATTTGGAGCAGTTTGATCTGAGCGGGAACAGCTTCACTGGCGAAATTCCTTGGAGCTTTGGCAACTTAAGTTACTTGAACAAGCTCATTGCGAACAATAATCTACTCACGGGTTCGATACCAATATCTATCCAGAACCTGCGGAAGCTAACTCTGCTGGATTTGAGCTTCAACAGCCTCTCCGGTCAAATCCCGCCCGAAATTGGTCGTGTGACAAGCTTGACAATCAGTTTGGACTTGAGCTCGAATAGTTTTACTGGAGAAATCCCAGAGACAATGGCAGATTTGACGCAATTGCAATCGCTGGACCTTTCGCATAATATGCTCTATGGAAAAATTAAGGTTCTTGGTTCTCTAACTAGTCTCGCGACCCTAAATATTTCCTGCAACAATTTTTCAGGTGCCATCCCAGTCACACCATTTTTCAGAACTCTTTCTTCGAATTCATATCTTCAGAATCCACATCTTTGTGAGTCTGTTGATGGGACTACTTGTTCTTCAAGTCTAATGCAGAAGAATGGTTTGAAATCCGCAAAAACTGTTGCTTTAATTACTGTAATTCTGGTGTCAGTAACCATAGCACTTGTTGCCTCGTGGGTTCTTGTTATGCGAAATCATAGATATATGGTAAAGAAATCTTTAGGAGCAATGGCAGCCTCGTCAGGGGCTGAAGATTTTTCGTATCCGTGGACTTTCATCCCATTTCAGAAGCTCAATTTCACCATTGATAACATCTTGGATTGTTTGAAGGAAGAAAATGTGATTGGAAAAGGCTGTTCTGGAATCGTCTATAAGGCTGAATTGCACAATGGGGATTTGATTGCGGTGAAAAAGCTGTGGAAAACGAAGCAAGAGGAAGAGCCAATAGACTCTTTTGCTGCAGAAATTCAAATTCTTGGACACATTCGCCATCGGAACATTGTGAAGCTCCTAGGTTACTGTTCGAATAGAAGCGTCAAGCTGCTTCTCTATAACTACATTCCCAGTGGCAATCTGCAGCAGCTATTGCAAGGGAATAGGAACTTGGACTGGGAAACTCGGTACAAGATTGCAATTGGATCAGCTCAAGGTTTAGCATACCTTCATCACGATTGTGTCCCGACAATTCTGCACAGGGATGTCAAGTGCAATAACATACTACTGGATTCAAAGTACGAAGCCTATCTAGCAGATTTTGGTCTGGCAAAGCTGATGAACTCTCCTACTTACCACCACGCAATGTCGAGAGTAGCTGGCTCTTATGGTTATATTGCCCCAGGTAAAACGAGCTACTTCATTTTTTTTCTTCTAATTAGTTGTCACATTTGTATTATGATGTATTTATGTGTCACAATCTTGTTCAACTAATAATCTCAATCCATTACGAATCCAGAGTATGGATACACGATGAACATAACAGAGAAGAGTGACGTCTACAGCTATGGTGTGGTCCTGCTGGAGATCTTAAGTGGGCGTAGCGCTATTCAGCCGCAGATTGGTGACGGGCTACACATTGTTGAATGGGTGAAGAAGAAGATGGGAAGTTTCGAACCAGCTGTGTCAATACTAGATACAAAGCTCCAAGGTCTACCGGATCAAATGGTGCAGGAGATGCTGCAAACACTTGGAATAGCAATGTTCTGTGTGAATTCTTCGCCAGCTGAACGACCGACCATGAAGGAAGTGGTGGCATTGCTAATGGAGGTTAAGAGCCAGCCTGAAGAGTGGGGAAAAACCTCCCAACCCCTTATAAAGCAATCTTCAAATCAAAGTTAATTAGTTTTAATCCTTTTTCTAAACCTTCCAAGGACAATTTTAGTGATTAATTTTCTACAACATAAGAGAACAATATGAGCGAGGGATTCGTGGTTTCGAATGGTGATGGCTTTAGGTTTCTTGTACAGTTTTGAGACGTTAATCTGTTCAAATGCTTCAAATCACACTTTCCCCTGCTTTTCTTGCTTTAATTTTTTTAACATGCTTCCATTCCTATGCCTTTTTTCTTCTCATAATCAACCACGGAGGAAAGTTTAAACTCGAGAGACTTTTCAACATTGAAAAGAGAAATACAATAGACTATGTCTAACAAGTACACTTATTACGATTTACGATAAAGAGGGTATATCGTATAACATGTATGTTCACTAATTTTTATCAGCCCTAAAATCTTATTGAGCCTAAATTGAATAATTCTACGTTGCATGGAGATCAAATTCTCAGCATCAAACAATAGAAAAGAAAAAGGGTAATAATTTTCACACCTATTTCCATGTACACTTATTTCTTTTTGTTTTGTCATGAATTTGTCAATGATTCTTCGTTGATTTATTCAATCTTTATTAAAATGAAAGCATAAGAGGAGTGCAAGAAAAGAAAATGGAGTATGAAAATCAATTGGGAGAAAATCCGTCATATATGGCAAACAATATGAGAAACATGGGAGGGTAGGAAGGAAAACTGGGAAGCAGATGCCCCACAACTTGCACTAGGACTGTGCCCCTGAGGCTGAATTGGAGTGTAAAAGCAGAGGCAGACGGAAACAGGGCATGCTTCCCCACATGCTTAAGCAGACACTAGATTTGTCCCCCACGCCTCTCTCTCTCTCTCTCTCTCTCTCTCTCTCTCTCTCTCTCTCTCTCTCTCTCTCTCTCTCTCTCTCTATTTTCTTCCACTTTGATTTGGTCCGTGCCCTTTTGAATATTTTAAATATGAATAATGTTATTTACACATTTATTTTTACTTTTTATACATTCTTATTAATTATGTGGTCATTGTCCTTCTTCAATTCATTCAGTCCGACATCAAAAATTGAGAGGGGTGTGTGAGAAGTAAAAGTAAATGTGTAAATAGCAGTATTCCTTTCATATATAACGATATTTTACATTGAGGGATAAATTAAGGTCATTTCACACAAGTCGGCCAATTATAATAATTTGGTCCAACTGGTCATCTACAGAAGTGCAAATGGACACCATTTCAAAGATGGATGGTTAAAAAGCAAAAGAGTCAAAATATGATATTTAATCAAATTCCACCTTTCTGTTTACCAACTTCATTGTTTAGTTTAGTTAGACTTGTCTTTGATGGTCTTCTAAGTCAAATCTTCTCAATCCGGACATTACGGGCAAAAATACAACCCAGAAAAGAAGGGCGGGTGCACAGCAGATTTTCAAACTTTTAATTGTATGCCGTTGGGTAAAGAAACCAAACCGTCGACTTTGGTACAGGAGGCTCTGATGGACTCAAACCTTTGAAGGTGGATGGATTAGTCGATATTGAAACGTTATTCCTTCTAATTCCACAAGATAGTAGGATATTAACTAATCCCTCTCATTTCTTCAACCGGGTACGAGTGTTTACTCGTGAAATCACAGTAGACAAGTGTTTACTCGTAAAATAACAATAGACACAAACTCATTACACCAACTTTTGGTTGTTTGGGTTTGAATAGGTCCGAAAGTGGGTCCAGATAAAAAAAACAAATGAAACACCGCTACATCAGTTAGCATCTCTAGCACTACAATTATTATGGCACCCAAGGTCCTACATTTAGTTGCATCTATAAGAAATTGAGAAAAATATTTGAGCAAGTGCAGCGCATACTACAAACAGAGTCTATATTATCATTATTATTTTCTGAAAGGTATTGCAAGGTGGTGCCATCACAAGGACTAGAGATAACATGCTTGGACTAGAGATAACATGGTGCGCCCACTGTTCCAAAAAGATCATGCTGTGAGGTATCCATCAACTCAACTCAGGCCTCATGCCATGTCTGAACTGATCAAGGAATCAAATCCATCATTTAGTTTCATCACCACAAGTAGGATACAATGCTAAATTTATCATTCGAGTTAAATAGCTAACGCTCAGCACACACATCACTAATAGCATCTAGAAGATAAAAACAGACAATTGCAGAAGAGCCACCGTCCCCAAGGTTTTCCTTCCGTTAAAGCTTCATTTTCGATACACCAAGAAGGAATCTAAAGAAATATTTATACTTGAGACATGGAAAGACATGATATATCAAATGACTCTTCTTTATTTCTGTCAACTCATTGTAGACATAATGGCACACCAAAAATTGTCAAGGTGGAGGAGCAAGGGTACATTCAAATTTCGGTGCCTCCACAAACTGGGAGGCCACCACACAGTAGTTCCAAGGACTAATTTAGACATCCCCCCATTCCCATCACATGAGAAACCATGTCCTCATCTGAAACTGATTTCTTCGACATACTTGTTCCCAATTGCTTGCTTTCTCCACCTTCTTTTGGTATTATATTCTACACTTGCGGGTCCTAACTTCTGAAACCAAAGGATAATAGAAAGTCAGGTAAACGCTATTTCTAGACATCATATATATATATTTGTCGAGATTTATATGGTACCATCACTGTTGCTCTGCCTCTAAATTGATGCAGGACAAAGAGAAAATAATATGGATACAAGATGAGGATAATGGATAAAAGGAGAGAATATAGATTCAATCAGAGGAGAGAATATAGATTCAATCAGAGGAGAGAAGTATATGGGTGGGTGAGAGAGGGAGAGAGAGAACAGCATAAAATCTATCTACATGCTTAAACAAAATGCTTAAGTCTGAAATCCTATCAAAATAGGGCCGAAAGGCCCATAGACATTGCCAAATAAACTAAGAAACTGAAATTAATCAAATACTACAATAAGTGAGAAACAATAAATAAGTTATAAACAGAGTGGAGTTCTAATGTTTGTATTAAGCAGTGAAACAAGACGAATTCCGAATTTAGGTGACTTGTTTCCCAAAAAAAACTTCATAAGAATCTTGATCGGTCATTTAATCTAATCTTGAACAGAAAAGTTCAAATTTCACCAAAGCTTCTGTTTCTTTGAGGGTCTCTACCACCAACCTAAGTAGTACCTGGAAGGGAGATATTGGACTAAAACGATTATTTCATTTGATTTGTAATATGACCTTTATAAATCCATTTCTTTCTTTTTCATTTATTTGGGTTTTATATCATCTCCAATAAAATTAAGAAACTCTTAAGAGAAAAGTAATTCAAAATCTTTCAGGATTTGGTGATGCACACTTGAATGAATATGGAACTCAGAAATAGGAAAGAATGGGTAAGGGGAAAAAGAAAAGAGGTAGCTGGAAACAGAGAGTTAACTAGACATAAATAAAACAAGAAGAATGGGAATTGCAGACCAAGATTCTTATAGGAAAACAGAAGAACATATCTCCACTTTTACTGTCCAAACAACTTGGGATGTAGATATCCCTAGAAGTTTTATTTGACTTTGCTATAGTTAATTTGGTGCAGACTTTGAAAATTACTTGGTATATCCAAAATAAGTTCCACTCTTGATTGATGGAGGTCTAAATATTCTTTAATCTTTTCTAGGTAAAAGAAATGGCAGACAAAAGAAATAACTGACAGAAAGAAGAATCAGTCCATCAAGCCAGCTACACCGTGTCATCCTTCGGAACATATAACAAAAGCACATGTGCGTGCACCATCACACACACACACACACACACACACACACACACACTACATATATAACAGCATATACTTCAATTAGCTTATCAAAGAACAGTGTATTAAGTCTTAGGGGTACTAACTGCGAGTAACTTATTAAGATCCACTGACAAATTAAAAGGATTATCGTTGCACTTCAAAATTTTACCTTTAATTATATCAAGTCTTTGCTTTTGCAAACAGTATTGAATATCAGCATATTCAAGTTTTTTCTTGAAATGCAAATTACACTCATGGTATCCTACGAAGGGATTTCGCAATACTTACATACTGTAGTTCTCCAAGTGGTGAAAGTGGCCATATAATCAGAATGTTTAGCAGAAAAAGGCTCTCTGTTTTTCTTTCTCGAGTTCTTTCATACTTGGCTACTATGTTGGAGTTGGAACTTAAGAATCTGCAGGGATTTGGCTCCCCCCACAGCCCCTGAACAGAAGCTAATAAACAATATGTTTGGAGTGGGATGTGCAAGTACCAAGAGATTTGGGTAATATAGTTAGAAATGAACTATAAAAAATTAAATGGGGGATTGGAAATGAGTAAAACAATGCATTAAGAGGGAACTGCAAATGACTACTTGAAATGAGTAATTTGTAAATCTTATGTCTTTGCAATGATCATGTGGTGCATTTCAAATCTCTCCATCTAATTTTTGTAGTCCATTTCTAACCATATTTAGCCCAAAAACCTTGGTACTTGCAAATCCCCACCAAACATAGCCTTAAAACCTTAGACAATTGTCCACACGCTCCTGTACCTTGTGAAGATTTACTTCTCCTAACCATTAATTCTGCTTCGATTATGCTCTCAAATCCCTTTGCACTTGCAAATCCCTCACCCAAGAATCATTACTACTTGATGTACTGAATGATGCTCTAACGTTGTTCTTCTGCAAAGTGATAACTTCACTAGTGGTATGGTTGTGAACATCCACCCAATATATAGTACGTTGAAGAAAAGCTCCTAAGTAGCAGAGACTGTAAAGGTATGACTTCAAATCATTGACTTCTGGCTGAAAAGTAAAATCATTTCATACAGAAATGGTAGACTATAAAGGGTTTACTTCCCAGATTGGCCAAGGCAATGGCTCCATAAGAAGAAAGAAAAGAAACAAATCTTTTATTTGTGGCTTGTTCTTTTCCCCTATTTCTTTTGGCCTGATTTGCGCATTCATTAGCTGACTAATTCTCTACACCTTTTCTATTCTCTCCCTGTTGCATTACTTATCTCTTATATAAGATCCGTCTGACTTGTTAGTTTTATCGGGAAATTGATTGACTGAAACTAATATTCCCTACTGGTGGATCTCACTGCAAGGTAATATCTAATTACAACTCTATTTTTTCGGGGTCAGAATCTCACACAACTTAAACCCCAATATAAAGTAAGACTTGTATCACAAAAACGTATTGAGAAGCATGTTCACATTCACTTGATTGGTTTCATCTGCATTTTGTAAAACTGATAGGCATTGTTATAAGAATCCTAGAATTCTTAACAGACCGCAAAACGATTAGCAAGAATGCAATTCAGAGCATAAACTACAGAGTACATCAATTTCCACATTATTCAAATAGTCATCCCTAATTCTACTGCCACCAATGCCTAAATATTCCTAAAAGGGAATAAAACTCAGAAACACCTAAATCAAAGTATTACAAAAAATTCATCGAAATAAGACGAAAAGGGACAAAACCCAAATCCACCAACCTTAATTTCACTCATTCAGCTGTTCAAGCTCAGCCTTGAGCTGCTCAATCTTGAGCCCCATTGACCTCTGCAACGCCGCCTTATTGCTCTCCGGCACCTTAGCCAATAAACCTTCATACAATTCCAGCACTTCCTTCACAGAATCTCGAGCGCACTCAGCCTCTTCGTCAAAGTAAACAGTCTCCTTGGACTCCATGGCCATCTCTATCTCCTCCCTCGCCTCTGCAAACTTGAGGTTGATCGTGTCCACCACTTGGTTCTGATCGAACTCCTCCGACCCACCGCTGAATTGCCTCACGTTCCGGCGAGCTGCGAACTGGGCAGGTGAGTTCGAGAGAGCTGGGTGGAGAAAATGGTGGGAAGTTGTTGTGGGTGTGTCGAGAAGAATCTCGGGTTTCGGTAATGTAGCAGAGTCGGAAACGCGCCGAGTCGGACTCGTCGAGATTGAGTTGAGGGAGAAGAGCTTCGGAGAAGGGTGGAAACAGTGCCGGAAGAGCAATTTGCAAAGCGCAATTTGTGAACGTTGATGATTCATTGTTGCTCTCCCGACTTGCAGAACAGGAACATAAATGTTACTTACAAGCCCTCACTCTCAAAACTACAAAAATGCTTGGTGCTCCGAAATACCCTAAACCCTAAACTGTTTTGATAGTTAGATCTAAATTTTTGTATTGTTAAATTAACGGTTAAAACCTTCTAAGTTTTTTTTTTTTTTTTTTTTTTTTTTTGGAATAGGGAAAGATTTCATTCCAACTAAAACACAAACATACAAACAGAGAAGGGCCCAATAACACCTAAACATAACCAAAATGGGCCAAAACAGAAAGAAAAAAAACACAAAAACAGAGAAAGAGCCCAAAGCCCAAAACCAAAGAACTTCTGAGAAGTACCACCGACGATCCAAGGACCTATCAGCCATCCGATTCTTCGACCATCGCTGATCATCTCCTTCACAGACGTCTCCTGCACACAACACAGCCATAAGTTATGGGTAATTGGCATCCAGGTGAAAGAGGCCAATCACCAGTTGGAAGAAGCTCAGAACAAGTCCCGAGCAACAATGCCACAAGCGGCAAACACAAAGGAGAATGTGGTGGTGTGGGAAACACTTGAGCCGGTGCAAGCACCGGAACTCTACACACGATCTCGACAGAGGACATGGCTGAAAAACGAAGCAAGGAAGACGCAGGAAGAAGAAAACCCACGGTGTTGGAGGAATTGGAAAGGCCGAATGGAAAATTGGAGAGAACCAACAGTAGA
This sequence comes from Crataegus laevigata, assembly GCA_963580275.1. NCBI lineage: Eukaryota > Viridiplantae > Streptophyta > Magnoliopsida > Rosales > Rosaceae > Crataegus > Crataegus laevigata. The sequence goes on from OY756941.1 coordinate 5,128,961, forward strand.
TGCAGAGAGAAAAGAAGGAGAAAAGGACACAACACCCGACCCCAGCCGAAGCTAGGGCCGATGCCACCGAAGAGTCTGGAAGAAGAACTCACAGAAGAACTCTCACAGCAGAGAGAAAGAAACTCTCACAGAGGAGAGAAAGGTTATGATAATCTTTCCTAGATTTGCTTTTGATTTTAAACCTTCTAAGTATTTGATAATAAAAAAAAATCTTCCAAGTATTGTGACTTAATAATTTGGTTTAGTGATATTATTCTTTATTTGTAAATAAAAAAAATTTATATTTAATTTTCGTCAAACACAAACTTAAACCACACTATTACTAACTCATTCTAAAGCTTAACTTATTAGTCGTTCGAAGTATCTATTAATTTGGAGCGCCCGAGAAAGTCCCAACTCAAGTTCTCAACTAACTAAACCCTAAAATTCATTTCCCTTTTTTTTTTGGTCCATTTGGGCATACTGGAAAATTTGACGAAAGGCCTAGCTACGAGGTTACAATGGTACGTGCCATACAAAATTTGTTCTCGTTATAAAGATTTATTAGATTTCTAGATCTTATTTGACAGCTCGGATTGTACTGATTATTTCAGTTAAATAAGATAATTTATCATCAGATAGTACTGACTAAGTCGAGTATTTGGTGAAGAATCGGACTAATAGTCGGACTAATAGCTACGAGGTTACGATGGCTTCGTCGTATCCCACCACGAGCTTCCTCATATCCATTGAGACCTTAATCCACGTCAGAAATACATTCTTTGAAAACCTAGCAGCCGTTACACCATTACCCACATGAAATCTCCCTCAATTTTGAATTTAATCCCCACACACTAACAAAATCAATTAGCAATTAAGCCACAATGCCAGATCGAATCGCGATGCCCAGAAACGGAGGTCACAAGCCCAGGAACGGAGGTCACGATGCCTAGAAACGGAGGTCACAACGCTCAGGAACGGAGGTCACAATGCCCAGAAACGGAGGTCACAACGCTCAGGAACGGAGGTCACGGTGCCCACTTGGGTTCGATCTACTACCTCCAGTTCTTTGTTCATATCTGCTTGGTGTGGATTCTTTCAATCTGTTGCTTCTAGATCTCTGTTCGTATTTGCTTGGTGTTAATCAGAGGTTGCGACCCTCAAGGCAGATGGCATGATAGGTCTGAGAAAGGCAAGCATGATTTTTCTTTGGCAGGAGTCCGACTAATAATACCAAGGTTGCAAAGGGGATAATGAAGCGGGTATGAGGGGTATTAAAATGGTGGGACCCAGTGCTTATTATTACCAAACTTACCAAACACCCATTTCGTATAATTAGTATTATATGATACATATTAATTGAATTGTCCTTTGAAATTGTCATTTAGTCTCAATTTTCTCTCTGAAACTGCCATTTAGTTTCAATTCACTCCCTGAAAATGTCATTTGGTCTCAATTTACTTTCATGAACTAGTTTTGTCTAACTTTTTCCTAAATCTTTATTCTCATTATAAAGATTTGTTAGATTTCTATATGTATATTTTATCGAGTTTTGAATCACTCTATGATACGTACAATGGAAGAAAAATTAGAAAGTTTAAATTAAAATTTGTTACTAGTGGTGGGTCCTGGTTGTTAATATTACAAATGGCTGTTTTAGATCGGACTAGTTTCAGATACTAAATTGAATTGGCTTTGCTTTGATTAAGCCTTATAAGACCCAACAATGAGATGCTTAACAATTTCAACTTCATTTAGTTTTTTTAGAAATGATCTTTCAAGATTGACGTAGAAAATAATCGATTTGGATCATTGTGAAAAATTCCAACATAAGATTGAGAGTCAAGAGAGTAAAACAAGAAGGTTCAAATGAAAATTTTGCTAGCATTTTCCTTTATTATATTAATTGACCAGTAGGTTGTTTTAAATCCTATGGCTATAAGTAGGCTATAAGTATGAGTAATCAAAAATTTTAAACCAAATTTGGAAGCTAAATGATTTATTGTAGATGATTGGATTATTAATCAAGTATCGATTAACTGGCTTATTTCTTATTGATGACACATCATTGTATTAAATCCTAGACCCTAAACCGGAACCATAGAAATGGTGATTCCATTAAATACATGTATGTATTGTAGCCAAATCTTAAAATTAAAGTTACCAAAACAAAAATGGTTTAGTAGATGAGTTTGTTACCTAAACTCACCAAAATATCAACGAACAATGGAGGTCAAAGATTAACAAAACCACGCAACATATAACCCCTAACAAATCCTCCAATGTCAACTACTCTACTCCTCTCCTGTTGCCCTGTATAAAACTGTGAGACAATAGCAACTCCATACCCAAATTCCATCCTCAACTTCATCATGGCTCGCAAGCTTCTTTTGGCACTCTCCCTACCGACCACATTTCAAGCCGGTCTGGCCGCGATGACCCTCGCATTTTGTGCCGTGGCTTTGCTCATGTGTGCTTCTCATTCGCGTAGATGGCGCCGCCAGTGGAACGCTTGCACGGACTTCTTTGACGATGGTCCTGTTGTCCATCATATTCAGCCTGGAAACTATGATGCAAGTAGTGACGAGCAGGAAGAAGACTCGGTATGGCAGAAGAACATACTCATGGGTGGAAAGTGCCAGCTACCAGATTTTTCGGGTGTCATAATCTACAACGCTGAGGGCAACATCGTCGAGCCCGACAAGACTCCTCGTATAACCTGGAAGTAAACAGGGCTTCCAAAACCTCCGGCGTCGTCAATACCTCCTTTTTTTTCTTTGCTTTCCTTGTCCTTCAAACCAGTGATATCGATGTATTACGTGACAACTTATAACACAATTCAGTATTTAACCTAATGGGCGATTTTCAGGGATTCTGGCCTGCTCTTGATATCGAGAACCACGGCAAGACTGCCAACATTTTTTCTAGCAAAGAACATTCAAGATTTAAATATTACAAGATAGTTTATATCTAAAATTTTATCTACAATCAGCTAGACGCCAACGATTCTTTCTTATTAGACCAAGAAGCCCGACCCCTAAACCCAACCACACTCAACTTCGAGGGCGTTGATTTAACTGTACTGGATCTTCTGCCTTCTGGTTGCCTCTTCTCACTAAAAGAGGCTTTTCTAGAGCTGTTTGCACCAGAAGGAGCTTTTCTTGAGTTGCTAGCACTGGAAGGAGCTCTTTTCAAGCTGCTTGCTCTGGAAGGTTTTATTGACTTTGATGACTGGAAAGATGGTTTTGCAGATTTTGCAGGAGCAAATGCTGGCCTGCTCTTGTTTTTCTGATTTGAGACTCTTACCAGTTTTACATTCTTTCCATTCTGCGTAGTAATTTGTGAACGGGCAATGTCCCTCTTGACACTATCTACGCTGAGAGATTCTAAGCTTTCATTCTTCTTTATTGCTTCCTCAATTCGGTTCGCTAACATGAGGTTCTTCTTAGCAACCAAACTCGTCACTTTCCCTGCATTACAAGAATTATTTGATTTTGAGATTATTACACCAAAGTCTAAAGCACGAAGTGTAACCAAACAAAGAAATAAAAAATTGGTTGTACAAACTATGAGAATTGCTCCAACGTATATTCAATCTTTCAGAGATACAGATACAGAAAGTCTTGTGGCCTTTCGGAAAGGGGAGCACCCGAGAATTTACACAAGACGTGTGGTTTCTTATTCCTTTTCTTTTCCTCTTTGTTGTATTATGTAAATGAAAACTAATCTTACAACGGAATACTGTCAATAATTTCCTTGTTTTTTATTCAATATCATGTTAAGATTCCTCATCTTTGATCGATTCAAAATCTTGTGGATGCAATTGGTAGATTCAAGCACAAATAGCAAAAAAGACTCACCTAAGTGTGGTAGAGATGCGCATTCCTTGTAATTATAAGAAGGAAACTAAATAAAAATGCAAACAGAAAGTGAATGTGTACCTTTTGCACCCATACGAGCAGTTCTTCCTGTACGATGAAGGTAGTCAATCTAATGGTCAAATAAGGGTGAAGGTTAGCTTCCAAAGAAGAAAAAGGAAAGATGTAGAAGTCCTACATACAATAGCACATTATTTAACACTGAAACGCAGAGAGATAAAGAAGTCCTACATACAATAGCACATTATTTAACACTGAAACACAGAGCAGATATCTGATGCTTACAGAGTTCAAAGGAAAATCAAACATTATAACATGGTCTACATCCAAGTCCAGTCCCCTTGCAGCCAGGTCTGTGCAGACCAATGTAGGGCAATCTCCATCATTGCTCTTAAACTTTTTGAGGTTTTCAACCCTGTATGAGTTGTTAGAAGAAAGCCGTCAGGCTAAGCACTAATACTGAACACCAGTGATGTACATTAATTTTAAGTGTGTGTATGAAATTGTATGCACTTGTGTGTATGGGCCACACATTCAGGCAAGAAGCAAACTAATCAATGTTCCAGATTCACTGTACGTTATATTTCCAAACTGTATAGCAAGAAAACAGATTTTTTTAGATGTATATAGATGCTTTTAACATAAAAAGGGGAATGAAAGGAGGAAAATAAGAGAAAAATGAAACCAAAATTCATAAAACTTTAACTTTGACTTTGCATTGATAAAAACAACCAAACTCTACTAAAACAAAACAAAAGCAACATATAAAAACTCATGCTTGTAGCATGAACAGAAAAAAATTAAAATAAAATAAAATAAAAAACAACAACAACAACAGCAGCAGTATGGACTCTTTCTAAGGTGAAAATGTGCAGACAATACATGTACAAGGGTATTATGAGAGAGAGAGAGAGAGTACTTTTTATTGTCTCACCTTTGTTCTGCTGGCACCTCACCATGATAATTGACAGTAGAGATCTGATTTTCATTGAGAAAGTGATCCACAGCACGGCTGGAACTTAATGTGTTACAGAACACCATTACTCTATTTCCCTTTGCTAAACTTGGCTCTAGAATCTGCGTTTACCACAAAATCCACATAAGTATTTTATTGTTAGACCACTGCAATATCGAGCCATGCTCTATTCATGTAGAAAACCTTCATCAGTAAGCCAAGATGAAATGCATAAAAACCAATATTGATAAAATAACTTCCTGCATTTTTATCGCCAATGGTCCCTGCCCAAACTCCTCATTTAGTCCCTATTCTTTCAATTCGATCGATATCTTCCCCACTCTTATATGGCATGCATCAATGTTATCCTTACCATTAATTCCATCCCTTTTGCTGCCAAATTGAGGGTAAAACTGGAAAATCACTCACACACAACTTCCCCCTCTCTCTCCCACAGTACCCCTTTGTCGCCACAATTCCCTGATTCGTTTCAGTTACACCATGCGTTTAGCAACCACTTAAGCTAACTTTATGGCCACCATACATGTTAGGCATCATGAGACACAACCACTACTTGAGAAGTAAAGCGCTAAAAGAAAAAGGGTATCACAGAATTAGACCTGTAGACCTGTAGAAGTGATTCCAGCTTGTTCTCAGCACCTGAAATTTTAATGAAATCATGACGTGCAGATGCAATCTTTTTATGCAGTGAGGATGTGCGCAAGTGTAATATTCCTTGGAACTCCTCATCAATCAGGTTTTGCACTGCCTGAAAAATATCATAAGGGTCAAGTGACTGACTTCATAGAAGACACAATTTGTGCACAAGATATTATCCAGATTTCAATTGTCAAAGGTATATAACATTGTCATAAGCGATCATCTGAAAATTTCCAACAGCTCAACTAAGAGATATGTTCAGAGGATAACTCTATTATTATATGTCATAGGAGAGTAAATAAGCCAATCCGAGCCGAGTATCAAGATGTTCAGCCTAAGTTTCAATAATTTTTCAAAGGTTTTAGCTCGGCTCGGCTCAGCTCATTGGTTGGCTTGGCCCATTCCTAAACGTGGCCCTTATTTGGTAGTATGATAAAGTAAAATTATATGGGAGGTTTAATAAAACACCCCCAGTACTGTTTACTTTTAATGAAAAACCGCTTTTTTACCTTTAACTATCACTATTCACTATACCTTTAAAAGTGGCTTTTCGTTAAAAGAAAAGTTTTCAAGCCCTTTTCGTTAGTTTTCCTAAAATTATATGGTTAAACTTGGTCCTGTAAGAATAAATTAATAGGTATTGAAACCCAAAAATATCAGAAAGAAATAGAGTAATGTCAGTATACGAACTGGATTTCATTTTTCATGAAATACTTTTATATTTTTATGATAAAAATATAAACAAGCCAAATAAGCTTTTCAACGAAACAAAGACTTCCTTTAGTGACAATGGGGAAGGAACAATTCACTTTCAATTGGAGTCTATTTTTCCTACTTATAAATTTAGCTTCTTGTTAAATAAGATGAAATGCAAGTAACCGGACCTTTGTCATTGTTGCTGTGACCAAAACAGTTTGGAACCCTTGCCCTCCGGGTTTCGATGCACGATGTTTTAATGGGACAAGAAACTTGCGAATGTCTGGACCAAAGCCTCGATCAAACATGGTATCTGCCTCATCCAATACCTGATAAGCGATTACCAACATCACAAACTGCACCAACAACTTACTAGGGTATGTTTTTCTTCATCAAAGATAACAACTTAATGTGACCATATTATCTACCAACACTCAAATAGAAAAAAATTAAATAAACGAACAAACATACCACATATTTGATGTCACCGTAAACCAAGTTGCCATCCTCTATATGTTGGAGAACCCTGCCAGGGGTACCAACTACCATTTCAATTGGGTTATTCAATGAATCCTCCTGGGGTCTCAACCGACCACCGCCGCTTACCGTAGTAGACCTGAATCTTGCATGGTGGCTGACAAACTTGGAAACACGAAAAACCTACAAAACAGACCAGATGTCAATAGAAAATGCATTGTCCACAGGTGGTGGTTCTAAATTCTGAATAACAATGTATAAGAACCTGCTCAGACAGCTCCCTTGTGGGGCATAGCACAACAGCTCTAGGACGCTTGGGCTTCATTTGAATACCACTTTCAGCCTCATCCCTTCTCAACAGCTGCAAAATTCCCAGAGTATCAGCACTCGTCCGATTAATTCTAATTACAACACAGGCAAGAGTAGGCAACATCAACATAACGCATCACACTCGCACACGATTTCCATTTTGTCCTTGATAAATAGCTTAATCTATTAGAATTTGTTTGAGTTGCTTCTAAAATTGTTGAAAGTACAAGCAGGTAGAATCTAATCAACCTAAAATCACAATCCAACCCGATATGTAAGGTGGCTCCTAAGATAACACATGTAAATTACAGCTTACATAGTGAGAAAACACAATCGAAATAAAGTTTGAACACAACTAATCATTCCAGCGCTTTACTACAACTCCAACAAGCATGAAATTAAAAAATTCAACAGACCCACATAGCGAAAAGTAATCGAAAAACAGTTCCATTTGAATCTTGAAAGAAGCAGCAAAGAAAAAGTACCTGGGCAAGAGGCAACATGTAAGCCAGAGTCTTGCCAGAGCCAGTGTGAGAACCCAAGACCACAGTCTTCCCTTCCAACACCGCCGGAATCCCAATGCACTGAATTTCAGTGGGAACCTCAACTCCCATCTCTCTCACCGCCGCAATGACCTCCTCGCTCACACCCAACTCCCCAAAACTCCCAACTTCCCTCTTCTTCCTGTTCTCCGACCTCCCCAACCCCTCCTCGCTCTGCCTCTGGGCATCCCCAATTGAATTTCCAATGCCGGTTTTGGCTTGGGTCTTGGCATTGCTCTTGAGGTGCCTCTGCCGCAGCCTCTCAAGAAGCAACGAGTGCTTCAATGGTTGGTTCTCTTCGTCATCAAAATCAACCGTGCCGGCGGGGCTGGTGGTGGTGATTGTGGCTGTGGCGGTCCAAAGAGGCCTAAACCCTGTTAAAACCCTGGGGGATTTGAGGAGAGAAGAGAGTTTGGAAGCCGGGAGACGTGATAATGCGAAGAGGTTTGAGGAGAGAGAGAAAGTGAGGAGAGTTCTTGATACTCCTCCCATGGCGTTTTCCTTGCAATGCAAATTTTGGTTATGGTTCTCTCAGAAATGATGGATAACTATCAACTATGCCATAAAACCTTCTCATGGTCGCCTGACAAGATAAACCCGGAAACCAGATGGAGCGGGTTGGAAGGTGTCCCAGTCCGCCATTCACAAGACGGATTTGGGTACCCAAGAATCCAACTCAAGACAAGGTGATCCGATTCGGCCTAATTCGGGTATATAATTGTCGATATTTAATCATTATGTCGTCGATATTTGATTAGTAAATATTATTTGAGAAACTGATTTATGATTATTTTAGTCAGTTTTTCTTTTGGCGGCAACAGTCACAATTGGTCTATGACCCTTCAATCAAAATGGTAATATCCTGAAAATGAGTCTTGAAAATCAATTTAGTCATTTTGTTAACTTTTTGATTTTTTTTTTTGTTGGAGGAAATTTAAGTGTTCTACATGAGAGTCACTTGTGTGTCATATTAGCACACTAACATAAAAGCTGACGGAATAACCAAATTGAGTTGCAAACCTATTTTCAGAAACCAAATTGATGGATTTTGATTGGAACGTCCAATTCCAGAGACTAAACATGATAAAAACCCTATAAAATTTTACCAAAAGCTTATTCACCTGCTGTACATAGAAAGGAAAAATTAGTAGAATGAGATGGAAAATCTAACAGGCACGAACAGTTGAAGTCCCGTTTAAGAGTGCTTCTGTAGGAGGCAACTGCTCATAACCAGTGCAACACCGTGGTGCCGTCGTTGATAACTTGATGGGAAATAATAAGAACACAGAATAGTTTCGAGTAAAAATCAATACTTCCTTCTGTAGGAAGCAGCCAACAGTTAATAAGAAGAAAAGATGAAAACCGGCCTTCGCAGCACGATGCCACAACATTAAAGGTTAGGAAGAAAAGGAAATGTCATTGCAGAATTAATGGGTGCAAACGTATGTAATCTAAAATGGTGAAATATATATTCCGCAAGCAGGTTCATGTATTTGAACCAGATAAACTTTGTTCAAAACATCGTACATTCAGTAACCGTGTTCATGTATTTGAACCAGCTACACCTTGTTCAAATATCGAATGAAGTACATGCTCCAAAGTAACACCAATCATCTCCATATCTCATCACTCTCCATACACTAACAATAAATTACCTTCCTCATCGCGGCAGCTAAAATCAAATCACTTATACAGCTCGGGCTTCAATACACCAATGTACGGCAAGTTCCTGTAACGTTCATCAAAGTCCATTCCATAGCCCACAACAAAGTAATCTGGACACTGCAGATACAAATAAACAGATAAGTTTGACAGCGAATAAGTCAATTTCCAAAGCCCAAAAAATACACAAGAAACAATACAAAAAGCTCATCTGCAATACTCGGGCATACAAGGCCGACACTTGCAAAGAGCACATAACTTTGATTCAAGTTCATTTTCATAACTTCTAAGAGTTCTACATAGAAAAATCAATACGATGATTCCACAATATATAAATTCTCAGCCGTTAGATCATAGAATATCTCAGTCACCTCTACGTGATGAAAAGGATGAAAAACGTGTTGGATTCAAGTACTTAATTAGAGATATCCTACACACACAAAGGAAAGTTCTCATAAACAGGTAATGATTTTGTAACTTTTCTAAGCCAGAACTAATAACGGCCGAATAGGGAAGATCAACGCAACAAAGCATTATTATTATTATTATTTGTTTGTTTGTTGGTTTACCATACAAAGTTGTGATTCTAATTAAATCGATAGCCCACACCCACCTTTTTGTTCTGCGACTTTGAGATTTTGGAACAACTTGTTAAATAACGAAAGAAGATTAATGGCAAAAGAGTGAAGAGCGAAAGAGTGGATCATAGCTGCGAAAGAAGATTTTGTAACTTTTCACGGTTAGCTATTCCTCTTCCTTTACATTTGCATATATTACTGATGCACCGAAATTTGCAACATTCAAATTCAATGGAGGTGAAGAGTAAAAATGGGAAAGAAGAAAGGGATATAAACCTCGAAACCGCGGTAGAATTTCCCGTTGCTGAGAAGCTGAAAATGGACCTTCCGTCTCCATGGTTTATCCAGAAATGTGCAGACCGACACAGACGAAGCGCCTTTCGATTCCATGTGTGCAATCAGACGCTCAATTGTGCTTCCTGTATCCACAATGTCCTCCACCTAAAACACACCAAACGGAATCGCATTTAGGAACAACACGCACAACTACAACTGTTGGAGAGAGTTAGAGTCTTACAGAGAATAGGGTAAGGAAGGAGGGCGTACCAGGATGACGTGGCGGCCGGTGACGTCGACCTTCAAGTCGAAGGAAATCGTGGGGGCGCCATTGGACTGGGTCCCGGAGCCGTAGGATTCGGCGCGGATGAAGTCGACGGTGACGGGGAGGGGGATTTGGCGGGCTAAGTCCGCGAGGAAGAGAAAGGCGCCGGTGGCAACGCCTACGAGGGCAGGGGGTTGGGAGAGGGAGGAGAGGGAGGAGAGGGAGAAGTCGGCGGAGATTTGGGCGGCGAGGTCGGAAACACGGGCGGCGATTTGGTCGGGAGTCCAGAGAACCCTCTCTATGTGGGAGTCCAAGGACATGGTGGCCGCGTTTACTTTGAGTACTCCTTTTCGAGAATTATGAGCAGGAATTCTCGGACGCTCGTCACATTCATTTCTATCACGCTGCACAAATGAACTCTCCGTGACAGAACCACGATAGTTAGATTTGCCATGATACTCATATTGCATAAACGATTTTACAAGTTCAGCTTCAGCATTGCACAATTCTGCATCCTCAATCTCAATCTTTGCTTGGTATTGTGCCATCTGCATTGCCATGCTACGCTTTCTTCTATCACCCATTGATGAGATATTGAGGATTTTTAGAAAACAAAAATTCTTTAAAAGTTGAAAGATTGGTGAATATAGAGGATGATTGAAGGTTGAAAGGTTGTGTGATCAACTAATATTGGACATATGTTTATATAGATGATGATTGATGAAAGTTGAACGGTTGGTGAAAGTTGAAAGTTTGGTGTTGAATAGTTGGTGAAAGTTGAAAGTTTGGTGTTGATGTTGAACGGTTGGTGAATTGAAAGTTTAGTGAAAGTTGAAAGATTGGTGAAAGTTGAAGGTTTGTTTGTGAAAAATTTAGTGATTTTTCAATATTTATCGGTATAGTCTGGTGTATGGATCAAAAGCTGTGCTACCTTTGGAAATTCAGCTACCATCCTTAAGAGTAGCCACACAACTGACAGATCCCGAAGAAAACGTAAAAATCAGGTTGGCGGAACTTGAAGCACTTGACGAAAAACGACTTGCAGTGCAACAAAGACTTGAAGTCTATCAAGCCCAAGTGGCAGGTGCATTCAACAAAAAGGTTAAGTTTAGATCATTCTCTATTGGGGATTTAGTCTTAACCGTCCGAAGACCCGTCGTCATCACCAGAAAAATGCAAGGAAAATTTGAGGCCAAATGGGAAGGACCGTATGTTGTCACCAAAGTCTTCACCAAAGGCGCTTATGAGCTCTCTAATGCTAATGGGAAATGCATATACCCGTGTGTCAATGGAAAGCTCATAAAGAAGTTCTACGCATAAACAGTGCCTAACGAACTCCAAGAGGGAAGCAAGCACGGAGGAAGCAAGCAAGCAAGCAAAGAAAAATCATTTCCTCTGAACTACGTATGACTTGATCCCTCAAAAAAGGGTACGTAGGCAGCCTAGCATTAAAACTGGGTGCAGTCGTAAAAAAAAAAAAAAAAAAAAAAAAATCATTCTCGAAAAATAAGGGATGAACTACGTTCGGCTTGATCCCTTCTCAGGGTACGTAGGTAGTCTAGTTTTTATTACTGGATACAGCCGTAAAAACCACTTTCCCGAAATCAAAGGATGAACTACGTTTTGCTTGATCCCTTCACAGGGTACGTAGGCAATCTAATCTAAAAAAAATTGGATGCAGCCATAAAATCACCAAACACATTTTCTTCCAATCAAATTTATTGCAGGTAAATCGCTGCACAACTTCGAAAGAATGTAAAAATATATCTCATTCATGGTGAAATCAAATGGCAAAAGGAGTGGTGGCACGCAAGTCTTCACGGCAAGAAAAGCCTAGGGAGGACGACGAGCTTGATAGAATCTAACGGAAGAAATCGATCATATGTTTGGTCGTTAGAAAATGCACTTCCCTTTATATCAAAATCATGCTCGGCAAACAAATGTTGTGCTGATTCAGAACTGCAAAAGAAGGATGCAATGCATAGGTCAAAACCCATGAAAGTTATCAAGCCTCATGCATTCAAAAAAAAATTTCACGCACGATGCTTGAAGGGGCAATCTGTTGAGATAAAAAAAAAAAAAAAAAACCTACCATCAATCAGCAGCTCGTAGCCTTATATGTTTATGGACGAAAAGAAACGAGCAACATTTGTTGAGTAAAAAAAAGAGGGGGGGTGTCGGACGCATGAAAAAATATTAGTCACCCATGATGGCTTGAAAACAAGTCATGCATATGGCTTACAAAAAAAAAAACAAAACTAAAACCCGTCTCCTAGCTTGACAAATCTGACTTGTCAAAAAAGGTGTTGCCCACGTAAGCTCCTGTTTAAGGACTTGAAAATCCAAAACAGAAACCAACAAATTAAATTTAAAAAAAAAAGAAGAGAAAAGAAAAGAAGACATGCGCCTCTTTCTACAAAACGTGGAGCCAGATTCCCTTTTTTCTCTGCAAAACGTGGAAGTTTACACAGCTAGTGGGAGAGGTTGAGAGAAAGTGGCGAAAATTATGGCCTCTACCTTTTCCATGGAAAAGCTTCACAGACTTCCTGCGATGCCTGTAAATAGGCATCAGTCGCACAGGAAAAAGGGGGGAGGAGGAGAAAGAAACTCTGCAGAAATTAAGAGAAGAATCGGCGGAAGTTCCAGGGGACATTGAGAGAAGAAGACAACAAAGGAAAGTAGAGAAACAGAGCAAAAGAAAGCAGCAAGCATTCAAAAGCATTCAAAGGTATAAAATCATTTGTTTTTTGGTTATTTTTCTTTTGGATTGTTTCTCTCCACTTTTGCAGAAAAAAGTTTCTTTTTCTTCTTGTTTCACCGAAGCAAAAATGGTGGTGGAAACACGCACCAACAATTCCCACCGCTCCTTTCTCTTCCTCACCATTGGAGATGTTTGTCGTCTTCCCCCTCTCTGCCCAGCGGTAATGCTCCACTTAACCAAAGCAAATGGATCACTGTATACGTACAGTGGTAATGCTCCACTCAACCAAAGCAAATGGATCACTGTATACGTACAGTGTTTTCTCTGCCCAGCGAGAGCGCCATCTGTGCACCCAGGGAATGCAGCGCGTCTTGACCGACAATGGAAAGGTAGCAGCAAACTGAAAGATCAACAACCGTCAGCCACCACCCACTGCCATGACCGTCCCAAACGCAAGAAGAAAATGGCGTTTGGCCTATATTTGCCATGACCACCCACTGCCTTGACCGACAACGAAGTTCGTCGATAGCACGAGGATGTGGCGACAACTAAGGCAATAGTGTTCCTCAAGGCTTATATTTGAAGGGTCGCTAAGGGAGTAATCAATGGAAGCATAATGGCCTTTTCCATGCAAGGAGGGGATGAGAAAAAATTTCCTACAATCTTTGCTAATGAACTTCCCAGTCCTGGGGCTTTCAAGAGAATACCAGGCCAGAAGAAGGGTGCAAGTACTCTCAGCAGCAACCGATGAAGCCGGTATCGAAGCCCGACCCACAATATCTCTCTACCGCCGCGACGATATGCAAGGAGTTTTCCAGCAAAAACACGCTAAATGGGTGCCTAAAGGAACATGCATGACAATATACTGATGTGCGGCTATGTGAAAACAAAAGGCAGCAACAAAATGTTTTCCAGGAAGCTGATTAAGAAGCAAGAGAGGAAACAATGGCTTGGGTGCCCAAAGAAATTTCGAAACCGGTTCTTTCGCCGTCATCAAAACACCTTACAACTTGAAATTCCCAATGGAGATCTCGCCAAAACATAAAAAAATGGAAAGGTTCAGGCAGCTTGGAGTGAGAAATGGAGAAATCGGCCCAGTCAAAGGCAATCACTCTCCATGCCGTTGCCAGCTAATTAATCTCAAGGACGCCAACAACTTTTATCACTGAACATTCAGGATAACATCCCACCTGCTGGAGTTCAATGTTCGTCTGGCTTATCATCTGCACTATCTCCTTCTTCCGGTGTGACCAGACTCCTATCCCAAGTGTTGTTAGAACAAAGCCCAAACATGCAAAATATGTCGGGAGGTTCACAGAACTCATTTTGGAACTCCATTTCACCAATAAATAAAAAGCATAAATTTGGAAGTAGACTTGCATGGAGAAATGCAAAATACCACGTGAAAAAGAAGAACAAAAAAAATGGGAATTCTTAGAGGTCTGCACCCTATCTCATCAATACCAAAAAAAATCATAAAAAAAAAGAGTCCGAAATTGGAAATTGATGGATTGGGGAAATCAAGACTATTCCCCCACGTGGAGAGGAAGAGAAAGCTGTTTGAAACTTCAAGTTTTATTGAAACTTGGGAGCCTTAAAAGGCATATAAAAAAAAAAAAAGTTTGCTGTACAATCCCATGTCACATGGGGTTAAACGGTCAAAAGAATAAAAAATAAAAAGGGCGGAAGAAATGAGAGGTTTGGGTCGAAGGTCCTCAAATTAATGTGGAAATGACACTAGCGTGGGATCCTGGAAATGCATCAGGAGGTTATCCACCTTTCCTAAACCGCGTGGCATAAATCTCACCACATGAAAAACTCTTAATAATGCCCATCACTCAATCAACAAGCATGATCACTTATTCGTGCACAATTGTGCCCGATTACAAGTATATCAGAGGAAGAAAGGTGCAAACAAAAAAGTATGGAAAATTAAAATTCCACCACGGAGAGGCTCAATACATTGATCCAAACTCACTTTTACAAATTTGATTGATTATTCATCAAAAAATGTCCATCAAATTTTACTTAGTGGCACGAAGCCGTATCAAGTATCAAAGGGCATGAAGCCGCACAAGACTTAAACGGCACAAAGCCACTACAAACAGCACAAAGCTACCACGCAGAGTCTCTACAAAATTACATGAAGCCATGCAAGTGGCACGAAGCCCACGTCAAGCCTCAAAAGCACGAGGCCTCGACAAGTTTCAAATGCCATGAAGCCGTGTTAAATGTCAAAAGGCACAAAGCTACTACAAATAGCACAAAGCCGCTACAAAAATGACATGAAGTCGTATCAAATATCAAAGGGCACGAAGCCATATCCAAAGCTCCAAATTGACTCAAAGTCTTTGCTTGCAAGAGCCTAAACTGCATAAAGCATCTGCTCCAATGGCTTAAAGTCCTCACCCGCACGAGCTAAAACTGCACAAGGCATCAAATGCTCCTCACCCGCACGAGCTAAAACTGCACAAGGCATCAAATGCTCCTCGCCCGCATGAGCTAAAACTGCCAAGGCATCAAATGCTCCAATGGCTTGAAGTCCTTGCCCGCACGAGCTAAAACTGCACAAGGCATCACATGCTCCTTGCCTGCACGAGCTGAAACTGCACAAGGCATCAAATTCAAACCACCACCGATTCAAGGAACTACGAGTGACTTGATCCCTCAAGAAGGGTACGTAGGCAATCTAAGGCTCTGCCTAGATGCAGTCACAAAATCAAACAAAACAACCAAGTCCCCAAGTTACGATTTATTCAAATTGGAATCAAAGGGTGTTCTTTTCCTAAGGAAGGGTTGTAATTAATAGGCGTGTAGCCTAGAATGGGTCGAACTCGAATTAATAAAACCCTCTTCGAAAAACTGAACGAGGGTGAAATTGTGTCGAGTGAACTATTTGTTTACACATTGTGTACAATTTTTGCTCCTCGTTCAGTTTATTTTGAGTTTTTGGTTTGTATCCGTACTGCAAAGCTTCCTATTAGAATTGGTGAATACCTTTGGATAGAACCATATTTTCCTAATAGGTTTGCTCGTCAATTTGGTTTTGATCAAGGGGTTCCAGCGAACAAGCTAGCATTTGGTGCTTCTAGAAGCAAACCAAAAACTCAAAATAAACATCAGATAGGTTTCCATCGTCCATTAAGGAGCAACCTTTCTCTTCCTCAAAGGCAGTCGGACGATAAATAACAGATTTATCACTTCGGAAAATAAATCGGGCATGAGATATACTAACCTCCCTGGGATTAACACCCGCATATCTCGCTAAATGAGGGTAGCTCCTAGAAAAGTCACTGTCAGGACGAGATCGGTATAAATATGGAAAATATTCGCCTAACCAGCCAACAATATAGTGAACTGGCATGGAGACATATGTGAATCCAGGTCCTCTCGGACAAGAGACGATATCCCCAAGGCTATGATAAATATGGCCAAGAACAGCCGGTGCAAGAGAAACCTTAGAGCCCTGTGCCATCAAACAAGCCATTGGAAAAGTCTCAGGTTTCACTCTGCCGCCCTTTAGCGGCAAAACAAATCTACAAAGCCAGAATGCCAGAAACGCAGCCAAAGCCCCTTCTATCGAGACTTCCAACGAGAATTTGTGAGCTTTAAGGATCTTTTGCTCATTCGGGAACACCCTTTGATTTTTCTCACCATAACCCGCATAAATTATTTTTCCTCGATAAAAATGATCCAGCCATTGACTCCAAAATATATGCTTCTGCCCATAAAAATTACACAATTGGGAATGAATTCTCAGAAGTTCAGAAATGGTAGGCGGGTAAGTTTTTTTTGCACAAATCATGATTTGGAGGAATAAACTCTTCGTAAGGAGCACCAAGAATGGGTAAACCACCTATCACCTTCAAATCATATGAGATGCTCATTTCTCCATTTCCCAGGTGGAAGGTGTTGGTCAAAGGACCCCAGAGCTCACAAAAAGCTTTCCACACATTAGAGGAGTACCCATAAGGATAACGAGACACTGCCACAGCACCATAAATATCAGCTTGGCGCAGATCGCGGGCATAAGTCCGTAGGGTAACCTCTGTCCATTCCAAAACACCAACCTGAAAGGTAGCACAACCTGTGACTTTGACATCCGAGCCCCAGTCGGTCTTCTTCCGAATCATTTTATGTAAAAGCGGAAAAAAATTAGAGTCAACTTTAAACTTGGTGTCTCCATCAATTTCGTTGTTCACTTTCATCAGAGTATAAGCCTGAAATTGATCACCTTGATTCCGGACAACATTAATAGCACCATCATCCGGAAAAAATTCAAGACGACTAGGGTTCACTCTGAAAGGAAGAAACCAGGTGGGAGGATCACTGAAAGACAGATTATAGTTAAAAGAGGCCAATGAGGAAGAACGCATGTACTCTACACCCGTGGCAAGCTCTTTTCTGGCCTTATCAACAGCCCGTTGGACACAAATTTGGCTATCCGCATTCATTCCCTAAAATATAAAATGCAAAACAAAACACAAACAAGAGTCATATCAACCCTTATACGCTCAAAACAAATTCACGCATAAGGCTTGAGGGGGCAATCTGTTGAGGAAAAAAAAGACTGATGCTTTAAATGCATGATGACTTGCGAAAAAGAGAAGCAAAAATTCCAGGGAGTTCTTTTCCCCCCTTTTTCACGTTTTGTTCTTTTGCGTTGAAAGGCCTAATAAAAAATATGGTAGTCATACATAAACAGCTTACGAAAAGCCAAGTCATGTATATGGCTTACGTTCATTTATAATTGCCATATTTGGTTTGGCATGGGAAGCCAAGTCATGCATTTGGTTTTCGTGAACAAAAGAAAAGGCAAATGATAGTCATACATAAAAGGCCAAATATGGTAGGCAGACTTGGTTTGTCATGAACAAAGGAAAGGACAAGTCCAAGCAGCATTGTCGATTTCAAATATGGTTTCATCCTGATTTGTTTTGTCATCCAAGCATCGAAACGAAATTGGGTAGATGTCATGCGTGAAAAAGAAATGATGATAGAATAAAACTGCACATCAAGACTAAAGGGATAAAAAATCCTACTGTTTTGTAAGACATTAAGCAGGGTTCCAAAGAAACAAGAAACACCACCAAAGGACACCTGCGACAAAATCAAAGACAGAAAATTGAGGAAGTTGCAGAATATTCATCCAAGTTCAAATCAAACATACACGAATAAAGCCTTACTCACCGACCTTGCTTCCCTTCAAAAAATCGACGAACGGTAGAAGAGAGAGTATGAAAGAAGTATGCAGGGCTGATCAAAAGAAATTCAAAAAAAAAAAAAAGTTTGGGGAGAGTACCAGTTAGTCAAAAAGCCACCAAAATAGGGGAATTCAAACTCCCTTATCTGCTGACTAGCATAGGATAAACCCTTGGGATAAGATAAAATAAAATAAAATAAAGAAAAGAGAGACGTTTGCGTCAAACAAACTTCTAAAAGGAAAGTGTTGCCCACGTAAAAAATATAGTTACGTGGAGAAATCGACGTGTAACCGGGGGGAGGAGCTGCCTTGTTTCCCGGCAGAACGTGGAAGATTACACAACGGTAAAAAAAAAAACAGGTAGCGAAGGACATGGCCACCATCTTCCCCACGTAAAAGATCTGGAGACTTCTGTGATGCCTATAAATAAGACATCAGCTGCATCAAAAAAGGAAAAAAGAAAAAAGGAGGAAAGAAGGAAGAAGCCCTGCAGAAATTAAGAAAACAGGTTTCTTTTTCTTCTTGTTTCACGAAAACAAAAAAAAATGGTAGTGGAAACATGGGCCACCAATTCACACCGCTTTTTCCCCTTCTCCACCGATGAACAAATTCATGGTCTTCTCCGTACCCGACGGAGACCCCACCAAAACGTTGCAGTCCAATCAGTTTCGAAGAGAAGAAAGAAAGATGACGTCGACGATCTTTTTGATGCCCAAAGAAGATTTGACACTGTCTCCCTCTCCGCTGTAGAGATGTGTAAGGAGCCTGTTTTTTTTTTAACTGGCAGAAGGAAAGATGGTCACCAACCGACTCCTTCGCATTAATAACGACGACCTCTGTCCCAGTGCAAATGAATCTTCCCTTCGCAGCAATGCCATCGACGTCAAGCGGAACACCAAACGGAGGTAGCAGCCACGCAATGATCCTCGCAAGATGTACAACCACCAATCACCGATACTTCAACAACATCGAGGGCAACATTTGCAGCACCATTGCCGTCAACAGAAGGAAGTATTGAGCACCACCTCTAGCACAGCAAGAAGCAACAACCATCCTTGCCGCTGTCAACTCCTCCAACCACGACGCACTCCTTCCTCATCCCCACCAACGGAGACATTTTGCCGATGCCAATTTCACCAGGACGCACTCTCATCCCCACCAACAGAGACATTTTGCCGATGCATCCCCACCAACGAAGACATCTTGCCGATGCCAATTTCACCAGGACGCAGCCACAAATCAGCCTTTGGCAACCCCATGGGTGTCTAAAGAAACGGGTGCCTAAAGGAACAAAGTACTGATTGTTTTCTAGGAAGATGATTAAGAAGCAAAGGGCAGCAACAAATTGTTTTCCAGGAAGCTGATTAAGAAACAAGAGAGAGAAAAAAGGAAACCCCTCGTATGCTATGGAAGAAAACGCACATCATGATAAATAAATAAAAGAGCAAGTCATAATGGGAAAAGAAGAAGAAGGATGGTGGATTCTGTATCCATCTCAAACTCTTGGGCTAAAAGCCAAATTTTTTAGCCCGAAAAATTTAGCTTTTAGCCCAAAAACATTTTTTCTGCTCTAAGTATTTAATTATTTGTATTATGATTTTTTTAATAAACGATATTATCTATATTAAAAAGAGGAATTGAACTTACTCTCACAATAGACTAGTAGTAATATGGTTCAAATTCATTTTTGATGAGAATCGGACCTCCAAGTAAAGAAAAATACCACTAGACTATAGTACTAAGTGTTATTTGCATTATAATATTTAGCATGTCTGTATTCCATGTATACTAAAAGTTTCTAAACTTATGTGGGGAAGAATTTACTCTTTTAGGATCTCATTAAAGACGAGGTTAAATCTTCTACATCCAAAATTAGTGTCTTTTATATGATCCTAATAAATGATTGACATGTATCTATTATCCTAAGTTCTTAATTTTTCTTAATTTTGTTGTCATTAAATTGTTTGTATAACATATATATATATATATATATATATATATATATATATATATAGCCAGCCCGTAAAAAACAAAATAATAAGAAATTGGGCTCAAAACCCGATTTGAATCTCGTAAGTTTGGCGCCAAAACATGGTGTAGATGAGCAGCACAATCACAAACCAGTTTTGTCTTTAGAGGAATTTCAACAAACATGTCATCTCCCTTCCACAAGGTACATATTCAAGTAAGCTTTTCTCTTGTGCCTTTTTTAGTGGTCCAAACAAATCGTAACAACACGGCAACGAGGGCAAATTATGGAGTAGCACCGAGTGAGTAGAAGGATCATCCATCGGATCATGATCAAGTTGAATGCAGTATGAATGGCAGACGCGGAGCAGATCAAGTGCGAGCTGACAACCACCAAGGACAGTTCAAAAGTAGAGAGGCATTTTGTAACGAGAGATGAGCATGAACGGAGATGAACATGTCAGGTTACAAGGGCTACACTAACTGGTGCTTCTAAATGGATTGACTACGTAAACCAATATGAGAATGACAATTATGGCTTGCGGCGCAATATTAGGAGAATATGTGCAGATAATGCAGGCCAATGCGGCAATGAAATCGACAACACAACAACAAACTATGAGACCGTATGTGCAAACGAAGATGACATCCATCCCGATACAACGTAAAAATGTCTAAGAAAGAAAAGGTTTACGACAACATTGCGCAGCGACTGGCAAACATCAGCTTTAAAAAAAAAGAGTAACAAATGATAATTAATATAACTGATATCTTAAATTCAAAATTGTCATAAGTCTAAGCAAATGAAAGACGCTGAACAAACTCCTAGCAACCTTAGGTCTTTAAATCCCTTGCAAAGTCAAAAGCCTAAAAAATAAGCGTTTGAGTTGCCACGTAAATCCCGCAAAATAAACCAGATACCTATCAATACTCTTCTGTAAAAATAATCCGACTACCATTTCAAAGTTAACTTGGCCTTAGTACCCAAAGATGCAATGAATAAGGTGGGATTCACTCATTCAGATCCAATGCACCAAGCTGATCATTAACGTCAGACTTTGTTGCAGCTGTACGCAGAACATCCATTGCCTCAGCTACCTTGTTCTTCAAGGCATCTGGAGACTCGATCAGATGGAGAACTTCCGTCTGGTCCATCTCTAGCAACATCCCAGTCACCTTAGCTGTGTGTTCGGGTTCAATGCGCTCAACAAGTGGATATAGTTGTTCACCCAGCATCTGCAGTTTTCAAACACTAATAATTAGCAAGTCTAAGTTGAAGGAACAACAAGAGGGTTAAAGAACATACCAAACGCTGATTCTCTGGGGTAGCAGAAGCTAAAGCTGAAGCAAGTGTTGATGTTGGCAATGGCCCAGAACGATGGATATCATTAGGAGTCACAGGCAGCCCTGCCCCGTCAAGTGGCAAAGGCATCATTGGACCCACAAGACCTTGAGAAGGCAAAGACGGGTCCACACCATTCCGTGCATTGCCCATGTATCTCAAGCCTTGATTGGAGTTACGGTGCAGTAACTGAAATTATGGATGAGTAAGAAATTATCAAAGGTGAAAGGAAAAACTGACAATAGTGACTATTGAGCAGGTGATGTAGTAATATATCCATAAGAAATTATCAAAGGTGAAAGGAAAAACTGACAATAGTGACTATTGAGCAGGTGATGTAGTAATATAATGCATCATGACCAGTAATTAAATTACGCAAACCATTAGAAGTATAGAAATTTTTGAGTAAATGAAAAGAAAACTGCTATGCCAAATCAGGAAATTGTTGCACCTGCTGCTGCTGCACATGTTGGAAGTTCCCACCTCGCCGTACGCCCATCCGCTGCCCAGGTTGACCTTGCCTCTGAAGGTGGTACGGCATAATGAAGTTTGGACCAACACCCGGGTGCATGCCAGGGACTAGCTGCTGCTGGAAGCCATAACCTGCAGGCTGATGGGGTAGAATGCCAGACCCTTGACCAAAATACAGTTGTTGAGGGGCAAGTCTAGGTGCCCCAGGATGATATGCAGAAATTCCTGATGGCAATGGTGTCATTCCACCTGGTGCTCGGATTTGGGCAAAGCGCGCCTGAAAAAAATGAGAAAGGTCACCTCTGTAATATTTCTTTGGAGTAATGGACAAGAGGGACATCTGAGGCTGAGGCATGTAAATTACAACACTAAAAATTGAAATCAAAGCCAGCACACTATCTGGATTCATTTAGTAATAATGGACAAGTATATAATTCTACATTACAAGAAATTAAAGATTCCAAAACGGCAAAGGAAGATGTAGTGAAGAAAACTACCTGCAATCGAGCCTTGCGCTCTTCTTTGCGTTGGGCCACGGCCACATACAAAGGCTTCCGTCCAATCATCTTGCCACTCATTTCGGCCAACTGAAGAGGAGAAAAAAGGAAGTTATTAACACAAAAATTACACAAAAACTGAGGGTGGACAAAAGGTGAATTGCAGGATGTGCCAAGAATTCAGCATATAATAAAAAGCTTACGGCTTTATTGGCTTCTTCCGGAGTAGAAAATGCAACAAATCCAGAGCCCTTGCTCACCCCTTGGTGATCAAGCATGACCTTGAAAATAAAGAAAATTAACATCCTTTTTTTTTTTTTAATATAATACATTTTAGGAGAGCTTCGGAATAATAACTAAAGCTAACCTTTCGAAAAAGACCTACAAAGGAGACATAATCAGGAAAGACAAACCACTAGACAGTTGAAATAAGATATACCTTGCACGATGTTATTGTTCCAAATTCAGAAAATAGCTCCTTTAGTTTTTCATCATTTACTGTGTCATCAAGATTTTTGAGATATAAATTAGCACCTTGTAGCTTCTCAAATCTACTGAGTCTTTCCTGTTCAAACTTAGCTCTCAACTCCGCCTCCCTCTCGGATTTCCTTTGAGCCCTCCCGACAAACAAAACCTTGTCACCACTAACGGTGCTCCCATTCAACTTCTCAATTGCAGCAGCAGCTTCTTCTGGCTTCTCAAAGTTAACAAAACCAAAACATCTAGACTTTCCAGAACCATCCCTCATAACAACCGCACTAGTAATGCTACCATGCTCACCAAAAGTTTTCTTAAGGTCTTCATCTTTCGTCGTCTCCGACAAATTCTTCACATAAACATTAGTGAAATGTGGTGATCCATTTTGCCCATTCCTTTCCTGGCCTCGTTGAAACAGTCCAACATAAACCAGTTTTCCGTTTATCAGCATTTTGTTCAGCTTCTTGATCGCCTCCTGCGCAGATTCCTCATTGTCATACTGTACGAACCCATACCCTTTCGATTGACCGCTGCCATCAAGTGCAACCTTGCAAGAAAGTACGTTGCCAAAGGTTGAAAAAGTGTCCAACAACGCCTTATGATCAATACTTTTGTCCAGGTTCTTAATGAACACATTGGCCTTTCCGCTCTTCCGAATGCTTGGATCCCGATGAGAGTACATAATCCTAATTGGTTTCCCATTGATCGGAGTAAAATTCAAAACCTCCAGGGCATTAGCAGCTGCAAGGTACTCGGCAAAAAAATTACAGAAATCAATTCCTAGTAAAAAAAAAATTTACTTTTTCCAAATGACGGCGATGGCGGGGTAATAAAATATTCAGTAGTTTATTTCACCCTATAGAAGTCTACAGCTTCATCCACAAAACAAAACCAAAAGATTAAACAATCTGTTTACATTTTTTAATGACAAACACAGACAATAAACAATGCGATCACAGAATCTTCCAACAAATTCGCGAAACAAATATCATTTTATTATACAAACGAAACAAATCCGACAAGACAACAATAACAAAAACAAAAACCAAATTAGTAAACTAATGAGATTCGCGAAACACAAAAACAACAAAATTACAAAAACAGAAGACAGACATTGTGTGTTGAATCAAACAGGCAAATGCAGAGACAGATTACGAGAATGCGAAATGTACGGACCGTGCTGAGGATCGCCGTAATTAACGTAGGCATAGCCGAGGGATTGCATTCGGCTCTGATCCCGACAAACCCGAATCGAAACGATCTGCCCCATTTGGTTGAACAGATCGTACAGCTGCGCTTCGTTCACACTCGGGTCCAGATCGCCCACGTACAGCGACACGTTCCCGAAAACCGACGGAGCCGCAACCGGCGGCGCCTGTTGAGCCGCCGGAGACACTGGTTGAGCCACCGGACCCGATACCGCCGCCGCCATTGCAGAAGAAAATCGAATAAAGAATCAAATAAATAGGGAAAAATGGGAAATCAGGGATAAGGTTGGGGTTTGCGGAGAATTCTTTGTATTTAGAGTGATGAGTAGGGTTTCACTTGCTATATAAATGGAATGAATTTTATTTTTTGGGAAAAAAATGAAACGGAGATTTTATTTTCGGGGGATTTTTTTTATTTTTTATTTTTGTTCTTCTCTGGAGAAAAGGGCGAGAGAGGAGTGAGAGAGGGCGGAAAGCAGAGACGAAGAGTGGTATATATACGGAGAGAGTGAATCGAAGCGGTGCGTTGGGAGTTCCTAACGATTAAGGTAGGGAAAGCGCGCGTGCGGGAGATGACGTGGCATTCTCTGTGAGATGTGGTCGCGCTTTTTATTTGCTTTACGGCAGTTGGTGCTGGCCCACTTTGTTGGTTACGGTTGGCCAGGGCTTTCGGACACGTCTCTTTAATTTTCCCAAGGTGCCTTTTTGTATATTCCATCATGGAAAATATTGGCGTTGACAAAAAAACAAAAAACAAAAAATCATGGATAATTGGTTGGTCAATGCCCAATTAATATACAACCGTGTGAATTGGTTCAATAAAAACAATTACAGCAATGTCTCTAATCTCATGTTCTAAATATTGTAATGTCATATATCAACTTATTAATTCGTTGCAATGTTATATTTTTATTAAATTTTTTGTCAATTTACCATTCTTTATGTCTGCTTGTCACATCTTGTCTTATCACGTCTAACACTAATGGTAAAGAACACATGTGATAAGATCTAGTTGAGATCCTCTTCAAATCTCTTTGTCTAGAGCCAAGGACCAAAAATCCAGACCATTCAAGAGAGAGATTCGGGCCTTCATTTTGTGTGAGGTGAGCTAGTGGAAAGAATTAATGAGGACCGTAAGATTCAATTTGAATAGTCTAAATTTATTTATCCTTGAGCTCCGAACAGTGAGATTTAGAGAGAATTTAAACTCACGATAACCCATTCATTCTTATTTTTTTTTTCCTATTAAATGACACAAAGTTTGACTCTTCAGTGTGAATATTCATATCAATATTACATTGCTACATTTTGTTGATTTTGTCTAACCAAGTTGCTTCTCGACTGCTCGAACCCTGTAGTCGATTGATCGTTCATTGACTAGCTCCTCAGCATCATACAGAAAATGTTTGACCAATCGGAACTTGTTCTGCAATTGATCGAATAATGCTGTTCGGTTCTGTATCACATTAGACAGACAGTTCACCATTAGTTCTAGTGTCAATCAATTGACAGTTTCGTTGTCTTGTCACTTGAGGGATAGGCAACCAAACAACAGCATCCAACAGATCGAAGAACAAGATCAGACCGACAACAGTTTTAGTACAACGCTCTATACGTCAGTCAATGAACAATCAATCGAAAACAAAGTTTGATCAGTTGAGAAGATTTACAGTGAGTCTTCTACGACATGAAGCAACACTCAACGATAATTATTTTTAACGATAACATATTCTGCATTGTATATAACAAATATTAGTTTACACATGAACATGTTTGCTCCCATTCCGAGAGGTATTTTCTGCTTTGGAAATTTAGAAGGTACTTTTTGTGAATCATAACACTAATTCCGAAATTTACAAAGAGACTGCTCAAGTGGCCTTTTTTCTTGAACAAAATATAGATATGACCATATGCACTCTGCACTCTTACAATACCAAGTCTTCAAAATATGCCACACAGAAACACGCTATACAGGTCTTGAATTGCACATCAACACGCTATACGGGTCGTGAATTGCACATCAACCTTAAATTTTACAGTGTCTCATCTCATCAGATCAAAGCTCCGTCACTTCTGCTTTCTGCCCTACAGCAAACAACAAACAATTTCAAATCACAGTTGAAGTGTTTAATCTTCACGCTAAACATGCTTTACAAATTCCAAGTCTCTACCTTTTATTTCAGCTTGATCCTAGAGAGTTTGTAACTTTTTCGGACCTAAAACTAGATTTCAGACAATTTGTTTGTATATTTCATAAATCTACTCATTTCAAAATCTACACAAAATTTAGACTTCTCTCTGTCCCACCTACTTGCCGAATGCCAACCTGTTTCCTCCACCTCAAAATTGTCTACATTTCCTGGGTAAATCTATGGCCGGTTTATATACAAATATGAGAAAAACAATCCTGGAATAGAAACAAAAAGAAAAAAAGCAAATCAGATTGCTTTTTCTGTTTCATTAAGCTACCAGTGGCTGCAGTTAAGATTCTTCCAGATAGAAGAACAAAGCTCACCAGTTCAAATGCAAAGAAAGCTCAACAATTTCTCTAATTAAGACTTGATTCTTTTGTATCCCATTAGACTTTCATCCACATTTCCAATATCATTGTCCAACTATTTTAGTCATCACTTCTCCCGCTTACAATTTTGAGTATCAACCCCGAATAAACTTAACAACTATTCTCACCCCATTTTTGTCCTTGTACATTCACGCACACCAAAGTTTGTATCCTGTAGTTTCAAGTCTCAACCAAAATTTTTCTCTACTGCACTTAGTCTCCATTCCAAACAAACCACTTAAGTACTTTAAACAGCATTTGATAAATACAGCAAAACAGCTTTACTGAAATTTGGCTTACCTACTACCACTTCTTAGTAGAACAAAATAGAGTGGATCTTGGGATGTCAACAGAAACAGCTGCCGGACAATATAGGTACACGTGGTAATGCTGGAAAGTAGAGAGAAAAAAAGGTTAATATATTAAAATTGACCCTAATGGGCTAGCAGCAGATTCACTGTGTTATGAAAACAGCAAACCCAGTTGATAATAGAGAACACACTCAATATATCATCTTATCATAAAATATTTGTCATCCCATATACAATTTTTGGCTTTTCTCACCATCAATCTATGTATATTATTGAATCATTACTTATGAAAACTGAAAACAAAAAGTTAATAAAAATTCAAAGTACAAATGTTTTCTCAACTATAAATAACCATACTTTATGAATTCCCCTTCCGAAAACCACACACACACACACACACATCTGTATATATATAATATATATCTACATATACAGATAATACGAAACAAGTAATTGTGTGTCTGTCAATGTATTGTCTATCAAAATTACAAATTTGCAAGTAGGCCCTGTTTACATAGGTGTGCAACATATGTATGCTGTTATAAAATTACAGAATGGACGTCGTCTCAGCGGAAAGTATATTGATGTTTAAAACCATGAGAGTTACCTGCCAAAACTTATCAAAAAGATTATCCAAAGAGCTGCTGTAGTCCAACTTGATTCTTTGTAGACTACCCAAACCTGATTTTTATACAAAAGCAAGAATATCTTTATTCAAAATTAAGACAAATGTGCAGAAAGACACATTCAAAACATTTACTCACTAGCAAGGATCTGAAGTAAATTAAATGACGAAGATTAAAAACCGCTAGGTTCAGAAAATCACCATGATGCTAAATTGATCACTACTTTCTACTTTTCAAGCATACAAGTGAACTTAAAAGAAGGGAAAGATAACAATCACTGTGGCAACTAGAAACCCTCAGCCACAAATCTTAGAATATTCATTAGCAATTAATTGCTGCATAACATGAATTCCTCAATAACATTTTTCTTTGAGCATATGAATGTTTTCTAACATTCTACTTTAAGACTCCAATCGTTGATTTTTAAGCACATTTACTTAAACAGAATCACACCGACTCAGTGGTTTGCTCAAAATATAATTAATCAGTAAAAGTTCAGGAAGGAAGAAGCAACCATGGGGGAAAGTTCTCTAGGGTAGATTGCTGAGAGCCTAAAGCTATTTGAATGTTTTATTGAAGATGCAGCTTAACTGGTATCAATTTCAGTTATATGCATTATACAATGAGTATCAGAGACATACTGATAAAGCAACAACATTGATGTAAAAGTCAATAAGCGTTGCTGTCATCCACCTGCAAACATGTAGCAGCTAACTTTTAATTACACAACAGCTGAACAGATCGATCAAAATCTGTACCTGAAACATTGCCTACTATGCCAACATTCTCTCTTACACAGTAAAATAGTTTGCAAGAAGCGAGAACCACATGAGACTGAAATAAATAAATAAAAACTTACGGAGTCAAAAGCTCTGTGCGAAAGGGAGTACCATCTGTTAAGAGAGTATACAGAAGAGTTCCCAGCATCAAGAGACCCAAAGCACTAAAGGCAACTCTTGCAATCAGAACGTGGGAGCACTTATTCTTCCTTTCCATACCATAACTACAAGAAAACATTTATCAAATCAAATCGGTTTTTATTGGGATGGGGCAAGATAAAAATGTGCATTGTACCATGCTATCACATTCACTGCCAGTTAAATCTATAACATTAGCACCTCCAGTCCGGAGTATGATAGAGTGAAATGAGAAAAAGATGGAAAGAAAGATATGATAATGAAAAGCAGCATCTTCACCGGCATATGCATACTTTCATAGCATAAGCTGGTTGTGTGTGCATGTATGTGCATGTTCTCACAAATATTCCAATACAAACTCATGTAATATGGCCAGCCACATGCACTGTTGGACCACCATAATTGATTAAGCTCAGTATGATATAGATTTTTATCGAACAGAAAAGAAAAGCTGCATGAGCAACCACATTTATAAAGAAAATGGAGCAGCATATGCAGTTTCATAAAGCATAGTAAGACATGCATCTTCGTGTGTGTCCTATCCTATCACATGTATTAACAAACCTACACGAGTTCTACCGTATGGTCACCATGCATATACATTATGATGCACCATTATCAGATAAAGCTCAGTGATCATACAGAGCTCATAAATTAAACACAGCCCAACAGTGAACTCCTTGGTTTAAAGTTTGTTTAAGTAAAATTCCTCTCTAAGTGTTAACTTATAAACAACCTCATCTATTAACATTTACACAGTAACACAGACTCAATAGAAATCAACCAAAAATGTCACTTTTCTACACGGTCACCAGAGCACAATCTATATTGAAGGTCTCAATCAACTTCTTATATTCTTTCCCGTCTCCGAATACAGCCAGCTTTCTTGTATTATTGCACCAAGCTGCAAAGCAGCAATTCAACAAGCACCATTTAAATACAACCCCTTTCCTCTCTCAAATAGCCTCTACAGTCTTCACAATACCACACCTTCTTCCTTCATTTGCAGCCTGTTGCCAATATCACAACAGCTTCCCATACCCCAATAATAGCCAACAATGCTATTTTGTCTTCCCATCTCCAATCTCCTTTTCAATAAACTTTCATGGCTGCCTCGGAAAAGCGAAACTCTGTTTCCTCCACTGCAATTGTGCTGACCAGAAAGTCCTCTTTCTCTGCTAGAACTTCAATCCAAGTTTTTAAATATCACCCACCTTGTTACACCTCAGCAGACAAATTCGAACCATCTCCTCTGGTAAATCAGTTTCTCTTACACAATAAATATTTTTCAATGCTGCGGGTATAAATTCTACAAAACACTAATGGGTTGCATGCTATAAATAATAATTAAAAAAAAACTATAATGATTCAGCAATTAAGTAATATCAAAATTCCTAAAATTAAAATTCTGTCATTTTCATGTAATTGATAACCACGTCATATTTGAATCTTTTCCCCAGAGATTACAACTTAAGAACATTGTATTAAGAGATAAATCAAATTAGAATAAATTAATTGAATCAAGAAAGAGCGCAATAAGGAAATCAGATGGGAACAATAAGGAAATCAGATGGGAATCAACTGATTTCCATCCACTTTACCATCTACTGACAAGTTTCTCTATGCACGTCTCCCATTATTATAATTTCTATACAATAATTTGATTCAACATTTGAGCATGACACACTAAGGTGAAGTTTAGTTTACCTACTTGTTTGAATGTCGCAACAGAACATAGTACATAGGATCTTGCGATTCTGCAGTCGATAGCTTCATAAATTGCAACAGAATGTAGGCACATGTAGTGATACTAGAAACAGAAACCAAGGAATAGCAACAAATTAATAACAAACTAAAGTTGATAATGAACCAGATAAATTGTGTGACGGAAAAATCAAACAAATATTAACACATTCAAATATTACCAAGCATGACAGGTAAAAAAAAAGATTGCAAGCTCATATCAAACTTTCACATTCAAATTAGAACAAGAATCATTGTCATGAAATGGAAAGAAATCAATACACAAATACAAAAAGGCAACTGATACCAGGAAACATAACAAAACTACATAACGATTAAAGAAAACATAGTAGAAAGTAAATACAGAACTTTGAACCACTGCTCTGTTACATAGGTGTTGTAACAACTAATACAAATCACCACATCTCAAAATTCAGTCATACTGACTGATAGGATTAGGACGTGTTTTTGGGACCAGCCAGATCAGGATTGAGGAACTTAACTATCTGACCCAACAGTATTGGGTTGAAAGTTCAACCATACAAGACCAACTGAGAGAAGCCTATCACTGGCAAACCCAATGTGCTAGGTAATAAAAAAGTTTGTCTAACCGCATTTCTGAACCACCCCACGCACACATTCAGAATATATTTAGTATAGGGTAGAAAGAAAACCTTCCAAAGCATACTAGTAGTATAACCCATAGTGTAGCAATAATCCAGTTTGACTCCTTGTAGGAAATCCAAATCTGAAAAGAGAGACACAATTTATATAATTCTATGTCAAACTGAGCTACGCACACAATTTTGTTTACAGCAGATTCAATTCAATGCATGATGAAATAGCAAGTCGACCGAAAGAGACCAAAAGAACCCAAACAGCCAGTAATATATATCTCGTGTTTAAATATAATCGAGAAGCTTTTAAGCACCTCAAAATGAAATAACAATACAACATCATAGAGGCCATAAACCCGAAAGATAAGGGGAAGAAACTAAAACAGTGACACTTTTCATTAAGTTTACCAGTACAAGCATTCTGGCATATATAGAAAGATTTTCTTATTTTCTATTCCTCATGGAAGAAATAAATCTACAAGGAAATGTCAGGGAAGTATACTTGGTTAACAAGCAACGTACATTCTAGACTCATTAACTCATAGAAATACCAACGACTACGAGCAGCCTTAATCTATCAAATTTTTAGCTACCAAGGTACCCCAAGACACTCGCTGCAATTGATTACGGAAACTGTACGGTTGTTCATATGCTTCTTTCTTTTCATCTTTAAAGTCAAACGAACTATTATGATTTTATCCATTTCAAACAAAGCTATTAATGGAGGGCAAGCCTTAGCGCAACAGAAAGTTGCTCCTTTTGTGACCAAAAGGTTACGGGTTTGAGTCGAGGAAACAGCCTGTTTGCAAAGCAAGGTTAAGACTGCATATGATACCGACCCCAGTTTGCGGGAGCCTTGTCCCTTTTAAACAATGATATTAATGATATAGCACCAACAGAAAGAAGAAGACGGAATTAACACAATTACAACGATGGAACATCAAGATTTTCGATGAAAGCTTAGCAGAAAAATGTGTTTAAGATCATACCGCCAAAGGAACAACATTGATGTAGAAATCAATCAAGGTAGCCACCATCCACCTGAAGCAGGAAAAATCCCAAAACTTTAAAATAATTAAACAAACAAAAAAACCAAAAGACTGAGGAGTATGAACGAGAGAGAGAGAGAGATAGAGAGAGAGAGAGAGAGAGAGAGAGAGAGATAGAGTACGGAGTCAGAAGGTCCTTGCGAAAGGGAAGGCCGTCGACGGAGAGAGTGTAAACGAGAGTGACGGTCATCGCGCAGCCCAAAGCCGCAAACAGAACTCTTAAGCCAATCACCAAAGGATTCGCCATTGCCTCCGCCTCAGAGGAATTGAAGAAGAAAAGAAAGGAGTTTTGACGACTGAAATGCAAGTGTGCGTGCGGCTCTTGTGTTCTGTCGTGTGTGGCCTGTGGGTGTGCATCTGAGGTTCAAGGAAGACGGGAGCGCGCGGACGCCAGAGCTCCACGTCGCTTCCGTAGTTAAATTAACTAGTGCTGTTTTGGGCTTTAGCTAACGTGTTTAACTCTCCCACAAGTTAGAGGATAATGTTAATAAAAACAAATTTTTAAATCAAATTATATTTTACAAATAAGAAATAAGCGCCTTGATTAAGAATTAGTATTTGTCCATGCATATAAGATATCATGTTTAATATTAAAGATTTATAACTAATTTATATAAGAGCTAGAGAGCATTAGTATAAAGTATTCAGTGTAATACGTTTTGGACAGCTTTTGTTAGTTTCCCTCTCATCCTCTATAAACTTCTTTTTGTAATACACAAAATATTATTTACAGAGGTGAAAAAAAAAGGTTAAACTTCATAAAGAGTTAACTATAATAATTTTGTTCGAATTCGTTCTTAATAAAGATTGAACGTAAAATTTCTCACTAGTCACTTACAAATATAAGATATCATTAGATCATACTAACTCAGCCTCTATAATCATAAAAAGCAACTGTACATATATTGTGACTTCGCTTTTTAAAATTTACTTAGTTTTTATGCGCGTGCTCAACTTCATGTGAAAGGTCAAAACGTGTCACTCGCTTGGATTTAAGGAAAATTAATGAAAAGGGCTTGAAAAGTTTTAGTTTTAATAAAAAACCATGTTATAAGTTTTGTTTAATAAAAAACCATGTTATAAGCTAAACGGAAGGGAAGGCCGGATTTCGGCCGGAAAGTTGGACAAACATTAAACGCTCATAACTTTGTCAATATTCAACGAAATCGAGTGATTCAAAAACGAAAATCGTAGTTCTCGAAGAGACGAAGAGAATGGTACCTTGCACGATGGCTAACTCGCCATAGTTTGGCCGTAAAACACCTCGAAAGCCTCGGAGGTCGCCAGAAACTGGGTAAGATTCAAAATGATATAACTTTGTCAATACTCAAAGAAATCGAGTGATTCAAAAACGAAAATCGTAGTTCTCGAAGAGACGAAGAGAATGGTACCTCGCACGATGGCTAACTCGCCGTGGTTTGGCCGGAAAACGCCTCGAAAGCCTCGGAGGTCGCCGGAAACTGGGTAAGATTCAAAATGATATAACTTTGTCAATACTCAAAGAAATCGAGTGATTCAAAAATGAAAATCGTAGTTCTCGAAGAGACGAAGAGAATGGTACCTCGCACGATGGCTAACTCGCACGATGATTCAAAAACAGTCACTTTTTCAGAAACAGTCACTTTTCCAGAAACAGTCATTTTTCCAGAAACAGTCACTTTTTCAGAAACATTCATTTTTCCAGAAACAGTCACTTTTCCAGAAACAGTGAACATTCATTTTTCCAGAAACAGTGAACAATCACTTTTTCAGAAACAGTGAACATTCATTTTTCCAGAAACAGTGAACAATCACTTTTCCAGAAACAGTGAACATTCATTTTTCCAGAAACAGTCACTTTTTCAGAAACAGTGAACAGTCACTTTTCCAGAAACAGTGAACATTCATTTTTCCAGAAACAGTGAACAATCATTTTTCCAGAAACAGTGAACAATCACTTTTCCAGAAACAGTGAACATTCATTTTTCCAGAAACAGTCACTTTTTCAGAAACAGTGAACAATCACTTTTTCAGAAACAGTGAACATTCATTTTTCCAGAAACAGTCACTTTTCCAGAAACAGTGAACATTCATTTTTCCAGAAACAGTGAACAATCACTTTTCCAGAAACAGTGAACATTCATTTTTCCAGAAACAGTCACTTTTTCAGAAACAGTGAACAATCACTTTTCCAGAAACAGTCACTTTTCTAGAAACAGTGAACATTCATTTTTCCAGAAACAGTCACTTAAACACCAAAGGGCTTGGTGTGGTTGCTGCTCGCTGGAGCTAAACAAAAGGGAATGTCAGATTTCGGCCGGAAAGTTGGACAAACTTTAAACGCTCATAACTTTGTCAATACTCAACGAAATCGAGTGATTCAAAAACGAAAATCGTAGTTCTCAAAGAGACGAAGAGAATGGTATCTTGCACAATGGCTAACTCGCTGTGGTTTGGCCGAAAAAGGTCTCGAAAGCCTCGGAGGTCGCCGGAAACTGGGTAAGATTCAAATGGATATAACTTCTTCAATACTTAACGAAATATGGTGATTCAAAAAGGAAAGTTGTAGTTCTCGAAGAGACGAAGAGAATGGTATCTTGCACAATGGCTAACTCGCTGTGGTTTGGCCGGAAAAGGCCTCGAAAGCCTCAGAGGTCGCCGGAAACTGGGTAAGATTCAAATGGATATAACTTCTTCAATACTTAACGAAATATGGTGATTCAAAAAGGAAAGTTGTAGTACTCAGGGATACAAAGAGGAGGAGGAGAAGGAGGAGGATGAGGGTCAAAGGAGAGCCATGAGTGACTGGCTGGTGGTCGAGCTGTCTATTGGTTTTGTGGGTTTTACTTTGTTTTGAGATGGTTTTTTGTTAAAAAAAGTTATAGCATGGTTTTTTGTTAAAATAAACTTAGTTTAAGCCCTTTTTATTAAAACTCCCTTGGATTTAACGCTTGACGCCAACTTTGGAGGATGACACAGCTAAAATTACAACTAGGTTGCATGACTTAATCAAGATTTAAACTTTTAATCCCACCCTTGTGCGATGGCCCCTGTCCTAAACCACTTTTGTTGTGTGGATAAGTGGGACCCAAAAAACACATGTCTAATCTAACCTTATTTCTTACTATAATAATGTCACCTGGCACTTGGTCTTTGTCATTGTAATAGGAAATGAATTCTATTCGGATCAAGGTATTAAATATCCATAATATCCCGATATTTCCATCGAAATTTTCGTGTTTTTGGACTACCGATATTTCCGATGTCATCGATATTTCCATCGAAATTTTCGTGTTTTTTAAATTTTTATATTTAAAAAAACACCAAGGGGATTCAAACCTCTCCCATTTTACTCCTTCAACACCTTGATCACCATATCACTTATGTTTTTGTGAAAATATGCTAAAATATTTACATATTTTCTACACTCACAATGTTTGCCAGCTCGCTATATAATCAACTTAAATCAGTTAAATCCATCATACAATGCATTTCCTTCCAATTGTTTTGTAATAAACTAATAGATAATTGACTAAATAAACATCCTGCAAAGTTTCACTAAAAATTTTCAAGTTTTTCTTACAATTTCCGTGGTTTTTATTCAATTTTTATCGATATCGATAATATCTCGATATTTCCATCGAAATTTCTGTGTTTTTGGACTCCCGATATTTCCGATATCATCGATATTTAATACCTTGATTCGGATTCATTTCACCTGAGCTTTGACAGCCTTTTGACCAATAAATTTAATCTTCGAAATTTGATATAATGGTTAAAAACATAGATTTTTATTAAAAATTACTAGCATATGGACACACACAAAGTGTATGAGGAAATTTTTTATTTTTGTTTTTGAAATAGAAGGGGAAAGGAAGATAGTGATAGAGAAAATGGGAAGTTTTTTTTCCCTTTATTTTTATTTATTTATTTATTTTTTAATTGGAGGTATGATAACATCACCTGTATGTGATGCTTCATTAAAAATTGTAAAATTTGAACTTGTAAAATTACATTATTGCTCATCTATTTTTTTTTTTTTGTGTGATAGAAGACTAATTTGTCTTTTCACTATTTTTTTTTAACAAAGAAAATTTTATTAATTAGTAGAAATAATAACTGTAGCAGTTAAATTAAATTTTAAGAGTCTGAATTTATTAGTCTGAAGCTGAAGATGGAATCCGAAAACGACGTCTTTCCATTGTAATAATATATGTTGCTGTCGGTCCTTCCGACTCGTACACAAATATAATTCCAAAAATTAAAAACAAACAACGACCGATCAAAATTGGCGCCCCTTTCTTCTCTCTCTCTCTTCCCATTCATTATTTCCTTTCCTAGAAAGAGAGAGAAAAAAAAGAGAAGTAAAAGTGGAAAGAAAAATTCAAACACGCCGACCAATCAATCGCCTTGGTGCGTGAAATCTGTTTACTGTCGAAATAGTTGAAATTTTCGCCTTTCGCATCAGTTTAAATTCGTCGCCATGTCATTGCGCAGACGAACCTTGCTCAAGGTCATCGTTCTCGGCGACAGTGGGTACGTTTTAGGGTTTCTGATTCTTCAGCAATTGCAGTTTATTTCTATATTTTGTGTGAATTTTAGTGATTAAATTTGTGTTTGTTCTTCTGTTAGGGTTGGCAAGACCTCGTTGATGAACCAGTATCCTTCATTCACCATCTGTGAGATTATTTTCGTTAATTTTAATTATGTTTTTCCAATTTCGGTGTTGGATTATGATCGACAAACGGGGCATTGTTATTCTAACGAGGTATCAGTTTAATTATGTATTTTTTTGGGTGTTAAGACTCTGTGGTTCTTTAACTGATGGCTTAGATATGTGCACAAGAAGTTTAGTCAGCAGTATAAGGCTACAATTGGTGCCGATTTTGTCACCAAGGAACTCCAAATCGATGACAGGCTCGTCACTTTACAAGTGAGTTTTGTGGTTCAATGGTATTTCAGTGTTCTGTTTGGTATAATTTTGGGTAATTATTGTTGGAATTGTGGGTGCTAATTTATGTGTTTTTTTCTGTTTTCTTTCGTCTGGAAGATTTGGGACACAGCCGGGCAGGAAAGATTTCAGAGTCTTGGAGTTTCATTCTACAGAGGAGCAGATTGCTGTGTTCTTGTTTATGATGTTAATGTAATGAAGTCCTTTGATACTCTAGATAATTGGCATGAGGAGTTTCTCAAGCAGGTTTGATTCATGCCTTTCTCAAATTTTTATATATTTATCTGATAACTTTCTCTTGCCAAACTGATGTACTGTGCTGTTAGATTCTCAAGTAGGATATCAGTTGGAAACATATGTTGAGGATCTGAGGTGCAGTTCTTACTATTATCTGGTAGCATAGTGTGCCAATTGTGTTACAAGATCGAAATACTTATGTAAACGTGTACACACACGTACACACATCACGTTTTCAGTCATTCTATATTCAAGCAATGATATATGTTCGTCAAAAGGGAGCTGTTATTTGCACTCCAAAAAAGGCATACAGTACTCCTCCCAAGTGAATTAAATAAAGGAGAAAAGTGCATGATAACTATTTTGGAACACTATTAACAATTCCCTTGACATAATAAAACTTGAGTAAACATTGGCAGCATTAGCAAATGGAATATAACTACCTTAAAGAAGTAATGCTAGTTCTGTATCACTTCTGTTTTCATCAATAATGAGCTATTTGCTTTATCTTGGGCTAGCTACTTAAGTTATAACAATTTTCGGTAGTGGGGTTTTCTAGAATGAAGAATGAATATGGTGGCAAGGAAGACTAATTTAGTGGCGGCAAGGAAGACTAATTTAGAGCTTAGAAATACTGAATATTAGTTGTCTAATGCCTAATTATTTTTTATTTAGAGTTGGCTTGATAATATTTATGTTTTCTATTGTTTTTGTAAAATGAGAGAGGCAACAAGAACAAAGGAGGAAGAATGCATTTAAGAGTTTATTTAGTAAAAATAAATACAATTCTAATTTTGGACGTTTTAGATTTTTTTATGATCCATTCTCTATTTGTCCCCTTATTGTATTTGGCTTTTGAGACAAATACAAAAGTATTTTTCTTCCAAAGTATGAAAACAATCGATATTCCATCAATGCTCCATCCCCTGGGACCTCTCTCGTATGCAAGAAGGGAATTCCCATGTAGGAGGAAATGCTGTTTATCCTGCTTCCTTCCATCATTTCTTGTGTTAGCTGAAAAATTGTAGAATTTGCAGAGAATTCTTCCAGATGAATTACCTTTTAGCAGTAATGAAAGTTATAAAACTTTTTGGTTCGTTGTTTAGCTGGCAAATTTGAACTTGCAGCAAAGCACAACAGCGGTGTGATTCTAGTTTCTAAATGCTCTGTGTATATGTTTTATGGTGTGTTTGACACGAGATGACAGCTGAGCCTCGGATAGTACTAAGTTTCCATGCTATAGGCTTTTAGCTTTCCATTTTGTGCTTGCTTTTCCATGGGTGGCTAAGTAAGGCTGCCTTTCTCTTATTTCTTTAATTATATACATTCCTTTGAACAGTTTGTTTATTCTGAATAACTTGATTACCTTATTTTATGTTGTCATTGATTTAATTGATAAAACACAGTGGTTTGGTAAAGGTGTCTCAAAGCAGTTTTGAAAGTTGTAAATAGATACCATTCAAGCCGCCCTTTGGCTTACAGTTCTGTAATTTGATTTTTTTTTTCTTTCAGAAAATGCATATCTTTTGTTTTAATGCTTACATCATTTCCGTTCTAATTGTCTCCCAGGCCAACCCTCCCGATCCCAAAACATTTCCGTTTATCTTGCTTGGTAACAAGATTGATATAGATGGGGGAAACAGTCGTGTGGTAAGGACACATTCGTAGTGCTGTCTAAAATTTGTCCATGTACATCATTCTAATTATTTTCTTTACAGGTGTCGGAGAAGAAAGCAAAGGACTGGTGTGCATCAAAGGGGAATATATCTTATTTCGAGACATCAGCAAAAGAGGATTACAACGTTGATGCTGCATTTCTTTGTATTGCGAAGACTGCTCTTGCAAATGAACGTGAGCAGGACATGTAAGTTTATATCGAGCATATTGGCAAGTTCTTTTTTAGAATATATTTAAATTCATCAGCTATTCCAGATTCAGAAGATGAGCATCGACTCTTGTTTGGAAGCATTGACATAGTGGATAGATAATTCTATATAGCATGCTGATCATAGTCTTGTCTTGGTTCTATAGATAAGAATTAGATAGAATGAACATGATAGTTTTCATATGAAGGTAGTTTCAAGTTCAGTTTTATGACATGAAGGATATAAACCTAGTAAAATGGTCTTCTTAGGTCTTGGTTAATATCTTTTAGGGGAAGAATAGTCTCATGCATAGATAAAGCCTGGCATCACCAGTCACAATAGTTGTAGGTAAAGATAAAGCCTGGTTTGACCGGTCGCATCAGAGGATGAGCATTTGATCTTTGCTGTAAAGTGATCAAACAAAGTACATTGCATCTGATCTTGATCTTTCCAAATTCTGTCAAAATTTCTTTGTAGAATAAGCATATGATTTTAGTGAAATTTTTACTTCAGAACATGAAAACCTTTCAATCAGCTTATAGTGTCCCCAACCTTCGATTACCTTACAATTTACCCCAACTTTATATCTATAAATGTATCAGTACCTATCTTTCTGCTATTATTGCTGTATGCTTGTATGAGATATTTTATGACCCTCTAAACCTGCCCTTTTCATCGTTATTCCTTTTTCCTTTTTACTTGCAGATATTTCCAGGGCGTCCCGGAGGCTGTTACAGAGTCCGATCAGAGAGGAGGTGGCTGTGCATGCTGAATTATTCGAGCAATTCACCTCCAATGCCGGGTTGCCTAATTTTCATTATTTTGTTGTCCCGATTCATAGCCATTGTTTGTACACGTTGTATACTAAGTTCTGTTGTTTAGCGATGCCTGACTTTGGCCATTGTGAGGAAAGTAGTCCCTATTTTTGTCAGAGGAACGCTAAGGAAAGTAGTCACTATGAGTTTTGCTTGACCTTGGAAACGAAATCGATGCTTGTAGTTTTGACTTGTGAGAGAATCAACTTAAAGGAAAGTTAGTATATTGGACAAACTTACTTATGTGATCTTGCTACTATCTTTGATTCTTTTAACTACTTTTGTTTACCATGCAAACCCAACTATGGATATTCATCTTTCATAACACAAGGAATGAGAATTGGAATCATTTTGATTCCAGGGTTTCTTGCGTTTACTAAAATATATGTACGAGAACCATTTCACTTTTAAACTTTTCCCAGTGATTATTAGCAGTTAAGAAAATGAAAAAGTGTCGATTTATCTTTAAATTCCATAATCAAATATCTAAAATTCAGGAATCATGTCGATTGGGGGGCTAGTTTATCCAATTCCCTTTTATTTTAAATGCTACATGTTCAAAATGTGCACCAGGAGTCCAATAGATGTTTGCCACATGGTGTTTGTGGTTACAAGAGTTTCTCTCTACATAACCTACATAACATTGCATATCCTAACCTAAGCTATATGTCAACATAACCTACATGACAATCCTCCCCTTACACAAACTTGGAGCCTCCGAGGCTCCGACTGCATAACAAATTCTTGGTTGCTTCGGATGTCCACCCTCCGTCCATAAGCTTTGGAATGTAAATTGTGTTACGTACTAAAGAGGATTTGACAAAATTTCAAAAGAAAAAGAGTCAAATTGGCGGGGGTATGTGATTTTAACATTTATATTATACATAGATGAATTTGGGTTGATTTTTTGTGCTGTCTAATGGTCAATGGTTTTGTTCGCGAAATGACAACACTTCCCTTTACATTCCTGCCACATAAGTCATTACAATGATTCTCTAACATTCTTGCCGTACAAGTCATTATAACGATTCTTTGACGGAATGTATGGAAATGGGGCACAGTAAGCAAGTTGACTTCTCGAGTAAGGTGAGACAAACTAAGTTTCAGGGGGTTAGTGAGATCGAGTTTGAGTTTCGGGGGAGTTAATGAAAATAAACCTTGTATGCATACCTGCCTAGTGCAATAGGGTAGTGCTTTTCACGCTCCCATTGCCCATTTGACTCTTCTTTTTATTTCTGCAAGAGTTGGAATGAGTTCCGCAGGTGATGGGAAGGTGAAGGGACTCAAGTCCCCGAAGCACCTGATGGTTAGAGAGGCGATCGTTCCTCCACCTAAAGAACAAGCGCTAGGCAACAGCCAACGGGTTCCAGGCTGGGACCGGTGCACAGTAGACAGAGCTAATCCTTTTCCGAGGTTATGAAAACACTTTTGCAGCATACCGTAAAATAAGCAAGTTTTTTAAATCCTTCGAATAATGTCTCCAACCTCCATAGCCAGCTTACTAGCAGTTCAAAATCAATAAATGCACAATCCTCCTCAAACAACCTCAAAAATCAAGCATACAAGATCTTGGGTTCTTTACAAAAGCTACGTAAAATGTAAGTGGGAAACTATGGAAAATGCCCCCTTGCATGCATCCAAAGTTTTGCAGGGGATTACACTTGTGAAAAAGTTTAATCCCAAGCAGCTTGTCGCGGATGAGAGTTTTTTTTTTTGTTGTCAAAATTCAGTAAATACTTCAGAGTAGCTTTCAGTGATTACGAATCAATTTTTAACAAAATTTGAGAGCAATTGGAGAAACTAATGAACCTTACAAGAGAAGCATCGATGGCGCCTTTCACCAACCAAACTTTTTCAGCAAATCCCTGGTTCTCTTCCTCATTCGAGTAAAAACTATGATCACGAGAGCGATGATCCATGGAGGGAAGTTACCTCCAGTAATGTTTAATTTCTGGATCCATTGCGGAGGATCCCTCAAAACCAATGTTATCAGGATGGTCATAAAAGCTACTCCAATTAAGATTTTCGTCACCGGTTGGATCATGGAATCCTGCATTAAGAGATTTTGAACATACAAGAACTCAGTAGCAAAACTGGCATCAAAAGACATTGCACATGTCAATATAATATTCCGTCTACAAAACTGCAACGAAAGAACAAATTGTTCCTCTTTCAGTATTCGTGATTGGAAGGAAATGGGGGGATGGAAACACAAACGATACAGAAAGGTAATAATGCCAGGAGATCCTGATTCCTGACGGACTGCTCCTGATATAGACGAAAACTAGGTACGAATTGAAATCCTAGAGATGGATTTAGTGGGCAACTACTCGTGTTATGGTTAACAACACCGCCGTGTGGTTGTGGCGCAGTGCTATTAGCACGGTGCCTAAACCCAATTACCTTAAGGAGGTGATTGCACATTTGCCCACTAAATCCATCAAAACAACGATTAGCATCCGCCAAAACAACGATGCAAAATCCCATTTTTTTAGGAATATTTGGTCCTAAAACTCGGTGTTTATCAAACAAACAATCAAAGCTCTGCAGGATGAATCACGTAGGGTTCTTAGGGGCATTGAAATCATTTACATGCTTAGGCCACAAATGAAATGCAGCAAGTTAAACTAATCGAAACATGAAAACGGATGGCGATGGCTCGAATTCAACCAAATAAGTTGCTAATATCTCTTGCTCTAAATTCTAAAGCCTCTAATTGTAAGAGGAACTACTATATTGCTAACTGAGAGTGACAACTGAAAACATATATAAAATCCAAAACAAAAATTTAAATGTATAAATAAAAAATAAATTAACACTAATGTATCTCTCTCTCACATGCAAAGTAAATTCATTTACAATTTTCTCGGCATCCAAACAGAAAATTCCTGTGACTAATTTCATCAATTGGGTTTTGGCAATCATGTTCTAATAAGAAGAGAAATCTTATAAAATTTTACCTTAGGCTCTCCGTCGATGTGGACCGTGGCTCCATCTCTATACGGCAGCATAGACCTGCCGTTTCTCGGGTTAAACCGGATCGGAACCCCGCGACCCGATTCGGTATTGAAAGCGTAAAGCGATTTGAATCCATACTTGTCGAGAATGTCTCCGACCTCCAACTGGTTCTGGTCCCAACCTCCCAGACCCGACTTGAACGTGTCGATCGGGCCTTTCCCTTGTCGATACAGGCAGACTTCCACTTCTGGAACCTTCGTCCTCGCAGTTTTGGGATTCGGATTCGGGTTCGGAGAAGACCCGTCGGATTTTGGACCCGTTTCCTCGATTTCCTCGGTTTTGTTGTCGGCTTTCTCGTCCATTTTTATGGGATTTTAGGTTGCAATTTTTTAATTCAAGTTTGTGTTGTGTTATTTATAGATTTTGTGTTTGAGGTGCGCATCTGAGGCATCAAAGCCAAACGGGTCAACAAGCATATACTTGCTGGCGGTTCACCTTTTTATTAAAAAATAGACTCATTTTAACGCCATCTACAACTTGATTTATTAAAATTTTGAGGTATTTTAATTATTTTAATGAATTCAAAGATATTTAATTAGAATTGTAAGTAATTTTTTGAAATTCAATTTGTTTCAATAAAAATTTTAAGATAGTTTATTAAAATCTTTAGAAATTCAGGTGTATTAAATTAGAATTTTAAAGAAGTTGATAACATTTCAAGTTCATTCAATTAAGAATTTATTTTAAAGAATTTAAAAAAATGAGGAAATTGAAGAGATTTCGTAGTCTAATACATTTTGTAACAAAAAATTTTAATCAAAACATTTTGTTACTCGCTCATGATTTTTTATTTATTTATTTTTATTTTGTGGTTAATTTACCTGCGTCCGGTAGGATTACAAGAAGCATATTGTTTTGTGCAAAAAAAAAAAGAAGAAAAACTTGTATATTAGTGTGAATTGGGAGCCAAGATGAGTAGCTACAGTTTTGATGAAATATGAATGGGAGACTCTCTGCCTAATGCGAGTCTTGGAATGCATTTGTTGTCCACTGCTGGACTGATCTGAGTTATATATAAAGTAGAATTAACAACACTTAATGCCTCACGAAAGATCGGTTAATTCAGTTTACTTGTCACACTAGAAACTAGATATATCATTCCATGCTACAGTTCTTCCCAATGCAAAGAACAGTGTTGAGAATAGGAACATCCAAAGCCAAATCATCTAGAGACTCTGTAACTCTACCAAACCCCTTTGCCATTTGGTTCATTGTGATGAGTCCAAAGCCAAAACATACCTCCAGCAAAGTCCAAAGTCTCTCATTCTTCTTTTCCATAATCGTCACCAGAGCATTTTTGACAACCTCATGGTTGAAAAATGGCATGCCTAACTCCTTCATGCAGCGGCAAGCCTCTCTTACATCCCCTCCAGACTCGAACCCTTCTAGCAACTTCCCAATCTTGTCCTTCACATCCTCAACTACCCATCCAGGTCTGCCACCGCCACCCCAACACCTTAATATCCGCTCCCCAGAAAGCCGAGCCTTTAGCAATGACTTCGCCATTTTAAGAACTTTGTTCCCAATCGACTCTGGCGCCAAGCACTGACTTCCAATCTCTTCCAGTGCTGTGGGGCTAGAACTTCGTCCACCACAGATCTAGCGAGAAACATTGCAAGATCTTCGGCAACTACTGGATTATCCAGAGCTGTGTCATCTGCAGATTCTATCAACATTACAAGCCATTTACAACATCATCAGCTGGAAAACACAGGGATGACAGTAAGACGGATGCCATTTCCTTCTCTCTGTTCTTGCAATCCATTGCTAGAGTTATCAATCTTTTAACAAAGATAGCATTCAACTCAGGTGAACAAGTACTATTCTCAGACTCTAGACAACTGTTTACTTCTGAGATATCCCCAGATAAGAATGTAGACATCGAAATTTCGGTAAATAAATGTTGACCGATAATCAAAGTTTCAACGCTCA
Source organism: Crataegus laevigata (assembly GCA_963580275.1). NCBI lineage: Eukaryota > Viridiplantae > Streptophyta > Magnoliopsida > Rosales > Rosaceae > Crataegus > Crataegus laevigata. The sequence goes on from OY756941.1 coordinate 5,173,725, forward strand.
CGTATCACATAAATTTTACATGTAGCGTATGACTCGATGAAAATTTGAAAAGAATAAAAAAAGCCATCAAACAGGACACGTGTTAACACCTGGCAGAAACAATTTATTTCATCTGAATATTATTGTAGACAGTGAAATTTCGGTAAATAAAATGTTGACCGATGGTCAAAGTTTCAACACTCATGTATTACATAAATTGTATACGTAGTGTGTGATTCGACGAAAATTCGAAAAGAGTTAGAAAAGCCGTCAAACAGGACACGTGTCAACACCTGGCATATATGACTTATTTCATCTGAGATATTATATTCAAAATTAGGCATTGGAAAATTCTATAAATAGAAGGCCAATTCATTCATTCCAATTGACCAATTCACAAATACATTTCTCTACTCCCCAACGACCCTTGAAGAAACGCTCATCCACCTTCTAGATCAAGCCTAACAGCCCTTGAAGAAACTTCGCCAAAACCTTTGAAGAATCAACAAGCACCTTGGTCACGTGCCGATTCTTAATCCAAGATCAAGCCCCGACGGCCCTTGGATCAACATAACTGTTCTTCAAGATCAAGCCCAAAAGCCCTTGAAGATCCGTTCATCGTTCATCCGTTTGTCCATCTTCAAGATCACGCTCAAAGGCCCTTGAAGATCCGTTCATCGTTCATCCGTTCATCCATCTTCCAGGATCAAGCCCCGACGGCCCTTGGATCCACACATCCGTTCTTTAGGAATCAAGCCCAAAAGCCCCTTGAAGTTCATCACTTGTTCATCACCATCGTTCATCGTTCTTCGATGATCAAGTCCAAAAGCCCCTTGAAGTTCATCCATCGTTCATCATCCTCGTTCATCCTAAGATCAAGCCCCCAACGGCCCTTTCGGATCAACACAACATCAACAAATGCTACACCATTGTTCATCCCAAGAATCAAGCCCCAAACGACCCTTCAGATCAACAGGCCATCAAATCCACAAATCAACATCTCACGGAGATCGAATCAGAGGACCAAATCAAATAGAGATTGTAACCCAAACAAAATCATTAATACAAATATTATTTTGTACACGTGTTCTTGTCTTGTTGTTTTTCAGGAATTTTTCGTGTTTACAAATTTGGCACGCCCAGTGGGACAATCTCTACCTCTCATCTCTTTCTCCGTTCAAGAGATCTAAAACACACTTTAAGCACAAATGGCTTCAAACAATGAACAAGTCATCGGTGCCACTTCCATGGAAGAACAGCTGATTCAAATGAAGGAGATGTTTGCAATGATGACGAAGACCCTCGAAGAAAAAGACTTGAAGATTGCTATGCTCTTGAGGAAATTGGGGGCACGGCATGATGAAGGATCCGGCTCTTACTCCAAGAAAGGTGGCGACAAAGAAGAAGAGCCTTCGGTGGAGAAGGTTGAAGAAAATTCGGAACCAGACCAAGCAGCGATGCTCATGAGATCTTTCTCCATCAAGCAGTTGCAAGAGATGATCTCCAACACCGTCAAGGCACAATACCAATGAAGCTCAAATACCTCCAGGTTGTACTCGAAGCCTTACTCTAAGAAGATTGATGCCCTGAAGATGCCAATGGGCTATCAACCACCTAAATTCATGCAGTTTGATGGAATGGGGAACCCGAAACAGCACGTCGCCCACTTCGTTGAAACTTCCAACAATGCGGGCACTGAAGGGGACTACCTTGCCAAGCAGTTCGTGCGCTCGCTGAAAGGCAACGCCTTTGATTGGTACACCGATCTTGAGCCCGAATCCATCAACAGCTGGGAGCAATTAAAGCGAGAATTCCTCAACCACTTCTACAGCACCCGCCGCATAGTCAGCATGCTGGAGCTGACAAACACAAAGCAGTGGAAATATGAGCCAGTTGTGGACTACATCAACCGATGGCGCACCCTTAGCCTCGACTGCAAAGATAGACTATTGGAGCGCTATTCGATTGAAATGTGCATCCAAGGCATGCAATGGGGATTGCACTACATCCTTCAAGGCATCAAACCGCGGACCTTTGAAGAGTTGGCAACCCGCACCCATGGCATGGAATTAAGCATTACCAACCATGGAAAAAAAAAGCCAATCACCAATTTTAAAGAGAAAGTGTTTGCTCCGAAGGTGGACGAGACTGGGAAGAAGCCCGCCAAAGAAGCTTTTACCGTGCCCCCGTCAAAATCTCGTCCAAGTACAAAACAAGGGAGATAAAGAGAGGAGAGCCTTCTCGAACCCAAGACAGGTACAAAAACACCTTGAAGGAACTAGAGCAGCAGACTTATCCTTTTCCGGACTCCGACGTGGCCGCAATGCTGGAAGACTTGTTGGAGAAGAAGGTGATCGATTTACCCGAATGCCGATGGCTGGAAGAAATAAATCGCACCGACAACCCAAGGTACTACAAGTACCACCGCTTCATCAGTCATCCAACAGAAAAATGCTTCGTGCTGAAAGATCTCATCATGAGGCTGGCTCAGCAAGGAATCATCGAGCTGGATCTTGACAATGTGGTAAAGTCAAATTATACCACCGTCACTTCCGGAACATTTGATTCGAAGTCTTCATCGCCATCGCTGGGGGCATGCTTTGAATCAACCAAAGCTGAAGGATGGATTCATGTTGCTCCAAAGAAATGGCACATGAAGCCTACGCCTTCACCATAAGTCCACAAACCGAAAAGGGGACAAAGCAGCTTTTGCCAATCTCTAAAGCAACGGGAAATTGTTGAAGATGATGGAAATTCAACACAAAGATCGCCCATCCCCATCACGATGCGCGATTTCCTCCCGGAAGATTTCTTCAAACACCCGGTCAAAGCTCTTTGTTACAAAGATTGCAAAGAACGCTTCTCCAAAATGGCTTGACAAATCCGTGGGCTGCTCCGTGTTTGCATGAGCTGAACGGATGCTCCAAAATTGCAAGACACCAATGCCTAAACTGCATGAACCGATGCTCCTTGTTCGCACAAGCCTAAACTGCATGAACGGATGCTCCTTGTTCGCACGAGCCCAAACTGCATGACAAAATGCTCCTCGTTCGCACGAGTCTAAAAGATGACAACATCGACGTTCCTTGCCTGCAAGAGTTAAAACTGCAAACGGCACCAAGAAAAAAAAATGCATGTATTTGAACTACGTTATGACTTGATCTCTTCTTCGGAAGGGTACGTAGACAGCTCGAGCATTCAATTTCGAGTTCAGTCACATCAAAATAAAAATAATGTTTTATTGGAAAAGAAAAAAAGAAAAAGAAAAAAAAGAATACATATGTTTATGTTTATGTATTTATTATAAAAAAAAAAGAAAATTTCTTTTTTTTACATATATATATGTCTCGAGCCCAGGCCCAGCTGTACACAAGCCTGAGCAAACCCAAGTCTCAAACACAGGCCCAATCCAACCTTTTTGCTGGTCATCAACTCTACTGAGAAAACAAATGCAGCCGCTGCTTTTATGGCTGGTCTTGCTCTTAAGACTAAGGTGCTTAGAGATGGAAAATGGAGCGAGGAGGATGCCGCGATTTTGGTTCCAGAGCAACTGATATGGGAGGTCGTGAAGAAGAACAACTCTTTCTATGAAGGAGTTCGGGATGAGCCATACCTACGTTCGATTTACCAAGGAGCCCAACAACCTCCTTAATTCTTCATGGATTCTCTCTATTTCTCTCTCTATATTTTCGGTGCAGATCATGAGAGCTAAATCATAACATAAGCATCAGTATTAGTTTTAAATCTGCATAAAAAAATGGCGCTTTAGTGCTTCCTAGCCGTCGGACCCAAAAATCCCCAGACCCATGTCTCAAATCCCCAAAGCTCTAATGGAAATCGAGGTCAAGCTCAGGCTCCCCGACGCCGCCCGGGCCCACGATGTCGCCACCTTGAGCATCAAGGGTAACTCGACGATTCTCAAACTTCCCGGAGCTATCCAACTCGCTACCTCGCCCAGTTTCTCTCTCCCCGAGCCTGCTAAACTGCCCGTTAATCACCACCGCCCACAACTCCGGCGCCTTCTGCGCCTATGCCGCCTTCTCTACTGGAAAGCCTCTGCCACCATCCACGAGATCCGTCAAACAGACCGTTAAGTAAGGTTTATCGCAGATTGTCTTGAAAGCTCAGAAATCGGTCGGATGGTACCACAATGAACTGAATTCGGGTGTCCGCTATGATAGGGCCGCGAAGGATGTCGGGTTGGCTACGACCTGGAAGCTGCTACTCCACAAAGTCTTGTGAAATTTCTGATTCCATCGTACAAATCCCAGCTAGACCAACCACCAGACGCCGCCGTGATCTGCGTCAGAGGCCGAGACAGAGACGGCGGAGAAGTAGAGGCTGCTGTCGGTGCGAATAAATGGATCAATTGGTGAGGCATATTCACGACATCAGTCTTCGGCGTATTCCCCAAGACTCTTAGCAGCTTCCCATACGTCAAACCTATTGTTGGGGTTCAAAGAAATGGATCGATTGATGAGGCATCCTGCATCTGATCAAATAACGAAGGCTCTAGAGAATAATCAGACGACGGAGAGTCTTGAGGTGGGTTCTTTGCTTCCATTGAGAACCGTCTTGCCAAAATTGTGTGATACTGTTAAAAGGTTTGACGTGATTGGGGCGCGAAGAAGACCGAGCTTTGATCTTTTTGTTCTCTCTTTTACTTATCCTCGAGCTTTTAGAGATTCACAGTGGCGTCGGACTTGATGTCTCTGTTATGGCGGCGGGGATTCTCTTGATGGCTCTGCTGGCGGGGCCACTTCAGCTGGCGGAGCTGCTTCAGCCGGTGGTGGTACTTCTGAAAGAGGGGGTTTTGCTGTCTTAGGAGGTGGAGAACCATTCTCCGGCGTTTGTTTTGGCGGTGGTGGAGCAGGTTCCGTTTGTTGTTCTGTGTGGGAACATACAGTGACAGTCCTCCAACGTCTTTTTTTCTAGCTTCCAAGTCACCATCTCCGTCGTATCCTTCCACCCAGCGAGGATGCTTTGCTCCAAGCTTCCTCCACCACCATCCTCTCAGCTCCACCGTATCCTTGTCCACTTCAAGCTCGGGTCATTCCTCCTCGCAACTCCAGCTCCTGCTGCTCCACCTCTCCTTCTGCACCATTCTTGGTCTCTATACCAACTTCAACAGCAACGGCAACTTCGTGGTGCAGGTGGTGGTGCTGCAGTGCATCACTCTTGCCACAAAATTGGCGAATAACTTCGTTACCGCCATCAAACGACTAGCCAGTCATGAAGCTCGACGCTTCGCTCCGCCTCAATCTCCTCCGTCGTCTTCGTCCTTCTTGTAAATTCTTCTACCCATCGTTCAAATTTATACAGAAAAATATAATAAAAAAGGGGATGGTGGAGCAAAATTTGCTGGCACACATGAAAATGGATCTGGGTGCTTGGCCACCATGTGCAAAAAAAAAAAATTGTAAAGAAAGGTAGTGGCACTGAAAGCAAATAAGAAAGTATAAATTTTTGATGTGGTGTGTGTGTGCAAGTTGTCAAAGATTTGCCTTTGGCTGAAGGCAACACACGGCAATAATGGAAATGGGGATGTCTTACATAAAAGCAGAAGATGGTTGGAATAAAAAAAAAGAATTGTCCTTTGGTGAAGGGAAGAGACGGGATTGAAAGGAGTGAACAGAAAGCAGAAAAAAATGCATTGAGATAAATAAAGTCTATTTTATTTATTTATTTATCTGAAAAATTACATAAATTGGCACTCTGCATGCCACAAAAAAAAAGAATCAAAATTACAAGCAGGGAATCTTCAAGGACGGTCACGATGAGCCTCATTACTCGGGGGAGCTGCAGGAAGACGAGGTGCTGGAGTTTGATTATCCGGAGCCTTAACACTTAGCGAAGCTCCAGACGACGACGGCAGAAGATGCCTCTGGAACAAAGCCATAAACATTTGATGATCAATTTGAATCCGACTATCGGATTCCTGCAGCTGGTCAAGCTTCTTCTTCATGCTCGTCGAGTAGCTGTTGGCAATCATGTGCAATTCCCGATTTTCATGCTTAAGCCCTCTGACCTCCTGCTTAAGACTCGCCACCTCTGCCATTAGCGACTCAACTTGACGAGTTCGAGCAATAAGCCGTTGGCCCATGTTCGATACAGAGCTCGCACATTGGATGCTAAAGGCCAAGGAGTCCTGGACAGCCAGCTCATCCGAACGCTTGGAAAGCACCCTGTTGTCTTTGGGGGTGAGGAGATTTCTAGCTACCACTGCAGCTGTTATGTCATTCTTCATCACCGAGTCTTCGACCATAAGAGGACCGTTCAGAGATAAAAAAAGATGGGTGCCATATGTTATCCGGAGAATACATCACAGCCTCTTCCCCAGCATTCAAGTCAAGACGACGGTCAGATGGGCAAGACATTTTTCGAAGGTTTTGAAGAAAAGAAAAGGTCGGACAAATTAAGATCTCAAAGGTACAAGAGGGGAACTTCTACAAGTAGCAATTCTCAGGTGTGCCTTGGAAAGCAATTGACGCCTCCATAAAAAGAAGAAACAACGAGGCTACCCGCTCAGAAATCGAAGAGCTACCTGCCAAGAAATCGAAGAGCCGCCTGCTCAAAAAATCGAAGGGTCGCCTGCTCAGAAATCGAAGAGTCACTCGTTCAGAAATCGAAGAAGCGCCACTTTTTTCAAAAGCCGGATTCCCTGGATCAATCTGTCAGCACCCTTCACGTGCAATCTCGACTTCGAGGAAGTCACATGCAAAATCAGAAGAGGCTTGGCACTATCCTCCAAAATTCAAAAGCTGCTTGTTCAAAGATCGAAGGGTTGCTTATCCGAAAATTGAAGAGGCGCCAACTTTTTTCAAAAGACAGAGTCTCCGAATCAAAGCTTACCAACATGCGATCTCAGCCTTGAAAGAGTCGTGGGACAGATCAAAGAGGCTTAGCACTACCCTCAAAATTTCAAAAGACGCTCGTTCAAAGATCGAAGAGGCGCTGCTACAAAAAAAAAAATAAAATCAAAAGCTGGATCAATCTGTTAGCACTCTTCACGTGCAATCTCGACTTCGAGGAAGTCACGGGCAAAATCAGAAGAGGCTTGGCACTATCCTCCAAAATTCAAAAGCTGATTGTTCAAAGATCGAATGGTTGCTTATCCAAAAATCGAAGAGGCGCCAACTTTTTTCAAAAGACAGAGTCTCTGAATCAAAGCTTACCGACATGCGATCTCAGCCTTGAAAGAGTCGCGGGCCAGATCAAAGAGACTCAGCACTACCCTCAAAATTTCAAAAGACGCTCGTTCAAAGATCGAAGAGGCGCCGCTACCCAAAAAAAAAAAAATCAAAAGCTGGATCAATCTGTCAGCACATTTCACGTGCAATCTCAACTCTGAAGGGCTCACGAGCCAAAATCGAAGAGGCTCGGCACTATCCTCCAAAATTCAAAAGCTGCTTGTTCAAAGATCGAGGTTTGTCGCCACCCTTCACGTGTTGTCCCGGCTTTGCAGAAGTCATGGACGAGTCTAAAGAAACGCGTGAATCAAAATTACCCGCTGTCGCTGACATGGGTAAACAAACAACCTCACTACCAGCTATTGGGAAAAGTCCTATATCTGTCGGCCTTCGTCCTCTACGGTAAGGCAGACCTGCAAAAATGCCAAGCTCTTCCCTATCTCCGAGAATCCATTTCCAACGAAGCTTCCCAAAATACTCAGTATTCCTCATCCCCTGGAATGCCTCTGTAAACAAGCCACACCAGAGCAAGAGTATCCCATATCATCAGGGTCGAAAGCAAGAGTATCTCATATCATGCTTTCCCCCTGTCCTTGTCTTTGTCCTTGTTCTCACCTGCAGGGAGAGAAGAAAGAAGCAATCAGTCAGAACCTAAGATCAAACTTTCGATCTGGAACTGACTGCCTGAAAACCGTCCCTGATTGCTTACCTAGCATTTGCATTCCACTCCTGCATGGCAAAAAACTGCAAGAAAAAAATGCAACATGTGCAGGAGAAAATCAGGGAAAACGCCGCTTCTGCAAGGGGAGCAAACAAAGCAAGGAAAATGATACATTGAAGCATGTAGAGACAAGCACAACAAAGCATGTGCCTGTTCATCCGCTACTTCTTCAAAAGCAAAAGTATCTCATATCAGCGGAGTCGAAGGCAAAGATATCTCATGGCATGCTTTTCCTTTACCCTTACTCTTGCTTATTGGACAAAGAGAAATAAAGCGATTGGTCGGCACTTGGAAAGATTGAACAGAGAAACAGACCAACACCTCTACCTCGTGCCTGCCTGCCATGCAAAAGAAACTGAAGATCGCTTGCCATATAAAGCCGCTTGTGGTCCGACAACCTTCAAGATCAAGCCTCAACGGCCCTTGAAAAAAAAATCACAAATCCGATTCAAGATCAAGTGTTCAACACCCTTGAATCAACCTTCAAGATCAAGCCTCAATGGCCCTTGGAGAAATCAAAAGCCCGATTCAAGATCAAGTGTCCATCACCCTTGAATCAACCTTCAAGATCAAGCCGCAACGGCCCTTGGAGAAATCACAAGTCCGATTCAAGATCAAGTGTCCAACACCCTTGAATCAACCTTCAAGATCAAGCCTCAACGGCCCTTGGAGAAATCAAGATTCGATTCAAGATCAAGTATCCATCACCCTTGAATCAACCTTCAAGATCAAGCCGCAACGGCCCTTGGAGAAATCACAAGTCCGATTCAAGATCAAGTGTCCAACACCTTTGAATCAACCTTCAAGATCAAGCCTCAACGGCCCTTGGAGAAATCAAGATCCGATTCAAGATCAAGTGTCCATCACCCTTGAATCAACCTTTAAGATCAAGCCTCGACGACCCTTGGAGAAATCAAGATCCGATTTAAGATCAAGTGTCCATCACCCTTGAATCAACCTTCAAGATCAAGCCGCAACGACCCTTGAAGAAATCACAAGTCCGATTCAAGATCAAGTGTTCATCACCCTTGAATCAAAACCAGTTCAAGATGAAGTCTGTGGAAAGTCAACAAGCATAACAAATACACGTGCCGATTCACCCCAGTAAAGTTGAATATAGTCTCAGCCCAATTCAAGATCAAGCCTCAACGACACTTGAAGGAGATCCCAGCCCAATCCAAGATTAAGCCTCAACGGCCCTTGGATCGACGTCTACATTGAGGAGACTTCAAAACGCATCTTCTACACGTGACAAGCACATGTATACGACACACATTGAAGTGGGGGCATTTGTAGACAGTGAAATTTTGGTAAATAAAATGTTGACCGATTGTCAAAGTTTCAACACTCATGTGTTACATAAATTGTATACGTAGTGTGTGATTCGACGAAAATTCGAAAAGAGTTAGAAAAGTCGTCAAACAGGACACGTGTCAACACCTGGCAGAGATGACTTATTTCATCTGGGATATTATATTCAAAATTAGGCCTTGGAAAATTCTATAAATAGAAGGCTAATTCATTCATTCCAATTGACCAATTCACAAATACATTTCTCTACTCCCAAATTGGAAGAGAATTCTCTTGAAGTTCATTCTTCGTTCTTTGTTCTTTGTTCATCGTTCTTCGAGATCAAGCCCTAACGGCCCTTGAAGAAACGCTCATCCACCTTCTAGATCAAGCCCAACAGCCTTTGAAGAAACTTTGCCAAAACCTTTGAAGAATCAATAAGCACCTTGGTCACGTGCCGATTCTTAATCCAAGATCAAGCCCCGACGGCCCTTGGATCAACACAACTGTTCTTCAAGATCAAGCCCAAAAGCCCTTGAAGATCCGTTCATCGTTCATCCGTTTGTCCATCTTCAAGATCACGCTCAAAGGCCCTTGAAGATCCGTTCATCGTTCATCCGTTCATCCATCTTCCAAGATCAAGCCCCGACGGCCCTTGGATCCACACATCCGTTCTTCAGGAATCAAGCCCAAAAGCCCCTTGAAGTTCATCACTTGTTCATCACCATCGTTTATCGTTCTTCGAGGATCAAGCCCAAAAGCCCCTTGAAGTTCATCCATCGTTCATCATCCTCGTTCATCCTAAGATCAAGCCCCCAACGGCCCTTTGGATCAACACAACATCAACAAATCTACACCATTGTTCACCCCAAGAATCAAGCCCAACGGCCCTTCGGATCAACAACCCATCAAATCCACAAATCAACATCTCACGGAGATCGAATCAGAGGACCAAATCAAATAGAGATTGTAACCCAAACAAAATCATTAATACAAATATTATTTTGTACACGTGTTCTTGTCTTGTTGTTTTTCAGGAATTTTTCGTGTTTACAATTATATTCAAAATTAGGCCTTGGAAATTTCTATAAATACAAGACCATTTCATTCATTTTCATTCACCAATTCACAAATACAATTCACCAAAGAATTGGTCCTTGAAGCTTTGAAGTTATGAAGCTCTCAAGCATCCAGGTTTTCAAAGAATCGAGAAAGCTCTCTTCGTTCTTGGTTTATCGTTCCTCTAAGATCAAGCCCCGAAGGCCCTTGGATCAACACAACTGTTCTTCAAGATCAAGCCCAAAATTCCTTGAAGATCCGTTCATCGTTCATCCGTTCATCCATCTTCAAGATCATGCCCAAAAGCCCTTGAATATCCGTTCATCGTTCTTCCAAGATCAAGCCCCAACGGCCCTTAGATCAACAAATCATCCACCTTCAAGATCAAGCCCCGACGGCCCTTGAAGCAACGTTCATCCATCATTCATCGTTCTTCGTTCGTCGTTCGTCGTTCATCCATCTTCAAGATGAACCCCAAAAGCCCTTGAAGATCGTTCGTCATTCAACGTTCATCCAACTTCAGGATCAAGCCCCAACGGCCCTTGAAGAAACGTTCGTCCCCCTTCAAGATCAAGCCACCAACGGCCCTTGAAGAAACCTCGCCCAACTTCAAGATCAAGCCCAAAAGGCCATTGAAGAAACTTACGCCAAACTTCAAGATCAAGCCCAACGGCCCTTGAAGAAACTCCCACTGTTCATCCAAGATCAAGCCTCGACGACCCTTGGATCAAATCCACAAATCAACTTCTTACGGAGATCGAATTAGAGGATCAAATCACATAGAGATTGTAACCCAAACTCATCAAACACAAATATTATTTTGTAGACGTCGTCTTCAGGAATTTTTCGTGTTCACAAAGAAGTACTCTTGAATAATAAATTTAGCCTTCGTCTTGAAAACTCTGGCAACACTATCTTCTAATGATTGCTTTTCTGGCTGCAGAGAGAGTGGTTTCAAAGATGAAGCACACAACCAGCCCTCTGATGCTGCCTTGGAGATCAATGACTGCAATATACCCCGTGCATTTGGTATGTCGAGTGATAAGTCGTCAACATAGTCAATCATCCTACCGAAGCCTTTTGATACTTGACTTGAGTTTATTAAAACTTCTTCAGCAGCTTCTTTCAGAAAATCTAGTAGAAGGCCTTCAGCCTGACGCATCTCCATTACCATTACAAGAGCTCGTTTAACTATTTCATAGTGAAAAAAGGAACTTTCAAATCCTTGATGCATCTGCACGCCTCTTTCTTGTCACCACTCACTACATACTCTATCAACAAATCATTTATCTTAGCTCTGACATCCGCCACAGTCATTTTTTTACTACCTCTCTATTGCCGCTCAATGATTTCTGCATGAAGCGGGGCTGCTAAGTAGCCATTTTCAAATCTTTTCAATACTTCAATCCCTTTCGAATCTTTGGGTAAATAGTTAATTTGTTTCTTCAAGAATGCAGGAGGAACTATGTCATCAACCCCAGCTCGGGCAATGAACAGTGCAAGGACATCAACTGTATCGGGTATATCCACAATGAACTCATCTGCAGATTCTACCAATTTGCAGAACCCCTTGTATTGACAGTATTGACAGTGTGTATCTGAGCAGATTATAGAGGTTTCTTATAGAGTCAAGTTGTCTCTTCAACTCACAATTACTTGTGTGAGTTGCAGCCGCCACTTTGCCTATTGTTCCTCCTTTTACTCCTTAATTACCGGGATTGATTCATTGTAATGTGTATCTAGGATTTTATCTCCCTTGATACACGTAATTAAGATTAGGGTTAGCTGTTTATTCTTTGGTCCTTAGAGTGGCTTGATTCTAGGTTTTGTCCGTTGGACTGTTTGCTTCCCTCGAGCTCTCTATAAGAGTCTCTTCATGTGTAATCTTGTTTTCATGATGAAAAACACAAATAGTTGAAACCAAAATATCAACATGGTATCAGAGCAGGAACCATAGGGTCCTGTCTCTGTTGCTTATACTTCTAGCCTGTTCGTCTTCTTTTGTTCATCATCTGTTGTGATGGCAGAAGATAACCTATTCAGTTATGAGGCTACAAGTTCCTCAACCCCAACACCAGCCAACATGATACACGGTGAGAGCAACCCATACCAACGACTATGCTCGGTGTTGTTAAATGAGTTCAATTACTTGCCGTGGTCACGAGCTATATCGCTTGCCCTAGGAGAAAGATCGAAACTAGGGTACATCAATGGAACCATCGAGCCTCCAGATTCTTCCTCAACTGCCTTTGATGCATGGCACTCAAATGACCAGCTTGTTATGTCCTGGATACTCAACTCGATAGAGCCCAAGTTGTCCGAGATCTTCAACTACTTAGATTCTTCACACATCTTATGGGAATCGATCAAGGAAATGTACGACAGTCAAAACAATGTTGCCCGTGTGTTTGACTGAAGAAAAACCTCGCTGGACTTAAGCAAGGTGATCAAACCTTCATTCAGCATCTTGGAAGCATGAAAACTATGTGGAATGAACTTGATCTTTACCGTCCACACACCACTGAATCCGCTGTACTCTTGAAAAGGGCCGATGAAGATAAAGTGTTCCAACTATTGGCAAGTTTGGGAGCTGAGTATGAAGACCTGCGCAGCCACTTACTAATGACTCCTGAGCTACCATCGTTTGTCAACGTGTGTCATGCAGTTCAAAGAGAGGAAACTCGAAGGAAGGTTATGCATGTTGAGCCCAAGCCTAGCTCAAAAGCTAGGGTTTTCACCAGTAACCATAACTTCATTAGTGAAAGATTTTTTAATGGGAAAAAGGCTGACTGGAAATGAACATACTGCAACACCAAGGGGCATGTACGGGAAAAATGCTGGATTTTACATCCTAAGTTAAAACCTAAGTTTAACAAGGAAGGAAAAATGATCAGGGATGGGAAAGGGTCTGCGCCTAAAGCCTTCCACTCTTCTAGATGTCCATCTGATGGGATGTCAAACTTCACCTCAAATCCTATCTCCCTGATAAATGAGTTTGCCGCTTTTCTCCAGAAGAAGAGTGGTATCGTTGAGGGTGACGATGTCATCACGGAAAATCCCACAGCAATGCTTGGAAAATTTGCAGATTTCTTGGCAAATTCAAACACCACTGCATCTGACAATATCCCAGGTATCATTTATGCACTTTCCACGACTCTCAATGCTCATATCACACACGATTTTTGGATTGTAGACTCAGGTGCCACTGGCCATATTACCAACAAACAAGCATGTCTACATGAGTTTCAAAAATTACCTAATCCTACTCATGTATCTGTAGCGAATGGGAAAGGGGAACCGGTCCTAGGACAAGGAAAAATTAAATTGATGGGGAGTGATGTAGAGTCTACGGCACTATATGTACCCTCATTTCCATTTTAGCTTCTGTCCGTAGGAAAAATCACACATACTTTGGACTGTCTTGCTATTTTTTCTCTTCACTCCATTGTGTTTCAGGATCGAGTCACCCAAAAGAAGATCGGTGAGGGATTTTTCTTAAATGGTATGTACTACCTCTCAAAGGAGTTTAATCGAGTTAAGGACCCCATTGCCACCCTAAGTCATGTCCAGAAGCATCAACTTTGGCACCGACGCCTCGCTCATCCATCCGAACCTGTGATATCTAAATTATTTCCAAATTTTTGTACCAACACACATGAGTGTGAGATCTGTCAAATGTCAAAAGCCACTAGGCTACCTTTTGTATCCTCTAAATCTAGTAAACCCTTTGAAGTTGTTCACTCTGATATTTGGGGACCTTCCCTTGTTGAGTCATTTGATGGGTACAAGTATTATGTTACATTCATAGATGACTACTCTAGGGTTACCTGGTTATATCTCTTAAAGTTTAAAAGTGAATTTTTTTATAGCTTTCCAAGACTTTCATAAGCTAATAACCAACCAATTCTCCTAAAAAATACATACCTTACGGTCAGATAATGGCACCGAGTATACCTCTAATAATATGTCCAACTACTTGAGCAATCATGGTATCTTGCATCAAACTAGTTGTGTGGGTATACCTCAACAAAATGGTGTTGCCGAGCGCAAGAATAAGGATCTATTGGAGAAAACTAGGTCTCTTATGTTTCAGATGCAAGCAAGGTTCTAAAAAACGCTAGGCGCTAGTCGGGCGGTGGGATGGCGCCTAGCGCCTAGGCGGCTAGGTGGGGTCTAGGCGGGCGCCTAGGCGGTCTAGGCGGATTTAGGTAAATTTCTTGTATATCTGGTACATAAATGCATATTGACACTTACAAAAAATTATATTTGTACCAAATTCATAGATAAAATAATAAAAGAATGATAAATGCAAAAAGAGTATCCAACAAGTCCAAAATTTAAAACACATTAAGCATATATGCCATATAACAATAGTGATGAGTATTATAGGATGACACATGTATAACAAGTTCACAATTCAAACCACATATAAATTAATCAAATTTACGACCTAATATATATAAATAAACATTGATACTATGTTATTTAAAAAAAATAAAGAATATATATGGGTATATATGTTAAATATGAGGATACATGTAGAGTTCAAAAATTGTATTATTTTGTAAGCCCATATTGTTGGGCCTCTCAATAAAACAAAGCGATGGCCTTTCTTTCATTTTTTATTTAATCCTTCAGACTGTTTAGAGGAAGCACAAAGTTGCAAATTGCTTAAAAGTTTAAAACCCTAACTTGCAGCTCCTTGCAATTACACTCATCTTCTACACCGTGCCGCCGCCCTCATCTCTGCAAGCCTTCTACAACCCGTCGCCGTCACCCATCCCTGCAAATGCACAAATCTCATCTACCTTTCCTTATCTCTCTCTCTCTCTCTCTCTCTCTCTCTCTCACCATATTCGACGCACCCATCTCTGCAAATCTTCTACAACCCGTCGCCATCACCCATCCCTGCAAATGCACAAATCTCATCTACCTCTCTCTCTCTCTCTCTCTCTCTCACACCATATTCGACTTCTCTTCTACCAAACAGAGAGGCAGACGACGAGACTCGGAAGGTTGTGAGTCTCGCGATAAAAGTTTCTTTTCCAGGCCGCCCAGCGTCCGCCAAGCCCGCCTAGCCCGCCCAGGCGGCCGCCTTACACCGCTTAATGTCCTTGCCGATTTTGTGAACGATTTTGAGTTAATCGCGGCGGAGCACCGACGCCTAGCGCCGAGGCGCCGCTTAGGCGGCCGCCCAGACCGCGTTTTAGAACATTGGATGCAAGTTCCCAAAAGATTCTGGTCCCAAGCACTTCTCACTACAGCCTATATCATTAACAGGTTTCCCACTCGTGTCCTGAATTCCAAATCACCTTTTGAAGTCATGAAAGGAAGAACTGTCGATTTAAATCATTTCAGGATTTTTGGATGCATTTGTTATGTTCACATCCAAGCTAATCATCGTGATAAACTAGAACCTCAAGTTGTCAAGTGTGTGTTTATGGGGTACTCGACCTGTCAAAAGGGATACAAATGTTATAACCCACACACTGGGAAAATGGTTGTCTCTAGGGATGTGCGGTTTGATGAACTCGTCCTTTTCTTCATTAAACACTCCCAGAATAGTTCTCAGGGGGAGAGTCCAATGGATATCTTTCCACTACCAACTCCTGCTGAAATCCATACAGACACCCCCCATACCACCCTATCGATGATCCCCCAGTCGATGAGATGGTTAGTGACGATATATCTCGTGCCTTAGCCCAGTTGTTGCTACACCACCACCTGTAGCAGCACCAAAACGGAACCCAACTCGCGATTGTCACCCGCTTCTACAGCTACAAAAGTACATCATTTACAGTGCAATGCATCCCATTTTAGAAGCCCTTACTCATCACAAACTGTCAGCATCTCATGCATCCTTCCTAAATCAGTTGACAAACAACATTGAGCCTAAAAACTTTCAAGAAGCAGTGTGTACACCTGTGTGGCGAGAAGCCATGCATGATAAGCTCAAAGCACTGGATGCCAATCACACCTGGAGTGTGGCAGACCTTCCCAAAGGTAAGAAAGTCGTAGGGAGTAGATGGATCTACAAGACCAAATTCAAGTCTAATGGCACCATTGAAAGACATAAGGCCCGGTTGGTTGCACGGGGCTTCACTCAAACCTATGGTCTTGATTACAAGGAGACGTTTGCCTCCGTTGCCAAAATGAACACAGTAAGGGTACTGTTATTAGTAGCCGTCAACCACGACTGGCCTTTGTTTCAAATGGATGTTAAAAATACGTTTCTGCACGGTGAACTTGAATAAGAGGTGTACATGAAGCTACCTCCAGGACATCTTTAAGAACAAGATCCTACCAAAGTCTGCAAGCTTCATAAAGCTATATATGGACTCAAACAATCTCCTCGAGCTTGGTAATCCAAACTGAGCTCAGTTCTTGAAGTGGAAGGATTCAAAAGGAGTCATGCTGACTTCTCTCTCTTTGTTCGAAGTGGTGCCCAAGGGAAGCTTGTAGGTCTTATATATGTTGACGACCTTATCATCACGAGGGACAACATGGATGAAATCGAGACTCTTAAAAGGTCACTTCACCAACAGTTTGCCATTAAAGATTTGGGAACCTTTAAATATTTTCTGGGAATTGAGATGGCTACCTCCTCCAAGGGTTTATTCTTAAACCAACGAAGGTATGTTCTTGACCTTCTCGATGAAGCACATATGGTCAACTGTAAACCTGCTCGCACGCCCTTAGCTAGCAAACTTCAATTGGATGCTCTAGGTAATCCCCTATCCGATCCTAGTGTGTATCAACGCATGGTTGGGAAACTCATTTATCTCACGATCACCAGGCCTGATATTGCTTACTCCGTAAGCCTTATCAGTCAGTTTATGCATTCTCCTACATTGGTTCATTGGGAAATTGTCAAGAGAATACTCCAATACCTCAAGGGTTCGATCGGCAGAGGCATACTCATGCAGAAAAATGAGTCTAATCACATTATGGCCTATACCGATGCTGATTGGGCTGGTAATTCCCTTGATCGAAAATCCACCACAGGTTTTTGTACCTTTGTTGGCGGAAACCTTGTCACTTAGAAAAGTAAAAAACAAATCGTGGTTGCACGGTCCAGTGCTGAAGCTGAATATCGGGCCATGGCAGCAACAGCTTGTGAACTCATCTGGTTTAAGAGTCTCCTTCTTGACCTTGGTTTCACCAGGAAGGAACCCATGTCCTTATTCTGTGACAACTAGGCTGCCATGCATATTGCATCCAATCCTGTATTCCATGAACGAACTAAACACATTGAAGTTGACTGCCATTACATCCGCACCCAAGTTCAATCCAAAGTCATTAAAACTGTGTACACTAGAAGTCATGATCAACTTGCGGACCTCTTCACAAAAGCTCTCGATTTTACACAGTTTCAACAGTTATTGTTCAAGCTTGGATCAATCAACCCCTTTGATCCAGCTTGAGGGGGAGTATTGACAGTATTGACAGTGTGTATCTGAGCAGATTATAGAGGTTTCTTATAGAGTCAAGTTGTCTCTTCAACTCACAATCACTTGTGTGAGTTGCAGCCGCCACTTTGCCTCTTGTTCCTCCTTTTACTCCTTAATTACCGGGATTGATTCATTGTAATGTGCATCTAGGATTTTATCTCCCTTGATACACGTAATTAAGATTCGGGTTAGCTGTTTATTCTTTGGTCCTTAGAGTGGCCTGATTCTAGGTTTTGTCTGTTGGACTATTTGCTTCCCTCGAGCTCTCTATAAGAGTCTCTTTATGTGTAATCTTGTTTTCATGATGAAAAACACAAATAGTTGAAACCAAAATATCAACACCTTGTAAACTTGTGGGGGGTCAATGTAGTCAGCATATAGTCCAGAGAAAAAAACAGCATCCATTTATTTTTCTTTGTCATGCCTATCCATCGCCTTAGAGACAAGCTTCTTTACAAAATAGTAGCTGTAGGTAGGCCTATCAAGCTCTTTAAGTTAATTTGCAGTCGAGGTAATGTCATTAGTAGCAAAGTATTCCTCCAATATTATTGTAGTTTTCTTTTTGTACTCCTCAAAATCGACCCTCTCTTTTCTTGCATCAGAATTTTCACATTCCTGCAACCAATAGACGTCATTGGTAAACACGATGAAAATAAGTCAATTAATATTGAAGATGGCAAATAAACTGATAATTTTTTTGTCAATATCCAGAAAAGAGTTAAATATGAAGGTGTGAGTTGTTCAGTTACTTACCTCACTGCTATTGAAGTTTGGGTCATTTGGGTCAGTAGTGTGTAACTGTCATCTGTATCAAGTAACCCTCCCCAGGTGCCTTTACCCCCATAACCACCTGCATAATGATAATCTTCATAAAATTAAGAGTAAAAACCTAATTTTGAATTGTGATAGTTAGATGTAAAACAGTATACCGAAAAACCACAGCTTTATTTATCGATAATTAAAAACAAAACAAAGAGGTCTTTATATAGAGAAAGACCAAAGCAAACCCTAGACTAAAACCCTAAACCAAATCCTAAACAAACTCAAATACTTAATGGGCAAGTAACTAATCCTTGGCCCGCAAGATAACAACCTAAATTCCAAACTAAATTCCAACACCCCCTGTCAAACTCATGGCGGAACACAGTCATGAGGTTGCCAAAGTAGATGTGGATACAAGACTCCAAATTCTAGTGCTAATGCCAATGCGAAAAACACAACCTAATGCCGATGCCAACAACCATGTCAATGCTGATGCCAACTTCAAACTACCATGTCCAATCATCCTTCCTAGATTCAGATTCTGAACCAGTTCCAATATGCAAAACAGTAGCTGCTCCTCTTTTCTGTGGAAGTTCATGTTGTTGAGACAACTTAGGACATTGGGATTTCCAATGCCCTTTCCTTTTACAATAAGAACACTCATTTATAGCAACTCTACGAGACATTGCCGCAGCTAATGCTGAAGTATTTGACGACGATGAAGAGAGCCTATGCGACTGCATACGAACTTCTTCTGCTTGTAACTCATTAAGAATAGAATCAACATATGGAAGAGAAGTTCGATGAAGGATGGAGCTACGGAGTGTCTCGAACTCATCCTGAAGAGGCATTAGAAACTGAACAAGACGTTGTTCTTCTCTATATTTACAATAGAGCTTGACAATGCCGAGTTCTTCAGGCTCAGTTAATGCAAGTTGATCCCAAAGATTGGTCAGTTCATTGTAAAACACTTGAATACTTTTATCACCTTGTTAGATTGTACGAATCTCCATTTCCAATTGATACCTCTTAGCAAAATTGGCCTTGGTATACAACTTTGCCCAAGTGATCCCAAACTGCCTTAGACGTTGAGAACTTAGTCAGTTGCATTCCAATAGCCAAATCAACAGAATTATTAATCCACGTAATAATCTTTGAATTATTCATCTCTCATGCAGCAACCAATTCAACATGTTTCTCATCTTTAGGGTTATTTGGAATAGAAATCATTCCAGAAACATAGCCCCACAAACCTTCTCCAATCAAAAAATTCTTCATCACATATGCCCAATACACATAATTTTTTTCCTTTAATTTCACACTAATATCTTGTAAGGAATCGTCCTTTGCAGATGCCATGACAATACTGAGGAACAAGGAACACGATACTTGGTGCAGATGCAGATGCGACTGATGCAAACTGATGCAGATGTAAAGATGCAGATTGATGCAGACTGAAGCGGTGTGGCAGATGGTGGGTCCAGATGCAAACGCAGATGCAGCAAACAGAACAGATGACAGTACGATGGTGCAGGTGACGGTGCAATGATGCGGTCCAGATGCAGATACAGATATCAACGAACTGATGCAGATGCAGACTGATGCAACAATCAAAGTGCGAGCGACTGATGCAGAATCAAAGTGGCTGCGGTGTTTAGGGGTGGATTTTTTTGCCAAATTGCCGTGCCAACCGAATTATCAACTGTGCCATACCGATTTTGTGCCAAATTTTTTGTGCCAATCGGTAATGGTACGGTATTGTACCGTACCGAAATTTTATGGTACGGTATTGGTAATGGATACTATTACCACGATATTACCTTACCGTACCGAACATATAATATAATATATAATTTATAAATTATATAATATATAATTATATAACACATATTTATAATACATATTTATAATATTCTAATAATTTGATATGATGAAAGAGGCTCAACCTCGATTCAAGATTCCAAATAGGAAGAAGATTGTTGCCAGTGTGTGGGATTTATATGTGTTGGAGAAGTCAAAGTTATTTGAAGCAATTCATAATCAAAGGGTAAGTATCACAACCGATACTTGGACATCGGTACAAAACATTAATTACATGGTAGTTACTGCTCACTTCATGGATATTGAATGAAAGTTGCACACACGGATCATAAACTTCATAAAGATCACGGGTCATAAGGGATAAGACATTGGGAAAGTTCTAGAGGTGTGTTTGAACCAATGATGGATAGAGAAGATCTTTAGCATGGGGGAAACTTCTATTTGTTTTGGTTTGTAACTTCTATTTGGATTGTAAACTTAATTTTCATCATGAATCTTGATGCATCATTTGAATTATTGTGTGTGTGAATTGTGAATGATGAATAATAGATGAATTTAGACTATAATGTATGAGATAAATGTACAATAAAAAAGTTTTGCCCTTGAATTAGGTTAAAAAAGCAAAAACAAATTTTGTCTCAAAACAAAGTGGCAATTACCATTGTCATACCATGCCAACCAAATATTTGGCAATACCGAACTTTGGTGTACCGAAAGTTTGGTATGGTAATGGTAATAGATTTTACCAAACCGAAAATTTGGTACGGTAATTGGTACAAGGGTTTTGATACGGTAACCGTACCAAACCCACCCCTAGCGGTGTTGGGCTAATTCAGGCGGACGGCATGGTGGTGGTTCCCGAGATATCGACCTTGCTCTTGATACCAAGTAAAACAGTATACCGGAAAAACACAGCTTTATTTATCGATAATCAAAAACAAAACAAAGAGGTCTTTATATAGAGAAAGACCAAAGCAAACCCTAGACTAAAACCCTAAACCAAATCCTAAACAAACTCAAATACTTGCAAGTAACTAATCCTTGGCCCGCAAGATAACAACCTAAATTCCAAACTAAATTCCAATAGATACCAATATATAGCCATACGACATTGTCTAAAATGCCATTCCCTAGTGCCTCTTGCTAGCAATTATATACTGAAAAAGAAAGCCTTCAACCTGAATCCATGAGAAAATTTTGAAAGTGTAGTTTACCCTTTTTAGGATGCCCATCAACTGCAGAATGTGAATATCTATCATGCTTGAGTGGACTTCCTTTTCCATATTTCCCCTGAATATTTGGAGATTTTGGAGACTTTGGGGACTTTGAAGATTTAGGGGACTTTGGGGACGTTGGAGAAATGGGCAATGGAGATGCAGATAATGGATCTGCACTTTTTGAAGCAGATCGGTGAAGCTCCCGATGCTCATTTGATACAAACCCATCACTGAAGTCCATTCTGCTTATCTTTTGAACTCAAGCCTTCTTACTCAATAGTTTTCAAGAGGCAACATATAATACCTTCAGTTTATGAGGGGTAAAACCGAATAAATCGCAAGCTCTCTGCTGTGATCACCAGACGAGTTTCCAGGTTGCAGACAATGAAGAGGAGGAAAACCTGCTGGAAGAGACGAGGATGTGTCGAGATCTTGTCTGAAGCTAAATTCTGTTTTTAAGCTTGCAGCAGCTGCACATGCATTGGCAGTGACTGAATTGGAACAGGACTAACGAGGTGGATTCAGGGTGTGCATGCTGGTACGTAAGGCCAATGGACGTTGGTGATGGGTGCAAGGATTTTTGCACGGTATATTCGCCAAGGTGGAGATTGTTGTGATTGGATCATATTTTGAGCTGGCAACAATTAAGTGACTTTGTGTGTTTGCTTTCGGTGGAAATATCACATGTAGACTGCATTTAAAGTTGCAAACAAGTTCAACAAAGGAAAAGCAAAAGTTTGCTTTTGGACTTTGGGAGCATGATCCGTAACCTTTGGTTTGCTTTCATGCAAGTGTGCTTGCTTTCTTTGTAATTTAATGTAAAAAAAGAAAAGGGATGCATGTTAGGTAGGCATAGGTGCTAGTGGATGAAAGGTGATGACTATTATTTAATGCAAGGAAAGACTTGCATTGAGATAGTGCTTGCCGAGGCAGAGGGCATGCATCAGAGAGAAAGCATCCAAGGGGGAGTGCATTATGGGCAAGGGTGAGAGAAATCAAGAGAGCTAGAGTGAAAGAACTATTGGGAGTAGAGTTAGGTTCTTGGGAAAATTCTATGAATGGGTGTACAAGGGATTCGGGATTGGGTTATGGCAATTTAACTCATGTATACTTGTACTGTTATTCTCATAGAGAAGAGTAATATCTCTCTGGGGACGTTGGCAGGTTTTTGCCGAACGTCGTAAATTCTCTTGGTGTCTTTATTTCTTGTATTTTATTTTGTTCAACTGTGTGTGATTTTAGTGATGTTGTAATCTGAATCTCGGTTCCGCACTAACGAACGAGCCTAGGCACAACAGAGAATGCCTCAAATTTAAGGATCAATTAGAGCCTGTTTTACAAGAAGAATAAAACAATTCAATGTTCAATAATACTAGGACAATCCTTAGCAATTGCTCCATATCTAACAACAATCGAGTTCATACGCAGACAAAACTCAGGTGGTTAACGAATATGTGAAAGAATAATGGTGTTGAATCACTGAACCTGCCACTTAGCCAAGCACTCATCAGCACAATTACACACAATTTATTCAAGACGTCCCTATGTTACTTAATAGTTAATACACAAGAAACCTAGAAGTACAATGAAATCTATACATCTCAGAGTGCACGACATGTCTACATACAATACACAAGATTCAGCATTGGGGTAAGACATGTTTAATTAATATGTTCCTAATACGCAGCAGAATACGAAAACATTACCCAGGAGCCCTAACTTTTGTACACAATCAAATGAATTTTCCTGAGAAAAATTTAAATTTAACATCACCTCACTTTCTTCCTACCAATGCCCTGTTGGGAAAGAAATTAAAGAGCAATCAGGCAAACACATAAGATATATGAGCAGTTTTTCCAAAAAGAAAAATAAAAAGAAAAGAAGATATATGAACAAAAATTAAAGAATTATAACCATGATCAGAAATCGAAATTGAAATCAAAATCAAGAGGCAGTATGCTTGTCCTTGGGGATTGATTGATTGAGTGAAAGAAGGGTGGTGGGAGGTTTTAAGCTGTAGGCATTCAACGCGAGACTTGAGGAAATGTCCGTCTCATCCAACTGCTCACAGCACCTCTCCTTGCTTTCTGCCTTTAGAAACGGGAAATAAAGGAAAAGGGACCGGGAGAGCCATGCAAGGGAGAGATTGGGTCCGAATTCTACACTGCCACAATATGCCGGAATAACGGGAACGGGGTGCTTCTACTTCTACATGCACCCAATATTCTTTTACTTCCTAGCCTATGAGAATGACTTATATTTCATGGATACACGGTGATATCTTAATAAACATTTTCATTTTAATGGTTGACTTTGGATTTTTAGGCTTCTCTTTGAGACCAAACAAATTGAGTTAGATTAATTTTACGTACAAATCTATTAGAAAGTAGACAATGACTTTCATGTTCTTACTCTTTCATGCACAGTAGATTCACATTCTTAGAGTATGTTCATACTCCAATAGCCCTTTATATTTTTTAGTTAATTTTAACTAAAAATGCTAGAAACTATGTAGAGGCTCTCGAAACAATTTATACTTTAACCATACTCTGTACTTCAATAAGTTATAATAAATATGAACAAATAAAAATTGAGATAATCTTTTCTTTCGACTCTTTTAAACTTTTTTTATTACTTTATTTAATAAGTTAAAAATTGTAATTAATGCTTTCTCACTCTCTGGACTTGGGAGCTCTTTAGCCATTTTGTTATTTTATGATCATGACGGGTCCGCCCTGGACAAATGTTAGAATCATGGTTTGATTTGCTTTAGTTTTGTCCTTAAACTAAATTAATTA
Source organism: Crataegus laevigata (assembly GCA_963580275.1). Taxonomy (NCBI): domain Eukaryota; kingdom Viridiplantae; phylum Streptophyta; class Magnoliopsida; order Rosales; family Rosaceae; genus Crataegus; species Crataegus laevigata. The sequence continues at coordinate 5,198,013 of OY756941.1, forward strand.
TTTTGTGATCAAATCTAATGTAAGTGAGAAGTATCAAATTCGAATTTCATAAATGACAAATTCGATATCAATTTCATAGTTCTCCTATAGTTCAAACCTATGAGATAAAAAAGAGATTGATTTGGCCATTTTCAGTTTTTAGCTCACCCTGTAGTTTTACTTAGATTTCCCTATAGTATCAGTTTTGCTTAATTTTGTTATGCAATAGTTTTACTGGTACACTTATTACATTAGATATTTTTTAGTGTATCTAAAACGTAAAATGATATACTACGTATTACAATATAAAGATAGAAATATTAAAAATATACCATAAAAATATGACGTATCAACCCTACCATCCACTTAGACCAACTCCACTGGGAGATGCTAATCCCAAATTTTAGCATTTGACAACCAAATCCTCCCCCAACCCAAAATTTTCTCATCCGTACGCTATAATTATAAACGACTGAATACTATCCCCGGCCTTCTCCATACCAGGCTCCATCACTACCCACCCATCTCTCTCTCTCTCTGGGAAGTAGAAACGAACCACCAAGGCCAGTCGGTCGACCATGTCCATGGAGTCGCGGACAGAGACCCCATCACCAACCTACAGTCCCTGGTCAACTCCCTCACATGGAGTTTAAGTACTATTCATTTTACTTTTTATTTTGTCTTTATTGATAAAACTCAAAGTTTTCAAACTCTTTTCATTAATTTTCCTGTAGAGTTTTAACGAAAAGACCGTAGTACTATTCACTTAACGAAAAACCATATTTTTACACTAAAAAGTCAAATCCATGAGATTAAAAATAGTTTGATTTGGCCATTTTCAGTTTTTAGCTCACCCTGTAGTTTGTAGTTTTACTTAGATTTCCCTATAGTATCAGTTTTGCTTAATTTTGTTCTGCAATAGTTTTATTGGTATACTTATTACATTAGATATTTTTTCAGTGTATTTGAAACGTAAGATGGTATATCACGTATTACAATATAAAGATATAAATATTAAAAATATACCATAAAAATATAACGTATCAACCCTATCATTCACTTAAAGTTGATATTAAAAATATACCATAAAAATATGACGTATCAACCCTATCATCCACTTAGACCAACTCAGATGCTAAGCCCAAATTTTAGCATTTGACAATCAGATCCTCCCCCAACCCAAAATTTTCTCGTCCGTACTCTATAATTATCAACGACCGAATACTATCCCCGGCCTTCTCCATACCTGGCTCCATCACTACCCACCCATCTCTCTCTCTCTCTCTCTCTCTGTGGGAAGTAGAAACGAATTACCAAGACCAGTCGGTCGACCATGTCCATGGAGTCGCGGACTGAGACCCCATCACCAACCTACAGTCCCTGGTCAACTCCCTCAACCATAGAGTTCAGGTACTATCTCTCCCTCTCTCTCTCTTCCTTTCCATTTCTCTCTTGTTTGGTCATCAGTGAGAAATGAACTTATCATTATTGGTTCCATTTCAGTAAACAAGAGTAGGAGCTGAAGGAAAGAAGAATCGGAGAAAATTAGGAGTGAATCTTGAGCACGGCATGATAATTTGGCATTGACCAAATGCAAAGTTACTAAGTAGGTTGACCATTACTTTGCACAAAACTAGTGTCAAAGACAAATGTTTTGATTCTGAGTAAACATAACTTTGTTACTTTTATGTTATGGTATTTATATGAACCTATCTGTCTAAGATAAAGTAAATAGTTAGTTAATGAAGAATCGGAAATGATAGGTTTGGCATATAAATAATAGGAACTTAGTCTTTTAAGTTCCTAGATCACCATACATGTCAGTCAACTCAATTACAAGAGTTAGGGTGTGTAGAAAAATAATATATGGTTGAATAATGAATTCATTGATACGTGAATGTGTATATATACAATTACATTCCTTGAGTAGCAAGGATTCCTCCTACAAGTTAGGAGTATGTTGATGCACAAAATCGGGTGAGGACTTTGGTACAACAGAAAGTGTCAAGTTTGTGACCTTCGCTAGATTGCTCCGGTTACTAGTGTAGATAAGTATGTAAAGAGATAGAGGCAGGAAAGCCAACACAAGATGTACGTGGTTCACCTAGATTGGCTATGTCCACGGAGTAGAGGAGTTCTGATTAATTGTGAAGGGTTACACAAGTACATAGGTTCAAGCTCTCATTTTGTGAGTTCTAGTGAATGGTTTGGTACAAATGACATTAGAGATTCATTGTGGGAGAATGATCCCTATTTATAGAAGTGAATTTCTAGCTTTGTTTTGACATTGACACGTGTTATGTTGTGATTGGCCTCTGATGTTGACACGTGTCGTGCTGTGATTGGCCTCTGACGTTGACATGTGTCGCGTTGTGATTGGCCTCTAACGTTGACATGTGTCGCGTTGTGATTGGCCTCCTGGTTGGAGGGAAACTCTTGTGGGTCCTTAACGGTGTAATGTTGACCGGTGCTTAGTAGTTTCGGGGTTGGTCAAGTATGGTACAAATAGTGCTCCCCTAAGTTCCTGAGTGAGGGAAGCTTCTCGGTTGGGGACTTGCAAGATCCAAGCCACTGAGTAATCACGAAACTTCTAAGTGCCGAAGTGTGGCATCATATTCAGTTGCCTCTGTCCCATAGGTAGGAGCGGTATCTTGAACATATGTTGACGCACAAGGTAATGTATCATTTTCACTTGAAGCTTACTTGTAGTTTTAGGCTTGGTCAAGTGCGATACAAACCATATATTAGGAGTCCCCCAAGTCTCTGACTGAGAAGATCTGCCGAATGAGGTGACAGACAAGGTAAGCAATCAAAGTCCCAAGCAAGCAGTTGAGATCAGAGGTTTGACTTCAGACTCCAGCTTCTCGTTCTCTTTCTCCTTGTCTTGCAGGCTGCATGAAGGATAAAGAGAAGCAAAGGGGGAAGAGATGATATGAGATACTTTTTCTTTTAAAGAAGTAGCTTTCCACAGGCCTATTCTTGAACTAGGCTGGAGGGTTTTCTTGTTTCCTCCGAAGGAGTGAGCCGACTCAAGAATTTGAGGGTCAAAACAACTCCATCAAATCTAGAGTACATTCGATCCTGATGATATGGGATAATGTTGCTCTTCGGCGGTGGTGCCAGTGAAAGGTTGTTAAAGCTTCTCGAGTTCTTCAGATGGGGCAATGATGCCGAGCTTGGTTTTGTCTTAGACTCCTCCGTCTGGATTATGCGATTTTGTAGGAAAGGCGTCATGCTGTAGTGACCTGTTCCAGCTCATCGTTGACCCTTCTGCTTCAATCTTTTGCATGGAAGAAATGGTGTGCAACTTTGCAGTTGAATGGTCATTCAGGACACTACTTCTTAACGTCTCATCCATGCTTGGCAACTTCAGTGTAAGGAGCCAATATCTGATCAACTATCATGGGGTATTTACCGGTGGAATTCATGACCTTGAAAACAGTTGAGGATGAGTACTCGAGAGCAATGCTAGAGAAACAAACAAGCAAAGATTCCGGGGCAATCAGTTCCAGATCGAAAGTTTGATCTCAGGTTCTGACTGATTGCTCTCTTTCTCTTTGTCCTGCAGGCGGGAATAAGGACAAAGACAAGGACATGGAGAAAGTATGATATGGGATACTCTTTCTTTCGACCCTGATGATATGAGGTACTCTTGCTCTGGTGTGGCTTGTTTGCAGAGGTATTATCGGGGGGAAAGAAAGCTAAGTATTTTGAAAGGTTTCGTTGGGAGTGCCCTCTCGGATATGAGGAAGGGTTGAGCATTTTTTGCAGGTCTGCCTGGCTGTGGAAGATGGAGGCTGACATATATAGGAATTTCCCCAACAACAAGTGGTAATACTATTCTTTTACCCTTCTCGGTCATAGCAATGTAGTGGGAGCTACAAGGTTCACATGTTCTAACCTTGTCAGATATCTTTGGCAAAGTGGTCCGTGGTATCCGGAAAACCGATGTTGCGTGTAAAGGGCGTCGAGACATTTTATCTAAAGAATAGTGCCTCTTCGATTTTTGAGCAGATATATCTGTTGGAGGTTTGGCTCTTCGAAATTTGGAGAATAGTGCCTCTTCGATTTTTGAGCAGACAGATCTGTTGGAGGTTTGGCTCTTCAAAATTTGGACAGCGGTGCCTCTTCGATTTTTGAGCAGACAGATCTGTTGGAGGTTTGAAAGGATGAAAAAGTAGGCGTTCTTGCAAACTTGCTTTGCCATGGAGGACGGAAGTCGACACATATAGGGATTTCCCGCTTAGCAAGTAGTGGTGTCATTCCCTTGCCCTTGTGTGTAATAGTAGGGTAGCTAACACTTCAAAACTCACATGCCTTAGCTTTGTCAGAGATCTTTGGCCAAGTCACTTGTGGTATCCGAGGAGCTGATTTTGCGTGTAGGGTTGCCAAATTTTTTTATCCAGGGGGACCTGGCTCTCGTAATTCGGAGTATGGTGCTTCCTCGATTTTTGAACACGTGGTCTTGTTGTCCTTTTTTTATAGGGGTCCTAATTGTGTTCAAGGAGTAAATTCAGAGAGCTACTGCTTGTAGAAGTTGCCCCTCATTTTCGTACTTTTGAGACTTATTGTGCCTCTTTTTTCTTTCGTCATTTCTGCAAATGGCTTGCCCATTCGACCGCTATTTTGATTTGAATGTTGTGGAAGAGGCATCCATGTCTTCTCAAGACAACATATGACATCCATCCTTCTTATCCCTTACTGGTTTTCTTACCATTGGGGACTCTGTGATGAAGAATGATATGACCGCTACTGTTCTAGCCAGGAATCTTCTCACCCCCAAAGATAATAGGATACTCTCCAAACGGTCCGATGAATTGGCTGTTCAGGATTCTCTGACTTTCAGTGTTCAGTGTGCGACTTCTGTGTCTAATATAGGCCAACGCCTGCTTGCTCGAACTCGTCAAGTTGAGTCATTGATGGCGGAAGTGGCAAGTCTCAAACAAGAGATCAGGGGGCTCAAGCATGAAAATAGACAGTTGCACATGCTTGCATATAACTACTCCATGAGCATGAAGAGAAAGTTGGACCAGCTGCAGGAATCTGAGAGTCGGATTCTAAGTGATTACCAGAGGCTTGTGGATTTGTTACAAATGCGTTTACTGCCTTCATCTTCTGGAGTTTTACCGCGTACTGAAGCTCCAAATGATCAACCTCTGGTGCCTCCTCTATCTGTGGTTTTGCCCAGTACTGAGGCTCCAAATAATCACCTTTCGGTGCCTCCTCTTTCTGGTGCGTTGCCGAGTACTGAGGCTTCTCATGAGTAACCTTGTGAAGGCTCCCTCCTCTTTGCTTGTTTTGATTTTTGTGTATGTTTATATATGTAATTTATCAGAAATTCCAATAAACAAGCTTTACTTCGTTTAGCATATTGTGTTAAATACCCTGAGGCATCCTTCGCTAAGTTTTTTGAATTTTTTGTTGAAGTTTGTATGTTGAAACTTCGTGGGTAGATCTTGTGGGTTGAAATAGTGCTCCCTTAGTTTCCCGAGTGAGGAAAACTTCTCGTTTGGGGACTTGAAAGCTCCAAGGTATTGAATAGTCACAAAACTTTTGATTACCGAGGCGTAGCAATATATGGTAGGAGTCCCCCAAGTCTTCGGGCGAGAAGTTGACGAAGGAGGTGTCTTGCTAGTAGCCAAGTTTCCAAGCCACCAGAACTTCACCTTTTTCTTTTCTAAGTGGTAGCCCAAAACTCTTGAAGGTTGCTAGGCCCAAAGAAAAATGAGAGCCCTAGTCATTTACATTTTTTGTTTGATTGTCAAGTCCAAAGAGGAGAGGAGGACCGTGCCCACTTCTTGTTGAGAGGTAGGGAATAATGGAAATGAGTCGCTGCAGTATAATACCATCCTCTGTAGCTCAACTTGCATAGCCATCTTTATGAAAGTTGTTCCTTAACTTGTTAGCTACAACATAACTAAATTTAAGATCCATCAGAGTAGTATAACTCCAGAAATTCATGTATGATCAGCCTGAGTCGCTGCAATATAACACCGTACTTTGTAGCTCAAATCATATAGCCATCTTCATGAAAGTTGTTCCTTAACTTGTTAGCTACAACATATCCAAATTTGAGATCCGGAGTAGTAAAACTCCAGAAATTCATGTATGATCAGTGACTGTTCATAATTTGTTTGTCAACCCGTCAGATTTGTTGTGAGCTTCGAAACTTCGTCTTTTCTTACTCAGATCAATATACTTTCTTCACCAAAGTTGTTCCTTATCCTTTCTTCCACAACATATAAAAAATTCAGAACAAACTAACTGTCAAATATTTCCAGATCTTCAAAACACTGTAGTAGCTTCAAAATCTGTAGAAATCCGACCGTCTTGTTTGGAGCTTCCGTTGCTCAAACATAAACAGTTCTTTCTTGAAAGTTGTTCATCTGCTCAAGGACTATAAGATATTCAAAATTCAGCTCCATTGAAGAAGAGCAAGAGTTGCAGAAATTTGTTCAAGATCAGAGTGTGTGTAGTTCAATAGGTAAGGTTCGTTGAATGTAGGTTTTTGTTATGGGTATATAGCTTGAATGGTTGAAGCTATTTTTAGGACATAAAACTTGGCTTAGCTTCACACTATCTTGATCAAGAGTTTGTGAGGCTTTTAAGCTTTTTGGGTGGAGCTTTGTAGGGTCAAGCTTTGAAGGTGAAGCTTTGTAGGGTGAAGCTTTTTTTTGGGTGAAGCTTTTTGTTGGCACCATAAATTGATTTTGCTTCACACTATCTTGATCAAGAGTGTGTGAAGCTTTTAAGCTTTTTGGGTGGAGCTTTGTAGGGTAAATGTTTGAAGGTGAAGCTTTGTAGGGTGAAACTTTTTAGGGTGAAGCTTTTTTTTGGGTTAAGCTTTTTTGGGTGAAGTTTTTTGGGTGAAGCTTTTTTTTGGGTGAAGCTTTGTGTTGGCACCATAAATTGATTTTGCTTCACACTATCTTGATCAAGAGTGTGTGAAGCTTTTAAGTTTTTTGGGTGGAGCTTTGTAGTGTAAAGCTTTGAAGGTGAAGCTTTGTAGGGTGAAGCTTTTTAGGGTGAAGTTTTTTGGGTGAAGCTTTTTTTTGGGTGAAGCTTTTTGGGTGAAGCTTTTTTGGGTGAAGCTTTTTTTTGGTGAAGCTTTTTGTTGGCACCATAAATTGATTTTGCTTCACACTATCTTGATCAAGAGTGTGTGAAGCTTTTAAGCTTTGTGGGTGGAGCTTTGTAGGGTAAAACTTTGAAGGTGAAACTTTGTAGGGTGAAGCTGTTTTTTGGGTGAAGCTTTTTTTTTTGTGAAGCTTTTTGTTGGCACCATAAATTTATTTTGCTTCACACTATCTTGATCAAGAATGTGTGAAGCTTTTGAGAATTGTGGTTGGACTCCATTGATGAAGCTTTATGTTCACCCCCTCTTTTTTTTTCTTTTTTTTTTTCGGTGGAGGGAGGTGAAGCTTTGTAGGGTGAAGCTTTTTAGCTTTGAAGCTTTGAAAGTGAAGCTTTGATGGTGAAGCTTTGTAAGTGAAGCTTTGAAGCTTTGAAGGTGAAGCTTTGATGGTGACGCTTTGTAAGTGAAGCTTTGAAGGTGAAACTTTGAAAGTGAAGCTTTGAGGTTTTGATGGTGAAGCTTTGTAAATGAAGCTTTGAAGGTGAAACTTTGAAAGTGAAGCTTTGAAGTTTTGATGGTGAAGCTTTGTAAATGAAGCTGTTGAAGCTGAAGCTTTGTAAATGAAGCTTTTTGAAGCTGAAGCTTTGTAAATGAAGCTTTTTGAAGCTGACGCTTTGTAAATGAAGCTTTTGAAGCTGAAGCTTTGTAAATGAAGCTTTTGAAATGAAGCTTTGTAAATGAAGCTTTTGAAGCTGAAGCTTTGAAGCTTTCGAAGCTAGAGCTCTGTAAATGAAGCTTTCGAAGCTAGAGCTCTGTAAATGAAGCTTTCGAAGCTAAAGCTCTGTAAATGAAGCTTTCAAAGCTGGAGCTCTGTAAATGAAGCCTGGAGCTCTGTAAATGAAGCTTTCGAAGCTAGAGCTCTGTGAATGAAGCTTTCGAAGCTGGAGCTCTGTGAATGAAGCTTTCGAAGCTAGAGCTCTGTAAATGAAGCTTTCGAAGCTGGAGCTTTGTAAATGAAACTTTGATGTTGATTGACATGAGTGATGCTCATGAATGTTTATGTATGATTGACATGAGTGATGCTCATGCATGTTTACGTATGATTGACATGAGTGATGCTCATGTATGATGGTGATTGACATGAGTGATGCTCACGAATAATTTTATGGAGTATGAGTTGTACCTTTCATCACCTGGTTTGTGATAATAGCGGTTGGTTGTCGAATAATTTTGGAGTATTGGATGTACTTTTGATCACCTGGTGGGTGGTAATAGCGGCAGTCTGTCGAATAATTTTGGAGTACATCGCTGCAGAATAATTTTGGAGTACTGGATGTACTTTTGATCACCTGGTTGGTGGTAATAGCGGCAGACTGCCGAATAATTTTTGGACTACTGGATGTACTTTTGATCACCTGATGGGTGGTAATAGCGACAGGTTGCCGAATAATTTTGGAGTACTAGATGTACTTTTGATCACCTGGTTGGTTTATGCATATGGGGTCTGTAAGTTGGTAGATTTTTTTTAATCTGTAGCAGTGTTGATCAACAGAGCTAGTTGTTCAATAAATTCCTGGATTGATACGTCTGTCGATTTGGCGAAGGATTACGTAAGGCATGAGGAGACACCCCTGTTGTTTGGAAAGTTGAGGTCTTCTCATTTGGGTAGGTTTGGCTTCCACTCCCTACTTGCTGATAAGGGATGGTTGTAGGGGGTTTCTCTTGGTATGTCCTTGCCTCGGCAGAGGCATGTTTGTAAGCCTGCGCCACCACTTCAGAGTAAGTCTTCCAAGTGTTGGCATTGATCATATACTTGAAGAAACAGTCTCGTCGGCCTGCCGTGAAGGCTTTGAGGGCAGTCTTGTCATCTGCCTCGGCACAGCGAGAATACTTATGGCTGAAGCGACCTGCATACTTACGTAATGACTCGTCATGGTTTTGGTGAATAATGTACAAGTCATCTGCAGAGTGCAAGCGATCGGTTTGGAAAATGTGTTGAGAAACAGACAATTTTCTCAACTCCTCAAATGAGTCTACTGTCTCAGGTATGAGACGATAATAACAATTTAGAGCTTTGCCAGAGGGGGTCGAGGGGAAGAGAAGACATCGTTCTTCGTCAGTATGTATCCGGTATGCCATGTGGACTCAAAGAGGTTGAGGTGTTCAATCGGGTCTTCCCTCTAGGTATAGAGTTGTAAACTGAGCTTCTGCTTTGTCTTCCCTTAGAGAGAGGTGTTGAGGATCCTCTTTGTAAGAGGGTCATGCCTAGGTTGGTTCCAATCAGGTATCTCAACTTGTCGTTCAGCCTTCAATTTGTTTACTTCTTCAAGGAGTTGTAGGACAAAGGGGTCCTAGATGGGGTCGTGTACCACTGGGGCTTTCTTTCGTAAATCTCCATCGCCTCTTGGAGGTAGGAAAGTTTGATCAAGAGCATGTGGTTTTTCTTTGGACTCGCCGTACTGACTTCTAAGGTATGTTTGTCGAAACACATTTGAGTCCCCTATACCTTCATGTTTCTCTAAGACTGGTTGCCCCTTCACCAAATTGGTAGCTGGCCTAGGCCGTGGTAGGGGACCGAGTCTCTCAGAAACCCTTGGGTCATTGATCTTTCCACTTATGTGGATGAGGTTCTCTTGACGTTGCTTTAGGAAGTCCCGACAGTCGCGGTAAACAGCTTTCGATCATTCCGTCCCTTCAGCAAATAGATGCCTTCCTCCACTTCTCATGCCTCGGCTTGAAGCAGCTGGGTTGAGAGAAGTCTCATGTTGATTATCACATTAATGGGTAGCTCGATCCCTATCAGGGATATCCATGTTGGATATCGATGACCCTCCGTGTTGGGGGCATTCAGATGATTGTTGACTTCAGTGCTATCTTGTTGTTCTAAGCCTCCAGCTTATTGACTTTAGCTTGAAGAGCAAACTTATTTCGTTCATTCCTTCGCTGCCTCACAATATGCACAAGTGAGGTGTCATTCTGTGTGTTGTGGCTTCCTTCGCCCCCATGTTGGAGAGGGATGCCTGGTCAAATGAGAGTGTACAGACTATGGAAACCAGCTTGACAAAGCTGGAGAGAGTAGGAATAAGTGTCGTTTCCCACAGACGGCGCCAAATGTTGATGCACAAAATCGGGTGAGGACTTTGGTACAACAGAAAGTGTCAAGTTTGTGACATTCGCTAGATTGCTCCGGTTACTAGTGTAGATAAGTATGTAAAGAGATAGAGGTAGGAAAGCCAACACAAGATGTACGTGGTTCACCCAGATTGGCTACGTCCACAGAGTAGAAGAGTTTTGATTAATTGTGAAGGGTTACACAAGTACATAGGTTCAAGCTCTCATTTTGTGAGTTCTAGTGAATGGTTTGGTACAAATGACATTGGGGATTCATTGTGGAAGAATGATCCATATTTATAGAAGAGAATTTCTAGCTTTGTTCTGACATTGACACATGTTATGTTGTGATTGGCCTCTGATGTTGACATGTGTCGTGCTGTGATTGGCCTCTGACGTTGACATGTGTCGCGTTGTGATTGGCCTCTAACGTTGACATGTGTCGCGTTGTGATTGGCCTTCTGGTTGGAGGGAAACTCTTGTGGGTCATTGACGGTGTAATGTTGACCGGTGCTTAGTAGTTTCAGGGTTGGTCAAGTATGGTACAAACAGAGTACAATCATAATTTTAGTCTAACTACTTTCCTATTTGTCTAACACTCCCCCTCAGGTTGGAGAGTGAATGCCAAGAACTCCCAACTTGCGTAACATAGTCGAAAATTTCTCCTTTCCAAGAGGCTTCGTAAATAAGTCCGCCAACTGGTGTGCCGTACCAACATACTTGGTGGTCATAGTGCCATTAACAATCTTATCACGTATAAAATGACAATCCATCTCAATGTGGCTAGTACGCTCATGAAAAACAGGGTTGGCAGCTATATGCAATGTTGCTTGATTATCACAAAGTAGAACAGACAGACCAGTTAAGGGAATGTTCAAATCATTCAATAGAAAGCGGAACCAAATTACCTCACAACATGCATTTGCCATAGCTCTATATACCGCTTCAGCAGAAGAAAGTGAAACAGTTTTCTGTCGCTTTGTTCGCCATGAAATCAAAAAATTTCCCAAGAAAACACAATAGCCAATAGTCGAGCGACGAGTAATAGGATAACCCGCCCAATCAGAATCACAAAAAGCAGTCAACTTGATTTGATTGTCAGAATGGAATAATAAGCCTTGACCCGGAGTAGACTTCAAATAACGAACAACTTGAAGCGCAACATCCATATGAGGAGTACGCATCTTATGCATAAACTGACTTAGAACATGTACAGGGTATGTGATATTCGGCCGAGTTATTGTGAGATAAATTAACCGTCCTACTAGATGCTGATACTTCTTAGGATCCTTGAGAAGTTCCCCTTTGTCAGATAATTTTGTATCGTCCATAGGAAATGCAATGGGTCATGCTCCCATGAAGCCATAATCCATGAGAATCTCTAAGGCATATTTACACTAAGAAATATAAATGCCATATTTGGACCGAGAAACCTCGATACCCAAAAAGTACTTTAAATCACCAAGATCCTTAATCCGAAAGTGATCGTGGAGAAAATTAAAGTTTGAGAGAATTAATTGCACCCACGTTGTTGCCTGTTATCACAATATCGTCCACATAAATGAGCAAGGCTGTAAAAGAAGTACTTGACTTTTTCGTAAACAATGAATAGTTAGCTTTGGATTGTTGAAGCCCAGCAGAAAGAATGGCACTACTGAACTTGGCAAACCATTGGCGAGAAGCCTGCTTGAGACCATAAAGAGACTTATGGAGGTGACACACATGATTTTTCCCCTGTCGTCGAAGACCAGGAGGATGAGACATATAGATTTCCTCATCTAAATCACTATGCAAGAAAACATTATTGACATTGAGTTGGTGAAAAGACCAAGACTGACTAGCAGCAAAGGCAAGAAGACAGCGCATAGTGATCATCTTAGTAGTAAGAGAAAAAGTGTCATGATAATTGATACCTTTGGCCTGTGTAAAACCTTTGGCAACCAAATGGGCTCTGTAACGCTCAATAGAACCTTCGGCCTGTGTAAAACCTTTGGCAACCAAATGGGCTCTGTAACGCTCAATGGAACCATCCGAATTATGCTTAAGTTTGTACACCCATTTACAATCAATGGGAACTTTGCTGGAGTGCAGAGTAGTCATGGTCTAAGTACGGTTGGCATGTAAAGCATCCAGTTCCTCGTTCATAACATGACGCCAGTTAGGATCACTGGTAGCTTCTGCAAAAGAAGATGGTTCGACACCCCAACTCATGGAGTAGATATATGAACGATGATGGGGAGATAAACGGTGGTAAGAAATATAATTATAAAGGGGATACCGCATACCTTTGACAGAACCTGGTGGCGAAGGCGAGGATGGGTGTGGTGGCAGAATCACCTACGAGCAAACGTAGTCTTTTAAATAAGGTGGGGGTGCATGGGAATGGGAAGACACATGGGTAAGTTAGGATGGGGCAGCAGATGGCACGAGTGGTAAGGTGTCAAGAGGTGGTGGAGGAGCAGGTAGGGCTGTGGGTGGGGAAATGGAAGCATGCGGTGCGATGGAGGAAGATGAGGTTAAAAAGTGTTAGGGAGAAATGGGGCAATGGGAAATGAGGAAGTAGGCAGTGGTGTAGGGCTCTAGGGGGAAGGGACATCCAGAGATAGGGGAATGAGTAGGGAGATGTTACTGGGTGGAGGGATCGTGACAGGTGTAGGGGTAGGTGAAGCAAAAGGAAACGAGTCCTCATGAAAGATGACATCCATCCCGACCAATGAAGGTGCAATATGTGTCAAGGTCATATAGTTTGTAAGCCTTTTGGCCAGTAGGGTAACCAATGAAGAAACAACGGTGAGCCCTAGGAGAGAACTTAGTGGGGGGAAGAATGAATGTGGCATAGGCTAAACAACCAAAAACACGGAAGTGATCATAGAGCGGTGACACGGAAGTGATCATAGAGCGGTGGTTTATTGTGGATGACTTCGAAAGGTGATTTGTTATTGAGAAGGTGGGTAGGAAAACGATTGATAGTATAGGTGGCAGTGAGTACACATTCGCCCCAAAATTTGAGGGGAAGGTGTAATTGAAACCGAAGGGCACGAGCGGTTTCAAGGAGGTGCTTATGTTTGTGTTTAACAACGCCATTTTGTTGGGGCGTGTAAATGCAAGAAGTTTGGAAAACAACCCCATGTTTAGAGAAAAAATTGCGTAACAGAATAAAATTCTCCGCCATTGTCAGTATGTATACTTTTAATGTTGGTGTTAAATTGGGTAAGAACATAGGCAAAAAAATGTTTGAGAATTTGTTGAATATCGGATTTATGCTTCATCAAAAAGACCTATGTAAAATGAGAAAATCATTCATAATAGTCAAAAAATAATGAGCACTAGTAAGAGAAGATTGACGATTTGGACCCCAAATATCACAATGAATTAACGAAAAAGGAAAAGTCGATGAAATTGAACTTAAACCAAACGGTTGACGAGTTTGTTTCACCAAAGGACAAATATTACAAACATGACTAGAATCCAAGGAACATTTAAGAAAACTAGAGGCTAAAACTTGTAAACGCGCTGAAGAGGGATGACCGATGCGCCTATGCCAGAGGGAGGATGGTATGGTGATGATGTTGCATAGAGGTTGGCAGGTGGGGAAAAAGGCAAGGGCCACGAGGTAGTAAAGGTCACCGCATCGCTTACCCACACCAAGTCTTGCAAAATACACCAAGGCGGAAAAAAAAGTCACGGAACAAGATAAACCATCTGTAAGCTTACCAACCGATAAAAGGTCCACTATAAAATTAAGGACACATAAAACATCTTTTAAATCAATCGAGGAATTTAAATGAAGAGTGCCAGTTAAAGTAATTGAAGCTGTGGCACCACTAGGCCAGGAAACAGGCGGCAAAAGTGAAGCAGAAGTATAAACCAAATTGGAAGATGATGAAGTAATATGATCTGTGGCGCCACTGTCAAGGATCCATTGACCATGACATGGAGCAACGGGCAACAAACCTTTGACGAAGTCATCACTAGATACGGCATGAGCTTGAAAAGAAAGTGACGATAGGGTTGTGGGATTGTCAAGGGCAGCGAGGAGACGAGTGTATTGATCAACAGACTGTTTAGGCATGGCTAACTGCAGGTCTTGAAGGCTAGGAGAGTCGTGCACATAGTGGGCAGATGGTGGATAGTGATGGGAGAAGTTGCTGGAGTTGCTGCCTGAGGAGAGCCAGAGGCGGCTAGAAGTCCAAGAAAGAGTTGGTGTGTAGCGTGCAGAAAAAGTAGTAGTGCTGCTGCGAGAAGAGCCCCCAGAGGTGGACGCGCGGCGTGGTGGTCGCCAGGGCTGCCCATAAAGAGAGTGGTCAATGGGATAACCATAAAGCTTATGGCAAGTCTCACAAATATGGAAGTCGTAGTCGTAGTAGGTGCAATGAAGCGAAGGTCCGTCGGAGGAAATGCGGGAAGAACTGCGCACAACCCTAGTAGCGGGGGAATCAGTGGGATGGGCAGAGCCTAATGAACATTGTTTCTCGGCCTGAGAAACAGAAGAACATGCTTGATGAATAGTGGGTAAATGATTCATCAACAGGATTTGATCACAAACAGTAGAAAAAGAGTCGTGGAGACCCATGAAGAATTGCATAAGTTATTGCCGTTCATGCTTGGTGCCACAAGAACACATGCAGCCGTCACTATAAGAGGAAAGTTCATCCCAGAGATCTTTGAGATGAGTGGAATAGGCAGAGACAAAAGAGGAACCTTGAGAAATTGTAGCAAGTTCACGGTTGAGTTAGAAGATGCGAGAAATGTTGCTTTGAGAAAACCATTCGTGAAGAACATGCTACACGTCCTTAGCAGTAGTGGAAAAGAGCACGGATTCTTGAAAGTCAGGTTCCAATGAATGAAGAATCTAAGAAAGAATCATGTCATTGCAACGACGCTAAGCCGTGTGAGCATCAAGATTGTCGGAGGGAGAAGGTTCCTGAACATCTCCAATGATGAAACCAAGTTTGTTCTTGGCATTCAAGGAAATTTGCATACCACGGGCCCAGGAGGTGTAGTTATCACCATTTATTTTTTTGGAGACAAGAACAAGGTTTAGATGGCCTGAATGATGATGATAAAATGGGCCATCGGAGGAAGAAGAGTCTCTCATAATGAACGGTAGAGATGGCTGCAGAGAAAAAAAAGGGAAAAATAGAGCTAGGGTTTTGAACCTGCTCTATATACCATGTAGAAAAATAATATATGGATGAATAATGAATTCATTGATACGTGAATGTGTATATATACAATTACATTCCTTGAGTAGCAAGGATTCCTCCTACAAGTTAGGAGTACAATCATAATTTAAGTCTAACAACTTTCCTATTTGTCTAACAGGGTGTCGAGTTATTTGACATGATTAATCAAATTCGGGATGAATACAAATTTATATGGCATGACACAAACTTAGCGCTTCCAAGTGAGGAATAGAGCCCTGGAAGATTTGAAATTGAATATCAATTATGTGAAGAGTAGTGCTAACCGAGGAACCGTGCACGAAGATGATGATTTAAGGTTTTCTGGTTAAGTGAGTATTGAAAGCATTTTTCAGATTCCATTAAGTCTAAGGTGACTGATTGTTTACTTTAGTCGTCGTCCACATTTTATGCCTTTCGCTAACAGATTGGGGCAGAGACTTTTTATTTTTATTTTTTGAACAAACGATATTATTTACACGGGAGGGAATGTGCTTAGCCTCACAATGAGCTAGTAATAATGTGGTTTAAATTCGCATTTGGCGAGAATCAAACCTAAGACCTCTCATTTACAAATGAAGAGGAATAGGACTAGACCATAGTACTAAGTGGCGGTATAGAAACATTTAATGTGGTTAGATTTGCTTCAGAAGGGTCTAGTCAGGAAGAGAGTTAGAGTGGTGTGAGGGGTTTTTAGTGCCATTGCAAAATAAACTATTTTGGTTTAGAAGGTAGAGGCTTTTTAGCCAAAATGGCATGTGAGATTAGCTTCTCACTTTAATCCATGGCATGTGAGATTAGCTTCTCACTTTAATCCATGAGATTTAAAATTGACAAAACTAATCCCTAAGTTTGTCTACCATCAATCATTGGCAATAGGCAATTCAATTCCTTTAAGTAAATAATAACTGCCTTTAATGAACAGTAACTACCTTTAATGAATAGTAATTGCCTTTAATGAACATAAATTTTATCTTTAATTTCAGATATGATTTTTAACAAATCTTGTCATGCCACATGTCATTATCCAAAAGTACAATTTTTGTAGATAGATTTTGATAATATTTTTAACCAATTCCGTCGAGCAACGTGTCCTTACCTATTTAAAAT
Organism: Crataegus laevigata; assembly: GCA_963580275.1. NCBI lineage: Eukaryota > Viridiplantae > Streptophyta > Magnoliopsida > Rosales > Rosaceae > Crataegus > Crataegus laevigata. Next base: position 5,214,471 of record OY756941.1, read on the forward strand.
CGTTGAAAATATTGAAATGTGGTATAAAGTGGGGGAAAATGGTAGGGTATTTATAGAAAAAATATATATATATAGGTTTAAAAAAAATGATTTTTTTTCTTCAGATTTTTAATTATTTTTTAAATTTCTTATTAACTTAATTAATCTGGACCATTGGATTACAAAAATTTGAATCCAATAGTCTAGATTGTGACACGTGGCCCACCGTAACATTTTTAATTTTTTTTAATTTTTTTTAATTTTTTTTATAAAGAATTTTAAAGCCATAAAACGTATTCTACAGTAATTGGGTGGAGCTGACACGCGAGCCCCACCGTCTGAAAATATGTCGGTGATGCGCCTCCACGCGACTGACATAAATTTTTTAATAACGTGGTCAACGCTAGACTTGCATCACATCCATCCAGCACTCGGGCTTTATATTTCTGCCTGGTTGGGCTCCCTTTATACCAATTGCCCGAGGTGGGTTGGAGGAGTTTTTAGGGGAAGGGGGAATTGGATTTAAATTGTCAATCCACATGGCTATTGCCCACAGTGGAAATGCTTTTAGGAACAACTTCTTTTGATTTCAAATTTTATGAATCAAAATGAAGAGTTATGCAAATTTCAAAGAAGAGCGTCGAGCTTCACGACCGGCTAGTCGTTTGATGGCGGTCGTTGAAATCCTTCGTGGCGGAGATGAGATGCACTGTAGGAGTCGACGGAGACGGAGCTTGAGGCAGAGCAGAGTGTTGATCTTCACGATCGGCTAGTTGTTTGACGGTTGTCGTCGAAGTCCTTCGTGGCGGAGACGAGGTGCACTGCAGGAGTCGACGGAGACAGAGCTTGAGGCAGAGATGATGTCAGCGACGAGGGCAGATCATGGAGGAGAACCTGATGCAGGAGCAGTGAGGAGGACAGAGGCTTTGACTTCTAACACGGTGTGGGCAGCAAGGTGAAAGAGGAGCTTGAGGTTGAGGCAGCTCGAAGGTGGTGACAATGAGATCTTTTTTTTCGAAATTTTGTTTTTGTTTTTTTCTATGCAGGTGGAGTAGAAGGTGATGGTTTAGTCACCACGGGCACATGTAAAGGTGTTGGAACGTCTAGGAATAGTGGAGTACTTCGATCAGATAATATGTTTTGAGGCGATGAACTTGAACCTGCCGAGTTCGAGGCAGCCAGATAAGCTCCCGGTGGTCCTGAAGCCGTCCATAGAGGCCATGAAGATCGCACTTCGGGCCGTAGATGTTGATCCTCGCCACACGCTATTTCTTGATGACAAACGCGTAACGTGTACCCGTCGTCGACGAAATCGAGACCGCCGGAGTTGGAGCAGTGGCGGGCTTGGGTGGCATTCTCCAGCAAATTTGAAATCAACATGCTTTCTGCAAAAAAGTGTTTTTTGACTCGAATTAAATATTCAAGAGCAAGATGCCCACAAACTTCATCAACAATTACAGTTTCTGTGTTCTCCAGATGTTGGTAACTGTACACACTCCCACAAGCATTCCCGGCGATATTTCAGCTGCCCAGAGCAGAGACGGAGGAAAGAAGGAGAAACACCACTTATGCATCCAGATCTTGTGCATCTTCAAATGCACATGTCAAACTCTCATTTGATCCTGACAACCCTGAAAGATTTGCATCTGGTAAAGACGGGGACATAGATGCAGATTCACAGTTGTGCTTCTTCATTGCAGATCGCAGTGAGGAGCTCATCGTCTCTATCAGACACGTTGCAACCCATTTCGCAGTCTCGAAAGCTCGTTGTTTTCTTCAGTAATTCTGGAGTCGTGAGTTGGTGAGCTGTAAGTTGAAGGCTCAGATAGAGCTTTTGAACATGCGGATTGGGCTTTTAGGTGCCAAGCTTGGATGGATGGAAAGCTGGGCCTGGATGGATTTGGACTTGACCTGGGCCGATCTGCAACACAAATGGAGGCTGGGAAGGATTGGATCTGGAGACTTTGGGTTGCTGGAAGAAGTGGGTGGCTTGGGCTGTTGGGCCGCACTGTGAGCCGAGACATATATATATATATATATATATATATATAGATGAAACTGTCATACATAAACATATGTATTCTTTTTTTTTTTGTTGAATACATATGCATTCATTTTTTTTTGGTAATAAAATTGACTTTCTTTAATAAAACGTTTATTTATATTTCGATGTGACTGAACTCAAATTTTGAATATTCGAGCTGCCTACGTACCCTTCCAAAGAAGAGATCAAGTCGTAATGTAGTTCAAAATATATGCATATTTTTTTTGGTATTTTCTTTTGGTGCCGTTTGCAGTTTTCAACTCGTGCAGGCAAGGAGCATTTTGTCATCTTTTAGACTCGTGCGAACGAGGAGCGTTGGTGTCGCCTCTTATGCTCGTGCAGACCAGGAGCATTGTGCGAACAAGGAGCCTTCGTTCATGCAGTTTAGGCTCATGCGAACAAGGAGCTTTGTGTCTTGCAGTTTAGGTTCTTACAGACAAGGAGCAGTGCCCCCAGCGGATTTGTCAAGCCATTTTGGAGAAGCATTCCTCACAATCTTCATAGCAAGGAGCTTTGACCGGGTGTTTGAAGAAGTCTTTAGGGAAGAAATCGCGCATCGTGATGGGGATGGGCGATCTTTGTGTTGAATTTTCATCATCTTCAACAATTTTCGATTGCTTTGGAGGTTGACAAAAGCTGTTTTGCCCCCTTTCCGGTTGGCGAACTTGTGGTGGAGGTGTAGGCTTCATGCGCCATTTTTTTGGAGCAACATGAATCCATCCTTCAGCTTTGCTTGATTCGGAGTATGCCCCTAGCGGTGGCGATGAAGACTTCGAATCAAATGTGCCGGAAGTGACGGTTGTATAATTTGACTTTACCACATCGTCGAGATCCAGCTTGATGATCCCTTGCTGGGCCAGCCTCACGATGAGATCTTTCAGCATTAAGCATTTTCCCGTCGGATGATTGACGAAGCGGTGGTACTTGCAGTACCTTGGGTTGTCGGTGCGATTTATTTCTTCCGGCCATCAATATTTGGGTAAATCGATCACCTCATTCTCCAACAAGTCTTCCAGTATTGCGGCCACGTCAGAGTCTGAAAAAAGATACGTCTTCTGCTCTAGTTCCCTCAAGGTGTTTTGTTACCTGTCTTGGGTGCTAAAAGGTTCTCTTCTCTTTATCTCCCTTGTTTTATACTTAGACGGGATTTTGACGGGCGCAGGTGGGGTTCTGGCGAGAGTAATGTTGACGGGGAAAACTTCATTGGCGAGCTTCTTCCCAATTTCGTCCACCTTCGAAGCAAACACCTTGTCTTTGAAGTTGGTGACTGGCTCTTTTTTTCCATGGTTGGCGATGCTTAATTCCATGTCATGGGCGCGAGTTGCTAGCTCTTCGAAGGTCCGCGGTTTAATGCCTTGAAGGATGTAGTGTAATCCCCATTGCATGTCCTGGATGCACATCTCGATCGAGGAGCGCTCCGAGAGTCTATCTTTGCAGTCGAGGCTAAGAGTGCGCCATCGGCTGATGTAATCGACAACTGGCTCGTCCTTCCACTGCTTTGTGTTCATCAGCTCCAGCATGCTTACTGTAGGCGAGTACTATAGAAGTGGTTGAGGAATTCTTGCTCCAATTGCTCCCAGTTATTGATGGATTCAGGCTCGAAATCGGTGTACCAGTCAAAGGCGTTACCTTTCAGCGAGCGCACGAACTGTTTGGTGAGGTAGTCTCCTTCAGTCCCCGCGTTGTTGCAAGTTTCGATGAAATGGGCGACATGCTGCTTCGGGTTTCCCTTTCCATCGAATTGCATGAACTTCGACAGTTGATAGCCCCTTGGCATTTTTAAGGCGTCAATCTTCTTTGAATAAAGCTTCGAGTACAACCCGAAGGTATTTGAGCTCTCTTGGTACTGTGCCTTGACGGTGTTGGTGATCATCTCCTGCAACTGTTTGATGGAGAGAGATCCCATGAATGCCTCTGCTTGGTCTAGCTTCGGTTCTTCTTCAATTTTCTCCGCCGGAGGCTCTTTTTCTTCGTCGCTACCTTTCTTGGAGTCAGAGCTGGACCCTTCATCATACCGTGCCCCCAATTTGCTCACGAGCATAGCAATCTTCAAGTCTTTTTCTTCGAGGGTCTTCGTCATCATTGCAAACATCTCCTTCGTTTGAATCAGCTATTCTTCGATGGAGGTGGCGCCGATGACTTGTTCCTTGTTTGAAGCCATTTGTGCTTGAAGTATGTTTTGGATCTCTTGAACGGAGAAAGAGATGAGAGGTAGAGATTATCCCATCGGGCGTGCCAAATTTGTAAACATGAAAAATTCTTGAAACAAGAACAAGAACCACGTGTACAAAATAATATTTGTGTTTGATGATTTTGTTTGGGTTACAATCTTGATTTGTTCCTCTGATTCGATCTCCGTAAGAAGTTGATTTGTGGGCTTGATCCAAGGGCCGTCGAGGCTTAATCTTGGATGAGCAGGAAGAGTTTCTTCAAGGGCCGTTGGGCTTGATCTTGAAGTTTGGCGGATGAACGTTTCTTCATGGGCCATTGGGGCTTGATCCTGAAGTTGGGCAAGGTTTCTTCAAGGGCCGTTGGTGGGTTGATCTTGAAGTTGATGGATGAACGTTTCTTCAGGGGCCGTTGGGGCTTGATCCTGAAGTTGGACGAACGTTGAATGACGAACAGTCTTCAAGGGCTTTTGGGCTTGTTCTTGAAGATGGATGAACTTTAAGGGGCTTTTGGGCTTGATCCTTGAAGAGTGGATGTGTGGATCCAAGGGCTGTCGAGGCTTGATCTTGGAAGGTGGATGAACGTTGCTTCAAGGGCCGTCGGGGCTTGATCTTGAAGGTGGATGAACGGATCTTCAAGGGCTTTTGGGGCTTGATCTTAAAGAACGGATGAACGGAGCTTTAAGGGTCGTCGGGGCTTGATCTTGAAGGTGGATAAACAGAGCTTCAAGGGCCGTTGGGGCTTGATCTTGAAGGTGGATGAGCGGATCTTCAGGGGCCATTGCAGCTTGATCCTGAAGGTGGATGATTTGTTGATCCAAGGGCCGTCGGGGCTTGATCCTAAAAGAACGATAAGCCAAGAATGAAGAACGAAGAGAGCCTCCTCGATGCTTCGGGAACCTTGGCACTTGAGAGCTTCGGAGCTTCAGAGCGTTTCGCCTCTTGGACTTGGTTCCTCTAAAATGAATGAATTAGCCTTCTATTTATAGAATTTTCCAAGGCCTAATTTTGAATATAATATTCCAGATGAAATAAATCGTTTCTGCTAGGTGTTGACACGTGTCATATTTGACGGCTTTTCTGACTCATTTCAATTTTCCTCGAGTCACACGCCACGTGTAAAATTTATGTAATACATGAGCGTTGAAACTTTGACTATCGGTCAATATTTATTTTACCGAAATTTCGATGTCTACAGTACTATCTATGCACAAATTTTTACCTCTCAACACTTCTTGTTAATTTTTGTTGTTTGACATTTTTCAATTCATTCGATCTAACGGCTTGCAAATTGAGAGAGAGATGTGTGGAGTAAAAACGGATGTGTGAATAACAGTACCGTATGATAAAATCAAATACTTATTTTACTGTTGGAACTTTGAATTTCTTAAGAAATAGTAAAAATAAAAAATGAACTCTTATTTCGATGTAATCATACAATGTTGCAGCATAATTGAATATTTAGTCGAAAAATATGCATACAAGGAAAACTAGAGTTGATTAAACAACTATGGTTAATTGTTCATTTCTTTACATCTTTGAGATTAGAAACCGTTGTTGTACGTATGATATGTAGTGTTACTATAGTTTTGTTTATTTAAACAGAATTTTTGCTTGGCTAATATTCATAAAATGGAAGGCTTTTTATCCGAAATAGTCCCAGAGATATGCATAATCTTCATTTTGGTCCATAAGATTCCAAATCAATAAAAGTGGTCCTGAGATTGTCCACCATCCATCATTTTGGTCCTTCTGATGGAGCTCTTGGCCGAAAGTTTGTGCAATTTTCAAAGCTTCGTAACTCAATCGTTTCTTAACCAAATTCGACTCATAATATATCAAAATGATGATAGGAACGTGTAAAATAAGATTATACCTATTTGGGAGTCCAATGGTTGCTGGAGATGGTCGGAAAATAGCCACAAAGTTGATTGGTCCGAGCGAAAACTTGAAAACTCGCCGGAAACTGGGTAAACTTTAAACGTTAATAATTTCTTCAATACTCAACGAAATCAAGTGATTCAAAAATGAAAAATCATACTTCTAGATGAGACTAAGAGAATGGTACCTTTTTGGAAAGCTAACTCGCCGTGGTTTGGCCGGAAAATGGCTCGAAAGTGGCTGTTTAAAAACAAGTCAGCAACTTTCGAGCCATTTTTTGGCCAAACCACGGCTAGTGAGCCATTGAAAAATGTACCATTCTCTTTCTCTCATCGAGAAGTATGATTTTTGTTTTTGAATCACTTGATTTCATTGAGTATTGAAGAAGTTACGAACGTTTAAAGTTTACCCAGTTTTTGGCGAGTTTCCGACGAGTTTTCAAGTTTTCGCTCGGACCAGTCAACTTTGAGGCTATTTTATGGCCATCTCCGGCAACCATTGGGCTTCCAAATAGGTATAATCTTATTGTACACTTTCCTATCTTCATTTTGATATATTATGGGTAGAATTTGGTTAAGAAACGATTGAGTTACGAAGCTTTGAAAATTGTCCAAACTTCCGGCCAAGAGCTCCAACGGAAGGACCAAAATAATGGATGGTGGACAATCTCAGGAACCACTTTTATTGATTTGGAATCTTAGGGGCCAAAATAAAGAGTTATGCATATCTCAGGGACTATTTCGGATAAAAAGCCTAAAATGGAATAATGTAGCATATTGAACAATGGACAATCTATTTTGAGGAGAAATAAATATATTCATGAAGTTTACTTTGTTAAAAAAAATATATATAGAATTGTTAGTTCATAGACGAGAAACTAAATACAATGTACAACATTCAAGAAAATAAAAAAAAATACCTTAATAAATTAATTATTAATTTGTCGACTATTATAAATCCAGGAAAATATGTTTCGAAAACACAACACACAGTCAATCCTCTCAAATTACGACCAATAATTTGAGGCACTTTAAAATGAACATCATTGGGATCATGAATACCAACAAACTGGAACCACTCCGGAATATCATAAATTCCATTCAGAAAAATACCACCATCTCCTCAAGAAGTTCATCCATACAGCAATACATGTAAAGCCAGATTAATTTGTAGAAGCCGTAGTCTTAATTATGCATGCGTGTGTCATGTACATGTACAGTGTTGGCGTGTGATAGAAAAAGGAAGATAATACAGCTCTCAGAGAGAGATGTGTAGGATGCTCTTCCAAAAACTCAGCATTTACATGTCATTCTTATGCATAAGTATCGAAAGATTGGGAGTGGTTATTAGGGATTACTATAGGTTCTAAGGTTCTTACTTTATCATTTTGTAAGTAGCCTTTTTCTCCTTGATTTAAGGAGATTGGTGTAAGTCTTTTTCTTGTTGTCATCTCCTTGATTTAAGGAGATTAGTGTATGGTCCTTAGATTCCTTGATTTAAGGAGATTGAGGTATGTTGATGTAAGTCCTCTAGACTAGCCTTTGTGGGGGTTTCAAGGGGTTTTCCTGGATGCCTTCGTGCACTGCAAGTGCACTGAATCCTTCTCCTTAAATACCTCTTCCTCCTCTTTTGCAACCTTATGATTTTACTTTGTAATACAAGATAGAACTACTCTTAAAAGTCAATATGGTATCAGAGCAGGTTTTCTTTTGAACCTGTCTCTGGGTATCTCGTCTTGTAAACACCTTCAATCTTCAAAGAAATGGTTGAAGAAAACTCAGTCAACCGAGAAGTTGACAACACCATTACTTCTCAGCCTGAGAAGCTTTCAAAAGTGGATATCAATCCCAGCCAAAGGCTCAGCTCAACACTACTGAATGAGTTCAATTATCTTTCGTGGTCAAGGACAGTTACACTTGCCCTTGGTGGAAGAAACAAACTTGGATTCATCAATGGTAATGTGTCAGCCCTAGAAAATACATCCTCGGATTATGAAGGTTGGCTATGTAAAGATCAACTTGTTATGTCATGGTTGCTTAACTCTATGGAAAGAAAAATAGTTGAGATCTTCAACTACTCAGAGTCTTCTCTCTTGCTATAGACAACGATGAAGGAGATGCATGGGAACCAAAACAATTCCGCTCACGTGTTTCAACTTAAAAGAGATATCTCTGCTATCCAGCAAGAAGGTAAGAGCTTTATTCAGCATCTTGGATCTTTGAAAAGTATGTGGAATGAACTGGATGTCTACCGGCCACATACTACTGATTCCACAGTTCTCTTAAAAATGGCTGAGGAGGATAAAATCTTCCAGCTATTATCCAGCTTGAGTGTAGATTATGAGGATCTGAGAAGTCACATTCTCATGAATCTTGAGCTACTAACCTTCACAAGCATTTTTGCTACCATTCAACGAGATGAAGTGAGAAGGAAGGTTATGAATGCTGGAACAAAAGCAAATGTTACTGAAGCTCGAGCTTACATGACAACTGAGAAAATATACAAAGGTAAAAACCCTAACTTGAAGTGTCAACATTGCCACTACAATGGTCATGTAAAGGAGATGTGCTGGATCTTGCATCCAGAGTTGAAACCAGACTTCTTGAAAGACAAAGGTGCACCAAGGCGACCTCAACCTCAGCAATTTTCCCACCGAGCCAACATGGCTACATCTTCATTTATAAATAGTCATGATCCTTACAAGTAGTTCACAACTAATCCTGCAAACCTTATAAACAAGTTTTCAACCTTCCTACACAAGGAAACAGGAAGAGAAGAAGCTGATCAAGTTGTTGATCATGAAGATGGAAATACCACAGCCTTGTTAGGCAAGTTTGCTGGATTTCTGGACAATGTTGATCATATGCCAAAGCAAGACCTTCAAGGTATTTTGAATGCTTTCAAAAATGCTCTAAATGTCAATTTGTTGCATGATTTTTGGATTGTTGATTCTGGAGCCATATACCACATGACTAACAAAGTTTCGAAAGTAAAAGAGTTTGAAAAATTGCATAAACCATCACAAGTATTAGTTGCAAATGGTGAAGGGGCCAATGTTGTCGGAAAGGGAAAAGTTCACCTGATTTCAGATAAAATTGAGTCTATGGCATTGTATGTTCCTTCATTTCCTTTTCAGCTTCTATCTGTGGGAAAAATCACAAATACTTTGAACTGTTTGGTCATTTTTTCACCACAAAGTGTAATTTTTCAGGATTGTATCACCAAGAAGACGATTGGTGAAGGTTTTTTCCTAGATGGCCTATATTACATCTCAAAAAACAGTCCAAGTGTTTTTCAAGTCAACTCAGTTCCAAACCAAGACAACCTTTTGAGGCATCAACGCCTAGCTCATCCTTCCTAACCTATTTTGTCAACCTTGTTTCCCAAGTCAAGCAAAGAAGCAACTGAGTGTGAAACCTACCATATTTCCAAAGCTACTAGATTACCTTTGGGAGAGTCAGTTTCTAGGGCTAGCAGAGTCAGTTTCTAGGGCTAGCAATATTTTTGAGCTTGTACACTTATATATATAGGGACCAGTTAATGAATCTTTTGATGGTTACAAGTATTTTGTAACCTTTGTTGATGATTATTCAAGGGCCACATGGTTGTATCTTTTGAAATAAATAAAAATCAAGTAATGGATATGTTTAAAGATTTCCATAATCTTGTCAAAAATCATTTCTCTTCAAACATTCAAACTGTAAGGTCTGATAATTGCTCATAATACATTTCTCAAATCATGACACAATACTTGAGCAATAATGGCATTATGCATCAAACTAGTTGTGTGGGAACTCCACAGCAAAATGGCATTACTGAGAGAAAAAATCGTGACTTATTAGAGAAAACTAGGGCACTGATGTTGCAGATGAATGTGCCTAAAAAATTCTGGTCACATGGTGTTATGGCAGCTGCCTATTTGATTAACAGATTACCTAGTAGAGTGTTAAAGTTCAAGTCTCCAATGGAGATAATAAAAGGAAGAAAAGTGGATCTATCACATCTTAAAGTTTTTGGATGCATATGTTTTGTGCACATTCAATCTATATATCGAGATAAACTAGATCCTCGGACAGCAAAGTGCATCTTTCTTGGGTATTCTTCAACTAAAAAAGGATACAAATGTTATAACCCTCAACTTAAGAAACTTATTATATCTAAGGATGTTAGGTTTCATGAAACTAACCATTTTTTCAGTAAGAATCTTGAAGTTACCACTTAGGGGGAGAACTACTTGGAGTTGTCTCCCTTACCAAAAACAGATGTCATGATCACTGAAGTTCCAATTTCGAATGTTAACACACCTGCTTAAGAAACTCTTTCTTCGAGTGAACAAATTCATGAAGGCCAGTCTCCTAGCAATACAACTAACAAAGAGTGTGAAAACTTGCAAAGTGTGACTTCAGAAGCAATGGAATATGAGTCAACACCTATTGCACCTTGACGCAACCCTGTAAGTGAGAGACAACTGCCTGCAAGATTACTTGACTGTGAGACTTACAAGCCACGACATCCAACCTCCAATTATGTCTCCTATCACAATCTTACACCTGCTCACAGTGCATTTGTCAACAAGGTTTCTGAGCTCACAGAACCTCAAAATTTCCATGATGCTAATGAATCTGAAGTGTGGAGGAAAGCTATGCATGATGAGTTACATGGTCTCGGTCAACACAATACTTGGAGCATTGTAAAGTTACCAAAAGGGAAGAAGGTTGTGGGATGCAGGTAGATATATAAGATCAAGTTTAATTCAGATGGATCAATTGAAATACATAAAGTTGTGAATAAGGGATCCTTGTATGAGGATCTTGAAGAAGAAGTCTACATGAAATTGCCTCCTGGTCATCCTCAAAGTTGTGATTCACATACAGGTTGCATAAAGCTATCTATGGACTTAAACAATCTCCTCGAGCTTGGTATGCCAAACTAAGCTCGGTTCTCATCAGTGCTGGTTTTCACATAAGCAATGCAGATTCTCCAATGTTTGTACATTTAGGAATTGCTAGGAAATTAGTGGTTCTAATCTATGTTGATGACTTAATTATCACGGGTGATAGTGATGAAGAAATTGCCAATCTCAAACAAGCCATACAACAACAGTTCGACATCAAAGATCTAGGGTTGTTGAAGTATTTTTTAGGTATATAAATGGCATCTTCTCATAAAGGCCTATTTCTAAACCAATGAAAGTATGTGCTCAATCTTCTCAAGGAAGCCAATATGAGTGATGTCAAACTAACCAAGACACCTCTTGATACCAAACTCAAATTCAGCTTGGAAGGTGAATTACTTCCCAACGTTGGTTACTATCAACGACTTGTTGGCAAGTTGATATACCTTACTATAACCCGGCCGGACATCTTATATTCTGTGAGTATTGCTAGTCAATTCATGCACTCATCCACTCTTGAGCATTTCAATATTGTTAAAAGAATCCTGCGATACTTGAAAGGATCGGTGGGTCATGGTATAGTCTTAAAGAATAATGAAAACACTCCAATAATGGGATATTGTGATGCTGATTGGGCTAGAAATTCAGTAGATCAGAAATTAACAACTAGATATTGCATTTTTGTGAGAGAAAACTTAGTCACATGGAAAAGCAAAAAATATGCAGTAGTTGCCAGATCAAGTGCAGAGGCTGAGTATAGATCGATGGCTTCCACTGCTTGTGAGTCAATCTGGTTGCGTGGCCTGCTTTATGATTTAGGGTTATTCAACTCCCAGTCTGAAACAACCCGTCCCGAATTTTACGGAACAAAAAGGGTATTTTGGTATTTTCACTAAGTTTGGGGATATTTTTCCTTTTAAAAAATTATTTTTTGGGTCTTAATTGGTGAGCCCAAGGGGTCCACCCCCCTGATTTGTCCCCTCGGTTCCCTTCCCCGTGAACTCATCTCTCTCTCCTTCACCTTTCTCTCTTCGTTCTCTCCTCCAAAAACTCTCTGCAACTCTCTTCTCTTTTCCCCGAGAAGCAAACACACACACACACACACACACACACACACACACACACACACACACACACACACACACATACACACCCGTGCCCACACCCCAGCAACAACGACAGCATCACCATCATCACCACCTTAGCTCTCTCTCTCTTTCTTAGTCTCTATGGAGCACAGAGAAACTCCGGCGAGTTCCTCATCCTTCCATTTTGGGTAAGCCTCAAAACACTCCAAAGGCTTCTCTTTGCATCCCTATAGTTCTTTTCTAACCCTGTGGTTGTGTTTTGGATGTCAAACAACGAAGAAATACATCGGGGAGACTTCCCCAGATTTCTGGCAAGTAACTGATGGCTTTCGAGCCAATTTTTGGCCAAACCAGGGTGAGTTGGTTGGCGTTCAAGGTATCAATCTCTTCGCCTTGTCGATTAATACAACTTTCCTTTTTGTTTCACCCCATTTCGTTGAGTATTGAAGAAGTTTTACTCATTTGAATCTTACCCAGTTTCCGGCGAGTCCGACGGCTTTCGAGGCATTTTCTAGCCAAACCACAACGAATTAGACATCGTGTAGGTACCATTCTCTTCGTCTTTTCGAAAACTACAACTTTTGTTTTTGAATCGCTCGATTTTGTCGAGTATTGACAAAGTTATGGACGTTTGAAGTTAAGGAACTTTTCGGCCGAATTCTGGCCTTCCCTTCCGTTTAGCTCCGGCACCACACCAGGCCTTTAGGCCTTTAGCGCCAGCCCTCCTTGCTAACCCAAGCTCTTTAGAACTCGTGCCTTGGGCCCGTTATCCTTTTCTACGTTTCGAACACCTCTTTATAGTATAGATGATGGATGACTTTATACTATGAAGTTTCTTTTCAATATATATATATGTTCAATGGTTTTGTACTTACCTAGTGGTCCCTATTCCGCTACGGGATGGAGGGATAGATTTAGGTCAATCCCGGGCGACAGTTGTGGTGTTGGCATAGGGCCTGAAGTGGTTTTTCTCTGACTAATAGCACAGGGACGAGGAGATGGCATAGGGCCTGGAGGGATTATTAGACATTCACTAGCGACTATGTATATATATGAGTTATGATTTGAGACATTGCACGACATGCTAGGTTTCAGAAAACCTATTCATTTATCATGATATATGAGTTTTCATAAAAGCTGGGGGTTAATATGCTGATAACTGTTTTATTATATGTGTATATCAAATTGATCCACTCATGTTTGTTTTGCGCCCCCTTCAGGACTTAGAATCGAGGCATACAATCCTGACATCAAGGCACTTCCGCATCAGCATATTCGAGTTCTCTCGGTGTATGACCCATTTCATTTGGTCATTCGATTTTTTATCATTTCTTTTCTAGTATTCTAATTAGTTGTATGCTCTAAACACGTTCCTTAAATGCATATTAATAACCATTAAATTCGCAATTCTTATTTATTTCTCGTTCTCATGCATTCTAAATGGCTTTCGTCACCCCTCGGGTGTCGGCCAGCACGTAACCATCCCGATGTCCCTAGGACATCAGGATTGGGGTGTGTCACAGTCCATGCCTCTTTATTTTGACAATCAGGCAGCCATGCACATTGCCTCCAATCTGGTGTTTCACGAACGAACCAAGCACATTGAAGTGGATTGCCACTATGTGTATGAACAAGTGCAAACACAGGTTATTCAAACCCATTATGTTAGAAGTATCGATCAACTTGCTGACCTATTTACCAAATCCTTACCCATGCATCAGTTTCAACGTCTCTTGGGCAAGCTTGGATCCATCAATTTACTGGATCTAGCTTGAGGGGGAGTATTGAAATAGTGGGAGTAGTTATTAGGGCTACTATAGGTTCTAAGGTTTATCTTACTTTATCATTTTGTAAGTAGCCTTTTTCTCCTTGATTTAAGGAGATTGGTGTAAGTCTTTTTCTTGTTGTCATCTCTTGATTTAAGGAGATTAGTGTATGGTCCCTAGATTCCTTGATTTAAGGAGATTGAGGTATGTTGATGTAAGTCCTCTAGACTAGCCTTTGTAGGGGTTTCAAAGGATTTTCCTGGTGCACTGCAAGTGCACCGAATCCTTCTCCTTAAATACTTCTTCCTCCTCTTTTGTAATCTTATGATTTTACTTTGCAATACAAGAAAGAACTACTCTTAAAAGTCAATAATAAGAAATACATTCTTGTACATGCATATGCATGTCATACATGTGTGTGTATGTGTGTGTGTGTGTGTGAGAGAGAGAGAGAGAGACCTGTAGGATGTTCTTCCTAAAATTAGCAGTGAGATTGGTGCAGCCTTCCATATGAATCCTTCTCATAGTGTTTAACGGTTTATGCAAGCCTAGAATCTCAGTGAGTTTGGGGGAGTGATTCAGATGCAGTTCTACCATACTCGACATTTCTAAAAAAATTGGCATTTTTTCAAGTGCGCTGCACCGATTCGCTCTCAAGATTTCCAAATTTGTTGGTAAATCTGGGATTTCATGAAGAGCTTTGCAATAACTCAAATCTAACACTTTAAGCTTGGAGAGTCCAGTGAGGTTTGGTAGGCTATAAGACAAATTGCCAACAAGCTCCAATATTTCTAAAGAAAATAGACTCCCAATATCCTCGGGGATTGCATCATAAGTTAAATTGCAGTCTCCAAGATACAAATTTGTCAGGTTCTTTAATCCTGCTATTGAAGATGGTACTTGCCTCATCCTTGTATAACTTGCTTTAAGTGTTGTCAATGATACCATCTTCCCCAATCTTTTATCCAGCACTTTTAAACTCAAATAGCCATTAAGAATAAGAGTCTCAACTGATTTTGACTTATAGAAATCCCCTGGAAGATACTCAAGTTCTTTGCAGTCTTCAAGATTTACCAGCGAAAGTCTTTCAAGATGCCCAATAGATGGGTGAATCTTAGACAATCTTACACAGTTTATCAATATCAGTTTTTCAAGATTTGGGGCTTTGGAAAAATCTGGTGATTCTCTTATTCATAGGAATGACTGAGATTGATGATTTTTAGATTCTTGAGCAACCGCTAGAAAAAAAAACAGAAAACAAAATAAAAATTCAAATAGAAGAGAGAAAGCAGGATATTGGAATTCACAGAAGCTGAATAAAACAATTCATAATTTGTTTTGAGGTCATATATCATACCACGTTTGTATCCTCCCAAACTCGTATGAGTTTGCTATTACTCAAGTCAATAACAACTAGGTTTGGTTGATCGAAATCGTCAGGTATGACGTTCAGAGGAAACCCACGCCAATACAACCATCTTAACTCTTTTGAAAGATCGCTGTAACTTCCAGTGACCTTTACATTATTGAGTTTGAGCAATCTCAAACTCCGCATCTTTCTAAATCCTTCTGTACTGAAACTTGGATCACACTGTTTCAATCTAAAGCAAGTCCTTCAATTGCTACACTTCCCTATTCAAAAAAAAAAAAAAAAAAAACAAAGTAAGACAAAATTTAGGGTAAATTACACCATATCCCCTCAGGTTTGAGGTCTGTTACAACCCCATACAACATCTTTAAAACATTTCACTTTCATACCTCAAGTACTATTTTATTTCAATTTCATATATCCGTTACATTTTTCATCCATTGATCTGTTAACTGCTGACGTGATTGCCAACGTGGCTGCCAACTGTGTGCCACGTGGCAAAAAAAATTAAATTTTTTTTTAAAACTTGAATTTTTACACCAAAAAAAAAGCCCAGAGACCAGATCTGGAAGAAGAAAAAGAAGAAGGAAGAAAGAAAAAAACAATGAAACTATCCCTTCCCCCCTCCTTAGCGACCACATCTGCAAGAAGAAGAAGAAGAAGAAACCCCCCAGCGACTAGATCTGGAAGAAGAAGAAGAAGAAAGAAAAAAAATTGAACCCCACCCCCAGCGACTGCAAGAAGAAGAAGAAGAAGAAGAAAGAAGAAAGAAAAAAAAAATTGAACCCCTCCCCCCCCCCCCCCCCAAAAAGGGACTGCAAGAAGAAAGAAGAAGAAATAATTTTTTTTTGAACCCCCCCCCAGCGACTGCGAGAAGAAGAAGAAGAAAAAAAAAGAAAAAAAAATTTAAAAATTATTTTTTTTGCCACGTGGCACACAATTGACAGTCACGTCAGCACTTAACGGATCAATAGATGAAAAATGTAACGGATGTATGAAATTGAAATAAAATAGTACTTGAGGTATGAAAGTGAAATGTTTTAAAGATGTTGTATGAGGTTGTAATAGAACTCAAACCTGAGGGGGGTATAGTGTAATTTACCCCAAAATTTATTTTGACGTGAAAAGATAATTTATACACATGAAAAAAAGCCATGAATTGGATGTATGAACTACAAGCCATGAATTAAAATTCAGTTGTGATTTACATTTTACCAAATTAGTAATAGGTGGGGGTTGGAGGGGCGAGGGGGTAACTGCCTCAACATCCATTGCATGGGTTTAGGGTTTTTAATTTTGTTTAAAAATTATTTATTTGAAATAATAAGTTGGAGGCATATACTTATCCCTTAATGAAGTTCATATTAAACATAAGATTTGAGTACCGAAGTACTTACATATTGTTCCTTCAATACGTCAATTACATCCTTTTGATGACACAATCTCCTACGTTCTCCAGGATGGTGAGGGCATTCTGCACATACGATTTCTCTGGCCATGTCTACAATCAAGTCATGCATCATCAGATTGCCTTCTGTATCAACAGTTACAAGGCATTTATCTTGGAGTTCTTGAATTCATTTTTCTGAATGTAAGTCACAGCCATCCAATATTGTCGTGTCATTGTTCTTGTTCATTCCAATAAAGAAACAGCCCATATCCAGGAATACATTCTTCACCATGTCATCATTTAGCCTATCATAGCTTGTCTTAATGTTTTCGAGAATTACCCTATAAGGCTGCGAGCTTTTCCATTTATCCAGTACAGTTTTCCATTTACTTGTGGTTTGTAGGTAAGAACCTAAGACTACAAGTACTAGCGGTAAACCTCTACAGTTGCCAACAGCGTCTTGTAGGAGGTTAACATACTCTTCATTAGGATTACTCTGTCTAAAGGCATGCCAACTAAGTAGCTCACGAGCTTCTTCTTCATTCATTGCTGGCAGAGAACATATATTATCCACTCCAATTGTCTGTAGCAAATGTTGATCCCTTGTTGTTACAATAATTCTACTTCCTGGACCAAATGAGTCATGCTTTACAGCTAATGCATCTAACTGTGCACTCCGGTCTGCATCATCTACTATGACAAGTACTCTTTTGTTGCCAAGTCTTCTTTTAATCTCCTTGGTCCCTTCATCGACCCTTCTAACCTTCATGTTTCCGGATCTCAAGATATTAGAAAGAAGTTTGTTTTGTGAATCAACCAGTACCCTATCTTTCCTCACACTTGGAAGAAAACTTGTACCATCAAACATGTGCTGATATTTGTTGAAAATTACTTCTGCAACCGTTGTTTTATCCAGTCCGCCCCTACCCCAGATTCCAATGATACGGACATCTTTTGAACATCCAACATCTAAATAATTACTGATTTCTTGCACGCGAGAATCTATTCCAACTGGGTGCATGGCTATGTCCAAGTAATTATTCTTCAGTTCTCTATAGTACTGAATCCTTCATACCTGGTAGGTAAAATTCAATTCAAAATTAAGCGAAAGTAAGATTTACTAAACACAATTAAATTGAACTAATATCTTACTCATTATGACTACAGAGCTTGGGAGTGGAAGATTTGAAAGCCCAAATCAAAATCTTCAAAAACCATTAAAGCATTATGAACTTCAGAACTTATGTTTATATATGCATAAATGTGTAAAATCAAATACTTGATTCATGTGGTTAGCTCAATATCTGACCAGCTCAATATCTGACCACAAATGACACAGATTTCTCATGGAAGAGTCTGGAAGCTCTGCATTGTAATGTGTAAAATCAAATACTCTAAGTCGTAGTTATATAAGTTCATTGTTTGTTGACATTTGATAAATATGAGAGTTAAAAAGACCAATACATTATGTAGCCAATTAATAACTGTATAAATTATTTTCAAAGTATTTCTCATTCATAATGTTCTAAGTGTACATGGCAATATATATAGGCAAGAAAAGAGAATGGTTAATAGCAACCATCTTTACATGGAACCCTAGGAACTAGGTAGGACACCAACTTTCCCTTGCTTTAAGGTGAAAAACATGCCTTAAAACAAGGAAAAGAGAAAGCTGAAAAAAAAAAAAAAAAAAAAAACAAGTTGCTTCTTCATGTGACTTGGTTCCAACATGCTTCTTCATGTGACTTGGTTCCAACACTCCCCCTCAAGCTGGATCATGGAGTGTAGTTGAGTCAAGCTTGCTCAGAAGACGTTGACATTGATGAGAGGGCAAAGCCTTGGTAAATAAGTCAACCAACTGGTCACAACTCCGAGTGAATTGTGTTTGAATGACTTGTTGATCGGACCATATTTATATATTTTTTAATATCAAATTCACTCATCTTTTCTTAGTTAGTTCGTTATATTTTGAGCTATTTACGTTGATTTTATGTTTTATAGAATTTATCTAGCTAAGAAAATAAAAATTGATTAAGTGAAGTGTTAAGTAATAAACTCGTTTAAACTATCTTGCTTGTTGATTAGAATTTATCATTTGGAAAATAAATATATTTATATATATATATATATATATATATATATATATATATATTTATGTTTATAAATATAATATGTGTGCAAAGTTCTCGGTGGGCATCTTAGCAGAAAATAATTTAACAAAAAGAAGAAAGAGATGCCATTTTGGCTGGCATCCATGATGAAACTAAAAAAAGAATAAAAGAGTAGCAAGGGGCTGCGAGAAGGAGCATAAAGAGGAGTTGGTAGCCTAAATTCTAAATTCTGTAGCACGGGGACAGATGGGAATGGTGGGGCACGAGGCGAGAGACTCGGGGTTGAGAAATAAGAAATAAAAGGGACGAGGCGCTGAGTTTAAGGGGGACTCTCGGGGCTTCATTGAGAAAACAGGAGCCATTTGGCTTGGGAGAAGAGAGGGGGTTGAAGGCTGCTAAGGGCAGCTGATAAGCTACCAGAAGGGCGCTGAAGATTGAAAGGGCAGCAAGGCGCCTCGGGAGGAGAAACAGAGGCAGCGTGAGCTGCCAGACGAGAACCAGCGGAAAGAAAAATAAAAAAAAAACAAATAAAAAGGGCAGGCAGATCAGTTTTTCCGCGGGAGGCAGCTGGCCTCGGGGAGAAGCAGGCAGCACGTGGCAGCCAGAAACGGAGGAAAGCAGCAAAGCTGCCTTAGGCAGCTGACGGGGGAAGGCTGCTGTGAGAGCAGCAGTGCGCAAAAAGAAAATAAAAAAATAAATAAATAAAAGGCGCTGCTGCCCTTTGGTTTGGCTGCAAGGCAGCGAGGTGAGCCGCAGAAGAGGAAAGCAGCGAGAATGCTGCTCAGAAGGCAGCCAGCTAGGCGGACAGATTTGGGGAAGTTGGGCAGTGCCCATCTAGCACAGAGAGCGATTTCGGTGTTATTCTTTCTTAAACTCATGTTTTATTTTCATTTTAATGTGAAAATAATGTGTAACTAATTTCTGTTTAGTTAGAGGTGAATTTGAAACCATGGATATATGTTTATTATAATTTGATTTACTCCAGTTATGAATTTATGAATGTTTGGATGTGGTTTACTTTTCTGTTTTGATTAAGAACTTGTTTATGTATGTGGGTTGAGTGTCGACACTTAATTTGCATACTTAGACTTGATGCTAGGATATAAGGGAATTTCACCTAATCGTTATGAACTTATATTCAAGAGTAGTAAAAATCGCTAGTCACGATTGTGTTTAGTAAACCCTAGGTTGGATTAACATGCGTATTCCATAGTTATGAATGCCTAGTCGATGTTTATGATTTCCATTGAACTTAATGATCTTTGATATGTCTCTCTATCATGCGTATTCCATAGTTAAGGAACTTGATAAGAATAATTTGGTTGTGATGCGTATTCCGTCCAATTCAATGAATCTAGGGAAATCTGAAGGTTAATTTAAGCGGACCTAATTAACTTGGAGCATTGTCATTCATTCGTTTGTTGAAATCATAACTGGAAATTAAATTATATGCATATGTTCATGTGTGGATAAGGACCCCTCTAACTAACGTCTCATTATTCTATTTCATTAAAATCTGTTTTCTTTGAAGTTTGTTTTCAAGTTTCTGTTTTTAAATTCAATTTCGTCAAAAATCAATCCCCCATTTATTTTGAAGTGATTAAATTTGTTAGAAATAAATTTAGTTTGTGTTTTCTAGAGTCTTGTATTGTTTTGAGTCTTTTGATTTGTTTTAGTTTATTTGTTAGTTTTATTTTGAGTTATTCCAGTTAAGTGTTTTGATTTTAGTTTAGTGTTTTAAACTTTGTTTTTACGTTTTTAAATTAATTTTTACATTGGTTAGCATCCCTAGTTAATCCCCGGTTAGAACGATCCCTACTTACATCATTACTACAATTGTCACAAATAGGGTTTAATTTGTGTGTTAGTTAATTTTAGCGCATCACTTGTGTTTGAACTTGAGCTCGGATGAAATGGCAATCCACCTCGATGTGCTTGGTTCTTTCGTGAAAAATAGGATTGGCTGCGATGTGCATGGCAGCCTGATTATCACATATGAGAGACATATGAGCGTGATGTGGAAACCCTAAATCTGAAACAAGGCTTTTAAGCCAGATTAATTTACATGTAGTAGCTGCCATTGCTCGATATTCAGCTTCAACACTAGATCGAGCAATAACGTTTTGCTTCTTACTCTTCCATGTCACAAGGTTTCCTCCAACGAAAGTGCAATATCCAGTGGTTGATTTTCTGTCAATTTGACTACCTGCCCAGTCTGCATCGGTGTAAGCACTGATTTCTGTTGACTGATGGTTGGACATAAGAATGCCTCTGTCCAGGGAACCTTTGAGGTAATGCAGGATGTGTTTGACAAGTTGAAGATGTTGCATTGTGGGAGCATGCATAAACTGACTGACTAAGCTAACAGCATAGCTGATGTCGGGGCGTGTGATAGTAAGATAGATAAGTTTACCCACCAACCTTTGATAGTAGCTTATATAGGTGAGAAGTTCTCCAGTCAAGTCGATCTTCAATTTGCTGTCAATAGGTGTGATGGTAGGCTTGCAATCAGTGAGATTTGCCTCAGAAAGTAAATCAACAACGTACTTTCTTTGACTGAGAAATAACCCTTTGTGAGATGTGGTCATCTAAATGCCAAGAAAATACTTCAATTTCCCAAGATCTTTGATGGCAAATATGCAATGTAAGGAACGTTTCAAGGCTTCAATTTCACTCTCATTGTCACCAGTGATAATCAGATCATCAATATAGATGAGAACCACAAGTTTACCACTAAAGCCATTTCGAATGAATAAGGAGGAATCAACATTGCTTTTTATGAATCCTGCCTTCTTTAAGACAGAACTTAGCTTAGCATACCATGCCCTAGGAGATTGTTTTAATCCGTAGATAGCCTTGTGTAACTTACAAACCATTCCTTGTTCCACTTGATTATAACCTGGATGAGGTTGCATGTAGACTTCTTCTTGATGTTCTCCATGAAGAAAATCGTTATTTACATCCATTTGGTACAGGGACCAACCACAGTTTACTGCCATAGAGAGTAATACCCTAACATTGTTCATTTTAGCAACTGGGGCAAAAGTTTCCTTGTAATCAACCCCGAATGTCTGAGTGAAGCCACAAGCCACAAGTCTGGCTTTGTGTCTCTCTATTGAACCATCTGCCTTGAGCTTTGTTTTGTAAACCCATCTACTTCCAACAGCCTTCTTTCCTGGAGGCAACTTGACAATGCTCCATGTGTTATTTTCTTCCAATGCATTCAATTCTTCAACCATAGCGAGTTTCCAATGTGGCACGGAAGAGGCTTCTTGAAATGTTCTTGGTTTAGCAATCTTGGAAACTTCAGTGAGGAAGGCACGATGCGAAGTTGAATACTTCAAATAATGTAGCACATCAGTGATAGGGTACCTTGAAGCATAAGTTACATAATCCAATAGCCTTGCTGGAGGTTTTCTTGCACGGGAAGGATTTCTTCGTACATCTTGTGTTGACTGTAATGGTTGTGCATTGTCAACTTGGTTTTCAAATCCTTGCTCAATGTTCTCTTGTTGGACAACCTGTGAATTTGAAGAATTTGTGACTTGGTGTACTTCCTCATTACCTTGAATGTCATGCACTGTTGGTACACTATCATCTTGATTAATGCACATAGGTAAAGGAAACAGGTCATGTGGTGACTCCCCCTCACAAGAAGCATGCTTTTTTGTTGAAAGAAAGATGTGTCTTCATCAAAGACAACATCTCCGGAGACAATACATTTTTTAGAAAGAGGATTGAAACACTTATATCCCTTCTGTGTAGATGAATACCCCACAAACACACATTTTTCAGCCCTGGCGTCCAATTTGTCACGATGTTGATGTTGTACATGAACAAAACATGAGCAACCAAACACCTTCAAGTGAGACAGCGTGATAGGTCTCTTCTCTAGAGTTTCATAAGGAGATTTGAACCCTAGAACTTGACTTGGAAGTCGGTTGATGAGATATGTAGCTGTCAAAATTGCATAAGACCAAAACCTTTTTGGAACATTCATATGTAACATCAGTGCACGATTTTTTTCAAGGAGATCTCGGTTCTTTCGCTCAGCAATCCCATTTTGTTGTGGGGTTCCCACACAACTGGTTTGATGTACAATTCCTTATGAACTTAAGTATTGAACCATTGTGTTGGATAAAAACTCAGTACCATTATCTGATCTTAGTGTTTTAATAGTTGAATGGAATTGGTTTGACACAAGTGTATGAAAATCTTGAAAAATAGTTAGAACTTCACTCTTAGTTTTCATGAGATAAAGGAATGTGACACCAGTGCAATCATCCACAAATATGACAAAATATTTATAGCCTTCCATTGATTCAACAGTAGGACCTCATATATCAGTGTGAACAAGTTCAAAAGGTGTGCTGGACCTTGACACTAAGGTTCCAAAAGGTAACCTAGCAAACTTTGAGTAATGACAAGTATCACACTTGGTCAGTGGGTGACAAAACTTGGGAAATAGTTTTGACAAAACAACTTCGGATGGATGAGCTAGCCTTTGGTGCCAAAGCTGTTGATCCTTGGAAGAGCTTGGTTGAGCTTGGAGGGCTTTTGACAAAAAAAGGCTTGGTACAGAAATAATAAAGACCATTTTGATAGAATCATTCACCAATCCTCCTATTGGTGAGAGCATCCTGAAAAATGACATTTGTGGGTGAGAATATGGCTAGGCAATTTAGAGTGTTAGTGAGTTGTCCTACTGACATCAATTGAAATGGGAAGGATGGTACATATAAGGCAGTAGACTCTATGGTGTTTGAGACTAAACCTAGTTTTCCCTTTCCCATGACTGAGACATTTTTTCCATTTGCAACTGACACATGAGATGGTTTTGACAAAACTTGGAAATCATGTAGATTTGAGGCCTTGTTTGTCATGTGATCAAAGGCACCCGAGTCAAATTATCCAACAATCATGATTAATACTAGTTTGTAGTGCAGTTGAGAATGCTTTGAAGATACCTGGAGCTACATCTTGTGAAACATGATCATGATCAGCTAGAAATCCTACAAATTGTCCAATGAGTGCAGTGTGGTTGTTCCTTTCACCCTTTGAGGCTTGTGCAGCCTCTCCATGATTTTTAGCTTGTAAGTAAGCTGCAAACTCGTTGATAAGAGTCACAGGTTTGGCTATGAAGTCCACCAAGCCATGATTGAGAGAGCTGATAGCATTGTGGGCAGCGTGTTAAGCCTTAAATGGAACAGTTGATGAGCGTTTTGAAGCCATTGTTTTGTTGTACTTGGGCTTAAGCTCAGGATGTAACTCCCAACACCTATCTTTTGTGTGTCTAGTAGCATTGCAATACTTGCACTTTAGGTGTGGATTCCTTCCCTTGTATGCCTTGGACTCATAGCCCCTGTGGTTTGCAACATATCCTCCAATCTCTGATAGCTTGAGATTAAGCTCCATATTCATCACCCGCCTTCTTGCTTCTTCACGTTGTACGGTAGCTCAAACAATCTTGAATGGTGGTAGCTCCATACTCATTAGTATGTGACTCCTGAGATCCTCATATTTTGAGCTGAGACTTGCAAGCAGTTGATAGATCTTATCCTCCTCAGCTCTTTTGAGAAGAATAGTAGGATCTGTAGTGTGAGAGAGATATACATCCAACGCATTCCACATGGTCTTCAAGCTGCCAAGTTGTTGAACGAATGACTTCTTTTCTTCCTGGAGACAAGCGATATCTCTTTTCAACTAGAATACTCGAGCATAGTTATTCTGATTTCCATACATATCCTTCACAGATTTCCACAAATCTTGTGAGGATTCAGAATAACTAAATATCTCAGCAACATGTTTCTCTATGGTGTTGAGCAGCAAGGACATGACGAACTGATCCTTGCACAGCCATGCTTCATAGGCCAGAGAAGAAGAATCTGGAGTTTCAACACTACCATTGATGAACCCTAGCTTTCCCTTTCCCCCTAAGAGCAACTCCAATGTAGGAGCCCTCCCCCCAGGCAATACACTATTCAATCTACCCAGTGAACAGAACTGCCCTTAATGAACAGTGTATTCCCCTGGTAATTGCCTTTTGCATCTCCACCCCTGCACTTGAATAGCCCTGGCAATTGGCAATAAAATATTAGTATTTTTTATTTATAAATAATACATAATAATTTTATTTGTCATTATCCGAAAAGCCAATAGCAATAAAATATTTGGATTTTTTTATTTATAAAAAAAATTCAAAATAATTTTATTTGTAATTTTGGATTTCCGATAAGATTTGTAACCAATCACGTCGTGCCACGTGTCACAATCCGATTACAATCTTTGAGGATAGATTTCCACCAGATTTTTAACGAATGAGGGCATGCCACGTGTCATTATCTGAAAGGACAATTATTGGTGAAGGATTTCCGATAAGATTTGTAACAAATCACGTCGTGCCACTTGTCACAATCCGATTACAATCTTTGAGGATAGATTTTCACTAGATTTTTAACGAATGACGGCATGCCACGTGGCATTATCTACAACCTAATCCTTACCCAAATCCTCCATATAATCCACCCTCTATCCTCAGAAATCTCACACCAATTTTCTCAAGATCTCTATCATTATTCATAGTTTCTGCTTCCTTCTTCACCAAAATCTCTGTCATTATTCATAGTTTCTGCTTCCTTATTCATAGTTTCTGCTTCCTTCTTCACCAAAATCCCTATCATTATTCATAGTTTCTGCTTCCTTCTTCACCAATGTCTTCTTCTTCTTCAAAGATGATGTGGGAAATCGATCAAGAAGAGGAAGAATTGTTTAACCAATCAGAAGGAATGTTCAATGCCGGGGATTGGGCCCAAAATGAGATGGAAGAGGATGATGAGCGTAGACGGAGAGATGACGACTCAAGAATGGCACGAGCCTCAGATTCCCGTTGAGCCGTCCAAGCTGTGGCTCAAATTTGCAGGGCCAACCGTGCTGTAAACATTGATAGAAACAGGCAACGACGAGGTCAGGAGCTCTTGGACGATTATTTTGTCCGTAACAGTGCATTCCCTGATACGTACTTCCGACGTCGTTTTAGAATGGAACGACATTTGTTCAACAGAATCATAGGCGCTGTTTGCAACCATGATTCTTACTTTGTGCAAAAGCCGGATGCATTTGGTGCTATGGGCCTCCTGCCTGAGCAAAAAATTACTGCTGCTTTGCGGATGCTTGCATATGGAGCAGCTGCAGACCAAGTGGACGAGATAACGAGGGTGGGAAAATCAACCATTCTTGAGTCCCTGATGAGGTTTTGCTCGGCAATCAAATCTATCTACACCAATGAGTACCTCCGGAGGCCTACTCATATGGACTTGGACAGGCTTTTGAAAAATGGCGAGATGCGAGGTTTTCCAGGGATGATTGGAAACATTGATTGTATGCACTGGACTTGGAAAAATTGTCCAAGTGCATGGCAAGGCGCTTATGGGGACAGAAAAGGATCGAAAAGTATCATTTTGGAGGCGGTGGCATCTTTTGATACTTGGATTTGGCACGCCTTCTTCGGGGTTCCGGGAGCTCAAAATGATCTTAATGTCCTTGCCCAATCCCCAGTGTTCGATGAAGTCCTACAAGGAAAGGCACCAAAAGTCACATACTGGGTCAACGAACGTCAGTACGACGGGCCATACTACCTAGCAGACGGCATTTACCCAAGGTGGGAATGCTTTGTCAAAATAGTGCCACGTCCACAAAGTGCAAAGGAAAAATACTTTGCCACCTGTCAAGAAGGATGCAGGAAGGATGCAGGAAGGATGTGGAGCGTTGTTTTGGTATACTCCAAGCTCGCTGGGCTATTGTTAGGGGTGCTGCCAGAATGTTTGATGTGGAGTCGCTTCGATCTATCATGATGACGTGCATCATTCTTCACAACATGATTGTGGAAGATGAGTACGATTATGACGCTGTTGATGAATATGAGCCAGACACGATGAACAATTCCAGAACACGAATATATTGTGCTCATGACGCCACCGAAGAACCCGTGCAACACGACCCAATACTGCGGAATGGACGTTACAATGATAGAGTCATTCAACGATATACTGCAATGCAAAGGCCATATATGCACAATGCTCGCCAAATTGACTTGATAGAACACCAGTGGAAAATTAGGGGTGTTGAAGATACTTAAGTTCATTAGTGTGCTTTTTATTTAGTTCATTTAGTGTACTTTCATGTCGTGTGTTTATTTAGTTCATTTAGTGTGCTTTTAATTTGGTTTGTGATGTAATTTTCTTTGGTATGTTGATGTTATTTTATTTGGTGTGTTTAAATGTGTTATGAATAAAGTACTAAATTCAATAAATTGGAAATAACATAAAGTACTAAATTCAATAAATTGGAAATTACATAAAGTACTAAATTCAATAAATTGGAAATAACATAAAGTACTAAATTCGATAAATTGGAAATAACATAAAGTACTAAATTCAATAAATTGGAAATTACATAAAGTACTAAATTCAATAAATTGGAAATAACATAAAGTACTAAATTCGATAAATTAGAAACAACATAAAGTACTAAATTCAATCAATAAGAAATTACAACCTAAATTCAATAATCATCACTTAACCAATTTGTGGTGCTAGGATGATCTTCTCTTGTCGTGCTTAACCAATTTGTGGTGCTAGGATGATCTTCTCTTGTCTTGTGGTGCTAGGATGATCTTCTCTTGTCGTGCTAGGATGATATTCTCTTGTCGTGCTAGGACCATCTCCTGTTGTCGTGCTAGGACCATCTCTTCTTGCTCTCGCTTCTCTTGCACGCCTCCTTCGCACCACGTCTTCTTTCTCCGACTTCCAAAAATATTTAGAATTTGGAGACTTCCCTTCTAAAGGCTCTTTCATAATGTTACGATCTTGTTCAGCCATTCTTTCTTCTCTTCTACGTTCCCTTTCTTGCAGAAGTAGTTCTCTTTCTCTCTCATCAGCTTCAAATTTTTTCTGAAAAGCTGCAGCTTTTGCATCCTCTCTAGCCTTATCGGCCTCATATTTAGCCATTTCTCGGGCCAAAGTCAATTCACCTTGGCGGGCAAGGTCTTCCATAAACTTTCCATAATCTTTCTTTGAAGTATTACCTTTTCTCTTTGCAGCCTTCTTACCTTGAGGCCTAATTGGAAAACGGGTCGACCCCGACGCTTGTTCAACGGGGGGCGTTTCAGGCACTTCTTTTGCATCATCTTCATCATGATCATGCGAGGCATGATCGGGTGTAGAATGTAGAGGGGTGCTGTTCATGAAAACTTCTGGATCGACAGGCACAACTCTGAATTTAGGACAATCTTTGACCACATTCCAACATTCAAACCGGGTGAATGTTTTGTTTTTGCTTTTGGTTTTGGCACCATACCAAGCTTGTGCTTGAAGTTCGTATACAAACAAATAAATAATATGAAAATAGATAATAAATATTTATAATGAAACTAGCTAACAAATAATGAATACAACATAATAATTGTAATGAAAATATGTAACAATAATTAATACAAACAAATAAATAATATGAAAATAGATAAGAAATATTTATAATGAAACTAGCTAACAAATAATGAATACAACATAATAATTATAATGAAAATATGTAACAATAATTAATACAAACAAATAAATAATATGAAAATAGATAAGAAATATTTATAATGAAACTAGCTAACAAATAATGAATACAACATAATAATTATAATGAAAATATGTAACAATAATTAATACAAACAAATAAATAATATGAAAATAGATAAGAAATATTTATAATGAAACTAGCTAACAAATAATGAATACAACATAATAATTATAATGAAAATATGTAACAATAATTAATACAAACAAATAAATAATATGAAAATAGCTAACAAATAATTATAATAAAAGTAGGTAACAAATAATTATAATGAAAGTAGCTAACAATTAAATAATACAAACAAATAAATAATATATTGTTACCTGATCCGCTAAACTTTCCCCACTTCGAAGATTAGCACTAGCTTGTGTCAACGCGTCTCTCCACAAACTAAACGATATATTAAGTAATTTCCAACAACTGGACAGTGAATCTTTGGTTCTTTGCCCACCCATTTTCTCAATATAAATGGTATGAATAAGACTCCACATTTCTCGCAACTGCATCTCATTACCCGAAAGTGAATCATGAGTAATTTTAACCCAGCTAGCACACAACGCAACATCTTCAAGAAGCGTCCAATTCGTACTTGCACCAGTACTCATTTTGTTTGAAAAAAAAAATTGGCTTCAAACTTTGAGAGAAAGGCTTTTGAATGTGAGGATAAATAGTTGAGAAAATATGGAATTGTGGTGTAAGGTAAATGTTAATGATAAGGTATTTATAGAAAAGTAAAAAAAATAAAAAAAAATATTACAGATTTTTTACAGATTTTAACCAATTTTTTACAATTTTTTACCGATTTTTTTACATTTTTTAAAGATTTTTTTCAATTTTTTACGATTTTTTACAGAATAATATCAACCGTTGATCTGAGATCCAACGGTTGATATTAAATAACATTTTTTTATTTTTATTACCGTTGAAAATCAGACGGTCATAATTAAAGAGCCGTTGAGTCGAATGGACCATGGGAAGCCACGTGGCTTCCCAACGGTAACAAATTTTCTGAAAAGTGGCTGACTTTTTCTGAAAAGCTGCTGCCGTTTCTGATTTTTCGGTCGGGCGACGCGCCCCCACGGGCGAGTGGGGTGCACGCGCCTGACAGAAATTTTTTTAAAATCTCCCAGACGTCAGCATGACGTCGTGCTTTGTCATTTCCACTCAGTGGGTCGGGCAGTCAATTTTTGACAGGCCCCTTGCTCGGGCCTCCACCTTCACACTGGGGCCTTCCCCGCTGGACCGAATTCACAGGGCCTCGAGCCCTTTTTTCTACCCAGTCCCCCGAGCAACTGCTCCCACTGAAGCTGCTCTAAGGCAAGTGACACTGCTCTGATACTATGTAGAAATTATTTTCAAAGTATTTCTCATTCATAATGTTCTAAGTGTACATGGCAATATATATAGGCAAGAAAAGAGAATGGTTAATAGCAACCATCTTTACATGGAACCCTAGGAACTAGGTAAGCTTAGGACACCAACTTTCCCTTGATTTAAGGTGAAAAACATGCCTTAAAACAAGGAAAAGAAAAAGCTGAAAAAAAAAAAAAAAAAACAAGTTGCTTCTTCATGTGACTTGGTTCCAACAATAACTTCTGTAAGAAGGAACTAAGGTACTGCATACTTGTGTATAAAAAAAATGGACCGGGGAAAAAAAATTGGGCCTATAAAAAAAATTTGGGATACCCTTGACTTAGTAAAAAAAAAAAAAAGAAAAAGCAGGGAACAATGATTATTTTACATTGGATCCAAGGCAAAGAAAAGTTGGTATTGGTATATGTGATAAACCTGTTGGAAAAACCCTAGTTATTAGAATGTGATAAGTCAATTTCGCAAAGTTATTATTTTGATGATATTTTGATGCTTTGTTATATGTTTTTAATATAGAACGTGCGGACTTGTTCGGAGCATAAAGTAATCAAACGGTGGAATTTTTGAGAAATTCCAGTTGGAGCTGGTTCATGCGTCATTCCAGGAGGTGGTGTCAAAATTTTATAATTTTATCCCGAAGCATCTGATCGTGGCGAATTAATTTATGGTCAGCGCGCAGTGTTAGCAGATTGGGCTACAGAGCTTGTGAGCGACTTTTGGGCTAGAAGATGATGGATTTTGGACTTAGGTTGTTCTTGGAACTTGAAGAGGAGGTCCTGATCTTTAATTTGACTCGTTTTGGGCCTGTTTTGGAGGCCTGAAGGTCCAGAAACGTGGGTTCTCCTTTGATAGGCAGATTTCCTAGTCATGATAGGAATGTAATTTTTAATTATTATTTTATTATTTTGTTTCCTAGTTTTTAGAGAGCCTTCTCCTATGAGGGTTTTAATTAAGAGTAGTATAAATAAGGCTTTTTAGCCATTAGGTTAAAGGGGGAACAACATTAGAGAACTTAGCAAGGCTTTGGAGAGTTCAAGACTTTTTACCTATAAGGTGTTTTCAATCTTTTTATAGTTAATGATATTCTTTTCAATTTTTATTATGAGTATGTGTAACTAATTTTATCTTTGCTAGGGTGAGGCCATGATCCTTAGCAAGAATATGTAGTTTCTTTTAATTTGCTTATGAATTTATGCATGCTAGTTTTGAATTATTAATCATTGGTTTAAACTGTCTAGTTGTCTTAGTGACTCGCGACCATTAGGATATCTAGAAAAGTAATTTGATGCAATTTTGGCGGAGGGCTGTCCCTAAAATTGACTAAGTCTTCTTGTGGTTAGTATGTGTAACCTCTTAGGATGGACGACATGTTTTAAGGGTTATATGGTTTTTCAAAAGGATTTCACAAAGCTTAATGAGTCTTGCATGTTCACATTCGATCTGGACACCACGGACGGGTTGCATGTTAGATGTACGTTCTATGTTTGAGGTTCCAAGTAGGGCATACTTTAGGAAAACCTAACCTTTGAAATAGGCATGTGTAATTCATAAGTAAATAGAAGAACTACGTAGGATTGTTAAGGTGACGGCGGAACCCTAGTGCTTTCTCACTTGATTTCTAAAACAAAATTGTTTTCTTTTCTCTTCCTTTAAAAATTGCAGATTTTAGTTTTTGTTTTTAATTGAATTCGTTTGATTTAAATTAGGACATTAAATCACTATTTTCCCATATTTGGTTCTTAATAATTAATTGGGTTTTGGTTTACATAAATTTATTCAAATTAATCCCTGAGAAAACGACCTTGCTTGAGCCGTTTATACTACAACAACCTTGTTTCTCTTGCAAGTATTTTAAGTGTTTTTATCGCTTCTATGCAGGTGGTGAACATACCTATCAGGGAGCAAACCCAACTAGACAAGAACCACCAGGCCACTTATCATTGTTCCCTGTTAAATGGTAAGACACATGCAATGTTGGATTATTTTATTTTTTTTCGCTACTACACCGAGGGCATCACTGTTTCCTGGTCATTGTGTTATGTTTATAGGTGTGTGCATTTGGATTTTCTTGAGCTTAAGCAGAAGTCCTGTTGCCTTTAAGAAGTTGCTAGAATCTTCCTTTCAGTCAAAAGTTGATACTATATTAATTTTTTTGCCTTTTGTTAATTTATTTCCTCTAATGTCAAGTGCTTGTCAAACGTTTGTGCGGTATGAATAGTAAGTTCATTGCAGTAAGCAATGATTATCCCTAGTCAGCGCATGAAGTAAATAGTGAATTTATTTGAAGAAAAAACTATTATGCAGACAGAATAGCGAAACTGTATACGTTTATATTCATTTTGTTTGCAGTTATTTCATTCTGTACTGCTCTGGGATTCTTGATATATGGTGGAAGGCAAGAACTTTTGTCAGCTCAGAGAAAGCACCCAAGTTTTCCGTACTTTTGTTCTGTTTTTATTTTTTTTTATAAAACAAGTGTTTACTTAGACTTGTTTATGACTTTAGGTTGTTTATCATGCTAAGGCACTTCCCCATTGAGTCAAGAGGACGTCAAAAAAAAAATGGCTAGAGGAGGTTTGTGCTTATATTTCGCTCATATTTATGGCCTTCAACGAATCGAAGATATGAGATGGGCTCTTACTGGCAGTTTTCAAATGCAATTCTTGCAATTTGTGTAAGAAGTCACGGTGCCTAGCTTATTTACGTGGCAGGTTGGATGGGTCACAGGCATTTGCTGGACACGTTTCTTAATGGGATGCATTGTGGTAAGTCTTTCAATTGCAAAGCACATGTAACTAGAAAAGTTACTGATTTGTGAGGACTTTTTTCGTGATTGTATTTGCAGCTCGCAGTTTCTGCATTTGACAAAGATGCAGATGTCGATGTCGTTGATCATCCCGTCCTCAACCTTGTTTATTACATGACAAGTTTTAAATCCTGAACTCGAATTTTATATATTGCTGTTATCACCACGCGAGTTTCATGTAGTGTATTTGTATGGCTACTGTAGGCTTTACTTCACCTGATCAGCTATTGTACCTTACCTATATCAGTTTTACACTTTGGAAGGGACCTTCTGGGTGTAAATATTAGAATTTGTCGTCGGGAAGGACCAAAATCTTGATGGACTACTTGCGTCTTTGACTGCTTGTTATATAAGCGCTTTTATCTATGTTGTAAATTATTTTCACTTCTTTTGGCCGTTGGCGGAGATTGTTCCATCGGCTTTGGCGCTATGCATCCAGCGAAAGCTGCCCCCAAGGAGCATTTCTGATCAATACCAACCCTTACACTGAGAGCTCTATTTGTTGGGTGATTCTGTGACTTGCTTCAGTTCAATTACATGTATATTCTCTACTTAATATTTCTCCTGTATATTCTTCTTTCTAGCAATGGGAACGGTATCTATCGACACCCTCTAGAATAACAGATGAAATGCCGGTACTTTCTAACCAACTAATTCTTAGTTTAGTAATAAAAAGTTACTTTTCTCATTGATCGGGAAAGGATAAACAAAATTTAGACAACAATTATTTTTCTCGCATTAAGTTCAACCTGGAATATCCGAACATGCTCAATGCAAGAAGAATCCAGCAGAAATTGATACATATTCAGGACTGCTCGGCGTTAGACCGATCTTGAAGTCTAATGGGTACTTGAGTTATTATGCGAAGCTTAGTTATATGAAAATTTCAGGGTTCTAAAGAAATTAGTGATTACAAAGTTTTATGCGACATTGAAAATCAATCTAGACATCTGTTCCTAAACAAATTGAAGAAGCATACACACTACACACTACACATTCCCCTCCACTACGGTGAAAAGACTTGCTTAAAATTACGACCACATTAAAATTCTGTAAGCTGGTTGTCCTGGCTACACTCCCGCTGCTTGTGCAGAACGCCAAATAGAAGACAATTCCCTAAATTCATCAAACATTTACACAGATGAACCAGGATCTCCAAACCAGTATAAGAATGCCGATCGGTCATATATAGTGTACAGGTCGAGCAACTTAGAGTCAGCTCCATCAAATGCTATGGACATGAAAGTGTCATGATCCAACAATTAGTCAATATCGATTAGATCTTCGCCACCCACGGCCTTTTCTTCTGATCCCTCGACAGCCATATCACTTACCTGCCGATACGCCCATAACATGCAAAACGTGTTATCAAAGTGGAGTGAGTTATTGTTATTTAGTATTGCCATACGGTTCCATTATTAATCGTCTAATAGTAAATGACACAGCAACGTCCAATAAGCATCGTGGAGATGGACACGTTTTTCTATAACAAATTCAGACACAGCAAGGGAGAAAAGCAAAATATCTGCAAGAATATTTAACTTTAGAAAAGAAAACTAAACCAAAAAACAAACATGTTAATTAGTGGGTACTAAATTACTGATGATCGAAATGCAAACGTGTTTGGGCCCAAAATAGCACTTTGGGCCGAGGGAAGATTTTCTCGGCCTGAATGAGGATCTACGTGGAACCCTAAGAACTAGGTAAGCCTAGGACGACAACTTTTCCTTGATTTAAGGTGAAAAACATGCCCTAAAACAAGGAAAAGAGAAAACAGGAAAAAGAAAGCAAATGGCTTCTTCACGTGACCCAACAAGAGAGGATTCAGACCCTATAAATACAGAAGCAGTGGCAACAACAAGGGAATGAACAACACAACACACAAATCTGCCCTGCGCAAACCCTCTCAACACCTTTGAGAATTTTTACTTTCTTTTTCGCCTTCACATCTTCAGTTTGGATAAACAGCACTGTGAAGGCAACCGGTAAACACCTTCAGTTTGGATAAACAGCACTGTTGCCGTAGAACCAGCCGTCCGTGAAGCACCTTCAGTTTGGATAAACAGCACTGCGACAGGGTCGATTGGTTATTTATCCTAGTCTCGGCCGACGAAGGATTCTCGAATCCCCATCGACAGAGGTCATCTCACCAGCCGGCTCGGCGAAGTGAGGTGTTACTAATACCAAAGCTCGGTGCCTCGACACCGAGTCGTCGTACGATTACGTACTCACAAGAGGATTTCAGAACTCAACACCGAGACGGCCAAACCACGTTCGTGGTCAAGACCTTCATCAGTTTTAAGTACCTGTGCCCTTGTACTCTAGTATCGATTCGGCGTGGCCCCACTTCCCTCAATACGGTGACCGTGGCCGAATCGGACTACAACAATTTGTGAATTTTGTAATTGGCAGCCTTGTCTTCAGGCTCTAGAACCTAAAGGCCGAGACACGTTCCTTTCTCGGCCGCAATCGCAAGAAACAGAAGTTGGCCGCGCGCATCCATACCACATCAAGACATTTTACACCTCGGCCGAGCCCGGCCGACGAGTTGGCACGCCCCGCACACATTTGAAGGACAACAGTTAGACTACTATTTGCTCGGCCTACGCGCCACGTAGGCTAAGTAATATTTGTAGCCAACATTTTGGCACGCCCGGTGGGACCCAGTGCTAAAACTACAAAGTTCATGCCCGTCGAGACTCGATCGTTCAAAAAAAGAGTAGGGATGGGAAAATCTAACACCACTCCAGTAGTCCGCAATACAGGTTCCGAAAGCTCGTCACAAGCGGAGGTCCACGACGCCGCAACGCCTCACTCACACCGAGAGAGAGAAGTCACTCTCGGTGAGCCACCTCATCACACTGGAGTTCTCACAAAGGTTACAAAAGACAATCTGGTCGAAGGGATTGTGGAAGATTGTGATGAGGATGGGGGCGATGCTACGGACCCACCGTCCCGGTCGTTTTTCAAGAGGCGATTGGACGAACAGGCTCGGAAGTTCGAACAAACCGTCGGCCGAGACGTACAGTCGGTACTAGACGAAGTACGACAACAAAGTGCCATGCAGACCAAGTTGTACGAATACTTGGTACATATCACACCAAACTTGGGGCCGACCGAACGACCAAGACCATCTTGGCCTAAAGATAATATAGCAACTGCATCGGTGGCCGAGGTCGGCCCTACTCGGTCTAGAACACTGGATCTAGAAAAGAAGAGCGGATCGACCAGTTCAACAACTGACTGCGGCCCCAGCATGCCCGCCGTGAATGCTGCAGAAATCCAGCGAATGATCGATTCGGCTTTGAAGAAAGGGCCGAAGTTCCCCAGATTCATCCATCCATACCCGGAGTTTGTGGAGCGGTTCGAGTACCCAAAAGGTTTTAGGATTCCGGACTTCAGTCTGTTCGCAGGGGAGTCATCCTTGTCTTCTCTGAAACACGTGGCGCGCTTCACCGCGCAATGTGGAGATGCCAACAGTGATTATTATAAATTACGGTTGTTCAACTTCTCATTGACCGGGCCAGCGTTTGCGTGGTACATCAACCTTCCCTCAAATTCAATCCAAAATTGGGAGGAGTTGGTCGAAAAGTTTCACGAGCAGTTCTATCGACCAGGGATGGAGATGTCGGTGTCCTCGCTGGCTAGGATGGCTCAAGCATCCGACGAGTCACCAATGGAGTATCTAACAAGGTTTAAGTCGGCTCGAAATTGGTGCCGAGTACCTCTTCCAGAAGTGGAGTTCGTCAGAATTGCTCTTAATGACCTCGACTTGGAATATAAGAAGAAGTTCCTAGGGGCGAACTTCCGCGATATGTACGAATTGGCCCAACACGTGGAACAATACGAGTACTTACTCCGAGAAGAAAAGATATCAGCATCTTCAGCCAGAGGGGCCATATACAAGAATCCTTCGGTCAATTATGCCAAGACCGAAGGAGACGGTACTCAATATGCCAGTATAGATGCGGCTGAAATCATCATCGATAAGCCGTACACCTGTAAAGCTCTGGCTCATACTAAAGATGCCAAACCTCGCTTAGCCCCGGAAGACACAACGGCCAAAACATCCAAAGTCTACACTTTTGACATCACCAAAGCCGATGCTATTTTCGATCAGTTGTTATCGGCTAAAATCATTAAGCTTCGGCCGGGACATAACATCCCAAAGGCCGAAGAGTTGAAAGATAAGGTCTATTGCAAGTACCACAATTCAAATAAGCATACGACCAATAATTGTGTAGTGTTCCGAGATACTATTCAGGGATGGATCGATAAAGGAAAATTAAAATTTCCAGAAAAGCAGATGATTGTCGACGCTAATCCGTTCCCTTCAGCAACGGTTGGCATGGTAAACGCCCATTTACCAGGGAGCAAGGGCAAAGGAAAGGTCGAGTTCGTACGGCATGTTCCGAAGCAAAACTCCCAGCCACGGCTTAAGATCGACCCGGCTAGTAATAACTCCTCAACGGAAGAGACAGAGCCCGCAATTGTCCAAGCCAAGGCAGGAGTTAGTAAAGAGGAGCCTGAGAACCCAAAGATATTGTGTAATTGCTGCAAAGTGTAAGTGGCCGTAGCCAAGCCACAAGCCCAGCAATCTCAGGTAACGACGCCACAACAACTACGGCCGAACAGGGCAGAACCTCGATCAACGCCTGCGAGTGTCTCAACCCCGCCAAAAGCACCCGGCTTGGGTCAGCAACATAAAGTGTTCAGTAGACTTGGAC
This sequence comes from Crataegus laevigata, assembly GCA_963580275.1. Taxonomy (NCBI): domain Eukaryota; kingdom Viridiplantae; phylum Streptophyta; class Magnoliopsida; order Rosales; family Rosaceae; genus Crataegus; species Crataegus laevigata. The sequence goes on from OY756941.1 coordinate 5,251,686, forward strand.
CTCAAATACAGGCCGGGGGATCATCTTCGGTCAGGCGACGACTTGACTTTGATACCCCATTCTACAATGAGGATTACTACGCGCAAGGTTCCAGTGGTTCCGGTTCGGTAGCTAAGCCGAAAACATTCAAACCACCGGAGACACGCGACCAGCGCTGGTACACATACCATTCACCAAAAGGCGTTTACACCGCCCTGTCCAAATCTCAGAAGCGTCGTCGCCAAAGGATAGATTGCATGGCTCGCCGACAGGCAATTCAAAGTTCGTCAAGTCCCAAGTGGCAACTTAAGGGTACAAACCCTAGAGATGAGCGTCCACTCCCGGCAATCATGACCGAGTTACTCGAAGGGAAGCAGGCTACGGCCCCTGACATCGAGACGGCCTTCGAAGAGTCCGACAAACGGATCAAGATCCTGCTCCGATCAGGAGAAATGAAGGCTCGATTCGAGAAACTTCAACAAAAGTCGGATGCAAACCCTCATCCAACACCGACATCCAAACCACTGATCCAGATACGGCGGAATCTCCATCCTCCCTTTGTTGGCGAAGCCCTGCAGTATATGTTGGAATTCCATAAGACGTACTCCGCCAATGACTTATACGGCCTACCAAAAGAATGTCAGCAAGTCCTTGACTTAGCCTTGACTTCTCCATGTGCCGAGCAGATCATTTAAAAAACTACGGACCCGGCCATCAAGGCAAGATTCCAACACATACGGGAGGCTCAGGTGCTTGGTTTTGAGGTGGACCCATACACAGATTTACCACTCGCCGAGATCCCCTTTTCCTTCGACGATCTTCAGATTCTAAGGTATCATTTCGAAGTCTTCTCAGCAGTGGCGCTCTTCGGCCTCACGGCCGATGAACATGAACGGGTACGACGCCTCGACGCGTATTTGGACACCAGGAATGCTTTAATTGCGTATCACGAGCAAGGCCGTCAATCCACAAGTGCCTTTGCCTTCAGTATGCCCACGGGTAACACCCAAGTCAAGGCGGCCCCAAACAACGAAGTATCAATCGCCGATGAGACGACGGATGCCTACACCGAGACTACTCCAGAGCAGGCAACTTCGGCTGATTACACAGAGGAAAACGACTCACTAGGTCCTTCTGTCCTGGACAACATGGAAATCAGCATGGTCCACGTCTTACCCGCCGAGTTTCAAACTACGGCTCCCCACATATCATCCTTGGACGGCGATGTCGTGGCCGAAGAAGCGACACAGGTTGAATTTGTCCACACTGAGGAAGGAACGGACAGCCAAATAGACACACTGGCGGCAGTTTTCGCTGAATTGTTTCCCCGATCCCCTACTACCAATCTACAACATCTAAAGCCGTTGTATGTCACGGCTCATATTGAGGGTTACCCAGTTTCTAAGGTGTTCGTCGATTGTGGGGCAACGGTCAATATCATGCCCGTCTCCGTCATGCGCGCTCTGGGACGGTCACACGATGAGCTCATTCCCTCAGGAATCACTATGAGCAGTTTCGTGGGTGACCGGTCCCCAACCAAGGGAGTATTGCCTCTGGACGTAACCATAGCCAGTCGCAATCACATGACTGCATTCTTCATTGTGGATTCGAAGACTGAGTATAACGCTTTCCTTGGTCGTGATTGGATCCATCAGACCAGTTGTATTCCATCTTCCCTCTACCAAGTCCTCGTCTTCTGGGATGGCAAGTCGGTCATCGTCCACCCGGCCGATACACAGCCGTTTGAGGCCAACATGATTCAAGCTCGTTACTATGATGATCACGTCGGCTACATCACCCTTCACGGTTTTAATGAGGAGGGCCGGCCGACGAAGATTTCCGTACAAAAGGCTATCGAGGTAGCCGCCGAGACTGTTCATCAGGACTCGGCGAGACTCGGACTAGCCAACTTCTTCCCTACTATCGATGACTGACGACAGCCATGACCGACGCCAGGCCGAAGTCTCTTCAACCATGGAACGACTGCTGGCCCACTGGTATACAGTTTCCAGCCAACTACACTCCGGCGTTAATTTGGTCGAGTTTCTCGCGGAGGGAGACCATCTGCCTCAGGTTAAGGACCCTTTGGAAGAAATCAATGTTGGGACGGCCGAAGAACCACGGCCTTTATTTATCAGCGCTTTGTTGCCCCAACCCATGAAAACCGAGCTGCGTGATTTGTTGAATGAATTCAAGGATTGTTTTGCTTGGAGTTATCACGAGATGCCTGGTTTAGACCGAACGCTCGTTGAACACGAGTTACGCATTAAGCCCGGCTGCAAACCATTTCGTCAGCCCTCCCGACGGTTCTCGACCGAAGTACAGCTTGGCATAAAAGACGAAATTGTTCGCCTTTTGAATGCCGGGTTCATTCGGACAGCCAGATACGTCGAATGGTTGGCCAACATAGTTCCTGTCCTCAAGAAGAATGGCGCTCTCCGCATTTGCATCGATTTCCGGAATTTGAATTTGGCAACCCCCAAGGATGAATACACTATGCCAATGTCAGACCTCTTAATTGATGCGGCCGCCAGCCATGCCATTTTTTCATTTATGGATGGACACGCCGGCTATAATCAAATTTTTATCGCCGAGGCCGACGTCCACAAAACTGCTTTTCGATGCCCGGGGGCACTCGGCACATATGAGTGGGTCGTTATGCCATTTGGCCTGAAGAATGCCGGCACCACATACCAGCGAGCCATGAACACCATCTTTCATGACCTCATTGGTACAACAGTCGAAGTTTACATTGATGATGTTGTGGTCAAGTCTAAGCGTCGGCAGACACACTTAGAGGACCTCCGTCAAACTTTCTTACGCATGCGCCGGCACAACCTAAAAATGAACCCCGCCAAGTGTGCTTTCGGCGTCTCAACAGGAAATTTCTTGGGATTCCTGGTCCATCACCGCGGCATTGAGATTGACGAAAACAAGGCCCGCGCAATTATCAATGCGCCGACCCCCAGAACTAAAAAACAATTACAGTCGCTGCTCGGTCAGGTCAATTTTCTTCGCCGATTTATCGCCAATTCGGCAGGGAAAATGCGAGCTTACTCCACTTTGCTCAAACTCAAGGACTACGACAAGTTTGCGTGGGGCCCCGAGCACGACGACGCCTTCACCCAAATCAAGGTCGCCTTAACTACCCCGCCTGTCCTTGGTCCGCCCCGCCGTGGCAAGCCTCTTAAGTTGTACATATCTGCGACCGAAGAATCCATCGGCTGCCTTCTAGCACAAGACAACGATGCCGGTCGCGAGCAAGCTATTTTTTATCTCAGCCGCCACCTCAATACCCCCGAGATCAATTACACGGCGGTCGAGAAGCTCTGTTTAGCGTTGTTCTTTGCTGCCTCCAAGCTTCGGCATTACATGCTCCCGTCCGTCACTCAAGTCATTGCCCAGACTGATGTCATCCGTTACATGCTCACTCGGCCAATCGTCAAAGGCCGAATCGGGAAATGGACCATGGCACTATCCGAGTTCAATCTACAATATGTTCCTCAGAAGGCTGTTAAAGGCCAAGCCTTAGCTGATTTCCTGGCCCAACATCCGTCTCCATACGACTTCGGGGGTAATGATCTCGAAATCGGCATGGTAGAGGCACGGGACAATTTCTGGGTGATGTATTTCGATGGCTCCAGCACTTCCTGTTCGGCCGGCGTGGGCATCGTCATTCAGTCTCCCGCGCACCATCGGTGGTATTTTTCTTTCAAACTTGACTTTGACTGCTCCAATAATCAAGCCGAATATGAAGCTCTTGTCATCGGTCTCGGCATCCTTCATGAATTGCGAGCACCCCGTGTATTGGTTTTCGGCGACTCTGAACTTGTGATTAACCAGCTTAATGGCATTTTTCGTTGCATGAGTTGCACGCTAGCTCCTTATCACATGATCGCTAGCTATTTGGCCGAGTCTTTTGACCGTATCACATTTGAGCACGTTCCCCGGGTCCAAAATGTCGACGCCGATGAATTGGCCCAAATCGCCTCCGGTGCGCAACTCATGGGGGGCAAACGCGGTCGGGCGATACCTGTCGTACGACGCTCATACCCGGCCCTGGTTAACCAACAAGTTATTAGCCAGGATCGTATGATCCGAACACGAGTAATGTCATTGCCGTCGCTACTGGAGCGAGAAGACCCTGTCGAAATCTGCGCAGTTGAAGCATTACCAGATGATTGGAGAGGCGCAATCATGCGATACCTTGACAATCCTGATGGAAAACACGAACGTAAGACGAGGGTTCATGCCACGAACTATGTGTCGTACCAAAACGTTCTGTATAGGAAGAGCGAGGACGGCTTATTGTTGTTGTGCCTCGGCCCCAAAGAGGCCGCACTAGCAATGACCGAAGTCCATGAAGGAATATGTGGAGCCCATCAATCCAGCCGAAAGATGCGTTGGTTGCTTCGCCGACACGGGTATTTCTGGCCGAATATCTTAAAAGACTGCATTGAGTACGCACGGAGATGTGTACAGTGTCAGATTCACGGCCCTATACAGAGGGCCCCAGCCGAATTATTACATTCGGTCACCAAACCATGGCCGTTTCGGGGATGGGCCATGGATGTCATCGGCAAAATTACACCATCATCTGGCTCGGCAAAGCACGCCTGGATACTCGTAGCAACGGATTACTTTACCAAATGGGTTGAAGCAAAATCATACGCCGTATTGACATCCAAAGAATTGTGTGATTTTGTCGAAGAACATATCGTGACTCGATTCGGTGTGCCAGAAACAATCATAACGGATAACGGCACGATTTTCACATCTGGCCGATTCAAGGAATACACAATGAATCTCAAAATTCGGCTCGAGCAATCTTCACCATATTACCCACAAGCCAATGGGCAGGCCGAAGCAAGTAATAAAGTTTTAATAGGGATTCTTGAAAAAATGGTGAGGGAACGACCGGGTATGTGGCATTTAAAGTTACATGAAGCGCTGTGGGCCTACCGAACGTCACCAAGAACAGCCACAGGAACGACGCCGTATGCGTTGACCTATGGGCATGATGCCATGTTACCAGTCAAGTTAAGTGTCAATTCACTACAAATGATAGAAAACAGTAGTCTGTTCGGTGATGAGTATAGTCAAGCCATGAGACAGGAGTTGGAAGACCTGGAAGGTGTCCGTCTTGACCCTTACAATTTATTAGTAGCGCAAAAGAATATCGCCGAATGAGCGTACAATCAGCGCGTTAAACAAAAAACGTTCGGCGAATGAGATTTGGTTTGGCAAACGGTTTTACTAGTTGGACTAAAGGACCCAAGGTTCGGCAAATGGTCGCCGAATTGGGAAGGGCCGTTTGTTGTTCATAAGGTTCTCGGCAAAGGGGCATATCATCTCAAAGATCGAGGTGGCTTAATGCATAAGTTGCCGATTAACGGAAAATTTTTGAAAAAATATTATCCGACCAACTGGGAAATGCAGGAGTAAACAAGTTTTTTTTATATATATAGAAAAAGGGGTTACAAAAAAAAGGTGAATTCACAATCATAAAAACTAAGGAAGATGAGCCGTGAGGGCTGCCTTCAGCTCATACCACCTTCCCTCCCCCAAAGTAATCTCGGTTTCCCGCATCCTCCTCTCTGACTTCATCCGCGCAATCCGCCGGGCGCCAGCCGCAAGCTCTGTCAGCCTAGCCCTGTTAGCCTCAAATGTCGCTTCAAGAGATGAAGCGACATCCGACCGTTTACGTTGAAGTTCCGCAATCTGGTCATCAAGGGCCATCAGCTCAAGTTTTTTGGCCTTTATACTTTCAAGCTCCGGCCAGGCAGCCTCTTGGGCAGCCTCGTCAGCCTTCAGAACGTTGCCAGAACGGAGGGCGTTTTCAAAAATTGGGAAGAAGTCTCGAGTCTTCTCCAAAATCGAAGACAACTGAGCAACGGTGGCGTCGTCCAGATGACCTTCGGAGGCAAGAGCATTCAAGCACTCCCCAATAATTTCAAGGCCGTTGTTCTGGAGGACCTCCAAGGCGGACAACGATAGAACATCGTGCAGCCGAGAGAAAGCCGGATGATCAGCGGCCTCGACGGCAGATCTGGTTGGCGAGACAGAGGAGCCGGCTCCACCAGAGGCCGTGTAAAACAGAACGTCAAGTTCGGCCTGCCAGGTAGGCTGAAAACAAAAACGTAAGAATCATTCGAGGTAAATGTCAAGGAATTCTAAAGAGTAGAGAAAACTCACAATGGTTGGAGGGGCCTCATGGGAAGGGATGGTGGAATCTGCAACCGAAGGGGAAACCACCGGCGCTGTCGGCGTTTTAGGCTCAACAGCGGCCTTCTTTCCTTTGTCGGTCACAGGAGGATCGGCTAAAGGATTCTCGGCCGTTAGAGTGGGACTTGGAAGAAGAACTTCATCCTCATCCTAAGGAGATAATCAGTTAGGACCAAGTGTGAAAGATTAATCGGAGGAAGAAAGGAGTATATACAAACCTCGTCACTTTCCAAAACGACCGTTGATGCCTTTGGATACTTCGGGGGAGATTTAACGGCCAGGGGGACCGCTTCCAAAACAGGGGCGTCCAGAGTCCCTCGAAATGTGGGGGACGTGACCCGCCGAGCAGGCTCCGGCACAGCCTTGGGAAAGGATTAGCCACGGATGACGGCCGGATATGACCAATCTTGATTCCCGGTGAAGCTTGAGATGGCCGCCTCCTACCTGGCCGGGAGCGACAGAAGCCTCCCGTTCTCGTTGAGTGGCCATTTTCTTTTGACGTTTTGGAGAACGGGGAGATTTGTCAGTTTCCTCGACCTCCTTGCGCAGCCGTTTCATCGCGGGTTTAGCTGCGACGGCCGAGGTTGATTTGGGCTCCTCGGCTTCCTTGAGCAGCCGTTTCGTCGCAGGTTTAGCTGCAACGGCCGTGGATGTTTTGGGGACAAGGATGGCCTTCTTTTTCTTCGCCACAATGGCCGTGGCCACCTCGGAAGGATTGGAGGCACGACCGCCTAGGAAAAGACAAATGAAATGGAGTTAGATCCTCGACAAAGTTAAGTCACTAAAGGGTTTCGAGACAGAGTAAGAAATAAGTACCGAAAAGTTTGGCGACTATGTCATCAACCGACGCGCCGAAAAAGTCGTTTGTGTACGCTTCCCACCAGTCACCAAAAGTGGCGGTGCAAAGAGCTTCAGGGACGGCCGGTTTAAGACGAAATTTCTTACACCTCTCCTGGAAGTCCGTCTCAGCAACTTCGCAATCCTTCCCAGGGGAGCCGGAAAGGCGTCCTCGGCCAAGAAGGGAACGGGAAGAGAGGAGAGGAATCGGGGCGCCTTGGACAAAGCCAAGTTGCCGGGCGGTGAAATGGGGATGGTAGACCTCCCAGCTGGCACGGCGTGCATCGCAACCGAGAGGAAGATCGCGTGACAGCACGAACGATCCCCAATGTCGGCGCAAAGTAAGATCCGTCTCTGCATCCCAGGCCTCAGAGGGAAGATGAATCGATTCGGGGTAGTTCCGATGACGGCATATCAAAAACTCATCATCGGAAAGCTCGTCAAGGCCAAAGAAAAACCTGAAAATTTCTTCGGCCCGGTGGGGAGGTATGGGTCGAGCCGCCAGTTGAAGACCGAGCGCCTCAGCCGGATGGAAGGATGAGAGGTCTGGTCGAAGTGAAGTAAAGTAAACCTGCAGCCAGAGTTGGAAAATCCAGAGAGGCCCACTCTGCTAGGGATCGATAGTGGCCGCAGTCGTCTCGGCCAAACAGCAGAATAGGTGGGCGAGTATGGCCGGACTCAGGGCCAAGGACTTGCCGCTCGCCAGGGCTTCGGCCACTGGCAGATTCTCCACCAAACATTTATTTGACTTGGGACAACAAATAAATTTGTTGTACCAATAAAAGAGGAAAGCCTCATGTTCCCCCTTTCTACCCACTTCTTGCTCGTGGCCGGCGAAGTGCCAGTAAAGGGTATTATAGTTGAAGAAATTCTTGAATCGCTTCTGAATTTCTTCCTTGGTGGTGTCCTTGTTCTCCTCCTTCAGGGATTCGACAGCCCGGACCTCAAGCCAGGCCTTCAGATCAAGTCTCTTCGGGGAGCTGGAGAGGGCAGCATCGATTGGAAGGCCAGAAGGGGGAGTCCCCAGAATGGCCGAAATATCAAGGACGGTGGGGCCGGCCGGGCCAAAGGGAAGAACCATCGTGTTGGTGGCCGAGCACCAGAAGTTGAGAGCCGCCAACAGCAGCTCTTTATCCATGGCAATTTCCACGGTAGAAAGCCAGATGGCATCATAGATGCCCAATTTCTTCCATTGAGCGCCATGTTGCGCTGACATGCGCTCTACCCAGGCTGACCAGTTGGCCGGAGTTAAAGGCCAGGAACTTTGGGGCTTGGCCGAATCCCATTTGGCCCAGTCAATCCCATGAAGCAAGGGGGCAAGGCAGTGATCCTTGCATAGGCTGATAATGGAGGAAGGGACGGTCGCTCTGAAGGCCGGTCCAAGCAGCTGGTGGCTGACGCTTAGATCACTTTCGAAGCACAAGGCTTTGACGGAAACCTTATCAAGGACGTCCTTGCACTTCTCACATTCGGTGGTAAGCTTGGAAGATAGGGAGGCCATTGAAGAAGGTTTCGAGTTTTCCGAGAAAATTTTCTGGGTTGTGCAGATGAAGAAAGTTGGGGTAAGCAAGGAAGTTTGAAAATTTCAGAAGTGTAAGAGTGACAGTGGAAAGAAATCTGGGTATTTATAGGTGTTCTGGGGGGAAGATGGGACGTTTGATTTTCAAAATTCAGATAAAATCAATTGGGAAGAGCGCCAGTTTTCCGAATATTTGAAGGGATCAAGGTGAAAAGACCAAACGTCCTGCGTACATGATGATGCACGATTGCGTGTGGCGGCGAGCAATAGTGGAAAACGGTTCAGTAGTCGCGCATGCTGTCGATAGGGTTACCGAGAGCATTGGGGTGTTACACGTGGCAAAGAAAGTCAAGAGGCACTCTCGAAATCAACGGCTGCAGAGAAAGAGGCGTTCCCGCTCCTTCAAGGCCGGGCTCGGTCATAACCGGCGACCTCAGGAGCGAGGGGGCAAATGTTTGGGCCCAAAATAGCACTTTGGGCTGAGGGAAGATTTTCTCGGCCTGAATGAGGATCTACGTGGAACCCTAAGAACTAGGTAAGCCTAGGACGACAACTTTTCCTTGATTTAAGGTGAAAAACATGCCCTAAAACAAGGAAAAGAGAAAACAGGAAAAAGAAAGCAAATGGCTTCTTCACGTGACCCAACAAGAGAGGATTCAGACCCTATAAATACAGAAGCAGTGGCAACAACAAGGGAATGAACAACACAACACACAAATCTGCCCTGCGCAAACCCTCTCAACACCTTTGAGAATTTTTACTTTCTTTTTCGCCTTCACATCTTCAGTTTGGATAAACAGCACTGTGAAGGCAACCGGTAAACACCTTCAGTTTGGATAAACAGCACTGTTGCCGTAGAACCAGCCGTCCGTGAAGCACCTTCAGTTTGGATAAACAGCACTGCGACAGGGTCGATTGGTTATTTATCCTAGTCTCGGCCGACGAAGGATTCTCGAATCCCCATCGACAGAGGTCATCTCACCAGCCGGCTCGGCGAAGTGAGGTGTTACTAATACCAAAGCTCGGTGCCTCGACGCCGAGTCGTCGTACGATTACGTACTCACAAGAGGATTTCAGAACTCAACACCGAGACGGCCAAACCACGTTCGTGGTCAAGACCTTCATCAGTTTTAAGTACCTGTGCCCTTGTACTCTAGTATCGATTCGACGTGGCCCCACTTCCCTCAATACGGTGACCGTGGCCGAATCGGACTACAACAATTTGTGAATTTTGTAATTGGCAGCCTTGTCTTCAGGCTCTAGAACCTAAAGGCCGAGACACGTTCCTTTCTCGGCCGCAATCGCAAGAAACAGAAGTTGGTCGCGCGCATCCATACCACATCAAGACATTTTACTCCTCGGCCGAGCCCGGCCGACGAGTTGGCACGCCCCGCACACATTTGAAGGACAACAGTTAGACTACTATTTGCTCGGCCTACGCGCCACGTAGGCTAAGTAATATTTGTAGCCAACAAAACGTTAGCAATAGAGAATCATAACATAGTACCACGAAACAAGATCCATCATGGGGGATTACCAAGTACACAAGTAAACTAACTAAAGACAAAATGAAGCGCAATTAAAAATTAGGTTCTACAAAAAGTAACTCACATAATAAGACTATGAAGGTGAAATGCACAAGTTTAGATCCATCAATACCTTCGCTTCATAGAATCTTTCAACAACATTTAGCAGTCTATGATATCGAGCTCTTCCCTTCGGATACATTTCTTAAGTTGTGGGTTCGGGATCTTGGCATCTGCATCTCGTCAGAATCCTCATAAACCAGTCCCCTCACATCTCCAAGGAAAAATAACTTTCAGACTTCCAACTAACCAGGTGATTGCCTTCCATTGTTTCCTTACCCGGTGTTTCCTTACAAGGATTGCCCCATATTGTTTCCTTACCCAGTATCCCCTTACATGGGCCTTTATAAAATGAAATATGGGAAATTAGCATTCACAGCAGTAGTAAAATCTTTCAGACAAGCAATACCCAGAAAATTAAGAGATTATTCGAAAGTTCGTCTAAAAAAAAAAAAATTTACTCAACTGCTGCAAAAGTTAACAGTATGGGAAATGGAGAGAGAAAAAAAACAATTGGGATCCCGCTTGAAATCAAATAGTTAATAAAAGCAGAGATTCCGACCGGGATCCAGTCAAACCCTGAACTCTTGAGAGTGGTCCCAAATAAGGATGGCAAATACCTATTGGTTATGGATAACCGCGGTTATCCGCTTATTTAAATTAAACAGTTATGGGTAACCGTTTAGATAAATAAACGGTTATGGGTATAACCGTTTACCCGCAAAATTTAAATGGGCGGTTATGGGTATTAACCGCGGTTATAAACGGGTAACCGTTTACCCATTTATTTTTTAAATGTAAAATTAACACAAACCATGTTCTCAATCCAATAATACTTAGCACCCAATAAATTAGCAAGGAATTCATCGGCCCTTCTCTCAATAACACTACTGCAGGAATGATGATTCTCATCATCAAGGAATTCGCCAAATTAATTTAAATTCTTTGCCGGTAACCGTGAAATTGAGAGAAATGCTTTGACAAAAATGTCTTCTAAACAAATTTTTGTAACCCAATAATACTTAGCAAATATTATATTTACCTTTATTGGTAACAGTTAAAAATATTCTCCGTAAACTATTATTTCAATTATTGGAATGTTATAAGAACTTAAAAAATTAAAAAATGAAAATGTATGATGAATGTACCTATAACGGTGTTTAATTGTCAAAAAATAAAAAAAATTTGACAATTTTTTTTTAAAATTTTCAAGTTGTTAAAAAACATGTAGACGGGTGAAAAAGGAGTAATGGTAAAAAAAAAAGATAAACGAGTTAAATAGGGTAAATGGGTAAACGGGTATTAAACGGTTACGGTTAAATGGGTATGCGGTTATGGGTATGGTTAACCATTTATAAACGGTTATGGGTATGTGTATAACCGTTTAGGCAATTACCCAACGGGTAAACGGTTATATGGGTATGAGCATAAACGATTATGGGTAAATAACCGTATTTACCCGCCCACCATAACCGTTGCCCATCCCTAGTCCCAAACTTAACAAGTCTACAACCCTTCATTTGTCTAAGAAAACTAAAATTAAAATTTTATATGTGAAACAGCTCATGGTCAAAGTACTTTTTAAAGAGAGCTTTATACGGATCACTTGTGACCCAAAATTAGTGGCAACAATAGAAGCTATCCACAATAAGATTGTTTTGTATTTTTTTATTTATTTTTATAATGAAAGCACATAATGATAACAATAATAAATAATAACCATCAGGCAAAAAGTTGCAACGGACCTGGATTTTAACAGCATTCTGGATTTCAGCACTCTGACGCATTCTCAGGAATTTTCTTCTCTCCTTCCAACCACGAAACGTTTTCTGTATCTGAACTGCAGCAGTACGAGCGTTTGGTCCCACCTTGTGTGATTTGGAAGTTATGAGTGAAATTGCTCGCTAATCCGGCATTTCGAACTCATCACTGTCATACTCAGTCAACCGTCTCCTCTCAAATGACTGCATCCTGAACATGTGATGTATACGATCAGCAGCTTGGGTAGCATTAGTTACAGCAGTAAGTGAGTACTTCAGAACTTATATTTATATATGCATAAATGTGTGAAATCAAATATTTAATTTCATGTCGTTAGCTCGATATCTGACCACACATGACACACAGATTGCGTTCATAAATTCTCATGGAAGAGTTTGGAAGCTTCAGACTGCAATGTGTAAAATAAAATACCCCATGCCGTAGTTATAATTAGGGGTGGGTTCGGTTTTTTGCCAAAATCGAAATCGAACCGAAATTTCAGTTCGGTTCGGTTCATTTTTTTTCGGTTCGGTTTTTTTCAGTTCGGTTTCGGGTTTTTTCACATCATGGTTGGGTTTAAAAAAAATATATACATAAGGTTAATTCTTGTTTTGTTCTTGAGAAATTGGGTTTTAAAAGTAATGATATTTTAAATTCTCTTATTATTATTATTATTTATTTAATTATTTGTTTTGGATATTATTTTTTTTTCACATCAAGCAAACAAACAAAGTATACACATGTTTAATCCTTGTTTGGTTCCTTAGAAAATATCAAGGAAAGTTTTAAAACTTTTGAGCAGAATAGATCACTCAAACATTACATGATTATTAATAAAGGGCAAATAAAGTAGTAAAACTCAAATCACAAACAACCATTAAATCCAATGGTATGTTTAGTTTTCTAAGAGAATGCAATGAAAGTTTCAGTCTTTTATAAATCACTCATAATTTCAATTCAAACAATAAAAATACAAACAAAGAAGAACATGATTGATCAAGAGACAAATGGAAAGCAACTGGTTTAGTGATGAAACAAACAAACCATACAAAATTAGAAGTAAAATTGGAGTGTGAGAAAAATGAGAAAATGGTAGTAAGTATTTGGCAACATATTGGACTTACAAATTTGGTTTAAAAAATAATACCCAAAACAAATAATTAAACAAATAAAATTGGGTTTAAAAATATTACAAATTGGGTTTAAAAAATAATACTCAAAACAAATAATTAAATAAAAAAAATTAAAAAAATATTAATTTAATTAATTCGGTTTGGTTCGGTTTCTAGACCTCTAAAACCGAACCGAACCAAAAGAATTCGGTTCGGTTCAGTTTTTTCAATTCGGTTCAATTTTTTCGTTCGATTCGGTTTTTTCGGTTTCGGTTCGGTTTGATTTTCGGTTTTTTTCGATTTTCGGTTTTGTGAACCCACCCCTAGTTATAATAATAATTGTTTGTTGACATTTTATAAATATGAGAGTTAAAGACCAATACATTACGTAGCCAATTTATAACTTTTGTTAGAAGGAACTAAGGTACTACATGATTGTATGTAAAAAAATGGACCAGGAAAAAAAAATACAAAATATAAGAAAGAAAAAGAAATTGTTATAAAATTGACAATATGTGCAGTGGAATAAGTAAATAAGATACAAAGTTTAGAGAGATAACCTTTCCAAAGATAGGAGTGAAGCAGATGCAAGATATCACACTAGAATTTTAGTAGCTATAGCACAAAAGATGGTAAATAAAAAGAGGGAGTGATACTAATATTATTTCTCTTTCTTTCTCAATGTATATTCCTTTCAATTTTACATGTACATTGTGTGGCTTCTAATGGCCTTATTTATAGAAAGACTAGGACATTAAAAGACAAGTAGCCAACAACCCCTTTAGTGAAGAATGACAAATCCACTTGTTGATTGGAGTTGTGTGGACATCCATCAATTATTTACAACACTCCCCCTTGGATGCCCACATATCAACATCAGTTGCCTCGTTAAAACCTTGCTCAGAAAAACCCAATGGGAAAAAACCATAGCGAAGGAAAAAGAGTTCAACTTAACCTGGATTGTTGATATAATGTTAAGTATGCTTATGTTGCCTCGTTAAAACCTTGATAGGAAAAACCCAGTGGGAAAAATCCTAATCGAAGGAAAAAGAGTACAACAAGCATGTATCATGGATGCTCCCCCTGATATGTATCTCCCCTTGATTCCGCATTCTTCAAATTTAGCTTATTGGTAAGTCGACGCAATCCGATACTTTGCACTAACTTCTGAAACGTGCACTTTGGTAGAGACTTGGTGAACATGTCTGCCAGATTTTCATTTGAACGGATTTGTCTGACTTTAATAACTTTAGCCTTCTGAAGCTCATGTGCACTAAAAAACTTTGGAGATATGTGTTTCGTCTTATCACCCTTAATGAACCCTTCCTTCATTTGGGCAACACAGGCTGCATTATCTTCATGGATAACTGTTGGATAATCTGTTTTCGAAGGTAGACCACATGAATTCCGGATATGATGGATCATTGATCTTAACCAAGAACATTCACGACTTGCTTCATGTAAAGCAAGTATTTCCGAGTGATTTGAAGATGTAACAACTAATGTTTGCTTTGTTGAGCGCCATGAGATTGCTGTATCTCCATTAGTGAACACATATCCAGTTTGTGAGCGGGCTTTATGCGGATAAGAGAGAAAACCAGCATCTGCATATCCAGCAAGGATCTGGTCATTTGTGGATTTCTCTGAGTAGAAGAGACCCATGTCTGTTGTCCCACGAAGGTACCGTAGAACATCTTTGACTCCTTTCCAATGATGAATTGTTGGAGCAGAGCTATATCTTGCTAACAAGTTAACTGAAAAAGCTATATCAGGTCTAGTACATTGTGCTAAATATAATAAAGCACCTATTGCACTCAGGTATGGTACTTCTTGACCAAGGACCATTTCATCATCTTCTTTTGGACGGAATGGATCTTTCTTAACGTCCAAAGAACGAACGACCATTGGCGTGCTGAGTGGATAAACATTGTCCATGCCAAATCGCTTCAGGATTTTTTCAATGTAAGCTGATTGGTGGACCAAAATGCCATTAGCACAATGCTCGATCTGCAGGCCGAGACAATATTTTGTTTTCCCAAGGTCTTTCATTTCAAACTCGTTTTTCAGGTATTCAGCAGTTTTATTGAGCTCTTCAGGAGTTCCAACTAGATTCATATCATCAACATATACTGCCACTATAGCAAATCCAGAATTGGATTTCTTAATGAACACACAAGGGCAAATGACATTGTTGATATATCCTTCTTTGATCAAATATTCACTGAGACGATTATACCACATTCGTCCAGATTGTTTCAGCCCATACAATGATCGCCTTAATTTGATCGAGAGCATACCTCGTGGTTTGTTAGTTGTTTCAGGCAACTTAAGTCCTTATGGGACCTTCATGTATATGTCAGTATCTAATTCTCCATATAGATATGCAGTAATGACATCCATAAGTCGCATGTCAAGCTTTTCTGAAACCACTAAACTTATTAAGTAACGGAACGTAATTGCGTCCATTACAGGAGAGTATGTCTCCTCATAATCAATTCCAGGTCTTTGTGAAAAACCTTGTGCAACGAGTCGTGCTTTGTATCTTGCAATCTCATTTTTCTCATTGCGTTTTCTTGTGAATACTCATTTGTAACCCACGGGATTTACATCAGGCGGAGTTTGGACTACTGGTCCAAAAACACTTCGCCTTTCCAAGGAATTTAATTCTGCCTGAATTGCATCTTTCCACTTAGGCCAATCTTGTCTCTGTTTGCATTCACCAACAGAGCGGGGCTCAATATCATCACTTAATATGATTTCAGTGGCTACTGCGAATGCGAACATATCATCTATGATTATTTCATTCCGATCCCACAATTCATTTGTACATGCATAATTTATAGAGATTTCTTTACTTTCATGTACTGTTGTCTCTTCAGGGACATGTGTCTCATCAAGAACATTTTCTTTTTCTGGAAGTACAGAATCATGAATTGTGGATTTGTCATTCATTTTCTCTTCCTGAATGATTTCATTTGGATTCAGCTGTGCCCTTGTCTTTCTCTTTCGAGGAGCTGAATCTTTTGAACCTGGGGGTCTACCACGCTTCAGGCGTGCACTAGATGAATCATTCGCTGCCACTTTATTTTGTCCAATGGGGACATCAATTCTTGCAAGTGCATTTGCAGCTGGTAAATGTGATTTTGTCACTTTCATAGCATCATTAAATGCATCTGGCATTTGATTGGCAATATTTTGAAGATGAACGATCCTTTTCACTTCATTTTCACATTGAGTGCTACGTGGATCAAAATGAGACAATGTGGGTACAACCCATGTTAGCTCTTTTCGTTCTTCTGGAACGGTCATATCTCCCCCTAACAATAGGAAGACTGTTTCATCAAAATGACAATCAGCAAAACAAGCTGTAAACATATCACCTGTTAGGGGTTCCAAATATCTAATGATAGATGGTGAATCAAAACCCACATTAATTCCCAGTCTACGCTGAGGTCCCATTTTAGTGCGTTGCGGCGGTGCAATAGGCACATAAACAGCACAACCAAAAACTCGTAAATGTGAAATATTTGGCTGATGCCCAAACACGAGTTGTACTGGAGAGTATTGGTGGTTGGCTATAGGTCTCAATCGAACCAATGATGCAGCATGTAAGATGGCATGTCCCCATGCAGAAACTGGCAACTTTGTTTTCATGAGCAGAGTGCGAGCTATTAACTGAAGCCGCTTAATCAATGCTTCTGCTAAACCATTTTGAGTATGGACATGAGGAACAGGGTGTTCAACATTAATGCCCAATGTCATGCAGTAATCATCAAAAGTTTGAGACGTAAATTCACCAGCATTGTCAAATCGGATTGACTTAATGGGGTAATCTGGGAACTGTGCTCGCAACTTAATTATCTGAACAAGAAGTCTTGCAAAAGCTACATTCCGAGTAGACAAAAGACAAACATGTGACCATCTGGTAGATGTATCAACCAAAACCATAAAATATCGAAATGGTCCACAAGATGGTTGAATAGGTCCACAAATATCCCCTTGAATTCTTTGCAAAAATGATGGGGATTCAACATCAACCTTTAGTTGTGATGGTCTAATTACCAACTTCCCTTGAGAACAAGCCTTGCAAGGGTTATCATTTGAGATAGCAATGTCTTTGCTCAATAATGGATGTCCATTAGAGTTGGTAATGATCCTACGCATCATGGTAGATCCTGGATGACCCAAACGATCATGCCAAAGCATGTAAACCTTTGAATCAATGAACTTCTGGTTCATGACAGTATGTGATTCAATTGTCCTTATGTATGCAAAATACAATCCACTCGATAAACCACGCAACTTCTCCAATATACGCTTCTGGGTATCATTAGAGGTAATGCATAGATACTCCACATTTTCTGCACTTTTCGTTTCAATGTGGTATCCATTCAAACGTATGTCTTTGAAACTTAACAGATTTCGAGTAGATCGAGTAGCATACAACGCATTTTGTATGGACAATATTGTTCCATTTGGTAACATAATCTGGGCATTTCCTGAGCCTTCAATTACATCTGATTGTCCTGATATTGTTGTTACCCTTACTTTGGTAAGCATTAAGCTTGAGAAATACTTTCGATCACGAAGTATTGTATGTGTGGTTGCGCTGTCTGCAAGACAAATATCTCCGCCATTTCTCATGTTTAGAGAATAATCATAGTTTTTATCCATGCTTTCTTTCTGAGTAAAAATGGGATTACAGTTAAAAACAACTTATAACAAGAAATTTAAATGCCACTTTTATTGAATTGAAATGCTAGTTATAAACTACAAGTTCAGAATAATAAAAGTACATCAAACATAAATGAATCAGTCGAACCGATACACTTCATTCCCCCTTTCCCCAATGAAGTCCGATACATCTAGGTGGGTTGTGCTCATTTGTCCTGATAAGTCGCATACTGGATCAGGTATATCCATTGGTCTAGCCTGGTCGAGGAAATTAGTCTTGACACCCTTCACCTTGAGGAAGGCTTGATATAGATCCACCAGATGTTTTGGGGTACGACAGGTACGCGCCCAGTGCCCATTGCCACCACACCTATGGCATGCTCCATCAGAGTTTTTAGGAGCATTGTTCATATGAGCTTTGCCTTTGTGTCGATTCACATTTTTGAAGCTCGGGCCTGAATTATACCTCGGAACTTGGTTGTGAAACTGACCACCATGATTTTTGCCTTTCCTGTTCCACCGGCCTCGCTTGTGGTCACGCCCTCGTTTATAATTATCACCACCAGAGGATGTGGTGTTCATTCTGAAGGAAGCAGCATTCACTTCTGGGAATGGTACAGATCCAGTAGGTCGGGACTGATGATTCTTCATCAGGAGCTCATTGTTTTGTTCTGCTACCAAGAGCACAGATATTAACTAGTTGTATTCAGTGTAACCTCGCTCTATATACTGCTGCTACAGGAGCACATTAGATGCATGAAATGTGCTGAAAGTCTTTTCCAGCATAGCTTCCTCAGTAATGTTATCCCCACAAAGCTTCATCTGAGAGGTAATTCTGAACATCGCAGAATTGTATTCAGCCACTGACTTAAAATCCTGAATCCTCAGGTGAGTCCACTCGTAGCGAGCCCTTGGAAGAATCACTGTTGTCTGGTGATTGTATCTGTTTCTCAAGGCATTCCAGAGAGCTAACGGATCTTCAACCGTCAAGTATTCGCTCTTTAGTCCCTCATCAAGATGGCGACGAATGAAGATTAAGGCCTTCGCCCGATCTTGAGAAGATGAGATGTTCTCTTCCCTGATGGCATCTCCAAGATTCCCTGCTTCTAGATGGATCTTGGTATCCAGCACCCAGGTAAGGTAATTCTTCCCAGTAATGTCTAGGGCAGCAAAATCAAGCTTTGCCAAGTTCGCCATTTTCTTTTATTTCTGAAAGGAAAATGAGATGTGTAAGAACTTGCAATAATATGTATTCCTGGATGAATACAGTGTTAGAACTTCTGGTTCTTACAATTTTTTTCTTTTCATTTTGATCTTCAAGCCAAAAATGATAAGCACTCGAAACTTCAGGCTCGAGATTTTCATGATTAATGAGAAGGGCGATTGTACCGCACCACTTAATAGCAGGAAAAATTAAATGTGCAGAGAAATTTAAATATGCAAGGCAGGGTGGACGATTATACCGCAGCACCTAAATTTGCAGTAAAATTAAATTGCAGAAAATTTAAATATGTAGTTCAAGATGGGCGATTATACCGCACCATCTTAGATTTGCAGTAAAATTAACATAATTAAATTGTAGAGAAATTTAAATTTGCAGTTCAAGATGGGCGATTATACCGCACCATCTTAGATTACAGCAAAATTAACATAATTAAATACTGGGTTAGTAATCAAGATCTATATCAAACAAGTAATCAAAGATATATGTAACTGTTAGTTGGAGAATTAGGAGCAGGCATGGTGCAAATAATTCTTCGCGGGGGTATACCCAGCAGTTGAGGCAGAGGAAGAAGAAGAACAGGAAAAACCTTAAAGGAAACATTTTTTTTTTTTTCATTCGGTGAAGGGAGATGGGAACTTATATAAGGTTAGAGACTCGTGCTGATAACGTGTTATAAAATTGACAATATGTGCAGTGGAATAAGTAAACAAGATACAAAGTTTAGAGAGATAACCTTTCCAAAGATAGGAGTGAAGCAGATGCAAGATATCACACTAGAATTTTAGTAGCTATAACACAAAAGATGGTAAATAAAAAGAGGGAGTGATACTAATATTATTTCTCTTTCTTTCTCAATATATATTCCTTTCAATTTTACATGTACATTGTGTGGCTTCTAATGGCCTTATTTATAGAAAGACTAGGACATTAAAAGACAAGTAGCCAACAACCCCTTTAGTGAAGAATGACAAATCCACTTGTTGATTGGAGTTGTGTGGACATCCATCAATTATTTACAACAGAAATAAGAAAGTACCCGTCAGCTTCCAATAACCAATCCGGATGTTGGTCAAAATTGTACAAATGCAAGTCTGAATCATGCATATTTTCCTTCATAAATTTGTCCCATACTAGATTAACCCCTATATTCTTCACTCTCACAGAAGCACCTGCAGTTCAACAGGCTTTACAAATATATCAATCTTGTCCCCTCTTGCAAACTCAGCACATAGTTCGATATACGTCCCCGCCAAAAATAATGGTCATCAAGTGTACAGCAAGTTGGTACCGAGACATATGTTATCCGGGCGAGCAAAGCAGTGCCCTTGGTTTTATTGCAGACGATAATGCTGAGAGGACCTTCACATTGTTTCTTTGAAGAGTATATGCAGCACAGAGTCAACCCGCTAAAATTGCGACCAACAATTAGAGGTATGTGAAAACTGACCAGATCACCCTCAACAAAATCAAACCAGTCAGGAATATAATTTCCATTGAGAAAAATTCCACCATATTCGCAAGAAGTCCATCCCTGTACCATGTAGAGCCAAATTTGTAACAACAATACATTGTTATGCATGCATGTGTCATATATATGTGCTTCTCTGTGGCAGAAAGAGAAAGATAACAGGCTAGAGAGAAAGAGTGACCTGTAGGATGTTCTTCCTAAAATCAGCAGTGAGATTGATGCACCCTTCCAAATGAATTCTTGTCATCGAGTTTAATTATTGGATATTCAAATAAAAACATCATAAAGTGCTGCCAACCTGTTCTTCACTCAAGCTTCCCACACTTGTCATATAAATATGCTTCTTTTATGTCAGCCGAAAGTAGATTACATGATAGCAATCTGCTGCCATGTGATAGTTTTTCAGTTGTGTGTTACAAGCTGGAAAGTTGCAGTGTGTGTGTATATTCATAATTGGTGCATGTGTGAAAGGGTGTAAAGCTCATTGGAAACATGTGTGAAGGTGGATAGCAGCTAATGTGTCATAGTTGCCATGCTTCATTGTTTATCATTTTTTGTTTCGCATAAATAGGTCTTCCAGCTCGGGTTTAATTGAGTATCATATTCTGATTGTATTCTCTCATTTCATAAGCTTGAAAGCTTTCTTATTTCATCAGTTTGTAAACTGTTTTTTTATCCATATACCAAAGTGCAACTGTTTTCCCGAAGCTTGATACTTCCCTCATTCTTTATTTCGTTTTCCAAATTATATTGAGAGTGAAAGAGATAGAGGTGTGATAAGTTTACTTATCACCCACATAACTGGTATTGAGTTAGCAAACCCTAACCCTAGAATACCAACATTTTGTATCAGAGCCAGAATACCTTTCTGGCAAGTGCAGCAGCTATGGCATCAAATCTAGTGCAACTCCAAGTTCCCACATTGAAGAAAGAAAATTACGAAAGATGGTGTATCCAATTCAAAGCTTTGTTTGGATCACAGGAGCTGTGGGAAGTTGTCAGTGGTGGGTATGTTGTACCCACTGCCGTGCAAGAAGCTGCATATATTGCAGAACAAAGTAACACTCTCAGGGACTTACGAAAGAAGGACCAAAAGGTGTTGTATCTTCTATATCAAGGATTAGAAGATTCAACGTTCGAGAAGGTTGCAGAAGCAACAACGAGCAAGCAAGTATAGGACATACTCAGTACAATCTACAAAGGAGTAGATCGAGTCAAGAAAGTAAGGTTACAGTCACTTCGAGCAGATTTTGAAACTGCTCACATGAATGAAAGGGAGAGCATCTCAGACTATCACACAAGGCTCATTGTGATAGTAAACCAGATGAGGAGAAATGGCGAGAGACTCGATGAAGTACGAGTTGTGGAGAAGATACTCTGGTCACTCACATCCAAGTTCGAGCATGTGGTGACTGGCATTGAAGAATCCAAGGATTTGGAGACAATGAGCGCAGAAGAGCTACTAGGATCCCTCCTAGTTCACGAGCAACGTATACAAAAGAATGCAAGCCCCACAACGCTGGACCAAGCTTTGGAGACAAAGCTCAGTATCGACAAGTCAAGTGGAAGTCGTGGGACGTGGGACGTGGAACTCACGTCGTGGAAGCCCATCCAACCGTAACCGAGGACGAGCCCGAGGAAGAGGTCGTGGCTATGCACAAAATCGAGGACAGTCTCAAGAGTGGAGATCTGCTCGAGGAAAGGCACATATTCAGTGTCATAGTTGCAAGAAATATGGACATTATGCAAATGAATGTTCATATAAAAACGGTGAGCATGTCAACTTGGCAGAATCAAGTAGAAATGATGGTGAGGAATTCACAGTCTTACTAGCACACCATGATTCCAATAGCCAACAAGATGTTTGGTATTTGGATTCTGGTGCAAGCAACCACATGTGTGGAAAGAAAGAGTTTTTTGCCAAACTCAAAATTGAAGCCTATGGATCTGTGAGTCTTGGTGACTCCTCAAGGCTGCCAATTGAAGGCAAAGGGAAGATCAAGATCATCCAGAAGAATGGTAAAGAAGAATACATCTCCGATACCTACTACATACCAGGTATGAAGAGCAACATTCTGAGCATTGGTCAATTGCCCCAGAAAAGGTACATTATACATATGGAGAATATGTTTCTCATTCTCAGGAATGCAAGGAGAAAGCTTATTGCACGTGTTCAAATGTCAAAGAACCGTATGTTCCCATTGAAGTTGAACACAAAGATTGGGAGTTGCAACATCGGTGTAATGGAAGATGAGTCATGGAGATGGCATCTTCGTTTTGGCCATCTTCATTTCAATGGCCTAAAATTACTGTCAAGTGGAGGAATAGTGTGTGGTCTACCCCAGATTGAAACCATACACCAAGTATGTGAAGGCTGCGTGCTTGGCAAGCAAGCACGACTATCATTCCCTGTTGGTAATGCATGGAGAGCAAGGGCACCACTGCAATTAGTGCACACAGATATATGTGGTCCATTGGATCCCATGTCCTATGGAGGTAATAGATATTTTATTACCTTCATTGATGATTTTAGCAGGAAGACTTGGGCTTATTTTCTCAAGGAGAAGTCGGCTGCCCTAAGAGTCTTCAAGGAATTTAAGGCACTCACAGAGGCTGAGAGCAACCACAAACTTGTGGCCGTGAGATCAGATAGAGGTGGAGAGTACACCTCCAATGCTTTCTAAGCATACTGCAAGGAGCAAGGAATTAGGCATCAAATGATTGCTGCATATACACCACAACAAAATGGGATTGCTGAAAGGAAGAATCGAACCATCCTTGACATGACAAGATCCATGCTTAAGAAGAAGAACTTGCCAAAAGAAGTTTGGGCAAAAGCTGTGGCTTGTTCAATTTACTTGTTGAATCGATGTCCAACAAAGAGTGTCAAGAGGATGACACCACAAGAGGCTTGGAATGGATACAAGCCGAATGTGGCACACCTAAAGTTTTTTGGATGTGTTGCATATGCTCAAGTACCAGAAGCCAAGAGGAGGAAGCTTGATGATCGAGGTAAGAAGTGTGTGTTTGTGGGCTATAGTGAAGAGTCCAAAGCATACAAACTCTACAACCCACTAACTAGCAAACTAGTGGTTAGTAGAGATGTCGTCTTCAGTGAAGAAGAGACATGGAAATGGAACAACAAAGAAGTCAGTAAGGAGAGGGTTGTTTCCTCTAACTTTGAAGAACAAGAAGTTGTACCACTAGTCGAGCAACAACCTACTCAAACAGGTACAACAACTCCAGTGCAAAGAAATGCAAGTAATGGTCCTACATCCAGTGAAGAAGGCAGTTCATCAACTCTAGTAAGGCTAAGGAGTCTCATAGAGATTTATGGACAAGAAGAGGGAGAAGAAACAAATCTATTCTGCCTATATGCAGATCATGAACCTCTATCATTCAATGAAGCTGTGGAAGAGGTTCATTGGAAGAAAGCCATGGAAGAAGAAATCCATGCCATCGAGAAGAATGACAACTGGAAGTTGACCAAACTTCCACCAAATCAGAAGGCTATAGGTGTCAAATGGGTGTACAAGATCAAACGCACTACAGGTGGAAGTGTGGATCGGTACAAATCAAGACTTGTAGCGAAGGGCTACAAACAGAAGTATGGAGTGGACTACGATGAAGTATATGCTCCAGTTGCAAGACTTGACACGGTAAGATTACTAATTTCTCTTGCTGCTCATCATAAATGGAAGATTTATCAATTAGATGTCAAGTCAGCCTTTCTTAATGGACTTCTTGAGGAAGAAGTGTATGTAGAACAACCAGAAGGTTTTCAAATACAAGGGGAAGAAGATAAGATGTATCATTTGAAGAAAGCCTTGTATGGCCTCAAGCAAGCACCACGAGCTTGGAACTCAAGGATTGACAACTACATTCACCAAAATGGATTTCAGAAATGTCTATACGAGCACTCAGTTTATATGAAGAATGGTGAAAAAGGGGAGTTTCTAATTATCTGTCTCTATGTAGATGATTTATTGTTTATAGGAAACAATGAGGCAATGTTCTATGAGTTCAAGCAATCCATGTTCAGTGAGTTCGAGATGACTGACAATGGACTAATGTCATACTTTCTTGGCATAGAAGTAAAGCAAGAAAGTGATGGTATCTACATCTCTCAACAAAGGTACATGAGAGACATATTCGAGAAATTCAATATGGACAAGTGCAATATTGTCAACACTCCAGTTGCAACCGGATTGAAGCTATCCAAAGGAGGAGAGGGTGAGTTTGTAAACTCAACAGTGTACAAAAACCTCATTGGAAGCCTAAGGTACCTCACAATCACAAGACCAGATATAGTTTATGGTGTTGGACTCGTAAGTCGATACATGGAAACACCATGGGAGTCTCATTGGCTGGCTGTCAAGAGAATCCTAAGGTACATAAAAGGTACTCTAAACTATGGTCTATTTTATAATTTTGGTGAAGATGCAAAATTATATGGCTATTCAGATAGTGATTGGGGAGGTGACCAAGATGAAAAGAAAATCACAACTGGCTATGTGTTTTTTCTAGGTTCAACAACTTTTTCATGGACTTCAAAGAAGTAATCAATCATTGCCTTGTCATCATGTGAAGTCGAGTATGTAGTTGTAGCCTCAACCGTGTGTGAGGCAATTTGGCTAAGGAATCTGTTGAAATCAATGTGTCATCCACAAGAAGAATCGACCTTGATTCATGTGGATAATATATCTGCAATCAAACTTGCAAAGAATCCAGTTCAACATGGAAGGAGCAAGCACATTGATACTAGATTCCATTTTCTAAGGGATCATGTAAAGCAAAAGACAATTGAGCTTGTCTATTGCCACACAAAGGAACAGGTGGCTGACATCTTCACTAAGGCACTGCCAATTGATTCATTCCGAGTGATGCGTGAAATGTTAGGAATGAAGGTGTTTTGATTTGAATGGGAGTGTTGGATATTCAAATAAAAACATCATAAAGTGCTGCCAGCCTGTTCTTCACTCAAGCTTCCCACACTTGTCATATAAATATGCTTCTTTTATGTCAGCCGAAAGTAGATTACATGACAGCAATCTGCTGCCATGTGATAGTTTTTCAGTTGTGTGTTACAAGCTGGAAAGCTGCAGTGTGTGTGTATATATCCATAACTGGTGCATGTGTGAAAGGGTGTAAAGCTCATCGGAAGCATGTGTGAAGGTGGATAGCAGCTAATACTTCATAGCTGCCATGCTTCATTGTTTATCATTTTCTATTTTGCATAAATAGGTCTTCCAGCTAGGGTTTAATTGAGTATCCTATTTTGATTGTATTCTCTCATTTCATAAGCTTGAAAGCTTTCTTATTTCATCAGTTTGTAAACTGTTTTTATCCATATATCAAAGTGCAACTGTTTTCCCGAAGCTTGATACTTCCCTCCTTCTTTATTTCGTTGTCCAAATTATATTAATAGTGAAAGAGATAGAGGTGTGATAAGTTTGTAAACTTATCACCCACATAACTGATATTGAGTTAGCAAACCCTAACCCTAGAATACCAACATTAATGACATATCCAAGCCCGGAATCTCTGTGAGTTTGCTTGAATGACTTACAGATACAACTCTCTCATATTTGACAATCCTGAAAAATCTGGCAGTGTTTCTAATGCAGTGCACAAACCCGCTCGCAAGACTTTCAAATTTGTTGGTAAATTTGGGATTGCATGTAGGTTTGTGCAATCATCTACACACAACGTTTCAAGCTTAGAAAGACTACTGAGGCATAGTAGGCTACAAAAACTAATTTTTCGAAGATCTAAATCTTCCAAAGAAATTAGACTACCAAGATCCTTAGGGATTTCATCATCGGTTAAAGTGCAGCGTCCAAGATTTAATTTCCGTAAAGAGTTTAATCCATGTAAAGAAGGGGGCAAAAGACTAGTTGATGGTGACCCTTTCACACCATATTGATATGGAAAACTCAGCTTTAGTAGTTGTCTTATGGGGGTGCCATCTGTTGTCTTATGGTAACTCTTTCCCAAGCCTTCAGCCAAGTTTTCAAAACGTGAACAACTATTAAGAAGAAGAGTTTCAATAGACTTGGAATTAAAGAAATTCAGTGGAAGATCCCTGAGCTTTTTGCAGCCTTCAAGATTTACCAAGGTAAGTCTTTCAAGATTCCCAATGGATGAGTGAACCTCAGACAAATTCTCACAATCATTCAATATCAATTCCTCGAGATTTGGGAGTTTTGAAAAGTCTGGAGTTTGTGCCAGGTTATGGGAATGACTCAGATTAAGAAGCTTCAACTTCTCGAGCAACTGTTAGAAAAAAGGAAAACCCAAAATAAATACAAATGGAAAAGAGAAAGCATGAAATTGGTGTTTGTAAAACCTGGAAGAAAGAATTAATAATTTGGTTGAGGCCATATCATACCAAATTGGAATCCTCCCAAACTCGTATGAATTTGTTATAGCTCAGTTCAATAGCAACTAGGTTTGGTTGATCAAAATCTTTTGGTATGACCTCCAGAGGAAATCCTGCCAATATAACCATCTTAACTCTTGGGAAAGATTGTGGTAACCTCCAGTGAGCTTTATGTTATTGAGTTTGAGCAATCTCAAACTCTGCATGTTTCTAAATGATTCTGAACTCAGGCTACACGCGTCAGACTCTTGCATATCTAAAGCGAGTCCTTCAACGTCTTCCGTTCCCTATTACCAAAAAATAAAAAAGTAAAAAAATAAAAATAAATAAAAACACACACACACACAACAACAACAACAACAACAACAGAGGGCTTAGTACATGCTATTATGCATCGTTGAAACAGTCAGCGAATAGATTCTATTTAGTACGTGCATTTAACACCAAATTTAATTGCAGAAGTACTTACAGATTCCTTCACCAATACGTCTGTTATATCTTCATTATGCCACAATCTACTCCGTTTTCCAGGATTGTCAGGGGATTCTGCACGCACGATTTCTCTGCCCATGCCTTGAATCAAATCATGCATCATGAGATTGCCTTCTTTATCAACAGTTACAAGGCATTGATCTTTGGAGTTCTCGAATCCCTATTTCTGGATAAAACTGACAGCCATCCAGTACTGTCATGACATAGTCCTTGTTCATTCCAGTAAAGAAACAAGAGACATCAAGGAATATAGCCTTCACGTTATCATAAGTTAGCCCATCATAGCTTGTTTCAAGTCTTCTGTGAATTACCCAATAAGGCTGTGATCTTTTCCATTTATTCAGTATAGTTTCCCATTCCCTTGTGCTTTTTGTACATAAATAGGAACCTAAGACTTCAAGTGTAAGTGGCAAACCTCCACATACTATTCATTAGGATAATTCTTTCTAAAGGCATGCCAACTAAGTAGCTCAAGAGCTTCTCTTTCACTCATTGCTGGCAGAAGACATATCTTATCCACATTAAGTATCTTCAGCAAATGTTTGTTTCTTGAAGTTATAATGATTTTGCTCCCTGGACCAAAGGAGTCAGGTTTTATAGCCAAAGCATTTATCTATTCAACGCTGTCTAAATCATCAATTATGACAAGTACCTTTCTGTTGCCTAACCTTTGTTCTATCTTCTTGGTCTCTTCACCAATACTACTCACCCCTATGTAGGCCGGTTTCAAGATATCATAAAGAAGTTGTTCTTGCAAATCAACCAGTTTCTTTTCACTCACGTTTTGAAGGAAACTTGAACCGCCAAAATTATGATGATGTTTGTTGAAAATGGCTTTTGCAACCGTTGTCTTACCCAGTCCGCACATACCCAAAATTCCAATTGTGCGAATATCATTTGATCCTCCAACATCTAAATGTCTACTAATTTCTCGCACACGAGAATCTAAGCTTGTGGTGATGCTCAATTTTCCAGTGATCTGAGAAATAACAATCCTGATAAAGTTTCCTTCATGCCTGGTTGTTAAAATTCAACAAAGCAAGAGTGAAAATTTATTATGCAACTTTAAGATTACATTAATCTTTCAAAAATTGACGAGTCAAAATCTCTAGATACCATTACAATTTCTTAAACTGAAATCTTGCATGTTAAATGACACACCCCGACCCGGAATGTCCACTAAGACTCCGAATCGAGCTGTGCTGGCCGACACCTGGAAGGTGACGAAGCCATAAAGTATGGTGATGTGGAAAAATGTGAATAAATTTAAACCTAATACCTAATAGTACCTAAATATCAAAGTGCGCTGGTGAGCGGGAGTGAACCCATCTCACACATGACGTCAGAGCACAAGTAAAGTACAGTAGAGTGGGTAAGAAATATACCCTCAGAGATAACCACCAATTCTGAGATTTGCCAGAAATCCTCGTCGAGACGAACGTCTAGTAATTAAAACCTGGAGGGGCACAAAACAGAACATGTGAGTGGGCAAAACAAAGATTTGAAAACATCTTTCTTTTTGGAAATACAATAACCCCTCACCGAAATCCGTATAATTCTTTAGAAAATGACAATACATATGTATATGAAAATCATGCAGAAGAACTGTAAAAACCAAGGTATGCCATAACGAAGTATCTCAGTAACAACCATATAAGCAAGATGAAATAAATCAATATAAAATGATATGTCAGCCGGAGTCACCTAACGTGACCTGTACGGCTGAATCCATCTAGTCAGAGTCACCTCTAGTGACCCGTACAACTCGTTCATATCTCATCAATCAATGCTAGCATATAAGTCAGAGTCACCTCTAGTGACCTGTACAACTCATCCATATCTCATCAATCAATGCTAGCATATAAGTCTAAGTCACCTCTAGTGACCTGTACAACTCATCCACTTGTACAACTCATCCATATCTCATCAATCAATGCTAGCATATAAGTCAGAGTCACCTCTAGTGACCTGTACAACTCATTCATATCTCATCAATCAAGTCCTGCACACGAGTCGGAACCACTTAGAGTGGTCTGTACGACAGGCTGGGTGTAAATGAGTACGCTCAAGTGCTACAATCACGTGAAGGTTGTGCGAAGTATCGCAAGTCACCTACGAGTCGGAACCACCTAAAGTGGTCTGTACGACAGGCTGGCACCTACCTTGAAATCCAAGGTTAGCGTAAAGTGCGGGAGGTGAACGATCACGTGAAGGCTAGGCCCTGGCCTCGGGCGAAGCACCAAAACCGAAGTACAGGACAATGAATTTTACTCAAATCCATTCATCACTAATTACCATTCGATCATACCAACATTATATACTCACCTGAACTTACCTTGGCCTCCGCATTGGTGCGCAACACTGTGCAAAGTTGTACTAAATTACATACTAAAATGTAAACTAATTATGGCATGGCATTTATAAAACGTAAAACCACAATTTCTCGATTCCTCACACAATGTTTTGTAACCAACGATAAATCACCAAATCATAGGGTTAAATCGTACGTTTTTCACAAGATTCATTCACATTGCTCAATTTTCCAAACCAAGCTTTCGTCTCGATTATTTAATCTCACTTATTGCATGGCTGCATCTAACGTTTCGTTAGACTGCCTGGTACCCTAAGCAGGGATCAAGCCAATCGTAGTTATTTGCTTAGACTTTAACCGGTGCAGAGCACCAGTACTGGATCAATGCCATAGAGTTTGCTTAGACATCAGTTTTGTTTTAACAATCTAAATTAGTCATCTGTGTTACAGGGATAATTTTCAAATAATTCAGTAAATAAAATCAGTATCTTTTTTCTCCGTTATTACGAACATGTATTAAATGCAATTTGATTGAGAATGTACTTACACATTTTTTGCTCAATACATGCTTTACATCTTCATGATGTCACAGTCTACGACGACTATGAAGCTTCTTAGGGGATTTAGCATGTACAATTTCTCTGCCCATGTCTCGAATCAAACGGTGCATCATCATCAAATTGCCTTTTGGATCATCAGTTACAAGGCATCGCTACTGGAGTACTTCAATACCTGTTTTTGGATCACGGTAACACCTATCCAATATGGCCATGACGCGGTTCTTGTTCATTCCAATAAAGAAACAGGATATATCAAGGAATATATCCTTCACCTGGTCATCAGTAAGCCCGTCATAACTTATCTTAAGAATTTTGTGAATTTCCTGACAAGGCTGTGATCTTTTCCATTGGTTCAATGCACTTGTCCATTCTCATGTGTTTTTTTTATTTTTATGTAGGTAAGAACCTACAGCTTCAAGTGCAAGTGGTAAACCCCCACAATAATCAACAGCTTCTCTTGAGACTTAGAGATATCCTTCATTAGGAGAACTCTTTCCAAAGGCACACCAACTAAGGAGCTCAAGAGCTTCATCGTCATTCATTGCTGGCAGGGAACATTCCTTATCCACCACTTCAGGTGTCTTTAGCAAATTTCTATCTCTTGTTGTTATAACAATTCTACTTCCTGGACCAGACGAGTCACGTTTTGTAGCTAATGTATCTATCTGGGCCACAGAGTCTATATCATCAATTATGACAAGAACCCTTATTTGGCGAAGTCTTGTATTTATCTCCTTGGTCCCTTCATCGGGCATACTCACCTTTCTGTGGCCCAATCTCAAGATATCAAACAGAAGTTTGTTTTGCGAATCAACCAGTTTCTTATCTTCTCTCACATTCGGAAGAAAAGGTCACCACCAAACCTGTGCTGGTATTCGTTGAAAATAGCTTTTGCGATCGCTGACTTACCTAGTCCGCCCATCCCCCAAATTCCAATTATGCGAACACCATTTGATCCTCCAACATCTAAATAATTACTGATTTCTTGCACGCGAGAAGCTATTCCAACTGGATTTCTGGCTACATTTAAGCATGCTTTCTTCAGTTTTCTAGCGATCTGGCCAACTGGGTGTTCGGCTACCTTCAAGTAATTGCTCTCCAGTTCTCTACTAATTCCTTCATACCTGGTAGGTAAAATTCAATTCAAAATTAAGCAGAAGATTTACTAATAAAATGGCACAACAAAATTGAACTAATATCTTACTCATTATCACTACAGAGCTTGGGAGTGGAAGATTTGAAAGCCCAATGATG
The DNA here is from genome assembly GCA_963580275.1 of Crataegus laevigata. Lineage (NCBI taxonomy): Eukaryota > Viridiplantae > Streptophyta > Magnoliopsida > Rosales > Rosaceae > Crataegus > Crataegus laevigata. Next base: position 5,283,071 of record OY756941.1, read on the forward strand.
AATCAAAATCTTCGAAAACCATTAAAGGATCATAAACTTCAGAACTTAAATTTATATATGCATATGCGTAAAATCAAATATTTGATTCATGTGGCTAGCTCGATATCTGACCATACATGCCCCCTTAATTCTCAAATGGACCAAATATATGACAAAAAGTAAATGATAAGAATTCTTCGATTTTCAAACTTATCAAATATTCTTGTAGCACATTTTTCATGCATCAAGCTTTAGCAGAATTGAATTGAACTCTAGCAAAACTCAACCGAATTATAGAAAAATAGCAAAGAATGAAGGGTCAAGTGCTGATTTGCGAAATTTTTTGAATTGAGTGAAAAAATTCTAACCTATTCTTTGAAGTATACCCTTTGATTTTGGCCACTTTTGTTAAGGCAGCTTTCTATCGTTTCACCATCTCTTCGTTATCCTTATACTCTTGTTCGAGTTTAGTGAAGCCATTCCCAAAAACCCCAGACGGATCTCCAACTTGGGAGGGTTCCACTGAGTAGAAAACTGGTATAACTGCCCCTCTCTCTTCCATGCATCCAAGAATCATTACAAGTTCGTTCAGGCACCATTTTGAAGAAGCGTAATCTGGAGAGATGACAACGATGGCAAGCCTCGACTTTGCAATTGCCGGGAAGAGATCACAAATTGGTCTGCCTATTTGAAGTTCGTCATCATCCAAGAAAGTTCTTGTAACTCCTTGTTCTTTCAATTTATCATGTAGATGGGCGATAAAACCTAAGTGCGTGTCTCCACCCCTAAAACTCAAAAAGACATCATATTCCCATTGAAGAGCTGAAGGAAGAGATGAAGTGGCTCGTTGGTTGCTCAATGCCATTGAATACAAGCTAACTGGAAATGGTGGCATAGCAGCAATTAATATGGTATTAGTTTTTCAAGCATTCATCATAAAATTATTTGCAAAAACATGAATATATAAATAGACTGGTGATCAGAAAAACAATTCAGCATTCATAAAATTATATTAGGCAATAACATGAACAGAAATAACCATGAATCAGAAAGATGAGCAATAACCTGGGTGTATGTAGAAAACGAAGTCACAGATCAAGTCAGAGGGGTCATGAGAGGAGCTGAAGGTTCGTCAGAAAAAACGAAACCCTTTGTCTCTGCGTTCTTTGCTGCAAGTCTCTCTGTATGTCGTCCAAGTCCAATGAATGCTTAGGTACACCAAGTTGCCTAGTGGGCGTCGTGGTCTAACGAAACTTCACCGCGTAAGCTTGATGGACGTGATTCAACTGCTTCTTTCCATCCGACAGTCAAATCGCGTAAGCTCTATTTTCCCTCTTTTTTTTGTGTGGGGTCCATTATTATTTTATTGGTTTGGTGAACTGTAAGCTCCATTATTTTAACTTATCTGTCATTTTCACTTTTATTTTTGAGTAAAAGACAGTTTACTATTCTCATATTTGGTGGTTTTCAAAATTTAGTACATCAATTTTTTTTTTCATCCCAGAGTCATATCTAAAATGTAAATTTTGGGACAGTTTCATACATCCGTTAGTCAGACTGTTAGTTCTCCCGTTAAGTGATGACGTGGCGCCTATGTGGACATAACTGGGGCGCCACATGTCATTAAAAAATATTTAAATAAAAAAATTATTATTATAAATAAAAAAAAGTCCGAACCCAGAAAAGAAGAGCAAGAAGAAGGAGGAGGAAGAAGAAGGAAGGAGAAGGAGAACGAGAAGGAGGAGGAAGAAGAAAAAAAAATATTTGGGTTGGGGGCATGCACGCGGGGGGGGGGGGGGGGGGGTAGGGTTGGGAAGAAGAAGGAAGAAGAAGAATGAAGAAGAAGAAGGAGGAGGAAGAAGAAGAAAAAAAATCTGGATTGGGGGCGTGCACAGTGGGGGGGAAGAAGAAGGAATAATTATGAAGAAGAAGAAGAAGGAGGAAGAAGGAGGAAAAAGAAGGAGAAGGAGGAGGAAGAAGAAAAAAAATATTCTGGGTTTGGGGGCGTGCACAGTGGGGGGGGGGGGAAGAAGAAGGAATAAGAAAGAAGGAGGGGGAAGAAGAAGGAGAAGGAAGAGGAAGAAGAAAGAAAAAAATTCTGGGTGGTTTGGGGGCACGGGGGGGGGGGTTTTAAAATAATTATTTTAATATTTTTTTAATGACACGTGGCGCCAATCATTGTCCACATGGGTGCCACGTCATCACTTAACGGAAGAACTAACAGTTTGACTAACGGATGTATGAGACTGTCCCAAAATTTACCCTTTAGGTATGACTCTGGGATGAAAAAAAAATTAATGTACTAAATGTTGAAACCCACCAAACATTAGGGTAGTAAACAGAGATATACCCTTTATTTTTTTATACTAATGCGGAGCACACCATTGTTGAATGTTCCGAACAAACACAAAATTTAATTGCATGCAGTTCTTTTCTCCCACAAACACAAAATTTAATTTTCTTTAAGTTGACAGTGCATTCACTTATAGACAACAGTGTTGTAAAAAAAATAAAAAATAAATAACTCTAACAAAAACTTTTTTATGGAAAACCAAAAATACACATGAATTTTCTTGAACTACCTTATTTGGAATGAACACAACACACTTAAATTTATCGAAGATGTTATAAACTCTTTTAAAATATTGATAGTCTCGATCATTTTGAAGCGCTAACTTATTAGTAAGCTAATACGTTTCTAGCTACTCGTTTGAGCACATTTTGCAAAGATTCATGATGATCCAAACGGATCATTTTGAATGACACCCTTGAATAAGGATTATTCATGTAAAATCTCACTCAAATCGATCATTGCCTAGTTATCTAGCTAACTGCAACACTATAAGCAAACAAACATGGTAAACAATAAAATGTCACGATGAAAATCAAAGGGCTCAATCATTCCAATTTAGGTAAAATTTTGCCAGAATGATTTTGTGTTGCTTTTTTCTTTTCAAAAAACTATTCCCTAGGGAGGGCGAACAAGAAACCAAAGCAGCAGGCCAAACAAAGGACCACGGGCACTGCCATTACACACTTCTAACATAATGCAAAGAACCTTCCGATGTATGCCTCAGCCTTCATCGGCCAACGATTTTTGGCGAGCAACTGGGCAAGAAGCGAATGCTAATTGTAAAGAGGAGAGGACTAATCCACAAGAAATGCAAACCTACCAATGACCAATTCCTTGGTAGAAACCACCATGAAACTTGTTGATGCACAAAATCAGTGAGGACTTTGGTACAACAGAAAATGTCAAGTTTGTGACCTTCGCTAGATTGCTCCGGTTACCAGTGTAGATAAGTATGTAAAGAGATAGAGGCAGGAAAGCCAACACAAGATGTACATGGTTCACCCAGATTGGCTACGTCCACGAAGTAGAGGAGTTCTCATTAATTGTGAAGGGTTACACAAGTACATAGGTTCAAGCTCTCCTTTTGTGAGTTCTAGTGAATGGTTTAGTACAAATGACATTAGGGATTCATTGTGGGAGAATGATCCCTATTTATAGAAGAAAATTTCTAGCTTTGTTCTGACATTGACACGTGTCATATTGTGATTGGCCTCTGATGTTGACACGTGTCGTGCTGTGATTGGCCTCTGATGTTGACACGTGTCATGTTGTGATTGGCCTCTGACGTTAACATGTGTCGCGTTGTGATTGGCCTCCTGGTTGGAGGGAAACTCTTGTGGGTCCTTGATGGTGTAATGTTGACCGGTGCTTAGTATTTTCGGGGTTGGTCAAGTGTGGTACAAACAAAACTGACCATGGCAATCTGAAAAAACTCCTTCACAAGCAAGAGCAATGGGTCGATACTAAGCAATGGTAACAGCCATGAATGGAGGGAGGTAAGGCCTAGATGGCTTTAAACACCCCTCCTCCTTTTTTTTTCCTCACGTACTAATGTTTAAACCTTGCTGAGTTGCATGTATTTGGTTAATTAGTATGAATGAGCATTAGATTGTCAATACAACAATTACAAACAAAATTAGACAATAAGGCTAATAAAATTAGGCATTTTGTAACTATTTTTTTTTCAAGCATTTGTCCCAAAAAAAAAACCAGCTTTATTTGTCCAAAAAATGAGCTTAAATTTTTAAGCTGCCCCCCTCTTAGTTAAATTTCTGGTTTCGTTCCTAGTAGCAGCCCCTTCTACTTTAGGGATAAGGACTGTTTGTACCAGACTTGACCAACCCCAAAACTACTAAGCACCGGTCAACATTATACCGTCAAGGACCCACAGGAGTTTCTCTCCAACCAGGGGGCCAATCACAACGCGACACATGGCAACGTCAGAGGCCAATCACAGCACGACACGTGTCAACATCAGAGGCCAATCACAACATGACACGTGTCAATGTCAGAACAAAGCTAGAAACTCTTTTCTATAAATAGGGATCATTCTCCCACAATGAATCCCTAATGTCATTTGTACTAAACCATTCACTAGAACTCACAAAATGAGAGCTTGAACCTATGTACTTGTGTCACCCTTCACAATTAATGAGAACTCCTCTACTCCGTGGACGTAGCCAATCTGGGTGAACCACGTACATCTTTTGTTTACTTCCCTGCCTCTATCTCTTTACATACTTATCTACACTGGTGACCGGAGCAATCTAGCAAAGGTCACAAACCTGACACTTTCTGTTGTACCAAAGTCCTCACTGATTTTGTGCATCAACATTTGGTGTCGTCTATGGAAAACGACACTTATTCCTACTCTCTCCAGCTTTTTCAAGTTGGTTCCATAGTTCTTACTCTCTCATTTGACCAGGCATTGGTGCGTTACGAATGTGACACACAAATTAAACCTTATTTGTGACAATTGTAGTAATGATGTAAGTAAGGATCGTTCTAACCGGGGATTAACTAGGGGTGCTAATCTAATATAAATTGACTTAAAAACACAAAAACTAAACTTAAAGACTCTAACTAGACTACTATGACTCAAAACAGATTTGAAATACTCAAAACCGCCTAAAACAATCAAATTTACTCAAACAGAAACTAAAACTTGAATTGGACGAATTTGAAAGTTCTTGTGACTCAAAATACTTAAAACACAAAATAAGACAGATTATAAAGACTAAGACTTAACAAAATATGGGGGGATTGTGTTTGGACAAAATTTAATTTAATGGACAGATTGTAAAAGAAAACAGATTGTAAGGCAATTTGTGATAAACCAATGGATGATGAAATAGCTAAGGGGTTCTTCTCCACACATGAAATATATGCAACGTAAATCAATTTCTAGTTATCAATTCAATAAGTTATGAATCTCGACACTCCAAGTTAATTAGGTCCGCTTAAATTAACCTTCAGATTTCCCTAGAATCATTGAATTGGATGAATATGCATCGCAACCAAATTATTCCTAACAAGTTCTTTATATGAACAACATGATAAAGACACAAGTTAGAATCATTACGTTTGTTGGAAATCATAAGCATCGACAAGGCATTTGTAACTATGAAAAGCATGATACTCCTGCCAGGAATCTACTTAACACGATCGTGACTAGCGACCTTCACTACTTGCGAATATAAGTTCATAACGATTAGGTGAAACAAACTTATACCCTAGCACCAGATCCAAGCATGCAAATTAAGCGTGCACTCTCAATCAACATACAAGAATAAGTTCTAAATCAAACAGTTAAGCAAATTGTATTCACGACTTATGTAACGATAACGGGAAATAGTCAACTTATTTCACATATATAATCATGGTTTCGAATACACCCTTAACCAAAACGAATTTAGCCAATCTTACTCAAAACAAAACAAAGATTACATGAATTAGACATTGAAATAAAAGAGAGAATACACCTAAAATTGTTCAACAACTCAGAATGAAGAGCCAAACAATTTAGTGAATTTGTCTCATTTCCCTTGCTTGCGGCAGATTGGGTGATGATGGTTTCTGGGTTGTTTTGATGATGTAGAATGGATTTTGGGGTGTTTAGAGGCACGGCAAGGGAGGTAGGTTGAGTGTGGATGAGTGTTTGATGGTTGGAACGTGGTGGAATGGCTAGTTGTGTTTCTGGATTGCAGAATGGTGTTTTTGGGATGAATCAATGTTTGTGGGAGTGAATGGACGAGTTTTGGTGGTGCGGCCAAGATAGGGAAAATGTTCAGAATTTTTTTTTGTGTAGAGTTGTGTGGGAATGGATGGGAAAGTAAAATGGATGGAAGGAAAAAGTGAAGACTTCCGGCAATGAGTGTTAGAAAGGGGGAAAATGTGTAAGTAAAAAGAAAAGGTGTGGCCGCTTTTGTTTCTTGATGTAGGATGGAGAAAAGGAAAGGTGGATGTTTTTGTCAATTGTTTTCTGTTGCTGCCAGCTCTCCATGCAGCGTGTCACTCTCTCCCTCTTGCTCCTCATTGGATCCTTGGTCAAGTTCTCTTTCTGACTACTCCTTTCTCTAATTCATGCAGCCCTTTCATCATTCTTTTTGCCATGATGTTGTCTTTCTTTTGACTAGATGTTAATCATTCCTTATTATTTCTTTATATATTTTTTTTTCTTATACGCTGCCCTCTTGGCAGCTTTGTTCTTTCTTTTATTTAAATCTCAGCCATGCTGCCTTTGTTAAATTTTCTCTGATTCGCCTTGCTGTGCTTTGCTTACTCCAAATTGTCGTCAGCTGGACCTTCCTTACTCAAATGCCCATAACTTCTTCTAGAAAAATGATAATAACAACCCGCGAAATGCCCCAGAAAATAGACATCTGTAGCTTTCCAAGCATATAAGGCTCATTCTCTAGTTCATTTTGGGCAGTTCGCAAATTGCTTCCAAAGTGGGCTGATCTGCACAGGCAGTTTTGACGAATTTGTTACATAAAATCTCACTTGTGCTCTTTTTCTTTTATTTGCTAGACAAATCATATAAAACACAAAATCAAAGTAAATAGCTCAAAATATGAGGAACTAACTAAGAAAAGACAAGTGAATTTGATGTAAAATATATATAAATATGAGCTTATCAAATACCCCCCACACTTAGCTTTTGCTAGTCCTCGAGCAAAACAAAGAAAACATGAAAAAGTAATAACATGAAAAACATTAGCTTCCCCCTATGTGACCCTCATAGAATTTCATTCGAGAACACAAATCATCAAGAACCATAGCTAGCACCAAACAAGCTAATCCAAGTTCATCTTCCTTATTCAAATATTAGCAGTAATCCTTGAAGTGTAGTGTGTGAGATAGCCATGCTAATGCAATTTCAAATTTTTTTATTTTTAAAATCACCATATGCAAACTAGCAACCTTCTCACGGGATATACACTCAATCACACATGTGTTTAGTTTTAATGTGTTTCGCTCAAAGAATCAAATGTGAAAGTTCTACCATAAGCTTGCATAAAGATCACTTCTCCACAATCATAATTGCAAAACTTAAATCAAGAGGACTTTTATTGGATGTAATGAGGCTTAGGGAGAGGGTTATTGAAATGAAAGTATAGGAAAACACAAGTTCCAAGTTACATTGCAAGCAATTCTTTTGTTTAGATTTATAAGAAATCAAGCTCTCCAGCTATTCTTCTAGCACCTCCAACCACTCCCTTAAACTGAAACTTTAAAAACTTTTTATTTTCTTTGTATACAATCTTTCTTTCTTCTTTTTTTTCTTTTTTTTTCTTTTTTTTTTTAAATAAGCACATGACAAAATACAAACATGAAATACCCCCACACTTATTCTTTTGCCAAACACCTTCAAAGTACTTCACAAACATTTCTCATAAGACAATCTCACATTGCTCACTAGCTCGCTTGGAAAGGGTAAGGAAAAATGTTTCAGGTATAAGGGTAGACATATCTGGTGATAAGAAATAAAAGGCTCAACATATACGGCTCAAATTGGCAATCTAATGATATCATTTTTCTTTGGGAATCATGGTTATTTGGGCCATGGTGGTAAACCTAATGCCTCTATCATTTTCAAGTTCATGCAATCAATGACAAACATTTTGAAAGATCGTTACGCAACTTCTAGAGATTTATCTCACATAAGTTCATCACACATGAAAGAATAGGCGTGTATGAAAAATGCACATACTTTCAATAGGCTCAAAAACTCACATAGGATGTATATGGTCACTAAATTCACATATGAAGCTTTAAGTCATGCTTTAGTTTCACATCAACAAGGCTATGTGCATTTGGTTTTTCAAAGATGATCAAACATGTACAAAACTAACAAGAGAATTAGGAATTTCACAAAACACATGTTAACTAAGTTCTTGATCATCATGGTTCAAATTTGATCCAATTATATCATTGGGTCGGGAAACTAACAAAAATCTAATTCAAAACAATAAGGAAAACAAGACAATATTTTTGGATTTTCAAATTTTCCGATTTTTTTTTTAAATTTTTGTTTTTTAAAAAAAACAACAACACAGAAACAAATGAAACCAGTTCGTAGTCGAAGGTATAAAAATTTTCAATTTGGTCATTTTTATACTTCTTACCCCCAAACTTAAACTGGACATTGTCCCCAATGTCAGAAAACATTATAATGCAAATAAAAAAAATTAATAAATAATAAGAAACAAAATAAAGCAATAGGACTGAAAACTTCCCTAATTTGCAGAAAAATCAAGAGATGACCCCCAAGCTTAAATTATGCAATCAACTTCAAGGGTGGAAATAACCAAAAGTTCCTGCAAAGAAAAGAAATAATTCAGTTAAGTACGCAAGAAAATATAAAAAAAATGCAAATGAAAAATTGAAAATGAAAATAAAAGACAATGAATAGAACTAATAAGTGATCATTGGTCCTGCTTGGTGACTTTCCACAGCTTTCGTCTTGAACTGGATTGGGGAGCTTTTTACTTGCAAGTAATCCGCAGCTTAGTTGAGGATGAATCAGTGTTGTCTCCACATGCTTCAAGTAATCAGGTCTCCATGTGGGTGTGGCATTTTCTCGAGTTTTGGATCAACTCAGATTCCTCTTGCATCAGACTCCTCCTGCATATTGAACTGGACTGGAGGGCCCGAAGATGAGTACTCGAGAGCAGGACTAGGTAAGCAATCAGGATCTCTCTTTCTCCCTGTTCTTCAGATGAAGGTGAGGAGAAAGCATGATATGAGATACTTTTGCTTTTAACCTTCATGATATGAAATACTTTTGCTCTTGATGATTTGTTTTCTAAGGTACTCCAGGGGATGAAGAATACTGAGTAACTCGAGAGTTTTCTTTAGGAATACATTTTCGGAAATGAAGAAGTGCTAAGTGAGTTTGCCTTTGTTATGGAAGGCGAAGGTAGACACTTATAGGAATAATTCTTCACAACCGGAACTATTCTCTTACCCTTGTCGGCAGCCGGTGGATGGATGAATAGTAAAAATTACGCGCTTTCTGAAAAAGCTGCCCGTAATTTCCGCAAAGCTGACAGTGCATGTGACGAGTGACGACAATTCTGGAAAAGTTGATCGCCTCGTGATTTCTGAGCAAACCCAGCTTTTGAGAAAGGAATCCGGCTTTTGAGAAAGGAACCCGGCTCTTCGATTTATGAGCATTGCCTCTTCGATTGCTGAGTAGTGCCTCTTCGATTGCTAAGTAGTGCCTCTTCGATTTCTTCTTTTTATAGAGGCACTCATTTGGTTCCACAGCACACCTGAATTGCCATAAACACTCTCTTCTTGCACTTGTGAAATCTTCATCTTTCCGATCTCTTCTTTCTCAACACCTTCAAAAAAAATGTCTTGCCCTTTTGACCGTCGCCTTAACTTGAATGTCGAAAAAGATGATGACTTGTCTTCTCCAAACAATATTTGGCATCCGTCCTTCATATCCCCCAATGGTCCTCTCACAGTTGGGGACTCAATGATGAGAAACGATACAACCGCAACTGTGGTTGCTAGAAATCTTCTTACTCCAAGAGACAATAGGATGTTGTCCAGGCGGTCAGACGAGCTGGCTGTTCAGGACTCTCTGGCTCTCAGTGTCCAGTGTGCAGGCTCAGTTTCAAACATAGGCCATCGTCTTCTTGCTTGATCTCGTCAGGTCGAGTCTCTGATGGCTGAAGTGACTAGTCTTCGGCAAAAGGTCAGAGGATTCAGGCACGAGAATAAGGAGTTGCACATGCTCGCAACTAGTTACTCCACCAGTATGAAGAGGAAGCTGGACCAGCTGCAGGAGTCTGAAGGTCGGATTCAGAGTGATCATCAAAGGTTTATGGCGTTACTCCCAAGGTTTATGTTGCCTTCGTCATCTGGAGTTGCACCAAGTGTTGAGGCTCCGGAGAATCCAACTCTGGCTCTTCGTCTTTTAGCAGCTCCGTCAACTGCTGAGGCACCACCTGACCAATGACCAATGAATGCTATTAGTTCACACATCATTGTAAAATATTTTTGCTTTCATGTTTATTTAATTATATATATTTTTATTTTTATTTTTTTATTTATATGGATGTTTATATTTTTTTTTTTTGGCATGGGTTGCCTCCCAAGAAGCGCTTGCTTTAACGTCTTGCAGCCGGACGATGCCACAGGGATCAATCTTCATGGGAACCCACGGCATAGTGGGTGGTTTCCTCCACATCATGTTCTACAAAGCTCTCGTAGTAAGGCTTCAATCGATGCCCATTCACTTTGAACTCTTGACCTGTTTTGAAACTACGAACTTGGACTGCACCATGAGGAAAAACATTAGAATAACAAAGGGTCCAATCCAACGTGAACGTAACTTACCCGGAAATAGACGAAGACGAGAATTAAACAGCAACACTTTATGTCCAACAGAGAAGGACTTGGTGCGAATCATATTGTCATGAAAGGCCTTCGTCTTTTCCTTGTAAATGCGAGCATTTTCGTAAGCTTCATTCTGTATCTCCTCAAGTTCATTCAATTGAAGCTTACGATGAATTCCCGCCTCATCTACATCCATGTTGAACTTCCTCACGGCCCAATGAGCCTTGTGCTCCAACTCCACAGGTAAGTGACATGGTTTGCCATAAACAAGCCGAAAGGGGGACATTCCTATGGGTGTTTTGTAGGCGGTCCTATAAGCCCACAATGCATCATCTAGCCTTAAGCTCCAATCTTTTCTTGTTGGCCCAACCGTCTTCTCAAGAATCTGTTTGATCTCCCGATTCGACACCTCGGCTTGCCCGCTTGTTTGAGGATGATAGGGTGTCGAAACCCTATGTGTAACGTTGTACTTCTTAAGCAGTGCCTCGATTGTGCGATTACAAAAATGTGAACCTCCATCACTTATAAGGACTCTAGGCATTCCGAACCTAGCAAAAATGTTAGACTTCACAAAATCTGCAACCACTTTGGAATCGTTAGTACGAGTGGCTTTTGCTTCCACCCATTTGGAAACATAATCCACCGCCAACAAGATATAGAGAAAACCATGTGATGAAGGAAAAGAACCCATAAAATCAATTCCCCACACATCAAATATTTCAACAGAAAGTATAGGGTTTTGGGGCATTTGATCCTTAACACTTATTTTACCCATTCGTTGACAACGATCACATGTAAGGCAAAATGTCCTAGCATCCCTAAAAATGGTTGGCCAATAAAACCCACATTCTAAAACTTTAAGGGCAGTGCGTTGGGTGCCAAAATGTCCCCCACATGCATATGAATGACAGAATGTTAAAATAGATTGAAACTCAGATTCATTCACACAACGTCGTAAAATCTGATCGGGACAAAATTTCCAGAGGTATGGGTCATCCCAAACATAAAACCTAGCATCATTTTTAAGCTTATCACGTTGATTCCTATTAAGTGTGCTAGGGGTATGTTTCGACACCAAAAAGTTCACCAAATCTGCATACCAAGGATCACTTACCTGGATAGACATTAATTGTTCATCGGGGAAAGTTTCAAAAATTGGCAATGCTTCCTCATGCACCATTCGACTTAGGTGGTCAGCCACCACATTTTCCACGCCCTTCTTATCCCGAATCTCAATGTCAAACTCTTGTAGAAGCAACATCCATCGAATTAGTCTAGGCTTGGCCTCCTTTTTCATGAGCAAATACTTGAGAGCTGCATGATCAGTAAAAATAATAACTTTAGTACCAAGTAAGTATGATCGGAACTTATCTAATGCAAATACCACAGCAAGTAATTCTTTTTCAGTGGTTGAGTAATTTAATTGAGCATCATTCAGTGTCCGAGAAGCATAATAGATAACGTGGGGTTGTTTGTTCTTTCGCTGCCCCAAAACAGCACCAATTGCATAGTCCGAAGCATCACACATCAACTCGAATGGAAGGCTCCAATCTGGAGGTGTGATAATGGGAGCCGAAGTGAAAGCCTCCTTTAAGTGTTTGAATGCCGTGGAGCATGCATCATCAAACTCGAAAGCCACCTCTTTTTGAAGCAATCGGCATAGTGGCTGTGCAATCTTGGAGAAATCCTTTATGAAACGCCTATAAAAACCTGCGTGGCCAAGAAACGAACGAACCTCTCTAACCGAAGTTGGAGAGAGTAAGTGACGAACAAGGTCTACTTTAGATTTATCCACTTCAATGCCTTTTCCAGAAACAATATGTCCTAGAACAACACCTTGCTTAACCATGAAGTGACATTTTTCCCAATTAAGCACAAGATTCGTTTCAACACAACGTTTCAAAATTAAGGTCAAATTATTCAAGCAATGATCGAATGAATTACCAAACACGCTAAAGTCATCCATTAATATCTCAATAATCTTCTCCACATAATCAGAAAATATACTCACCATGCATCGTTGAAATGTCGCAGGGGCATTGCACAAACCAAATGGCATGCGCCTATATGCAAAGGTGCCAAAAGGGCACGTGAATGTTGTCTTCTCTTGGTCCTCCGGAGCTATCACAATTTGGTTATATCCGGAAAATCCATCAAGAAAGCAATAAAATTTATAACCGGCTAACCTTTCTAACATTTGGTCGAGGAATGGCAATGGAAAGTGATCCTTCCTTGTCATGGCATTCAACTTCCTGTAATCAATACAAACACGCCAACCGGTCACAACACGAGTGGGTACAAGCTCTTGTTCTTCATTCGTCACCACCGTAACTCCGGACTTCTTTGGAACAACCTGCACGGGTGACACCCAACGACTATCAGAAATAGGATATATAACACCACAATCAAGCAATTTTATAACCTCCTTTTTCACTACTTCCAACATGGGTGGATTAAGGCGACGTTGAGCTTCACGAGATGGCTTGGCTCCCTCCTCCAAAAGGATGCGATGCATGCATGTGGTGGGACTAATGCCTTTGATATCCACCAAGGTCCATCCAATGGCAGATTTGTGCTCCTTTAACACCCTTATCAACTTGTCTTCTTCTTAGGTCGTGAGTGAACTAGATATGATGACGGGTAGTGTTTGATCTCCTCCCAAGAAAACATACTTCAAGTGACTAGGTAATGGCTTTAACTCAAGTGTAGGTGGCTGCACAATTGATGGAAGTAACTTGTTCGTCAAAACCGAATCTAAAATTGAGAGTGGAGACTTACTAGATTGTGAGGGCAATGACTCGAGTGCAACGACCATTTCAATCACTTCACCACAAGGGGGCACGACAATATGGTCAAATTGCATGCCGTGGGTTGCAAGGATTCCCCCACTCTCATTTCTTGCTCCTATGGCGTGCACTAAGGCTACCTCAAGTGCATCTTCGTTCATTTGATCCAAATGCACCTGTGCCAAAGAATCAACAATGTCAATAGCAAAACAAGAATGGTTCTCAATTGGATATTTAATGGTTTCAAAAAGATTAAAATTAATAATGTCCCCATCAAACTCCATGGTTAATGTTCCCGTAAACACGTCTATCTTTGTTCTCGCTGTTTTCATGAATGGACGGCCTAGCAAGATTGGCAATGATGGAGCATGGCTCGAATCCTCTAATGGTTTCAGAAAGATTAAAATTAATAATGTCCCCATCAAACTCCATGGTTAATGTTCCCGTAAACACGTCTATCTTTGTTCTCGCTGTTTTCATGAATGGACGGCCTAGCAAGATTGGCAATGATGGAGCATGGCTCGAATCCTCCATTTCTAAAACATAAAAATCTGCAGGAAAGATAAGATGATTGACCTGCACTAAAACATCCTCAAGGACTCCCTTGGGATAAGCGTTAGAACAATCGGCCAATTGAATTATAACGCCATCTTGTTTTAACTCACCAAGGTTCATAGATGCATAAATGGAATATGGCATGACATTAATAGAAGCACCTAAATCTAACATGCATTGTTCAAATCTAGTGTTTCCAATTAGGCATGGGATAGTAAAACTCCCTGGATCCTTACACTTTGGAGGTAACTTCCGTTGCAAAACTTCGGATACATTTTCACTTACTTTCACAACTTCTTTGTTTAAAATTCTTTTCCTAGTTGTGCATAACTCTTTTAAAAACTTTGCATACCTGGGTACTTGCTTAATAGCATCAAGTAAAGGAATGTTTACTTGGACTTTTCGAAAGGTATCCAAAATGCCATTGTCGTTCTCTTCCTTCTTCGATTGTGCAAATTTGCGAGGGAAAGGAACATTGGGCAGATTAGTGTTCGAAATCACAACATTTGGGACAACATTACCTGAGGTGGATGGATGGGAATGCTTAGATGGCTGTGGCATGGATGGTGCTACCCTTGCCGTGGGGTAGGATTGCTCCTCTTCTTCAATTTGTATCTTCTCATCTTCCTTGTTTTGGACATGTTCATGTGCTTTGCTTCCCACTTCTTTTCCACTTCTTAGTATGATAGCTTTTGCAGATTCGAAACCACCCTTGGGATTGACCACCGTAGTGCTTGGTAACTTACCATTTTCACGAAATTGTCCCAAAAATTCCGCCATTTGGCCCATTTGCTTCTTTAGCTCATTACCTCTTTTGCTTGGTTCTACATTCCCTGTGCCATTGTAGTTAATAACTGATATGTTTTATCATCATTCATAGACGTACCTGAGTTGGTTTGGGATGAGTGTGCTTAAGGAGGTGGTTGTGGTGCCATTGGCCTTGGAAAGAAACCCGGGGGTTGTCGGAATCCACTTTGTTGGGCAGGTTGTGGTGCATCTCTCCATCTGAAATTGGGGTGGTCACGCCATCCCGGATTGTATGTATTAGAGAAAGGATCACCCCTTGGGTGGTTTTGACTCCCATAACCCACAGCATTGGCAGATTCCCACCCTTCATTTTCAATTAATTGAAGGCATTGATCATATTGGTGTCCTTGAATGGAGCATACACCACAGATTGTAGTTCCTTGCGTTTTGGGGCCTTCCACAAACTGCGATAACATGGACGTAAGGTTAGCCATTTGGGATTGTAACTCAAAAATAGAACTTACCTCACTTACCTCATTTACATGATGTGGTCGTGGGGTATCTCTCTGCCCAACACCTTCATATTGTTGTGCGTTGAGTGCTCGATTAGCAATGAGAATTTTGGCATCCATGGGTGTCTTATCCACTAGAGCTCCTCCCGCAAATGCATCCAACATTTGACGTTCAATTGGTAAGAGACCTTCGTAGAAATAATGAAGAAGAAGCTCCTCCTTCAATTGGTGTTGTGGACATGAAGCAACAAGAGTTTTAAAACGTTCATAATAAGTTGGAAAAGATTCACCTTGGCTTTGCTGAATTCCACTAATCTTCTTGCGAAGAAGAATGACACGTGATGTCGGAAAGAACTTCTCTAAGAAGGATCGCTTCATACTCTCCCATGATGTGACAGTTCCGGGAGCCAACTCATACAACCAATCCTTGGCCTTTTCCAACAAAGAAAAAGGAAAAGCCTTCATTTTCAATATGTTGCTGTCCACGTTCACCAGTGTCATACTCGAGCATACTACTTCGAACTCCTTTAAATGCTTATTAGGGTCCTCCATTGATAACCCATGGAACTTGGGTATATGATGTAGCAAACTGGACTTCAACTCAAATTCATCGGTCTTCTCAGGGGCTGCCCTAGGGTATTAGATGCAAAGAGGGGCTGCATTGTCCAAACCCGAGGCTGAAAGCTCCTTGATGGTTCGATTGTCCGCTGCCATGGTTGGTACTTCCTCTTCAAACTTTGCCGTAGGCTCCTCTTCAACCTTAACTTCTTGCTATTCTAATTCAGGTTCGGGACTAGGAGGATTAAACTCTTGTAGTTTCCTTTCTCTTCTCAAAGTTCTCTCGAAATCGCCGTCAAAGTCGAAGATATGCTCACGAACAGGTTGTGAGCTACGGGTCATAAACTAGTACCTGCACACAAGAGAAAACACGGTAAGTAACCAACTTAATAGACTCGGCACAAGTAAGAAAATGAGATGCCTATACACGGCACAAAGACAAAACACACACACAAGGTGCAAAATTTAAAACAAAACAGAAACTAAACAATTTAAACAAGACTCAAGACAAGGGATTAGCAACTTTGCTAATCCCCGGCAACGGCGCCAAAAATTTGGTGCGCTACGAATGTGACACACAAATTAAACGCTATTTGTGACAATTGTAGTAATGATGTAAGTAGGGATCGTTCTAACCGGGGATTAACTAGGGGTGCTAATCTAATATAAATTGACTTAAAACACACAAAAACTAAACTTAAAGACTCTAACTAGACTACTATGACTCAAAACAGATTTGAAATACTCAAAACCGCCTAAAACAATCAAATTTACTCAAACAGAAACTAAAACTTGAATTGGACGAATTTGAAAGTTCTTGTGACTCAAAATACTTAAAACACAAAATAAGACAGATTATAAAGACTAAGACTTAACAAAATATGGGGGGATTGTGTTTGGACGAAATTTAATTTAATGGACAAATTGTAAAAGAAAACAGATTGTAAGGCAATTTGTGATAAACCAATGGATGATGAAATAGCTAAGGGGTTCTTCTCCACACATGAAATATATGCAACTTAAATCAATTTCCAGTTATCAATTCAATAAGTTATGAATCTCGACACTCCAAGTTAATTAGGTCCGCTTAAATTAACCTTCAGATTTCCCTAGAATCATTGAATTGGATGAATATGCATCGCAACCAAATTATTCCTAACAAGTTCTTTATATGAACAGCATGATAAAGACACAAGTTAGAATCATTACGTTTGTTGGAAATCATAAGCATCGACAAGGCATTTGTAACTATGAAAAGCATGATACTCCTGCTAGGAATCTACTTAACACGATCGTGACTAGCGACCTTCACTACTTGCGAATATAAGTTCATAACGATTAGGTGAAACAAACTTATACCCTAGCACCAGATCCAAGCATGCAAATTAAGCGTGCACTCTCAATCAACATACAAGAATAAGTTCTAAATCAAACAGTTAAGCAAATTGTATTCACGACTTATGTAACGATAACTGGAAATAATCAACTTATTTCACATATATAATCATGGTTTCGAATACACCCTTAACCAAAACGAATTTAGCCAATCATACTCAAAACAAAACAAAGATTACATGAATTAGACATTGAAATAAAAGAGAGAATACACCTAAAATTGTTCAACAACTCAGAATGAAGAGCCAAACAATTTAGTGAATCTGTCTCATTTCCCTTGCTTGCGGCAGATTGGGTGATGATGGTTTCTGGGTTGTTTTGATGATGTAGAATGGATTTTAGGGTGTTTAGAGGCACGGCAAGGGATGTAGGTTGAGTGTGGATGAGTGTTTGATGGTTGGAAGGTGGTGGAATGGCTAGTTGTGTTTCTGGATTGCAGAATGGTGTTTTTGGGATGAATCAATGTTTGTGGGAGTGAATGGACGAGTTTTGGTGGTGCGGCCAAGAGAGGGAAAATGTTCAGAATTTTTTTTGTATAGAGTTGTGTGGGAATGGATGGGAAAGTAAAATGGATGGAAGGAAAAAGTGAAGACTTCCGGCAATGAGTGTTAGAAAGGGGGAAAATGTGTAAGTAAAAAGAAAAGGTGTGGCCGCTTTGTTTCTTGATGTAGGATGGAGAAAAGGAAAGGTGGATGTTTTTGTCAATTGTTTTCTGTTGCTGCCAGCTCTCCATGCAGCGTGTCACTCTCTCCCTCTTGCTCCTCATTGGATCCTTGGTCAAGTTCTCTTTCTGACTACTCCTTTCTCTAATTCATGCAGCCCTTTCATCATTCTTTTTGCCATGATGTTGTCTTTCTTTTGACTAGATGTTAATCATTCCTTATTATTTCTTTATATATTTTTTTTTCTTATACGCTGCCCTCCTGGCAGCTTTGTTCTTTCCTTTATTTAAATCTCAGCCATGCTGCCTTTGTTAAATTTTCTCTGATTCGCCTTGCTATGCTTTGCTTACTCCAAATTGTCGTCAGTTGGACTTTCCTTACTCAAATGCCCATAACTTCTTCTAGAAAAATGATAATAACAACCCGCAAAATGCCCCAGAAAATAGACATATGTAGCTTTCCAAGAATATAAGGCTCATTCTCTAGTTCATTTTGGGAAGTTCGCAAATTGCTTCCAAAGTGGGCTGATCTGCACAGGCAGTTTTGACGAATTTGTTACATAAAATCTCACTTGTGCTCTTTTTCTTTTATTTGCTAGACAAATCATATAAAACACAAAATCAAAGTAAATAGCTCAAAATATGAGGAACTAACTAAGAAAAGACAAGTGAATTTGATGTAAAATATATATAAATATGAGCTTATCAGGCATCTATCTCCAACATGGGGAGCGAAGGAAGCCACAGCATACAGAATGACACTCCACTTGTGCATATTGTGAGACAGCAAAGGAAAGAACGAAAGAAGTTTGTTCTTCAAGCTAAAGTCAATGAGCTAGATGCTCAGAACAACAAGATAGAAATGAAGAATGAGGTCCTCCATGAGCAATATGAGAAGCTCTTTGAGATGCTTCACGAAGCTAAGAATGCTCAAACACAGGAACTTGTCGCCCCTACAGAAGTCAACAATCATCTGAATGCCCCCCAACACGGAGGGTCACCGATATCCAACATAGATATCCCTGATAGAGATCGAGCTACCCATCAATGTGATAATCAGCTTGAGACTTCTCTCAACCCAGTTGCTTCAACTCGAAGCAAGAGAAATTGAGGAAGGCATCTCCTTGCAGAAGGGGCGAAAGGATCGAAAGCTGTTTATCGCGACTGTCGGGACTTCCTGAAGCAACGTCGAGATAACCCCATCCACATAAGCTCAAAGATCAATGACCCAAGGGTTTCTGACAGACTCAGTCCCCTACCACGGCCCAGGCCAACTACCAATTTGGGGAAGAGGCAACAAGTCCTAGAGAAACATAAGGGTATAGGGGACTCAAAGGTGTTTCAACAAACATACCTTAGAAGTCAGTGCGGCGAGTCCAAAGAAAAATCACATGCTCTTGATCAAACTTTCCTACCTCCAAAAGGCAATGGAGATTTACGAAAGAAAGCCCCAGTGGTACACAACTCCATCCAGGACCCCCTTGTCCTACAGCTCCTTGAAGAAGTAAACAAATTGAAGGCCGAACGACAACCTAGGCCTGGCCCTCTTACAAGGAGGATCCTCGACACCCCCTTCCAAAGAAAAAGGGAAGACAAAGTAGAAGCTCAGTTTACAACTCTATACCGGAAGGGAAGACCCGATTGAACACCTCAACCCCTTTGAGTCCACCATGGCATACCAGATGCTTACTGACGAAGAACGATGTCTTCTCTTCCCCTCGACCCTCTCTGGCGGAGCTCTAAATTGGTATTGTCGTCTCCTACCTGAGACAGTAGACTCATTTGAGGAGTTGAGGAAATTGTTCGTTTCTCAACATATTTTCCAAAACGATCGCTTGCACTCTGCAGATGACTTGTACATTATTCGCCAGAACCATGACAAGTCATTACATAAGTATACCGGTCACTTCAGCCATGAGTATTCTCACTGTGCCGAGGCAGATGACAAGACTGCCCTCAAAGCCTTCACGGCAGGCCTACGAGACTATTTCTTCAAGTACATAATCAATGCCAACACTTGGAAGACTTACTCTGAAGTGATGGCGCAGGCTTACAACCATGCCTCTGTCGAGGCAAAGACATACCAAGAAAAACCCCCTACAACCATCCCTTATCAGCAAGTGAGGAGTGGAAACCAAACTCACCCAAATGATAAGACCTCAACCTTCCAAACAATAGGGGTGCCTTCTCATGCCTTACGTAATCATTCGCCAAATCGGCAGAAGTATCAATCCAGGAAGTTATTGAACAACTAGCTCCGTTGATCAACATTGCTATGGATTAAAAAAGTCTACCAACTTACAGACCCCGTATGCATAAACTAACCAAGTGATCAAAAGTACATCCAGTACTCCAAAATTATTCGGCAGCCTACCGCTATTATCACCAACCAGGTGATGAAAAATACAACCCGTACTCCAAAAAATTATTCGTGAGCATCACTCATGTCAATCACTATCATACATGAGCATCACTCATGTCAATCATACACAAACATGCATGACCATCAATCACGTCAATCATACACAAACATGCACGAGCATCAATCATGTCAATCATACATAAACATTCATGAGCATCACTCATGTCAACATTCATGAGCATCACTCATGTCAATCAACACAAACATTCATGAGCATCATTCATGTCGATCAACATCAAGCTTCACTTTCAAAGCTTCACCTTCAAAGCTTCAAAGCTTCAAATCTTCAATTACAAAGCTTCAAAGCTTCACTTTCAAAGCTTCATTTACAAAGCTTCACCATCAAAGCTTCAAAGCTTCCAAGCTTCACTTTCAAAGCTTCCAAGCTTCACTTTCAAAGCTTCACCATCAAAGTTTCAAAGCTTCAAAGCTTCACTTTCAAAGCTTCATTTACAAAGCTTCACCATCAAAGCTTCAAAGCTTCCAAGCTTCACTTTCAAAGCTTCACCATCAAAGCTTCAAAGCTTCACTTACAAAGCTTCACCTACAAAAGCTTCACCTTCAAAGCTCCACCCATAAAGCTTAAAAGTTTCACACACTCTTGATCAAGATAGTGTGAAGCAAAATCAATTTATGGTGCCAACAAAAAGTTTCACCCAAAAAGCTTCACCCAAAAAAGCTTCACCCAAAAAGCTTCACCCAAAAAAGCTTCACCCAAAAAGCTTCACCCTACAAAGCTCCACCCATAAAGCTTAAAAGCTTCACACACTCTTGATCAAGATAGAGTGAAGCAAAATCAATTTATGGTTCATTCTCTCAAAAAGCTTCACCCAAAAACCTTTACCCAAAAAAAGCTTTACCCAAAAAAGCTCCACCCACAAAGCTTAAAAGCTTCACACACTCTTGATCAAGATAGTGTGAAGCAAAATCAATTTATGGTGCCCTCACTCAAAAAGCTTCACCCAAAAAAGCTTCACCCAAAAAGCTTCACCCACAAAACTTAAAAGCTTCACACACTCTTGATCAAGATAGTGTGAAGGAAAATCAATTTATGATGCCTTCACTCAAAAACCTTCACCCACCCAAAAAGCTTCACCCACAAAACTTAAAAGCTTCATACACTCTTGATCAAGATAGTGTGAAGCTAAACCAAATTTTTATGTCCTAAAAATAGCTTCAACCATTCAAGCTATATACCCACAACAAAAACCTACATTCAACAAACCTTACCTATTGAACTACACACACTCTGATCTTGAACAAATTTCTGCAACTCTTGCCCTTCTTCAATGGAGCTAAATTTTGGATATCTTATAGTCCTTGAGCAGATGAACAACTTTCAAGAATGAATTGTTTCTTTTTTAGCAACGATAATTAGGGCGTTGAAGCTCCAAACAAGATGGTCGGATTTCTACAGATTTTGAAGCTACTACAGTGTTTCAAAGATCTGGAAATATTTAACAGTTAGTTTGTTCTGAATTTTTTATATGTTATGGAAGAGATGATAAGGAAAAACTTTTATGAAGAATATATTGATCTGAGCAAGAGAAGATGGAGTTTCGAAGCTCAAAACAAGTCTGACGGGTTGACAAACAAATTATGAACAATCACTGATCATACATGAATTTCTGGAGTTTTATTGCTATGATGGATCTCAAATTTGGATATGTTGTAGCTAACAAGTTAAGGAACAACTTTCATGAATATGGCTATATGATTTGAGCTACAGAGGATGGTGTTATATTGCAGCGACCCAGGCTGATCAGTGGAAACGAAAAACAATTCCACCAAAACGTGAACAGCAGCAAAAAAGTGGCAGAAAAGAAAACAAAGAATGAACAATGCAAGAATGAGAAAATTCAAGGAAAATGGGGAAGAAGACATGGGCAAATGGATGAGGCCTTGGGTCTCATTTTCATTATTTCCCTACCTCTCAACAAGAAGTGGGCGCGGGCCTCCTCTCCTTTTTGGGCTTGACAATCAAACAAAAAAATGTAAATGGCTAGGGCTTTCATTTTTCTTTGGGCCTAGCAACCTTCAAAAGTTTTGGGCTACCACTTAGAAAAGAAAAGGCCTACCATATGCTGCTACACCTCGGTAATCAAAAGTTTCGTGACTACTCAATACCTTGGAGCTTTCAAGTCCCCAAACGAGAAGTTTTCCTCACTCGAGAAACTAGGGGAGCACTATTTCAACCCACAAGATCTACCCACAAAGTTTCAATATACAAACTTCAACAAAAAATTCAAAAAACTTAGCGAATGATGCCTCAGGGTATTTAACACAATATGCTAAACGAAGTAAAGCTTGTTTATTGGAATTTCTGATAAATTACATATATAAACATACACAAAAATCAAAACAAGCAAAGAAGATGGAGCCTTCACAAGGTTACTCATGAGAAGCCTCAGTACTCGGCAGCGCACCAGAAAGAGAAGGCACCGGAAGGTGATTATTTAGAGCCTCAGTACTGGGCAGAACCACAAAAAGATGAGGCACCAGAGGTTGATCATTTGGAGCTTCAGTACGCGGTAAAACTCCAGAAGTTGAAGGCAGTAGACGCCTTTATAACAAATCCACAAACCTCTGATGATCACTTAGAATCCGACTCTTGGATTCCTGCAGCTGGTCCAACTTTCTCTTCATGCCCGTGGAGTAGTTATGTGCAAGCATGTGCAACTGTCTATTTTCATGCTTGAGCCCCTTGATCTCTTGTTTGAGACTTACCACCTCCGCCATCAATGATTCAACTTGGCGGGTTCGAGTAAGCAGGCGTTGGCCCATATTAGACACAGAACTCACACACTGAATACTGAAAGCCAAAGAATCCTGAACAGCCAACTCATCGGATCGTTTGGAGAGTATCCTATTATCTTTGGGGGTAAGAAGATTCCTGGCCACCACAATAGCGGTCATGTCATTCTTCATCACAGAGTCCCCAATGGTAAGAGGACCAGTGGAGGATAAGAAAGATGGATGCCATATGTTGTCTTGAGAAGACATGGATGCCTCTTCCACAGCATTCAAGTCAAAACGGCGGTCGGATGGGCAAACCATTTTCAGAAATGACAAAGGAAAAATGAGGCACAATAAATCTCAAAAGTACAAAAATGAGGGGGAACTTCTACAAGCAGTAGCTCTTTGAATGTACTCCTTGAACACAATTGGAACCCCTATAAAAGGAAGGGCAACAAGACCGCGTGTTCAAAAATCGAAGAAGCACCACATCCGAATTCCGAGAGCCAGGTCTCCCTGGATAAAATCTTTTGGCAATCTTCACATGCAAAATCAGCTCATCGGATACCACGGATAACTTGGTCAAAGATTTCTGACAAAACTAAGGCACGCAAATTTTGAAGTGCCAGCTACTCTATTACCCATAAGGGCAAAGGAATGACACCACTACTTGCTAAGTGGGAAATTCCTGTATGTGTCGACTTCCGTCCTCCATGGCAAAGCAGGCTTGTAAGAGGACCTACTTTTTCATCTTCCCCAAGAATGCATCTTCAACAGGATCTACTTGTTCAAAAATCAAAGAGGCATCATTCTCTGAATTTCGAAGAGCCAGACCCTCAACAGATTTGCTTGTTCAAAAATCAAACAGACACCACTCCTCAAATCTCAAGAGCCAGGTTTTCCTGGATAAAATGTGTCGACGCTCTTCACACGCAACATTAGCTTTCCGGATATCACGGATCACTTTGCCAAAGATACCCGACAAAGTTAGAACACGTGAACCTCGCAGCTCCCACTGCATTGATGTGCCTAAGAAGGGTAAAAGAACAGTAGTACTACTTGTTTTTTGAGAAATTCCTATATATGTCGACCTTCATCTTCCACAACTAGGCAGACCTGCAAAAGATGCTTAACCCTTCCTCACATCCGAGACGGCACTCCCAACGAAGCCTTTCGAAATACTCAGCTTTCTTTCCCCCCGAAAATACCTCTGCAAACAAGCCACACCAGAGCAAGAGTACCTCATATCATCAGGGTCGAAAGCAAGAGTATCCCATATCATGCTTTCTCCCTGTCCTTGTCTTTGTCTTTGTTCCCACCTGTAGGACAATGAGAAAGAGAGCAATCAGTCAGAACCTGAGATCAAACTGTTGATCTGGAACTGATTGCCCGGAACCTTTGCTTGTTTGTTTCTCTAGCATTGCTCTCGAGTACTCATCCTCAATTGTTTTCAAGGTCATGAATTCCTCCGGCAAATACCCCATGACAGTTGATCAGATATTGGCTCTTTACACTGAAGCTGCCAAGCATGGATGAGTAAATAAGAAGTAATGCTCTGAATGACCATTCAAAGGCAAAGGGTACATACCACTTCGACTATGCAAAAGATTGAAGCAGAAGGGTTAATGATGAGCTGGAATAGGTCACTACGGCACGATGCCCTTCCTACAGAACATCATAATCCAGACGGAGGAGTCTAAGTCAAAATCAAGCTCGGCATCACTGCCCCATCCGAAGAACTCGAGAAGCTTCAACAACCTTTCGCTAGCACCGCCGCCGAAGAGCAACAGTATCCCATATCATTATGATCGAATGTACTCTAGATTTGATGGAGTTGTTTTGACCCTCAAATTCTGGAGTCGGCTTGCTCTTTAGAAGGAAACTAGAAAACCCTCCAGCCCAGTTTAAGAATAAGCCTGTGGAAAGTCAACAAGTACAACAAAGCACGTACCGATTCATCCGGTACCTCTTCAAAAGCAAAAGTATCTCATATCATCTCTTCTCCCTTTACTTCTCCTTATCCATCATGCAACCTGCAAGACAAGGAGAAAAAGAACGAGCAGCTGGAGTCCGAAGTCAAACCTCCGATCTGAGTTGCTTGCTTGGGACTCTAATTGCTTACCTTGTCTGTCACCTCCTTCGGCAGATCTTCTCAATCAGAGACTTGGGGGACTCCCACTATATGGTTTGTATTGCACTTGACTAAGCCTGAAACTATAAGTAAGCTTCAAGTGAAAATGATACATTACCTTGTGCGTCAACATATGTTCAAGATACCGCTCCTACCTATGGGACAGAGGCAACTGAAGATGATACCACACTTCGGCACTTAGAAGTTTCGTGATTACTCAGTGGCTTGGATCTTGCAAGTCCCCAACTGAGAAGCTTCCCTTACTCGAGAACTTAGGGGAGCACTGTTTGTACCATACTTGACCAGCCCCGAAACTACTAAGCACCGGTCAACATTATACCGTCAAGGACCCACAAGAGTTTCCTTCCAACCAGGAGGCCAATCACAACGCGACACATGTCAACGTCAGAGGCCAATCACAGAACGACACATGTCAACATTAGAGGCCAATCACAACATGACACGTGTCAATGTTAGAACAAAGCTAGAAACTCTTTTCTATAAATAAGGATAATCTCCCACAATGAATCCCTAATGTCATTTGTACTAAACCATTCACTAGAACTTACAAAAGGAGAACTTGAACCTATGTACTTGTGTAACCCTTCACAATTAATGAGAACTCATCTACTCCATGGACGTAGCCAATCTAGGTGAACCAAGTACATCTTGTGTTTGATTCCCTACCTCTATCTCTTTACATACTTATCTACACTGGTGACCGGAGCAATCTAGCGAAAGTCACAAACCTGACACTTTCTGTTGTACCAAAATCCTCACTGATTTTGTGCATCAACAAGGACCACAAAGTTACAATTAACATTTAGATAAAGCCATCCCCACTTAAAAAAATCTTGTACAAATACAATAACATCTAAATCAACAAATCCGAGCATGATTGATGGAAAGAAGCAGGAAATGAATCACGTCCTAGAGCACTTGAAGGATCCATAGACAAAACGGCATTTTAATTTCATTAGCAGAAGGTAAACAAGAAAGAGCAAGATTTTCCTCTTCATTAACCATATGTGGAATTACACCACAAACATCCTCGATTCCACTTGAAGTGAACGAAGACTTATATAAAGACTGATAAAAGTTTACCACATGACCACCAATATCAGCAGGAGAAGATAGCACATTATCACCATCTAAAAGAGTAACAATACTGGAAGAAGAAAGCCTATCTCAAGCATAAGCATGAAAAAAAAAACAATATTACGATCACCTTTAGTAAGCCAAAAAGTTTCTTACATGCGAAGGGCATCTAGGATAGTTATTTTAGCCACAACTTCCTCATTAAATCTCTCTTGAAAATTCCCATCAGAAAAATAGTGTTTTGGATATTATGAAGTCTTTCATTAGCAATAGTGACATTTCTATGGACATCACCAAAAGCATAACAAACATGGGACACCCATATGCAATAGTTGACTGCCAACACTTAGCAACCAAATTAAAAAAGCTTGAATGTAAAGTCCACATGGATTGAAATCGAAAAGGTCGGGGGTCCTCCAAGAAGAGTAGCAGAAGCCGAGAAAACAAGACAATTATGACCAGAAATTACCCTTGGCAAAGCTGAACAACTAGTATGAGGCCAAGACTGTAGCTAAAGTGTGTCACAAAAATAGCGGTCAAGAGGCCTCTCCATGTAACCACAGACACTCCGACCATTAGTCCAAGTGTAAAAAGCACCAGTAGTATCCATATAAGTAAAATCACAAAGCTCAATAGTAGTACGAAAGTCCTCACACGAAATTCGAGCAAGCAAGTGACTCCTCATTTGTTCATGAGCTACAAGAATAGCATTAAAGTCACCAATTCTCATCCAAGGTACTGTAGTATTAGAATGAATACTTACAAGATTGCATCATAAAGCACGACGAAGAATAGAAGTAGTAGCTGCATAAAAAATAAAAATAAAAGTAAATTGAGAAAGAACACCATCAAAAGAAGCCTGAAAAGTAATCTGTTGTCCTGAAGAAGAAATCACAGTAGGTGAACAATAACTCATAGAATACGAAACCCAAATATTTGGTAGTAAATCACCCTTGTTAGTAACGGTAAGCAAAGAAATGAATTCCAATAAGTAGAAGGAATAGAATTAAAAGTAACCATAGGTTCAAAAATGCAAACCTGAATGATAGGAATGACAAACACTGGAAAGCCTCGTATGCGTATCAGAATTAACAATACCGCGAAATAATCCCGTAAACTAGCTTCATTTGGAGGTTGAAATAACTTGTCTTCCTGCCCTAGTAACATAGGGTTCTTCTTGCCGAGCTGCATCAGCTTTTTGTTTTTTATTTTGTTTCTTTGGCTGAGATTTACTAAGAACGAGAGTAAAGTCATTGGATCATTACCTGCATCCACAACATTGACCTCTTTCGTCGAGCCAAAACCAGGTGGGACTTCCCCATCATCATCTGATTCAACATGGGTATTACCTTGGTTGGTTGTAACTCAAGAAGCAACCCGTCTACATTTGTCTCTAACTGTCCATGATGCACTGCAGACAAATCAATTACCCTATTAGTCAACACACTTAACTAATTATTCACAACACTCATTAGTATTTAATTTGCAAAATCGTTGACTTGTTCAGCATGACGTTGCTCAAGAGAGCTACACAAGGGAATCTCCATGCCATTATGAAGTTCAAAAGTATGTTCTTTGTAAATAATTTCAACTGAAGGAGAAAGTCCCTTGTGAATAGTATCAACTGAAGGAGAAACAATCTTAGTAGACGATTTTGGGCGATAAACTTGACGAGTTTTTTATCGTCTGCGATGATGAACCTCAACATTTAGCTGCATCCCATCTTAGTGATTACGATCATGTAACTGTCGAGTTTTATTCGTGTTATGGCCAATTACACCACAAGTTGGAGGAAAATTCTCATAAATAATATCTGTAGAGAAATCATGTTGTTCCCGCTCAACCATAATACATAAAGGCAAATCAGTAGAGAAATCCACATCTACCATAACTCTAGCATAGTTGCCATATAATTTTTCACGTGTAGCATGATCCAACTGAAGTGGGATCCGCACTAGGGATGGGCAACGGTTATAGCGGGTGGGTAACCGCGGTTATTTATCCATAACCATTTATTATCATACAAGCATAACCGTTTACCCATTGGGTAATTGCCTAAACGGTTATACTCATACCCATAACCATTTATAAACGGTTAACCATACCCATAACCGCATACCCATTTAACCGTAACCGTTTAGTACTCGTTTACCCATTTATTCTTTTTAAACCTGTTTATTCTTTCTTTTTTACTATTTATTCCTTTTTCACCCATCTAAGTGTTTTTTTAACAACTTGAAAATTAAAAAAGAAAAATTTGTCATAATTTTCTTTTTCTGACAATTAAACACCGTTATAGGTACATTCATCATACATTTTCCGCATTTTAATTTTTTAAGTCCTTATACCATTTTAATATTTGAAATAATAGTTTACGGACAATATTTTTAACTGTTATCAATTAAGGTAATATAAAATTTGCTAAGTATTCTTGGGTTACAAAAACCGTTAAAATATAGTATTCTTGGGTTATTTAACTCGGAATGTAAAGTATTAACATAATATATATAATGGACCATGAAATTTAAAATGGTTAAGGAACACTATATTATATTAGTTACAGAAACCATGCACTATAGTCAATAGCATTGATCTAAGTTTTGTCCAATAGAGAACATGATTTGTGTTAATTTTACATATATAAAATATACGGGTAAATGGTTACTCGTTTATAACCGCGGTTATTACCCATAACCACATATTTAAATTTCGCAGGTAAACGGTTATACTCATAACCCTAAGCAAATAAGCATCGTCAAAGGAAAATTTGAATTACATTATTACTAACTCATTATGAGGCTTAGTCCACTCCCCACCCCCTAGTGTAGAGATAATATTGTTTGTTCCAAAAAAAAAAAAAAAAAAAGAAGTAAAGCTTGCCACCGGGCTGGTTTTAGGGCTGGCCGTGAGAAGGTCTTGGGTGGGAAAGCCGGATTAGGAACATGTGACGGGGGTTGAGACCAAATTGTAGGTTAGGTTAGGTTAGGTTAGCATAACAAATTAGGAATGAGGTAAGGAGTGTTGTTTGTGTCTTGATCGGTAGAAAACACGTTGTCTGATTTTCAAACCACAAAATTTCTACTAGCACTGGTCTAGGGCAAGCAGGGCCCAAAAGTAGGGGCACACAAAATTTTAAGTTGACCCATATACATGATGTTTCATTTCCATAAGCGGATACATACAAAAATGATATATATATATATATTTATTTATTTTTTTTTTTAATTTTTTAAATACAAGTTATTACTCTAACGTACATGAAAGGGAGAGTGGAGGATTTGAACACATAACGCAGTAATCTCAGTGCAGTACATGGCATTAATAATTCTTTGATATAGTACTCTTTTTTTTTTGGGGGGGTGGGGGGCGGCTCAGGCAACACCACCTTAGTACAGTCAAAGTGTGAAGAAACATTTTGATTGCCAGGCGTGGATGTATTAAGTAAGACTCATGAGTGATGAAGCAACACTTTTAAGACCTCAGATAGATGAAGGGTAATATGCTATGTACAATCAATCAACCCAAGGGATAGTTGCAATTGATGGCTTAATGGAAGCAACCACATTGCACACAAGAAATTCAGATTCAATGTGGTTTGGCATTATCTGCGGACATAGTTTTGGACTTTGGAGTCCAATTTGAATGATATGCAGCAACCCCACACACCGAACAAACAAAAACCCAACTTGTATTAATATTATGGTCTATGAAATTTGTTGGTCAATAAAAGTGGCCTATGCGATTTTATGGTCCAGGGAATACATCTTTCTCACTGTACAGCATGTTTAAACTACAACACTAGGGGTTGTATGCAATATAGAGTTGTACGTCACATGTTAACATATAATTGTTTTTTTTTCCCTTTGAATTGTATAAAAATATATTTTGTACCACTCCATGTTCCGAACAAGTTTTCCATAATTATGATTTTGAGAGATTTTATTTCTTTTTACATATCCAAGGGAATGTAATTAAAATTTTAAGTGATTTTCTAAAAATATAAGTGAATTCAATTATGCTTTTAAAAGAGTTTATGACATTTTTGGTATATTCAATTAGAAATTTATTTTAAAAAGTTAAGGAATTCGAGTGAATTTGAGAGGTTTTGTAATGTATTTTAAGTATTCTCAAATTTCACGTCTCTCCCTAATAATTTGTGAACATTCACTCAAAAGTTTACATAGAATATCTAGAAGTCAATTAAACTCCATCAAAATCCATTCAAATCCCTCGAAATCATAATTCAAAACAACCCAAGAATAAGAGGAGGCTTAAGAGAGATTTATGCGACCAAACCATTGCTGAATGTTTACTTGCTTGATGCTGCGTGGTTAGGCTTAGTCGACCTCACTGAGTCACTCCACCTTCATTGCTTTATCTACCACTTCCACCAAGTCCTTCTCCGTCACCGTCGCTACTGGATTGGGTCGCTAGACTAAAAAGAAAAGCAAAGTGTTGACTACAAAAATCACCTAGCCTGCGTGGCGCGCAGGCCGAGTAAATAGTAGACTAACTAAGTCCTTCAAATGTGTGCGGGGCGTGCCAACTCGTCGGCCGGGCTCGACCGAGGAGTAAAATGTCTTGATGTGGTATAGATGCGCGCGGTTAACTTCTGTATCTTGCAACTGCGGCCGAGAAAGGAACACGCCTCGGCCTATGGATCCTCAAGCCTGAAGA
This sequence comes from Crataegus laevigata, assembly GCA_963580275.1. Taxonomy (NCBI): domain Eukaryota; kingdom Viridiplantae; phylum Streptophyta; class Magnoliopsida; order Rosales; family Rosaceae; genus Crataegus; species Crataegus laevigata. The sequence continues at coordinate 5,314,033 of OY756941.1, forward strand.
CGAGGCTACCAATTACAAAGTTCACAAATCGTCGTCGTCCGATTCGGCCACAGTCACCGTATTGGTGAAGGTAAAACCACGCCGAATCGATACTAGGGTATAAGGGCACAGGTACTCAAAGCGGATGAAGGTCTTGACAACGAACGTGGTTCGGCCGTCTCGGTGCCGAACTCTGAAGCCCACTTGTGAGTATGCGATCATAAAACAACTCGGCGTCGAAGCACCGAGCTTTGGTATCAGTAACACCTCACTTTACTGGGATGGCTGGTGAGATGACCTCTGTCGACGGGGATCCAAAAACCCTCGTCGGCCGAGACTAGGATAAATAACCAATCGACCCTGTCGCAGTGCTGTCTATCCAAACTGAAGATGCTTCACGGACGGTTGGTTCTACGGCAACAGTGCTGTCTATCGAAACTGAAGATGTTTACCGGTTGCCTCCACAGTGCTGTCTATCCAAACTGAAGATATGGAGGCGAAAAAGAAAATAAAATTCTCAAGGGTGTTGAGAGGTTTCGCGTAGAGCGAGAAATTGCGCAGGGCAGATTTGTGTGTTGTGTTGAAGGTCCTTTGAATGATGCACGCACTCCTCTATTTATAGCAGCAAGAACCCTCATGGCCGGATTACATTAGGATTAGAACTCCTTAACCCAATCAGATTAAACTTCGACCAATCCCAATCTCCACATGACTTTGAATCAAACCTCCAAAACAAGCCAGGTTCATCTCCATGTCTTAGTATCCTTATCTATCCCGTTTAAGAATATGCCAAGATAATTCATACCAAAAGATAATTATGATAAAAAACCATAATATATGCCAAGATAATTCATATCAAAAGATAATTATGATAAAAACCATAATATTATCTTTTAACAATAAAATTATCTTTACTTCTTTATCCGACGGTTGAGAGTTATGCTCTTTCAACGGCTTTGATTGCACGGGCCGATATTGTAAAATCGGGTCCAAACACAAAGTAAACTAGCTAGACTAAAAAAGAAAAGCAAAGTAAACTAGCTAGACTAAAAAGAAAAACAAAGTAAACTAGCCTAGTCTAGGCCTTACAACAACTTTCATCAATCAATCATCTCCCTTAAATCAAGGAAAAGAGACTAATTACTAATTACAAATAGTACCCTAGAGAACATGGTAGCTGACTCTAGAGACCTAAATCAACACTTTCAACACTTTGTCATTACAAATGAGGGAACCCAAACATATTGGCGAAGCCGGCCATGTACACCCCTCAATCTATCACTTCCACCAGGTCCTTCTCCGTTTGCTACTGGATTGGGTCCCTATGTCGTCCAACTCTTCCACATCACTCTCGTACACCAAACGAGTGCCGCAACTCTTCACCAAGCAGGGGCCTGAGCTTTTGAAATGAAAATTTAACTGATTGCAACTGTTTTGCCACTCTGTACCAAAGCTTATACCACGAGACACATAGAGTAGCCAAATATGATCTGACACGGGCTGGACATCCGAAGATAGTAGAGGTGCAGGGTACTCTTCCTTTCCATTGACTTCCAAAACACCAGAGAGCTCCCATCCGCTCCCATAAACTTCAAAAACAGCGCACAGAGCATATCCCATCCACTTGTTATCACGCCATTCCGGAGTTTGGTCAACGCTTACTTCTGGTCCCATCCTTTGATGAGTGAACCACCCAGGAATTTCCTTTCCAGGCATGACAATTTCATATCTATCTCCTGCATAAGGGACTCCCTGTACGGGTGAAACAGTGATGTTAAGCGATGAGAGAGAGAGAGAGAGAGAGAGAGAGAGAGAGAGAGAGAGAGAGAGAGAGCACCTTAAGATATCTTTGGAGCATAGTAAATGTAATATGATTGTAGCTTTCTTTCTCAAGCATTCCAAAGCAATTGATGAAATTGAAACATGATGAATTCAATTTGCCCAAATTTGAGGGACATTCCACCATTTCCAGTCTAGTACAATCATCTGCAGTTACTTGTAAATCTACATCTGATGAAAGAACTGGAAGGTGTTGAAGCCTCCTGCAACAACTCAAGTATAAATTCTCTAGCTTAGTGAGTTGGCTAATGCTTGTAGGAAGACTAACAAAATTGTTTCCACTTAAGTTCAATGATACCAAAGACGATAAGCAGCCAATATCATCGGGGATGGCTCCTTCACAAAGACTATGAACACCTAAGTCTAATTCCGTTAAAGAACGAAGGCCTGATAGACCAGGCAAACTGATGGAATGAAGGAGGAGTTCTTTAAGGTTTTTCAGACGGGCAATGGAAGATGGGAGTTCTTTTATACCAGTTTGCCTTAAATTAAGTTTTTTCAGGTTTTTCAGAAGGGCAATGGAAGATGGGAGTTCTTTTATACCAGTTTGCCTTAAATTAATCTTCTCCACCAACTCTAATTTCCCGAGGCTTTCTGGCAATTTGGCAAGATTTGAGCATCCAGAAACATCAAGACGTTTAATAGCCCTCAAATTTCCAATGGCACTAGGAAGACATTTCAGATTTTTGCAATCTCTCAAGTCCAATAAAGAAAGACTATTTAGATGTTCAACTGATGAAGGTATACTTTCAATACCGGTCCCATCTAAAGAAAGCTTCCATAAATGCTCCATAGGTTCCACAAAATTCGGTATCCTTTTAACGCTTGAGCAGCCAGAAAGAACTAGAACTTCAAGGTGCTCCATTTCAATCTCATCCGGAAGAAGCTTGAGACTTTTGCAATCTTTAAGAGTCAAGAAAGAAAGCTTTTTGAGAGTTCCTATGGAAAAGTGAATCTCAACTAGACTTTCGCATCCCTCAAGATCTAATCTCTCAAGATTCGGAATCCCTTCAAAATCAGGGGTTCTTGTCAAACTTTTGGAATGACTAACTTTCATGATTTTCAAATTGCCAAAACTCTGTAATGTCCACAAGAAACAAAGAATAATTAGATCCAGAAAACTCAAATAAGGTAATGAAATATATTCTAACAAGCAAGGTAAATAATAATGTAGATGTGGGTGTATACCTTTTTTTCAGTCCACAGCTGTTTAATTCTACTATGACACATACTAAGTTCAACAAGCCCTTCCGGGTCGAATTCTGATGGGAGATCTTCTAGAGGATAACCTATCCATTCAAGAAATCTCAAGGAATTAGGGAGACTGTTGAGGCCTTCAGGAAGGCGCACGTTATGGACTTTGAGCAATCTAAGATTAACCATCTGAGAAAAAGCTTCAGGATGGCATTTGACCTCCTTTGATTCAAGCAAGTCTAGGACAAAGCCTTCAACCGTCGGTGTCCCCTGATAACCAAGAATAAAAAAAACAAGTGAATTGCAGTATAATATGCACATTATAAGTAAAGGAAGATGAGTAAAACAAACTTTTTTTTACGTGCCTCTTAGTTGTTAGATTAATTTATATTTGACGTATTAGGTAAGCTCTTACCGTTTTTTCCTTCAAAACATGAAAGATGTCCTTAGAAAGCCATAATCTGCTTCGGCCACCAGGTTGTTTAGATTGTTGAACAACAATTGTTTGACCCATTTTTTGTAACAAATCATGCATCCACACCCTGTTATCTGAAATTGTTATCAGAGACTTCTCCATAAGGACATCTATGTCAATACCAGGATTAAAACCACAACTATCAAGTATTTCAAATACTCGATCTTTGTCCTCTCCTTTAAAGAAACATGCGATGTCAAGGAAAATCTCTCTCCCTTGCTGATCTAATCCTTCGTAACCTGTTATAAGAATCTTCATAATTTTTTCATCCAATGTGAAATCACCCTCTAGTTTACGCAATTGACAGCTCCATGCATCTAGATCTCTTCCGTACAAAAAAGACCCCAAGACATCAAGAGCTAATGGAAGGCCATTGGAATAGTCCACAAAACTGTCAGACAGAGCCTTATAACTTTCAGGTGGATTCTCTCTACGGAAGGCTGTCAAGCTAAAAAGTTTAAGAGCATCAACTTTACTCAGCTCCGGAACCTTAAATACTTTTTTTACACCATGTGAAATTAGCAAGCGTTCATCTATAGTCGTAATAATGATTCTACTCCCCGGACGAAACCAAGCTGTTTTTTCACATAGCTCTCTTAACTGGTTACTATCGTCCACGTCATCAAGAATGATGAGAACCTTTTTCTCCAGTAAGAAACTTCTCCATCTGGCAGCTTCACCAGCATCCCAGTCTTGTATATTTCTTTTCATAAGGCTATTGGAAAGCTTCCTCTGTACACTGGACATACCGTGTGCCTTAGAATCCTCTCTAACTCCGTCATGAAAGCTTTTGGCTTGAAATTTATGACGAATCCTCTCATAACATGCTTTGGCCAGGGTTGTCTTACCTATCCCACTCATCCCCCATATTCCTATAAAGAGAACATCATTCGACTCTAGTTCTAAAAGCACATCAAGTTCCTTTAGTTTCGAATCAATGTCAACTAGCTTTTCTGCACGCTCCAATGGTAAAGGTCCTACTTCATTCCCTAAATTTTCAACAATTTTTTGGATGAGCTCTGGTTCTTCTCTACAAGAAAAAAAAAAGACAATGTTCAAGATATGACCTAATACACAAAGAAATAAAGAAGTTACAGACTATTTTTGTTTTCAGGAAAAGGGAAGGACTAAAAAGCGCAGCAGTATTGGATTTAAAAGATGAAATCTTAACTGGAACACAGAATGTGTTGACATATTCTCATGGAAGAGTTTGGAAACTCTGCATTGCAATGTGAAATAATTTCACTGTTTGTTGTCATTTGATAAATATGAGAGTTAAAAAGACCAATGCATTATGTAGCCAATTAATAACTTTTGTTAGAAGGAACTAAGGTACTGCATGTTTTTATATAAAAAAAAAAGTGGACTGGGAAATAAAAAAAATACAAAATATAAGAAAGGAAAAATAGAAATAAGAAAGTACCCATCAGCTCCCAAAGAACAATCCGGATGTTGGTCAAAATCGTATAAATGCAAGTGTGAATCACGCATATTTTCGTTCATAAATTTGTCCCATACTAGATTAACCCCTGTTCTCTCCACTCTCACAGAAGCATCTGCAGTGTCAACAGGCTTTACAAATATATCAACCTCGTCCCCTCCTAGCAAACTGAGCACATAGTTCGATATTTGTCCCTGCCAAAGATAATGGTCATCAAGTGTACAGGAAGTTGGTACCGAGGCATATGTTATCCGGGCGACCAAAGCAGTACGCTTGGTTTTATTACTAACGAGAATGCCGAGAGGACCTTCATGTTGTTTCTTTGAAGAGTATATGCAGAACAGAGTCAACCCGCAAAAATTGCGACCAACAACTAGAGGTATGTGAAAACTGACCAGATCACGCTCGACAAATTCAAACCAGTCAGGAACAAGATTTCCATTGAGAAAAATGCCACCATATCCACAAGAAGTCCATCCCTGTAACACGTAGAGACAGATTTGTAACAACAATACATAGTTATGCATGCATGTGTCAAAGATATATGCTTCTGTGTGTGTAGTAGAAAGAGAAAGAGAACAGGCTAGAGAGAAAGAGAGACCCGTAGGATGTTCTTCCTAAAATCAGTAGTGAGATTGATGCACCCTTCCATATGAATTCTTGTCATCGAGTTTAATGACACATCCAAGCCCGGAATCTCTGTGAGTTTGCTTGAATGACTTAGATACAGCTCTCTCATATTCGACAATTCTGAAAAATCTGGCATTGTTTCTAACGCAGTGCACAAAGCCGCTCGCAAGACTTTCAAATTTGTTGGTAAATTTGGGATTGCATGTAGGTTCGTGCAATCATCTAAACACAACGTTTCAAGCTTAGAAAGACCACTGAGGCTTGGTAGGCTACAAAAACTATTTTTCCGAAGATCTAAATCTTCTAAAGAAATTAGACTCCCAAGATCCTTGGGGATTTCGTCATCAGTCAAAGTGCAGCATCCAAGATCTAATTTCCGTAAATAGTTAAAGCCATGTAAAGAAGGGGGCAAAAGACTACTTGATGGTGACTCTTTCACAACATATTGAGATGAAAAACTCAGCTTTAGTATTTGTCTTATGGGTGTGCCATCTACTGTCTTCTGGTAACTCTTTCCCAAGCCTTCAGCCAAGTTTTCAAATCTTGAACAGCCGTTAAGAAGAAGAGTTTCAATAGACTTGGAATTAAAGAAATTCAGTGGGAGATCCTTGAGATTTTTGCAGCCTTCAAGATTAACCAAAGTAAGTCTTTCAAGATTCCCAATGGATGAGTGAACCTCAGACAAACTCTCACAATCATTCAATATCACTTCCTCGAGATTTGGGAGTCTTGAGAAGTCTGGTGTTTGTGCCAGGTTAGGGGAATGACTGAGATTAAGAAGCTTCAACTTCTCGAGCAACTGTTAGACAAAAGGAAAAACAAAAATAAATACAAATGGAAAACAGAAAGCATGAAGTTGGTGTTTATAAAACCTGGAAGAAAGAATTACTAATTTGGTTGAGGCCATATCATACCAAATCGGAATCCTTCCAAACTCGTATGAGTTTGCTATAGCTCAGGTCAATAGCAACTAGGTTTGGTTGATCAAAATCTTTTGGTAGGAATTCCAGAGGAAATCCATGCCAACACAACCATCTTAACTCTTTGGAAAGATTGTGGTAACTTCCATTGAGCTTTATGTTATTGAGTTTGAGCAACCTCAGACTCTGCATGTTTCTAAATGATTCTGAACTGAAGCTAAGCTCGTCAGACGCTTGCATATCTAAAGTGAGTCCTTCAACGTCTTCCGTTCCCTATTACCAAAAAAAATTAAAAATTAAGAAAATTGAAAACAAACCAACAACAACAGAGGAACTAAGAAAAGGGTTATTTGCACGTGAAAAGGTGATTAATTCATACATCAGAACCACAAAGCCTTGAATTGGATGGATGAACCACATCAGAGGTAGACAATTTGACAATATAGAACATGGGACCTCTCATAGGCAACTTTTATTATACATCTACCATAAGGTGCTTATATGAGAGGTAGATAATAACCATAAGTTGTACTTCACAACTGTCTACATTAGTTAGGTTTCTTTAGCAAGCTTCTGTGACAGGTATCATAATTAACGAATTGTACTAAACAAGAGCAGGACATGTGTGATTCTGTTATTTAATTTGAGATCAATCAATACAAGAGCAGGACATGCATTTGGCATCAAATTTAATTGCAAAAGTACTCACAGATTGCTCCGTCAATACGTCTCTGATATCTTCATTATGCCACAATCTACTACGTTTTCCAGGATTGTCAAGGGATTCTGCACGCACGATTTCTCTGCCCATGCCTTGAATCAAATCATGCATCATGAGATTGCCTTCTTTACCAACAGTTACAAGGCATTGATCTTGAAGTTCTTGAATCCCTATTTTTGGATAAAACTGACAGCCATCCAGTACTGTCATGACATAGTCCTTGTTCATTCCAGTAAAGAAACAAGAGATGTCAAGGAATATAGCCTTCACGTCATCATCAGTTAGCCCATCATAGCTTGTTTCAAGTGTCCTGTGAATTTCCCGATAAGGCTGTGATATTTTCCATTCATCCAGTACAGCTTCCCATTCACTTGTGCTTTTTGTACATAGATAAGAACCTAAGACTTCAAGTGCAAGTGGCAAACCTCCACAGTAGCCAACAGCTTTTCTTGACAGCTCAACATACTCTTCTTTAGGATAATTCTTTCCAAAGGCATGCCAACTAAGTAGCTGAAGAGCTTCTCTTTCATTCATTGCTAGCAGAGGACATATCTTATCCACATTAAGTATCTTTAGCAAATGTTCGTTTCTTGAAGTTATAATGATTCTGCTCCCCGGACCAAAGGAGTCAGGTTTTATCGCCAAAGCATCTAATTGTTCAACGCTGTCTAAATCATCAATTACGACAAGTACCTTTCTGTTGCCTAACCTTTGTTCTATCTCCTTGGTCCCTTCATCGATGCTACTTACCACTATGTAGGCCAGTTTCAAGATATCAGAAAGAAGTTGTTCTTGCAAATCAACCAGTTTCTTTTTCCCCACATTTTCAAGGAAACTTGCACCGTCAAAACTATGATGATGTTTGTTGAAAACGGCTTTTGCAACTGTTGTCTTACCCAGTCCGCACATACCCAAAATTCCAAGTATGCGAACATCATTTGATCCTCCAACATCTAAATGCTTACTAATTTCTCGCACGCGATAATCTTTTCCAACTAGGCTGCTGGTGGTGGGTACCTTTACGCATGTGGTGCTGATCAGTTTTCCAGTGATCTGAGCAATAACGTCCCTGATAAAATTTCCTTCGTTCCTGGTTGTTAAAATTCAACAAAGCAAAAGTAAAATTTTATTATGCAACTTCAAGATTACATTAATCTTTCAGAAATTGATGAGTCAAAATCTCCAGATACCATCACAATTTCTTAAACTGAAATCTTGGTTGTTAAAATTCAACAAACCAAAAGTGAAAACTTAGGGGCTGTTTGATAGCCATTTCATATTTGCTTTTCACTATTTTTAAAACAAAAAAATTTATTTGTCAACAACTTTCAATTTTCAGAAAAATGAGAACTGAAAACAAAAATTAAAAAGGTCAAATTGTGAAGACTGAATACCAAAACAACTTTACCTTTTGTTTTTCAGTTTTTTTTTTTAAAAAAAAAAATCGAGACTGAAAATAAAAATTAAAAACTAAAAACTAAATCATTATCAAACGAACTTTATCTTATAAGCCAGATTTAATCATTATATATAAATAAATAAAATGGACAGAAAATTTAAGGCACACAAAGTAAAGAAAATAAGAAAGTAATTACCTGTCAGTCTCCCTAAAATTTAATCCGGCCAAAAGTCCAGCTTCCTTAAGAGCGTTTCTCCAGAGATGTACCTTTTCTCCCTCAAATTCCTGTTCATATTTCTGAAACGCCTGTGCAAAACTACCAGTCTGATTCCGGACATTTGAGGGATCAACATCATAGAAAATTGGAAAAAAAATTTGATCCAGTGTTTTTGTGCACTCCATGATCTTCACCAGCTCCTCGAGGCACCACACGGACTCCGGATAGCCTCTTGAGAAGACGACGACGGCAACCTTAGACCTTTCAATTGCTTGAATCAGATGTTCTGGTACAGTTCCATTACTTTTTTCTAGTTTGTAGTCGTATACGTCTCCGTACATAAAGACGTTGAATTGGTGGTCTGTTAATGTACAGTAGAGGTGGTCCGTGAAAGTCCTGCGTGTGTCTTCACCTCCAAAACTCAAGAACACGTCGTACTTGCGATTGTCTTTGGAGGATAAATCTTTAAGGCCAACCGGATGTTCTATTGATGAAGGTATTTTCTCGATCGCAGTCCATTCTAAGTTAATCACATTCTTCTGCTCCCCAAACTCCACAAGATTTGGAATACCACTGAAATTTGGGGTACTCATCAGTTTATTGGAGAATCCAAGATTGATATAATTCAAGTTGGGCAAGTCCTGTACAACACCGATAATCTTCATTATATATTTAGCTTCTACAACCTAGAAGTTTATTCAAAATAATAAATAAATAAATGATTATTCTGTAAATTGAATAGCATTTATTCGAGGATGAATAATACTATTCACTATTAAGTACTCTATATACTCATTTTTTTTATTTGGTCCAATAAAAAAATGTCCTGTGTTCCTTGTTTTAAAATTCAAGAGAAAATTAAATAACATGTCTATTATTTTTTTAAATCATAAAATATGTGTTAAAAAATCACTGAACAAAATAAAAAGTGAGTATTGACTAGTGAGTACCCAAATTTATCCTTTGTCCTTACCAGTTTTCCTTCCCAAAGCCGAACAAGATTGCAAAACATCAAATTATTGAACTCCAAAAACCGTAGTCGACTCATCTTAGAGAAGGCTTTGCGATTCCAATAGCGTACTTCTTCGACTTTGGGCACACGTAAGGATATGGCTTCAATTTCTCCCGTTCCCTAACAATTAAGAAAGAAAAAATGACAAATTAATTTCACATTCAAGTCTAATATAGTGTCAAAAGAAATCATATCTTCTTCCAAATTTGGTATTTAACTTCTTACCGGTTGACCAGGCTCTATAGACACGGGTTGAATAATTGTCCGTGCCATTTCCTGTATCAAATCATGCATCCATATGCATTTTTGGTGATCTTGATAGAGGAGAGATCTCTCAATTAATGCATCTATCACAGAACTACTAGAAATTCCAAAACAATCATCTAGTATTTCAATTACTTGCTTCGTATACTTCCCCTTGTGGAAACATGCAACATCAAGGAAAATGCTCTTCTCCCACTCTTCTAGTCGATCATAACTTATTTTAAGTTTATCAAAAATTGTTGGATTAAGAATTTTTGACAAACTATCCCATTCACTAATCCAAGCATCTAGCCCTCTCTTAAACAATGCCGACCCAAAAATTATAAGAGCTAATGGAAGGCCTCTAGCATAATTAATGAAAGACTTGGACAAATGCAAAAAATCTTCCTCAGGTTGGTCTTTTTTAAAGGCATGCAGGCTGAAGAGCTCAAGTGCTTCGGCATCATTCAACCCCTGCACCTCATATGATGTTTCTATACCATGTTCGACTAGCAAGCGCTGATTCCTTGTTGTCACGATAATTCTACTCCCCATACCAAACCAACCTTGATTTCCAGCCAACACTTCAAGTTGCTTTAATTCATCCACGTCATCAAGTACAAGAAGAACCTTTTTATTGTGTAAGAACGTCTGAATGAGAATGCTTACAAGTTCTTCATCCCAAATTTTTGCGATCCTTTTCCTCAAGAACGGAGAAAAAAGCTTTTTTGCAAGATCAACTATACCATTTTTTGCACAAACCTCTCTAACATTGGCAAGAAAACAATGAACTTCAAAATGATGGCAGATTTTATCATAAACTAGCTTAGCAAGGGTTGTCTTGCCTATGCCACCCATCCCCGTTATCCCAATAAAGCGAACATCATTGGCATCATGAGCTAATAGCAAACTTAGTTGCTCGAATGCATAATCAGTTCCGACTAACTTCCGTGAGGAATCTGATCGCGTGAATGTAGCTTGCACTTTCATCCACACCCATTTGACGATGTCTTCAATCAGCTCTCTTTCACACCTGGAAAGAAGAAAAGTATAATAAGTCAACCAAAAAGGGGCACCAAAGCAAGAACAAGAACGAAACATTCAAATATGCATGCTTACTTAAAATTCTTCCAATGCTTCCCAGTAATTTTGGATACTCTTTTTAGATCAGCTTTCCATTGGACCACCTTCTCTTTATCTTCGGTACTGATCAAGTTTCTTTCAAGCTCCGCAAAGGCTTCGGCAAAACAACCCCGTTGATTTCCAACGTCAGATGGATCTGTCTCATAAAAGACGGGCAGAACCGAGTCCCTGGCTTCCATGCATTGAAGAATGGTTGTAAGTTCCTTCAAGCACCATTTGGAAGAAGCATAGTTCGGCGAGAGAACAACAATTGCAGTATGCGATTTAGCGATTGCACTCGGGAGCTCACGACCAATACTTGAACCTCCTTCAAGCTCTCGGTCGTCAAAGAAAGTCCTAATTCCTTGCCACTTGCACAATTCACCGTATAAATGAGATACAAAACCCTTGCGGGTGTCTACACCCCTAAAGCTCAAAAACACATCATACTCCCATGGAGGAGTTGATTCATTCGAAAGAAAAGATGCAGAGGCTCTGTGGGTGCTCAATGCCATGGGAAGAAACAGTTGCTGTAAAATCGTGTCCTGCAAACATGAAACAAGAACTGACTGAACAAGTAAAAAGATAGAAGATCCATGGAATAAAATTAAAATAAAAAAAATTGAAACTTTAAATCTTCTTTTGGTAATCTACAAGATGTCATTTTTATTCGTAACTACAGGGACTCACTGCGATCCAATATTTGACTCAGTGTCAACACATATTCGGCAATTCGGCAATTCGATTTGATCTTACAGGCCCTGATAACTCGGTTTAACCCGTTGATTCATATTCAGTTACCGGAAAATGAGTTCTGCAAACAAAAACACATATTAAGCAAAAGAGATTTAAGGGCTCAGAGAAAATATCAGAAAAACAAAATATAGGATCAACACAAACTTACACAGGTAGAGAAAAGTGACAAATGGCAAGGAAAGAAGCAGAAAATCACACTGAAATTTTCACATAAAAGTTGTAGCAAGAGAGGAAAATGAGAGAGGAGAAAACGAAAGTTAGTATGATAATGTCAGATGGTGAATTATTTCTTTGATAAAGAAAAGTTAGTATAAAGAAAAGTTAGTATGACAATGGTCCTAAAAAAAAACACAGAAGCTATAGATAAGAAATGGTTAAACGACCTTTGTTTGATCGCTTTGGCAGATGATTGATGTTGGATTTAGTGGCTCATTCCGATTGGGCCGTTTATTTTGACTCCATGTGAAAACCATGAAATGTCTGTGTTTAAGGGAGCATTTGCTCACCACCACTAACCTTGAACATTTTCGCTCAGCACTTTAAACTGTGTTAGTATGCTCACCATCACTTTATCAACTTGCCACCTGTCCTTCCAATAACTCTGGTTAGCCTGAGTATTGAGTAATGCCTTTTAATTTTTTAAAATATAAAAAAAGTAAAGATAACTTCTGAAAAAGAAAAAAAAAAAAAAAAAAACCTCAACAGTTCTCTCTTCTCCGTCGTTCTCACCTCTTTCTTTCCCCCAACAAGTTGAAACCCAGATAAATTCTATAAAATTTCTATCCATTTTCATCCAAAAAAAACCAGATACATATCTAATTCGAACAAGAAGCTCAAGCCCATGACCACAATTAGATCGACTCAGGAAAAGTAGCGGGCTTCGATGATTGTGAGGTCGAGGTCGCCGTGAGGTAGGTCACCCGCTCCGAAGTCGTTTCAGCCATTTCGTCGGCGGTCACTGTACAAAACCATTTCGTATAGCAGATTTGCTGGGTTTGCGGTGGGTCTGAATAGTGACAAAAAGCTGGGTTTATGGGGTTTGGCTTTGCTTGTAGGCAGAGGAGATGGGAGTAGAGAACTCGTGGCGCTGGGAGGGAGGGATTTGGACGATTTTAAATCCTGTGAAAAAAAAAATTGAAAATAATAATTGAGAGACAGAGTAGAAGAAGGAGGGATGAGTGTGGACTTGATGACTTTTCTGGGTTTTCGTTGAAAACTTACGGAATCTCGGCTGTTTTAGAGGTTGGATGGGTGTAGGAGAGCTCTGGAGATGGTTGGTGATATTTTACCTACTTTTGGTTATGATTTAGCATAAGATTATATTTCCACTCCAAATTATTTTTCTATTAAACTATTAATCCGCTTAAAATTGACTCCTAACTTTTATTTTATTTGTTGGTAAATTAACCTTTTAGACTATTTGAAATAAGTAATTGACCCCTTGTCGATAGATTATATCTACTATTTCGTCCAATTTAAAGGAAAATTAGTTTTTCCTTCATTAATTCTTACTTGTCAACTATAATGTGCAATGACAATATGAGATGGTATCGGTGGAACCAAAAATAATCACAAGGCAACACGTGAATTTTTGACAAAAGAAGACAAAATTACCGTTGGGGCATACCGGAATTCCTACGCGCAGGCAGCTGGTAATTATCCCTCAACCAAGGTGTAAGTGTCCAAAATAGGTATCAACTTCAAACCTAATTTATTTTATATATTTCCCATTTTATTATTTAGATTAGCTAAATAATATAATCATTTCATATTCCCCAAAACCTTCCTTTTAGGTTTAATTAGCCAATTAATCAATTGGCTAATTAAAACAAAAATTCAACCACAAAATATATCTCATTTAACCCCAAAAAATAGGGTAAGGCCGGCCACCTCTTCCATGCATTTGATATCACTTATTTCCCACTTTATTGTTCAAATTAAATCAAATAGTAACCCCATAACCACCCAATTACACCCCATATTTAATTAGCCAATTTATTGGCTAATTCAATACAAATTCAAACTCAAAAAACCCCTTGGGGGGCCGGCCATGATGGTGATGATGAGGAAAGCCAAACCAAATCCTATAAATAGGGATTCATTCACACCCAAAAGGGAGGTCTTTTTTCCTTTACAAAAATCCTATTTCTCTTACAAAAAATCCCATTTCTCTTACCAAAAATCCTAAACACTCTTGCAAAATTCACAAAGTTCTCCAAACACATTTTCTCTCTAAATTTCTAACTTTGGCATCGGAGGTTCTCCGGCCAAAGCCCCCCCAACTCATCATGGGCACGTGAGGCTTTTGGCCTTAACCTAAGGTGCTAGTTGTTTTGTAGGTGCAAAATTGTCCAAGATCGAAGAGGAGAAAATTTGCATCCACAAATTGGTGCTTTCATTGAGAGTGAAATCCATACTCGTAGAAGACTCTCGTATAATAAGGTATTTCTCTAATTTCTAGTCCATTTGAATATTTTTCATACGTTTTTATTGTCAAGAATTTTTTATTTTCAAAGATTCTTTAATAAAGCGTGAAAGAAAAATATAATGGCTAGAAATATAGAAAATTCCCAAAGTGAAAATTCTAGTTCTCAAGAAACGGGATCACGGCGATCCACGAGATTAAATGTGATCATGGGTAGAGCGGCACCACCACGGAGCTCCACCGTGCCAATCACCCGTGGTGGAAGCCACACCACCACTATGGCTCAAGCCACACCGTCCAAACTTGTATGGGCCCAAGCCTCGCGCTCGTACGCATCACGCACTGAGCAGCCTGCTCCCTTGACCCAAACTGCTCCCGTGACCCAGCCTGCCCCCTTTATCCAGACTGCTCCCTTAACCCAGCCTGCTACCTTGATCCAGACTGCTCATTCGGCCCAGCCTGCCCCATTAGTCTCCCAAGCAGTCCAAGTTGGCCCAAGAGTAGCACAACTGTCTCGACCTCAAGTTTCGGGACCCACGATCGAACCAGGAGTACTCTCACCATATTTCTCTGCGGATTTGACATTCCCCAACTCAAATCTCGCGCCTGGAGTTTATCACCCATCTATTATTCAAGGAGTTGTTTTCCTTCCAAGCTCTTCCAATCCAAATGGCGAACAACACTTGTCTCGACAAGTCATGGAATTGACAAGCGCCCTTGCGCAACAGACGACGTTGGTGAATCAACTCTTGCAACGCACTGAGGTGCGGCGTGACCCGAGTGAAGAATCTCAAAGTAAGGCAAGGGCAAGTGATCATTTCCAGCAATGCCCAGGCAAGCAGCCGCTTGATCAACCACAAATAGAGCGTTCAAACAGTGTGCGCTCCCGATCGGGTCCTCGAGATAGCATTCACTCTCGCCTTAGTGCACGGAGAAGCGTGCACTCTCGATTAGGCCCTAGAGCAAGTGTACATTCTCGGTTGGGGCCGCAGTCCAATAATCAACATAAGCAGCTTTCCAGGCAGAGTATTCATTCACGACTTGGACCGCAAAGAGTATCCTCTATATCACATCAAAGTAAACGGCATGACGGGCGGCGAGACACAACAATTCAATCCGGTTAGAGTTCAACCGATAGCCCACAAGAAGTCTGCTCGCCTGCCAGAAATGGGCCACGACGTAGGCAAATTCAGCACGAGCAGCCTAAGTCGGAAGGTCAAGACCAGGAGCAGTCGAAAGCTCCGTTTTCTCAGCAAAGGCAAATACAGGAAGAAGTGGAGAGGCTCCTGAACGAGCGATTGCGTAATTTCCCACGCAATGCAAGTGCCGACGAGGCATTACGGCGAGACATGACCAACATGAGCAAGTCACCTTTCCTGGACGAGATTGACCAGGCGGAACCCCCGCGAAAATTTAGCATGCCACACTTCACAACTTCAAAGGAGATAGAGACCCTGAAAGGCATTTGAAACATTATCGAAGCGCAATGGTCCTTTATCGGAACAATGATGCTCTTATGTGCAAAATATTCGCCACCACTTTGCAAGGTGAAGCATAAGATTGGTTCCATACTCTACCAGCACCGTCCATCCGGAATTTTGATGATCTCTCATTGGTTTTCACCAAAGAGTATTCATCATTCCGTTCGATCAAGAAGAAGTCTGATCATTTGTTCAATATGAAGAAATACCCAAAGGAATCACTCCGTGATTATGTGAATAGGTTCAAAGCAGAGAAAGCAGGGATAGTTGGATGTGACGATTCAATAGCAAGTGCAGCCTTCCAAAAGGGACTCCCAGCAAATCACCCGCTGTTCGGAGAATTAATCATGAAAGAAGATCTGACCCTAGCAGACTCATTTGCTTTAGCAGAGAAGCACGCACTTTGGGATGAGGCTCGACTAGCAGATAAGGCGCCTGAGCAATCTCGAAAAGAAGTAGCAGTAAAAAAAGAGGATGGAAAGCAGTCAAATAATAAAAGCAGGCAGGGGGCCAAGCAAATGGACAGATCCCCGATTAAAGGAGGCCCAACGACTAAGAACTATACTAAGTTCTCGATCCCGATCCACCAAATCCTTCGTGATGTCAAGAATGAACCGTGGTTCAAGTTGCCAAAGCAATCAAAAGGGGATACTTCCAAGTTGGATCATACCAAATCCTGCGCATTCCATCGAGGCCCTGGTCACACAACCGACGACTGCTACAGTTGGAAAAACTATTTAGAAAAGCTCATGAAAGAAGGCAAGGTTGAAAGATATTTGGAGAAACCGGCTACGCAGCCTAGAAGGAATGCAGAAGCTGGTGAAGAACCACCCACCAAGACGATTCGGAATAATGGCATCTTTGCCGAATCTGAACACTTGGGGGCAACCAATAATTCAAAAAAGAGAAAGATCCAGCAAGCGTTGCTAGTTTCACAAGTCCAAGCAGTCGAGACTCAACCTGGATCCGTCATCGGCTTCACCGAGCAAGACGCAGAAGGCGTTGATTTTCCACACGACGATGCACTAGTTGTGTCTGTTCAACTAGCTCATGCTATAGTCGACAGAATGATGGTTGATAATGGAAGTGCAGTCAATATACTTCAACTCTCAGTAATCCAGAAGATGGGCTTGGAAAGCACAATCATGCGCCGAGCAGAGGTACTCATCGGATTCAACGGGCATACCTCAAGTGCTATCGATCATATTACACTTGATGTGAAAACTCTGCCAGTGGTCTCAAAACAGACATTCACGATTATGAGTGATCCATCTCCCTACAATGGGATTCTTGGAAGACCCTGGTTGATAAAGTTGGATGCTGTTACCTCTGTCAAGTACCAAAAAATCCAATTCCGAATCCCGAGAGGAGGAGTTGGAGAAATCAAGTCTGATCAAGTCGCATCACGACGATGCACTGTGCAAGTGTTGAAAGAATCAAAAAAGAAGACTTTTACCCCAGTAGAAGCAGCTGAGGTGCAAAAAGATGAAAATGCTACCAAATAGCAATTACAGCAAGCGGGTCAAGAAGATGGTGTCCAAACCAATGTACAAATAGACGACAAAGGATGGAAGCCCGAAGAGGACGCAGAGGACATCATTCTTGATCCTCAGCAGCCGGAAAAGACGGCTAGAATCGGCTCGCGCTTAAATCCAGTTGAGAAAGAAGAACTCACAGCTTTCCTTAGGGATAATCGTGACATCTTTGCATGGTCACCTTCCGACATGCCTGGTATTGATCCCGAAGTAGCTTGTCATCGGCTGCATGTTGATCCCACTGCCAAACTAGTGATCCAAAAGAGAAGACACTTTGGGCCCGAACGAGTAGCAATCATCGAGGCAGAAATTGACAAGTTGTTAGAGGCTGGATTTATAGAAGAAGTAGCACACTCAGCATGGCTTGCAAATGTCGTACTAGTCATGAAAAAAGAGAAAGGCAAATGGAGGGTTTGCGTAGATTATACCGACCTCAACAAAGCATGCCCAAAAGATCCTTATCCGGTTCCCCGAATTGACTTGCTGGTAGATTCAACTTTCGAGAATCAGCTGCTCAGTTTTTTAGATGCATACTCTGGCTACAACCAAATAGCTATGCACGAGCCCGACAAGGAAAAAACTGCGTTCGTGATTGAACGAGGTACCTATTGCTACAAAGTCATGCCCTTTGGCTTCAAGAACGCGGGAGCCACTTACCAACGGTTAGTAAATATGATGTTTAAAAAGCAAATCGGGGTGACTATGGAAGTCTATGTTGATGACATCATGGTAAAGGGCAAACGGCGGGCAGATCATATCCGCAATTTGGCGGAAACATTCGGCATCCTCAGAAAGTACAAAATGAAGCTCAACCCCACTAAATGTACTTTTGGAGTATCTTCAGGTAGATTTTTAGGGTACTTGGTAACCCAGCGAGGAATCGAAGCACACCCTAAACAAATCCGAGCAATTCTAGAAATGAAGTCTCCCACTACCTTGAAGGAAATCCAAAGCTTGACCGGACGGGCAGCCGCCCTCAACCGTTTTCTCTCACGCTCCACCGATCGATGCAAGCCTTTTTTTAAAGCTATAAAAAAAAGGCGCAACGAGATAAATGGGATGAAGAGTGCGAAAGAGCTTTCCAAGACTTGAAGAAATATCTCGCATCACCTCCCTTACTATCCAAGCCGGAGGCAGCAGAAGATTTATACATCTACTTGGCAGTCACAGAGGTAGCAGTGAGTTCAGCCCTCATACGAGAAGAGCTAGGGGCCCAACTGCCAGTATTCTATACTTCTAAAGCTCTTCTCGATGCGGAAACTAGATATCCGAAAATTGAAAAATTAATTTTGGCACTAGTTGTGGCGGCTCGGAAGCTCAGATCATACTTTCAAGCTCATACCGTCATTGTCATGACTTAATATCCTTTACGGTCAATCCTACATGGTCCGGATGCTTCTCAACGAGTGATGAAATGGGCATTGGAACTTGGCCAATATGGCTTAGTTTTTCAACCTCGTACGACAATAAAAGCCCAAGCCTTGGCAGATTTCATAGCAGAATTCACGCCTAGCCTAGGCGACGCAACAGAACTGCCCGAGAGTGCTCCAGTAGCAGCCGAACATACTTTAGCCATACCTACTTTTTCCAATGGAGATTTTTGGCACTTGCACGTCGATGGCGCATCCAATTACAAAGGCTCAGGAGCAGGCGTGGTTCTAGTCACCCCAGACGGTTCAATACTCGAGCAAATAATCATTCTAGGCTTCAAAGCATTCAACAATGAGGCAGAGTATGAGGCTTTGTTAGCATGACTTCGAATGGCAAAGGACTTGGCAGTAAAGAAACTTGCAATTTATTCTGATTCTCAACTAATCATTAATCAGGCTACTGGAGAATTTGAGGCAAAACATCCAAAAATGGCACAGTACTTGAAAAAGGTGCGTAAGCAACTTGAGGCGTTTCCGACTTGACAATGCGCACGCAGACGCATTAGCCGGCTTAGGCTCTGCCCTTGATTACCAACTCAAACGTTCGATTCTGGTGGAATACTTAGACAAACCAAGTATAGAAGCAGAGCCGACAGTCGAGGTGTCACAGGTTAGTATAACTCCCAATTGGCAGAGTTATATTATAGATTACCTGGTCAATGGCACGCTCCCTTTGGAAAGATTGGAATCTAGAAAGTTACAAGTAAAAGCAGCACGTTACTATATGTGGAATGGCCTTCTTATTCGAAGGTCTTATACCGGACCGCATCTCAGCTGCTTAGCGTCTCCCGATGATTTAAAAGTTTTAAGTTCAATCCATGAAGGCGTCTGCGAGAATCATTCTGGAAGCCGATCCCTAGCACAGAAAGCCCTCAACACAGGTTATTATTGGCCTACTATGCATCAGGATGCTAAGGACTTAGCATAGAAGTGCGATCGCTGCCAACGCTTTAAACCAGTACCAGCGCTGCCTGCTAGCGAATTGCATCCACAGACTAGTCCGTGGCCATTCATGCAATGGGCAATAGACTTGGTAGGACCTATGCCACCCGCCACAGGGGGCAAAGGTATGATGATCGTGGCAACTGACTACTTTACTAAGTGGGTAGAGGCGGAACCCATGACAACCACGACTCAAGCAGATGTAGAGCGTTTTATTTGGAGGAACATCATTTGCCGATTTGGCATACCTCAATCCATCGTCACCGACAACGGCCCGCAGTTTGTGGGCAAAGATTTGGCAAAGTTCTTCCAAAAGTACGGCATCAAGCAACATATGTCCACACTAAGGTATCCTCAAGGCAATGGGCAGGCTGAAGCATCTAACAAGACGATTCTTGATTGCCTCAAAAAATCCCTCACTGATAAAAAGGGAAAGTGGCCAGACGAACTCCCCAGATGTCTCTGGGCATATCGCACTACCAAAAGACGAGCCACTGGGGAGACTCATTTTTCTTTGGCGTTTGGCTCAGAGGCTATTATTCCTCCTAACATCATTGTGCCTAAAGTTAGCACCCTTCTGCCAAGCATTGAGCAGAACAGTGAAGAAATAGCCACAAGCTTAGATCTGGCAGAGGAGAAGCGCGAACAAACCATCACCCGCATTGCAGCTTATCAGCAGCAGCTTCTCTCTAGCTATAACAAAAGGGCCAAGATCCGACAATTTCAACCTGGAGATCTAGTCCTAAGAAAAGCTTTTATCACTGCTCGCAGAGAAGGTTCCAAAAAAAATGGATCCCATTTGGGAAGGCCGGTACAAGATCAGCAGAGTAGGAGGCAAGGGGAATTACACTCTCGCAACCATGAATGACAAAGAGATTGAGAAGCAGTGGAACGCTTTCAATTTAAGGAAGTACTATGTGTAGCTTCCCATCATGCCAAAGATTTGGAGATTCAAGCAGTTTAACAAGCACCGTCTCGCGAATCAAAGACTATCTAGTTGTTATGCAATTTGTTTTTTGTAGCTAAGTTATTTATTCGTATCTTTCACTTTTCAATGAAGAATTCAGAAATAATTTACAACTTGGTTCGACCACAACTCTGCAATAACTTATCATTCCGGCACCTCAAATGAAGATCACATCCCTTCTTAAGGATCCATCGCAGAAAAGGCATCCCCCAAGGGATCAACCATGCTCTTTAAGGCGGGAGGATAAACTTACACTCCGAATATCCAGACGTGGATGAGCTGGGCTGCCCTAGTATAACTAGATGCACGATGACTTGTGCTGGGATTCCCAAGATTAGCCACAATGGTCTTTTCAAGACTTAGCTAATTGAAGGATGTTGGGTTTCTTAACCTAATCCGCGGGAGACCGGGCCCCAGAAATGGAGGGGGCATATTACGCAGTACGCCCAATGGACGACTGCCCTGAAAACCTAAAGCCGCTACCGAGTGCACTAAGGTAGACTACGGTTTTTCAGAAGAACTGCTTATGGCTTGCCCTTCAAGCAGTTGAGCCACACTAGACTTGGACAACTGCACATTTTTGTGAAAGGTTAAACAAGCTAGAGTGCACATACGAAGTTTTATCCAACTGCCGACATGCCACGTAGTTGGTAAGCTCCATATCTGCCAAGCGCAGAATGCCTTACGCCAAATCCCAAAGTGTTGCGACACTTGCTATGCAACCTACAAAAGTAAAGGATAACAACCTAGTGGTCACGCGGATTTGTCTGCTTCTGTAAGTAAGGCATCCGGCTGCCGACCCTATGGCCAACAACTTTGCCAAGTTCCACGCCAACACCTAGCCGCATTGGCTACGCGGGCCTGTTTGCTTATAAAGAAGTAACACGTCTGCCACTAGCTTATAAAGTTTAAAGGTTAGGGCAGGAACGAAAGAAGTAAAGATGGAGAAAAGCGAAGGAAGCAAGTTTTATTAAATTTCTTAGCAAATTTGATAAATCACTAGCAAAGATCAAATGAGGTCAAGCAAAAAAAACAACAAGGCAAATAAAAGAAAAATCCTAGAAGACTATTCCTCGGCAGCTTGGATCACGGCTACTCGGCCGCCACATCTTCAGCAGGCTCAATGTTCTGAGCAGTAGAACCATCCGATGTTTCATTACCAGCTGCATTAGCTTGAGCACCAACTTCCCCACTCACTTCACCAATAGAAGATTCAAAGGTGAAAGCAGACACATCTTCCGGCGAGATAGAGAAAGTCTCGAAGTCTTTATTGGAGAATTCAAAGTCAGATGGTCTTCCGAAGAGATGATCCACATAGCCAAGCTTGTAGAAATCAGCTTGATTTTGAGTAAGCGAAGCCTCGAACCCAACCTTCTCACTTCTCAGCTGCTCATTCTCCTCAAGCAGGCTAGCGCGGACCCGTTGCAATTCCTCCACTTCTTTCTTCAAGTTGTCGTTAAGCTTTAAAGCACCTTGAAGTTCTACAATTTGGGGCTCGAGCCTAGCAACGACCTTTTTGAAGTGGATCACTTGGTTGTAAGTAGCAATTAGCTTCTCGTCTTTCGCATAAGCAGCAAAGCGGAATTCGGAGATGGAACGCTCAAGATCTTGAATTTGAGGTATGTAATGCTCGATATCCTTCTCTGCACCTTCATACTTTACTTGGATCGCGTCAAGTCTAGCTTTCAAATCCATAATCTCTTGGCAAGCATCCTCAAGCTGCAGAGAAGTGGGGGCAGAGGTGTTAGATGATCCTTTTAAAATAGCTAGCTCAGATTCCAATTTTTTGACTTTTTCGGATAAGGAGTAAGCCTCGGCTGCCATGGTTCTTGCCACCTCTTTAGCAGCTTTAGTATCTTCCTGGTCAAGGAACATAGACTCGGCTGCTAGTATTGTTGATTTTTGCATCACGGCTAAAAAGGCAGTCTTCCTGTACTCGAGAGTGTGTTTTGCAAAGAGGCTCGGGCTAACAATCGCTTTGACGCCATTGACGAATTTGGCACATGCATCCATATCTTCAAGCAGGTCTGGCTTCAACAATGTGCAAACCTCAGCAGCCTCCGTAGTAGTAGTCTTGGTAGGTTTTCCACGGCTGCCAACACTAGCAGTCGTCTTCTTCTCAGCAGATGAATTGGTTTCAGCAGCGGAAGGAACGGATTTTGGTGTTACTTTAGTAGGCGAGGATGCTTTGTTATTCTTCATGGTGGCAAGCCTCTCCAAAGGTGAACCAGACTTGGTTCCTAACGGACGTTTGGACACAAATTTCGGCACTGGGGGCACATAAGAGCTTCTACGCTGGGCAATCTTGTCGGCAATTGAGCTAACTTTTGGGACTACGGGTGTCACAGGCATAAATCTGGCCCTTGGAGCAGCAGGCATCGCAGGTGCAGACCTAGCAGGTTCTTCTTTTTCACCCCTGGTAGAAGTCAAATCGATCACAAGTTTGGGAACAACTGGAGAATCCCCATCAGCAATGGAGGAAGTTTTAGATTTTTTCTCAGCATTTTTTTCCCGAGCAGCGGTAGAATCCGCACGGGCAGTGGAGGAAGTTTTCAGTTTCTTCTCAGCAGGTGACTCTTGAGCAGGCGTGGAAGGTCTCTTTTTTCCACTTTCATTGGCGGTAGACTCTAACACGGAAATGGGACGAGTCAATGCCTCAGTCTTGATTCGTTTTATCTCATCTCGTGGGGGCAGCCCACCCTTCTCCCTACGAAGATGACTTAGCAGCCAGCGCCACTCGCGATACTCAGAAGGAATACCCAAGGCAATATGCACTTTCTTCATGTCCGGTGAAGTTTTAGGGGCAGAGCCAAATTCAGAATCTATAAAAGCAACAGAGGGAGATTAGAAGAAAATAATAAAGAGCA
This sequence comes from Crataegus laevigata, assembly GCA_963580275.1. Classification (NCBI taxonomy): domain Eukaryota; kingdom Viridiplantae; phylum Streptophyta; class Magnoliopsida; order Rosales; family Rosaceae; genus Crataegus; species Crataegus laevigata. The sequence goes on from OY756941.1 coordinate 5,337,628, forward strand.
GTTTAGCACAAGTATTAGGCAGCCGGGCAGCCTACTTACCAAAGATGAAGACTGTTGGTACACGCAGTTCGGGGGAAGAATCAGATTCTCATTCTCCACTCACTTCCAAAGTCTCCCTGGCCCAATCATGATCTCCTTTGCTCGAATTGTCAAAAAGCCTATGGCGGGACCGCAGCTGCCCAACTCCCTCGATGTGACCTATGTCAAAGAAATACCAAAATTCGTTCACAGTAAAATCCAAGTCAAAAAATTGGCTAAGATTGTGGAATCCCACTATCACACGGATCGCATTTGGTGAACATTGTGCAGGGGCACATTTCATGGAGCAGAGCACTTCTTGGAAAAATCGCGGCATAGGAAATGAAAATCCCAACACAAAGTAGTAGGGATGGAACTTGATGGCTCTCCGAGTCCCATCACATGGCTCACGACTGCTACCGTCCTTAACACGCTTCACACGAACTCCCGTTGGAATGGCATGCCAGTAGGTTTCAAGAAAGTCTCTAAACAAGTCGTCGGAGCCAATCTTGAAGTGAGCGGCCTTGAAGTATCCAACCTTGCTCAAAGACCCGCCTTGACGGTACAATGACGGTACACCATCGTCGTTCTTGTGGCCCGAAGATAACATGATTGAAGGATTCTACAAACACAAGAAGAATTCATTAGAGAGTTGTCAAAAAAAAAAAAAAGAAAGAAAGGAGACACGGCAAAACAGGCCATTTGGCCTTAAAAATAAAAAAAATAAAAAATAAAAAAAAAATAAAAAGAAGGGAAACATAAGAATTTAGCCGCAGGAACCCAGCAGGAAAGTCGCCAGGCCCCACGGACTGGTTTTTGGATTGCTGACAGCGCCCCAGCGCCCAAGAAAGAAAATATATTTATATTTTGGCATTGCCGTTCCATGGTCATCTAAATCATCCAGTCACTAGTCTCCGATCCCATTCAACCAAGGTTCAAGATTCAAAGATTAAAAAATTGGGAATACAAGAAAATTAATTTTTTTCTTACCTAAAAGCAGCGAAAGGCGATTCTTTGGCTAGGCGTGACGAAGAAAAATTGCTAAGAGGAGGGGGAACAAAATATCCTCAAGGCTCTTTTTCTTTCTAGCAAGGATGAATAAAAATTTTCTCTAAGGTTGATTTGACAATTCACTTAAAGTGAGTTTAAATAAGCCTTGGGAGAAGTTTTGTTTCCTTTTCCTGGAAAGATTTGATTTCCTATTTCAAAGAGAGAATCAATGTCAAAATAGGGAACAATTCCAAGTTTCCTAAAACAAGAAAATCTCTCAACCTGTTGCCCTTTTTTGCAAGCAGCCCAACAGGTGTGGGGGCATTTGTGGAGCCAAAAATAATCACAAGGCAACACGTGAATTTTTGACAAAAGAAGACAAAATTACCCTTGGGGCATACCGGGATTCCTACGCGCAGGCAGTTGGTAATTATCCCTCAACCAAGGTGTAAGTGTCCAAAATAGGTATCAACTTCAAACCTAATTTATTTTATATATTTTCCATTTTATTATTTAGATTAGCTAAATAATATAATCATTTCATATTCCCCAAAACCTTCCTTTTAGGTTTAATTAGCCAATTAATCAATTGGCTAATTAAAACCAAAACTCAACCACAAAATATATCTCATTTAACCCCAAAAAAATAGGGTAAGGCCGGCCACCTCTTCCATGCATTTGATATCACTTATTTCCCACTTTATTGTTCAAATTAAATCAAATAGTAACCCCCATAACCACCCAATTACACCCCATATTTAATTAGCCAATTTATTGGCTAATTCAATACAAATTCAAACTCAAAAAACCCCTTGGGGGGCCGGCCATGATGGTGATGATGAGGAAAGCCAAACCAAATCCTATAAATAGGGATCCATTCACACCCAAAAGGGAGGTCTTTTTTCCTTTACAAAAATCCTATTTCTCTTACAAAAAAATCCCATTTCTCTTACCAAAAATCCTAAACACTCTTGCAAAATTCACAAAGTTCTCCAAACACATTTTCTCTCTAAATTTCTAACTTTGGCATCGGAGTTTATCCGGCCAAAGCCCCCCCAACTCATCGTGGGCGCGTGAGGCTTTTGGCCTTAACCTAAGGTGCTAGTTGTTTTGTAGGTGCAAAATTGTCCAAGATCGAAGAGGAGAAAATTTGCATCCACAGTATCTTATGTAAACATTTGGTTTTTTATATTTTCTCATTATGCTATGTGTTTTTGAATTATTTTGTGTCCATGCGTTAAAATTTTATTAGTGGTTATAGCTGACAAATAACAATTGATGATAAAACGACCAATTTGCCCTTAAATTTGACTGAATTGATTTCACAATCTAACGGGAAGAGGTTAATTGATGATTTTAAATAGTTCAAGGAGTTAATTTACCAAAATTATAGTTTTGAGGGTCAATTTAATTAGTTCAATGAGTCAAACCCCAATTTACCCTTTTTAATATTCTCCACGTCACTAATACTTGATAAAAATATTAAAAAATAAAAAAATGTGAAAAAAGTAATTTGGGTGTGAATATAATCTTTTGTCATTTAGTTATAGGCTTTCTAATTCCTTTTATTTAGCATTCAACACAATTATTAATTTTTTATGTATAAAGCCAACAAGCTCAATGAATAGTATTTTTTTGGTGTCACAAACTTCACTAAAAAAAATTGAATTGAAATGCTCTTCAAACAAAAAACTTTAAAATCAACTCAAAATAATACATCAAAGGTGACAGGAGTATTTTCGTCATTTTAACAGTGTTTTTTAATAATTAAATTTTTTGTACATTTTTTTTTTGTAAATTAATACCTCACAATAGGCTACCAATAATATAATTCAGTTGTTCATTAATTATTATTTTCTCTATTTTTAAACACGTTCAAAACATCTTAAGAGTTGTGTAATGCTAGTTTTAAAAAAGGTATTTCGCATGCAAATAATAATGTAAATAAATTAGTTGTCAAATGATTGTTTTTTTTTTTTGAACGAACGATATTATCTTCACTAAGGGAAACAAAGTAAGTTTAACCTCACAATGAACTAACAATAATGTGTTTTATTTAGTTGTTTATTAAATATTATTTTTTCTATTCTTAATGTAAATTCAATTGAGACCGATTTTATTATGTAGATTCAACTATTTTAATTGGTTTATGAAGAGTTTTTTTTAGCACGATATAATATTCTTTATTTACTTTAAATATTTGACTTTTCTTTTATCAATTTATGCATATAAATACATTTAAAAAATAAGGTACGTTATATTTTAACATAGAGATGCATGGCAGCTTAAACGGTGCGTGATGAAAAAAATGCACCCACCACTAACCCTATTATATGCTCACCGCCCTTTAATATTCTGCCACTTGTTCCAAACTTAACCATTATTAAATTTGTTTTAATTTTACACTTTTTAATTTTTTTTTGGGTAAAATTGACTTCTTTTTTTTTTTTGGGTAAAGGACTTTTTTATTTCTTTGTTCTTCCGGAAAACGAGGTTTTGTTCAGCTTCTTCATTTCTTTTTCATCTTTCCCTCCCTGATGAAAACAACGAAACAACAATCACAAAACATATAACAAATGAAGCAAGAATTACGGAAAAAAATCTGTGGGTATGAAAATTAAAGGCCCGTTTGGTATTTAATTTGAATCCAATATTTTTAACTTAAAAACAAGTTTTGAGCCATAAATTTAAGTCTTTGTTTGGTATTTGATTTGAATACAATTTTCAAAACAACAACTCAACAATATTTAAAAACAAAATTTATTTGTTGAAAACACATAAAGTATGTTTTTAGACTTTTTTATTTTTTGAGATTCACCACCACTCCTGTGTCTCTCTCTCCACCACTCACTCCCTTCTCTCTCTCTTATCTCTTCCCACTAGCATCCACCATAGCCACAACCTTTATCCTTCTTCATCCGGTCAAGAAAAATCGACGGCAACGAATCGTCACTGGTTTTGGAGGTCGTTAGATCTCAGATTTGAGATCACAGACATGACCAGTCTCGGTCTGTCAGCGCGAGTTTAGATGTGGTGAAAGTTCTAAAAATTTGCTAAAATTTTAATGAATATAAATTTTGATAAATTTGAGAGTAAGAAGTATATATAATCACCACCAATAAAATGCCACCTGAACCCCAAAGGATTTCAAATCCAACAATTGAAACGATGTAGTTTGGGATGTTTTGGTGCAGCTTTGTGCCATTTGAAATGTGAAACGGCTTTGCACTATTTGGAATTTGAAACGATTTTGTGCCATTTCGACCGATTTGGTAATTTTAACAAAAATTTAATTAATTTGATGTAGATCGTATATAATAATAAATTAATAAAATAATAATAATTTAAACTAAATATTAATAAAACACTCATTGCCAACCAAAATTTTATGAAATTATCAGTTTAACCTTCTAATTAAAACTAAATATGAATAAGTGATATGGACAGAAATGTAACTTCATACAACTAAATTGTGTTTTTTTTTTTTGTTTCTCAATTTTATTTACATGTAATCATAACATATATCTAATTAAAAACTAAAAAAAAAATCCCACTCCCACATTCTTTATCACTCATTTTTTCCCTCTTTCTATTTCAAAAATAAAAATAAAAAAAATTTCCCACACACATTGTGTGTGCCCATATATTAGTAATAATAATAAGAACAATGACGTCTAACGATGACTAACCGTGACTAATGCTTGAAAGCTACGTGAGTGGCTACGGTTTTGGCAGTAGGCATTGGATCCTCTTTTTGATTCCCATCCCATCCACTTTGTTGTCCACTTGCTCCCCAAGTGCTGCTTTCGGTGCCCAGCAGAAGCAAAGAAAATAAGGGCAGGCTTTTGTTTGGCTTTTTCTGTTTGTAGTTGCGTTTAGAATATGATAATAGACTGACTACGCATCTTTGGCGGAATCGAATCAAATCGACAACATTCTAGTTTGTGATGTAAATATTTTTATTCAAATTTAATATATTTCTATCTTTGGAAAAAAAAAATTGACACCATTCTAGAGTTTTCGATGAGTGAATGACTCAAAGAAAGATTTTGTATTTTGGTGAATTTGGTTGTATGGACTAGGGATTCGATTTGGATTTGCTTGAGGTGAATCAAGGATTTGATTTGGACATGTTTTTGGTTTTGTGCATTTGCATCTAGATTGAATATGTACGACCATCTTCAATTGTGGCCTAAAACTTAAAATTTCCCTTTTTCCCCCTAAATCCACTCCAACACATGACCTAAAATAAACCTAAAACCTAAAACCCAAATAGGGGTCAAATTCCGGCCCAATTTTAGGCCACAATGCACAATGGGGCCCACCAAGTGAGATTGAAACTAGGGTTGTGAAGCCCAGTTCCCATACTCCAATCGCCTACGCGCTAGGCTTGGCTGCAAAGAATAATGAGCCCACGTGGGGGTGTTCCCCCGTCCATCAGACGTCAAGTAGCCTAACGGCTACTTCTTTGTATCCAACGGCTACGTTTAAATGAGCCGTTGGTTAATCCAACGGTCCAGGTTCAACTTATTATTTTTTTAGTTTTATATTTATATATTTATTAAATCGAATGGCTCATATCAAATATAATCAAATCTAACAGTAAAAAAAAGATCTAACGGTCCAAATTTAAATCGTTCGGCTAAAATAATTTAAAAAACAATTATTCAACTTAAAATTCAACCAAAAACTCTATAAATACCAATGTATTTGTTCAAACATCCACACAAAACTCTATAAATACCAATATATTTTTTTTTAAGTTTATGTGGCTTATCATGATTTTCATGTATTGATTTAGTGATTTTTCAAAATTTATCGGAATTTAAATATTTTTAGGTTAAAATGTTCATAAAATTAATTTAGGATAGTCTATATAATTTTTTTTTCAAAAAGTTAATTTAAAAAAAATAACCTTAATTCATTCTTTGATAATCTCGGGCTAAAATTTTAGGCCAGAATGGTTGGAGTAGAAAATCTATTTCTAAGCTAAAACCTAAATTTTCTGGGCTAAATATTTTTAGGTTTTAAGTCACCATTGGAGATGGTCTAAATTGCCTACACCTTTAGTGGGATCAAACCTGATGTAGTTTGGGATGTTTTGGTGCAGCTTTGTGCCATTTGAAATGTGAAACGGCTTTGCACTATTTGGAATTTGAAACGATTTTGTGCTGTTTCGACCAATTTGGTAATTTTAACAAAAATTTGATTAATTTAATGTAGTTCGCATCTAATAATAATAAATATAATAATAATAATCTAAACTAAATATTAATAAAACACTCATTGTTAACCAAAATTGTGACGGCCCGTCTCGAGATATAGAACATTTTATTCTCAACGGCGTGGAATTAACAGTTTTGCCCTTGAATGTTGTGTGGTGTTGTGTGGTTTAAACTTAGGTTTTGGACCAATCTAGTTTATTCCTAAGTTTTTGGAACTTAGAGATATTCGTTTGTTTTGGTTGGTGACCCAAAATTGGACCACACACTCACACACTCTCTCACACTCGTTGACTCTCTCTCTCTCTCTCCTCCCTCTCGATTTTTCTGCAAGTTCCGTACAAGTCGTACGGACAACCTTCGAACCAGCCATTTTCTTCACGGATCGAAGTTTTGGAAGCCATCATCACCTTCCTTGTAACCATTCGAACTCATCTATACCATTATTTGGACGTGAAAGCTTCGGGACCTCAAGAACCATAAACCTCTGATTTGAGCACTGTTCGTGCTCACGTAAATGTGGAGTTTTTGGGAGATTTTAAGCTTCTAGGAAGCTTTAGATCGTCTTCACGAAGCTTGGAGAAGAAAAACAAAGTGTTTTGGACGTCGGGAAGTTGAGTTTGGCCGGAATATCGAGGAGTTTTCCGGCGAGATCCCGTGGATTTCAAGACTTGAAAGTGGTAAGGTTTTGTTCTACTTGTTGTGGGCTTCATTTTGGTATAAAATTCATAAATTTTGCTCGTGAGTTCCCAGAAACAATTCATTTTGCTCGTGAGTTCCCAGAAACAAAACTGTGAGGGCGTGGTCGGGGCCCAAAGCAGACAATATCGTGCTACGGTGGTGGAGCGGGCCCGGGAAGTGATGCACCCCGGGCCGGGATGTGACAATTGGTATCAGAGCCTAACCCTGGCCGTGGTGTGCCTACGAGGACGTCGGGTCCCTAAGGGGGGTGGATTGTGGCATCCCACATCACCTAGGGAGTGATCCTTAAATGTATATTTCTATCCCTACCTAGCACGAGGCCTTTTGGGAGCTCACTGGCTTCGGGTTCCGTTGGAACTCCGAAGTTAAGCGAGAAGGGGGCTAGAGCACTCCTATGATGGGTGACCCACTGGGAAGTTGCTCGTAAGTTCCCAAAAATAAAACCGTGAGGGCGTGGTCGGGGCCCAAAGAGGACAATATCGTGCTACGGTAGTGGAGCGGGCCCGGGAAGTGATGCACCCCGGGCCGGGATGTGACATTAAACATAGTGATGAATAATAATCCAATTTAATAATAATCTAATTTAATGAATAATCCAATTTGATAAAAAAAACCTAAAAATTTAAGTAATTATAAAAATAATATGGAATAATACAACCTAATATTAATGAATAATAATCTAATTTGATAAAAAAATAATCCTAATATTAAACATAGTGATGAATAATAATCCAATTTGATAATAATCCAGTTTAATAATAATCCAATTTGATAATAATCAAATTTGATAATAAAACCTAATATTAATAAAATAATAAATAACATTAACATATTAAAATTATCTTAGGGAATAATTATACAACATTACTTAATTACTTTAAAAAATTAACATGTCATTGTTAACATTACTTAATTACTTAAAAAAATTAACATGCAAGTATTAATTACTTTAAAAAATTAACATGTCATTGTTAACATTACTTAATTACTTAAAAAAATTAACATGCAAGTATTAATTACTTAAAAAAATTAACATACGAGTCCACACAAATTTTTTTGTTGTTGTATAAATTACAATAATATAAATATAAGTTTGTAAACTTACCTTAAAATAAATATGGAACCCTTTGTGTTGAAGCTCTGGAATGGATCTGGAATGGCTGTGAAAGGGGTAAGAGAAGAAGAAGATCTGAGAAAGTGAAAGAATATCACAGACTTCACAGTGCACACGGTTTTGAATGTGAAAGAATATCATACACAGTGGCACACGGTTTCATTATGAAACCACTATTATTTTTGTCCATCTCCACTGTCAAAAAGCAATTGTATTGTAAAAGTTGCCGGTGACCTAACAAGGCAACAACCTATCAACCACACACACACACAGTGACACACACGCACACAACACATCACACGCAGACAGTCTCTCTCTCTCTCGATCCTTCTGTCTTCTCTCCGTTATCCCCCTTCTCCATTCTCACACACACACAGATCTCTCGATCTGTCTTCTCCCTTCTCCCACACACACGCACAAAGACACAGATCTCTCGATCTGTCTTCTCCTTTCTCCCACACACATGCACAGAGACCCAAGGTCTCTCTATCCACCTGAAAATTTCTTCTTCTTTCTCTGTTCTGCCCAAACCCAACCGCTTTCATTTTTCCAATTTTGATATCCAGTCTCACCTGCAAATTTCTTCTTCTTTTCTATCTGTTCCGCCCAAACCCAACCCCTTTCATTTCATATTTTATACATCTGAAATTGAAAGTTCTGGCCTTTCAAATCTCCATCGAGGTTAGTTCTTCTCTCTGTTCTTGAAAACCCAATTAATTCGGGTTTCTGCATTGCATGCATGTTTATATGGGTTTGGATCATTGTTGATTTCGAATTGATTGGATCTTGAATCATTTTTTGGATTTTGGTTTTCGGTGATTGATGTTCTTTCTGGCAAATGGATTTTTGAGTATTTTTCTTATGAATGATCAGATTGATGAATTGAATATTGCTTCTTATATGTTTTTTTTTTAAGAAATCGAAAACCCAGTTTTCTGGTAAATCAATGAAAGTCCCAGTCGCTGAAATTTGATGGATTGAGAACCCAGTTTTTATGGATGATCGGACCATATTTATATACATTTTTATATCAAATTCACTCGTCTTTTCTTAGTTAGTTCGTTATATTTTGAGCTATTTACGTTATTTTTATGTTTTATCAGAATTTATCAAGTTAAGAAAATAAAAATAGAATAAGTGAAGTGTTAAGTAATAAATTCGTCTAAACTTCTTGATTGTTGAATAGAACTTATTATTTGGAAAATAATATATATATATATATTTATATATTTATATATATATATATATATTTATATATATATATATATATATATATATACATATTGATTAAATTAATGTGTGTGTGTGATAACAGGCAAGGCACATGGGGGACTCGGCAAAAGCAAAGAGCATAATTAAAATGAAAAAGCAGGAAATGATGACATACACGGCATCTTGTGCAAAACAGACTGGAGAAGCATTGAAAAGAGAGTGGAGCTTGGTTTTAAAGGGCAGCTCTCGCAGCAATTAACGGGAGAGAAAAAGAAAATCAGAAGAGAGGAGGGAGTTCCTGGGGAGCTCCACGGAGCTGATTAGAAAATAAAGAAAAAAAATAAAAAAATAAAAACAGAAGCACTAAAAACAGGGAAGAGGGGTGAGTGACGGAAGCTGCCTTGGGCAGCCAGAGAGAAATCAAAGGCCGAGAGGAAAGAGGAGCGTAAGGAGAGAAGCCTCGGGTCTGGAAGGAAAGCTGCGAGGAGCAGCGTTTGAAAACAGAAAATAAAGGAGGGCGCTGCCCTTTGGTTTGGCGAGAAGGAGAGCACCGAGAGTCGGTCAAAAACAGAAGCGGCGCCTTGAAGAAACACACGGAGCAACCCAAGGCAGCAGTGCACAGAAACCCTTATCCCTATTTTGGTTTAATCCTCCAAACTCATTGTTTTTATTTCTGTTTTTAAATTATTTATAATGTGTAATTAATTTGTTTTGGCTAGAGGATAATTCAAAACCATGATTATATTTGTAATTTGAATTGATAATTTCAGTTGTGAATTCTGAGTTGTGATTTAATTTGCTTAACTGCTTGATTGATAACTTATTTGTGTATGTTAATTAAGGATGCATACTTAATTTACACGCATGAATTTGATGCTAGAATATAAGTGAATTTCACCTAATCGTTATGAACTTATATTCATGAGTAGTGAAGGTTGCTATCCGTAATCGCGTTAAGTAAATTCCTGGCAAACGTATCATGCTGTTCATAGTTACGAATGCCTTGTCAACACTTATGATTTTCACAGAACATAATGATCTTTAATCGTATCTCTATTGTGCTTTTCACGTAGGGAACTTTTGGGGAATAATTTGAGTTGTTGTATGCTGTTCATCCAATTCAATAACTTAAGGAAAATCTGAAGGTTAATTTAAGCGTACCTAATTAATCTGGAGTATTGAAATTTACAACTTATTGAAAGAACAACTGAAGGTCAATTTAGATTGCATATGTGTTTTGTGTGGAGAAAAACCCTCTAGCCAATCCGTCGTCTATCTGTTCACTTTTAATTTTATGTTTTTGTCAATTTGTATTTTATTTAAGTTTAATTTACTTCGTCAAAACCAAATCAATCCCCCCATTATTAAAATATTATTATTTAGTTAATTTTATTATCTTTTAATTTACTTTCCGTCCAATTAATTTCCTAGTTCTTATTTTAAATTGTTTTCATTATTTTGAGTCATTTTTAGTGTGTTTCGAGTTTTTAGTTTAGTTTGTATTTTCTAGAGTCTTGAGTTGTTTTGAGTCTTTTGATTTGTTTTAGTTTATTTGTTAGTTTTATTTTGAGTTATTTTATTTAAGTGTTTTTATTTTAGTTTAGTGTTTTAAACTTTGTTTTTACGTTTTTAAATTATTTTAGAGGTTTTAGCAAGCCCTCCTAATCCCCGGCCTAGAACGATACCCTACTTACACCTATACTACATCTGTCAAAAAGAGGGTTAAATTTGTGCGGTTTAAAATACCCGTCAAATTTTTGGCGCCGTTGCCGGGGATTAGTAAATTTGCTAATCCCTTTATTTTTTTGTTTGTGTTTATTTTATTTTATTTTATTTTATTTTATTTTATTTGTTTTGTTTGTTTGTGTTTATGTTTATATTTGTGTTTGTGTATTTTATTTTTGATATTTGATTTAGTTTTCGTTCTTTAATTTTAGGAAAAAAATGGATGAAGATATGGCAACCATTCAAGCTCAATTGGCGCAGCTTACTGCTCAATGGACTTATAATGCCGAACGGGCCTCAATGCCAAGTGTTCCTACACTTGATGTGCCCTATGGGCAAGGATATCAAGGCTATGATCAACCAAGCGGCAACTTGTATTTCAACGCTCGCAACTCGGATTGGAGTGATCATTCAAACTCTATGTGGTGGGAAGCTCAACAAGTTCAACATGAAGCATATTGGCAGCCATATGAGGAGTTCTATACAACACCACCACAACCTCCATCACAATCTGCCAAATTAAATTCAGGTACATCTGTGAATAATGATAATATTATTCAATTACTCATCTCTTTGAACCAGGAAGTAGAAAATCAAACCAAGGAGATGGGAGAATTGAATAATCAAATGGGGCAGATTGTGGAAGTCAAGGCACAAATTCAAGAGCAACGTGAATTCTGCAACTCCACATTTGCAAATTCAAAGGGAGAAGTGGAATTCGATGAAGCCACCACTGTGGAAGGAGAGATGGATGAATTGCAGCTGCAAGAAGAAGATGAGGAGGACGACTTGGGCAGTTTAGAAGAATTTTTGTCTCAAACCCCTGAAGTCCCTATGTTGTCCAACTCAGGTGAGGAAGTTCCAATTTCAATTCATTCTAACATTTTTCCACCGAATGTCCTTTTTCCTTGCAGAATTTTAATTCCAAATTTTGAAGAGAGTGAAAAAGACGTTGTGGAAGTTCTTCCAGAGATCCAAAGTGATATCCCAATTCTTGGTGCACCAAAACAAGTTCCCGAACCTTGCACACCAAGAAAAGGGATTCAAGAAATCGAAGTGGGTGAAGAATTTGTAAATTGCATCAAAGAGGTTGTGCAGACAATCAAGGCCACTACCATCATAGTAAACCTGGCCAAGTTCAAAATCCCGGAATTATCCAAAAATGTGGTTTTTGTTATTGAGTTTATGTCGGAGAATGAAAGTAAACCATCTTCTCCAATTTTAATTTTTATTTTATTTTATACTAACTTGTCTCTAATTTTAATGATTCAGGCATCCACCCTGGAATTCAGACCATTGCCGAATCATTTCAAGTATCACCTCCCATTAAAAGATAAATTCCAAGCCTTGGAGCCGATGGGAGGTTAAGGAAAGAATCGTCCGGCTAAAGACGTTAAAGCAAGCGCTTCTTGGGAGGCAACCCAAGCAACCAGATTTGCATTTCTTAACTCTACTCTTTATTACCTTTATTTTGAAATTTTTGTTTTGTTTAGTTAGTTGTGTTATTTGGTTGATTTTCGTTTAGTTTGTGTTTAAATAAATTAAGGGCCTTGTTTATTTTTAGTGCGGATAAATAAAGTCTTTTTACATTAATTTACATATTTTACATTACATATTGTAATTTGCTTAAAATAAACCTGTGAAAAAAAAAATAAAAAATAAAAAAAAAATAAAAAAAATAAAAAAAAATTAAAAAAAAATTATAATAATAATAATATTTATATATATATATATATATATTTAGTTAAATAAACATTAAAAGCATAAAAAAAATTACAATAATACGAAAAACTAATAGCAATCATTGGTTTTGGTTAGGTGGCGCCTCAGAGGTTGACGGAGCTCCGGGAAGACGAAGAGCCAGAGTTGGCATCTCCGGAGCCGGAACGCTTGGTGCTGCTCCAGAGGACGAAGGCAACATAAACCGCGGGAGTAACGCCATGAACCGCTCATGATCACTCTGGATTCGACCGTCTGACTCCTGCAGCTGGTCCAGCTTCCTCTTCATGCTGGTCGAGTAACTAGTTGCAAGCATGTGCAACTCCCTGTTCTCGTGCCTGAGTCCTCTGACTTCTTGCCGAAGACTGGCCACCTCCGCCATCAGCGACTCCACCTGACGAGTTCGGGCAAGCAGGCGCTGGCCCATGTTCGAAACTGAGCCTGCACTCTGGACGCTGAGGGCAAGGGATTCCTGAACGGCCAGCTCGTCCGACCGCCTAGATAGCATCCTATTGTCCCTTGGAGTGAGCAGATTTCTGGCAATCACCGTAGCGGTGATTTCATTCCTCATCATTGTGTCCCCGACTGTAAGAGGACCATTGGGGGATATAAAGGACGGATTCCAAATGTTGTTCGGAGAAGACGAGTCATCGTCTTCCCCGACATTCAAGTTTAGGCGACGGTCGGAAGGGCAAGACATTTTTAGAGGGGGTTGATGAAGAAAAGAGTTCGGAAAGATTAAGATTGCTGAAGCGGAAGAAGAGAGCGGAAAGATTAAGAGTGCAGAAGTGCAAGAAGAGTTCGAAAGGATTATGAGTGTTTACAGAAGGGAGTATTTTTAGAAGGAAGTGTTTGAGGGAGTTCAAGTGTAAGGTGGAGCAGAATTAGCGCCTCTATAAAAAGAAGCAAATCAAAGAGGCGCCCGCTCCTCAGAGAAAAGAGGCGCCCGCTCCTCAGAGATCAAAGCTGGACGTTCCTTTCTCGAGAGCCGTTTCCTTTCTCAAAAGTCGGAATTGCTCAGAATTCACGTGGCATCACGAGGGCTCAGCTTTTCCAGTTTGTCGTGACTCATCACGTGCAGCGTGGAGCGTTGCGAAAACCATGAGCCGCACCCGGTTTTGAACCCCGGTTTTCAAAAGATCATCATTCCAATTTGTCGTCACTCGTCGCCTGCACCGTCAGCCCTGCGGAATTTACGGACGCTTTGTCAGAAAGCGCGTAACGGGCACTGTTCATCCATTCACCGGCTGCCGACAAATAGTGAAGGAATAGTTCCGGTTGTGAAGCCAAATTTCTATAAGTTCGACTTTCGCCTTCCACAGCAAAGGCACACCTTCACACCCTCTCCACCTCTCAACCTCTCTTCCTCTCTTCATCTCCGATAATGTCTTCCCAAAGAAAGCTTTCGAGTTATTCAGTGTTCTTCATCCCTTGGATCACCCCAGAAAACAAACCTTCCAGAGCAAAAGTATTTCATATTAAAAAGGTTAAAAGCAAAAGTATCTCATATTACGCTTTCTCCTCACTTTCATCTGAAGAACATGGAGAAAGTGAGATCCTGATTGCTTACCTAGTCTTGCTCTCGAGTACTCATCTCAGACCCCTCCCAACACACTTCAAAAATAAACCTGTGTTGAGGTACTTCTTCAAAAACAAAAGTACCTCACAGACGAAGCAGGAGGAGTCTGAGGTGCATCCAGATGAAGGTAGAGTCTGAGATGATCCAAGAGTTCAAGAAGATGCCACACCTGCGTGGAGACCGGACTACTTGAAGCATGTGGAGACAACGTGCTGATTCATCCTCAACTAAGCTGAGGAGCACTTGCCAGAAGGAGGCCCATCCAGTTCAAGATGAAAGCTGTGGAAAATCAACAGTCATGACCAATGACCGCCTATTAGTTCTTTTCATTATCTTTTATTTTCAATTTTTATTTTTCGTTTGCATTTTTTTATATTTTGCTTGCGTGCTTAACTGATTTCTTTCTTTTCTTTGCAGGAACGTTTGGTTATTTTCTCCCTTGAAGTGGATTGCAAAATTTACACTTGGGGGTCATCGCTTGGTTTTCTGCAAATTAGAGAAGTTTTCAGTCCCTTTTCTTTATTTTGTTTCGTATTATTTTATTCATTTTATTTTTATTTGCATATTTTTGTTTTATGACATTGGGGACAATGTCTAGTTTAAGTGTGGGGGTATCAAGTATAAAAAATGACCAAATTGAAAATTTTTGTACCTTCGACTTTGAACTGGTTTCATTTGTTACCATGTTATTGCTTTTTGTTTTCTTAATTAGCTTTGTGTTTTACTTAATTTTTTTCGGAGTTTTGTGTTTTATTTAATTTTTCTCGAAAAATTTAAAAAATCCAAAAATATTGTCTTGTTTTCCTTATGGTTTTAAATTAGATTTTTGTTAGTTTCCCGACCCAATGATATAATTGGATTAAATTTGAACCATGATTATCAAGAACTTAGTTAACATGTGTTATGTGAAATTCCTAATTCTCTTGTTAGTATTGTACATGTTTGATCATCTTTGAAAAACCAAATGCACATAGCCTTGTTGATGTGAAACTAAAGCATGACTTAAAGCTTCATATGTGAATTTAGTGACCATATACATCCTATGTGAGTTTTTGAGCCTATTGAAAGTGTGTGCATTTTTCATACACTCCTATTCTTTCATGTGTGATGAACTTATGTGAGATACATCTCTAGAACTTGCGTAACGATCTTTCGAAATATTTGTCATTGATTGCATGAACTTGAAAATGATAGAGGCATTAGGTTTACCACCATGGCCCAAATAACCATATTTCCCAACGAAAAAAAAAATGATATCATTAGATTGCCAATTTGAGCCGTATGTTGAACCTTTTATTTCTTATCATCAGATATGTCTACCCTTATACCTCAAACATGTTTCCTTACCCTTTCCAAGCGAGCAATTTGAGACTGTCTTATGAGAAATGTTTGTGAAGTACTTGGAAGGAGCTTGGCAAAAGAATAAGTGTGGGGGTATCTCATGTTTGTATAATTTAAAAAAAAAAAAAAAAGAGAATAGAAGAAAAGAAAAAAAAAAAGTTTAAAGTTTCAGTTTAAGGGTGTGGTTGGAGGTGTTAGAAGAATCGCTGGAAAGTTTGAGTTCTTATAAATCTCAACTAAAAGAATCACTTGCAATATAGCTTGGAACTTGTGTTTTCCTATTCTTTCGTTTCAATAGCCCTATCCCTAAGCCTCATTACATCCAATAAAAGTCCTCTTGATTTAAGTTTTGCAATTATGATTGTGGAGAAGTGATTTTTATGCAAGCTTATGGTAGATCTTTCACATTTGTTTCTTTGAGCGAAACACATTAAAACTAAACACATGTGTGATTGAGTGCATATCCCGTGAGAAGGTTGCTGGTTTGCATATGATGATTTTAAACATAAAAAAAGTCAGAAATCACAACCGAAGGTAAAAACTTGAAATTGCATTAGCATGGCTATCTCACACACTACACTTCAAGGATGATTTAAAGATTACTGCTAATATTTGAATAAGGAAGATGAACTTGGATTAGTTTGTTTGGTGCTAGCTATGGTTCTTGCTGATTTATGTTCTCGAATGAAATTCTTTGAGGGTCAAATAGGGGGAAGCTAATGTTTTTCATATTATTACTTATTCTCGTTTTCTTTGTTTTGCTCGAGGACTAGCAAAAGCTAAGTGTGGGGGTATTTGATCGGACCATATTTATATACATTTTTATATCAAATTCACTCGTCTTTTCTTAGTTAGTTCGTTATATTTTGAGCTATTTACGTTATTTTTATGTTTTATCAGAATTTATCAAGTTAAGAAAATAAAAATAGAATAAGTGAAGTGTTAAGTAATAAATTCGTCTAAACTTCTTGATTGTTGAATAGAACTTATTATTTGGAAAATAATATATATATATATTTATATATATATATATATATATTTATATATATATATATATATATATACATATTGATTAAATTAATGTGTGTGTGTGATAACAGGCAAGGCACATGGGGGACTCGGCAAAAGCAAAGAGCATAATTAAAATGAAAAAGCAGGAAATGATGACATACACGGCATCTTGTGCAAAACAGACTGGAGAAGCATTGAAAAGAGAGTGGAGCTTGGTTTTAAAGGGCAGCTCTCGCAGCAATTAACGGGAGAGAAAAAGAAAATCAGAAGAGAGGAGGGAGTTCCTGGGGAGCTCCACGGAGCTGATTAGAAAATAAAGAAAAAAAATAAAAAAATAAAAACAGAAGCACTAAAAACAGGGAAGAGGGGTGAGTGACGGAAGCTGCCTTGGGCAGCCAGAGAGAAATCAAAGGCCGAGAGGAAAGAGGAGCGTAAGGAGAGAAGCCTCGGGTCTGGAAGGAAAGCTGCGAGGAGCAGCGTTTGAAAACAGAAAATAAAGGAGGGCGCTGCCCTTTGGTTTGGCGAGAAGGAGAGCACCGAGAGTCGGTCAAAAACAGAAGCGGCGCCTTGAAGAAACACACGGAGCAACCCAAGGCAGCAGTGCACAGAAACCCTTATCCCTATTTTGGTTTAATCCTCCAAACTCATTGTTTTTATTTCTGTTTTTAAATTATTTATAATGTGTAATTAATTTGTTTTGGCTAGAGGATAATTCAAAACCATGATTATATTTGTAATTTGAATTGATAATTTCAGTTGTGAATTCTGAGTTGTGATTTAATTTGCTTAACTGCTTGATTGATAACTTATTTGTGTATGTTAATTAAGGATGCATACTTAATTTACACGCATGAATTTGATGCTAGAATATAAGTGAATTTCACCTAATCGTTATGAACTTATATTCATGAGTAGTGAAGGTTGCTATCCGTAATCGCGTTAAGTAAATTCCTGGCAAACGTATCATGCTGTTCATAGTTACGAATGCCTTGTCAACACTTATGATTTTCACAGAACATAATGATCTTTAATCGTATCTCTATTGTGCTTTTCACGTAGGGAACTTTTGGGGAATAATTTGAGTTGTTGTATGCTGTTCATCCAATTCAATAACTTAAGGAAAATCTGAAGGTTAATTTAAGCGTACCTAATTAATCTGGAGTATTGAAATTTACAACTTATTGAAAGAACAACTGAAGGTCAATTTAGATTGCATATGTGTTTTGTGTGGAGAAAAACCCTCTAGCCAATCCGTCGTCTATCTGTTCACTTTTAATTTTATGTTTTTGTCAATTTGTATTTTATTTAAGTTTAATTTACTTCGTCAAAACCAAATCAATCCCCCCATTATTAAAATATTATTATTTAGTTAATTTTATTATCTTTTAATTTACTTTCCGTCCAATTAATTTCCTAGTTCTTATTTTAAATTGTTTTCATTATTTTGAGTCATTTTTAGTGTGTTTCGAGTTTTTAGTTTAGTTTGTATTTTCTAGAGTCTTGAGTTGTTTTGAGTCTTTTGATTTGTTTTAGTTTATTTGTTAGTTTTATTTTGAGTTATTTTATTTAAGTGTTTTTATTTTAGTTTAGTGTTTTAAACTTTGTTTTTACGTTTTTAAATTATTTTAGAGGTTTTAGCAAGCCCTCCTAATCCCCGGCCTAGAACGATACCCTACTTACACCTATACTACATCTGTCAAAAAGAGGGTTAAATTTGTGCGGTTTAAAATACCCGTCAATGGATATGCAGGAAGCATGTTTTTATTACTTTCTGGAATTGTTTGTGATATAAGAATTTTAATCACTGTGTCCTACTCCTAGTCGTGTCCGTATCCTTGTTTTTTGAGATTTGCCGTGTTGCCTTGTCCGGCGTCATGTCTGTGTAACATAGATCACACCTGGGGGGGTGAAAGTAGCTGATTACTGCGTTTTTGCATACAATAAATGCTAAATTCTAGTGGTTGAATTGCAGGGTGTTGCTGGTGGAGCACGACTTTTCGCTGCCGCTACTGGAGATGCTGAAGGTCAGCGACGGCGAGTTTAACGCCCGGCTGATTGAGAAAGCCGATGGATGTTGAATGGGAAAGCCCGTGGTTGTTGCTGTTGAACTTGTCCCACATCGCCCAAGTGATAAAGAAGAAGCTGGTGGAGAATTATAAAAAGGACCAGAGGCCCAGAAGAGAAGATCATTACCCTTATCGAGAATATCGTGATATTATCGAAAATATCGCGATATTTTGACGATAATTAAAAGTTAAGTATAAAAATAGCGTTATCTAAAAAAAACGATAATATCGGCAATATTTCACCGATATTATCGATATTTTGGTCCTTGCTTGCGATACATCACACAGCCTTCACGTGATCGTAGCACTGAGCGTATTTATATACACCCAGCCTGTCGTACAGACCACTATAAGTGGTTCCGACTCGTAGGTGACTTGCGATACATCGCACAACCTTCACGTGATCGTAGCACTGAGCGTATTTATATACACCCAGCCTGTCATACAGACCACTATAGGTGGTTCCGACTCGTGTGCAGGATATTGATAGAAGATCTATTGATTCAGCTGTACAGGTCACTTTAGGTGACTCCGGCTGACGTATTGATATTGCCGGCATATAGTGATTTGGTTTATCTCACCTGCTTGATGCATATATTGTTTGATTAGATATTGATATTGACGTATTGATATTGCTTGATGCATATATTGTTTGGTTTATCTCACCGGCTGACTATTAAAAATCTTACTATAAAATACGATAAAATTAATTCCGAAAAAAGAAAAAAATCTGTCTCCTCCTCTCTCCAGAACACCGGTCGTCTCCCTTCGTCCTCCCTCACTCCCTCCTCCTTAAACACAACCAAAGTTCCTTCACCTAAAACATGAAACAACACCAAGTAACATTCAAGACTTTAAAAGTTACAAAATTCATCAAATTTCAAAGCACATTACAAGCAAACCCAGATCTGCCCCCAAACCAATAAATTTAATAACAAATCCATATCCAAAAACCAATAAATTCAATAACAAATCCACACCAAAGACACAACCCAGAAGCCCAAAAGTTCTAAAATTTCACATAAATTCAGAATTCGAAATTCGTAAATTTTTGGATACCCTAATTTATTAATACAATATTGTAATGTTTAAAACATAAGGTATGAAATTGTAATGCGACCTATAATTGAGGTAGTTTTGTATAATTTACCCTAATTTATTAATACAACATACTAATATAAATTCCAGAATAATCTCTACTTTTATAATCTCAGGAGTCCCACAAATCATTCACCTCCCCCTCACCCTAAAATAGTACAATATCCTTCTATTTCTTTCCACCCAAGCCACACACAGAACATGGGCTGTTTATAGTTCAGCAACCATATAAGCACCTGAAGAACAAGTGAACTTGAGACCCTCAAATTCACAGGACTGAAGAACCAATGGGATCTCTGGGTCTGGGGCCATGGAGTATTGAGATTTTCTTGGGATTCTGCTCATATCCAGTAATGCATCAACCACCTACAAAATAAAATACTTGATCTCAGTTCCTTTCATGTAACAAAAGCGAAAACTTAAGCAGATGGCGTTTCAATCCCAAGTGTCCTCAAAGCAAAGGAAAATGCTGCCAATACGTGTACATCCATTTAGTGGTTTTTTCCCATATCACTGGAAATTTCAAATCAAACTCCAATGGTGGCATGTTTTTGTTTAAACGATCTTATTATGAACAGAAAATCCTCAATGGTATCGCCTTGATTATCAAACATTCAAATTATAGCAAAGAAACAGGTACAGCTTACGCTGTTGCTTTCAAATGGTCCCAACTGAATACTTTTCTTTTTAGCTTTCATGGAAATCTTTTGTTAATTGTCACTTAATTTTACACTTCGGGGTACTGCGAGCATTTATGCAAAAGAAAGCTCCAAGAAACTTTAACCAGACATACCGATTTGACAAACACGTAGATAATGTTGAGTGATGACATAACAAAAGAAGCTTAAACAACAGAGCTAAGAGTCTCCTTATTTGATTATGCTTAAGAATCGATGCCATTTTCAGCGTTCAATGATTTCTAAGGTAACTTTATACCGAACATTGTTGGTAAATGTCTCCATTTTGTGGCTATTTTGACACAAGCAATATTCTACAGCTATTAATCTAAATTATGGGGAGGGAGACTTGAACTTGGATGCAAGGGGGAGCGCGGTCCTCTAGCCAGCTTGGCTACGTCAAGCTTTGCAAGGGGCTAACTGCTAAGTCCATTTTGTGGCTATTAAATGGGGCATGGGAAATTCACAAGAACATAATTGGGTTGTAACAGCCTGCTGGTATTTTATTCATTCTATATCTTAAAATGTTTGAAAATACGCTAACTTTCACTAAAGAAACACCATAAATAGGATCAAAGCATGAGCAACTGTCCTTTTAATAGGAGATTAGTTCTTTTCATTTTTAAAGAAAAACAAAGACAAAGTATGAATCCTTGCCATTTTGCAAACAAACAGAATAGTTTTTAACAACATTATCATCTCAAAATAGTGGCGAATCTCATACAAAGTAGACAAACCCAGCATCGACATCCAACTGAACAGAACACCAGCCAAAAACTCGAATATCCTTTGGGAGGTACCGATTCAACACCCTCACGTAATGGATTTCACCTTCTGAGAAAAGCATGAACAAAACAAAGGAGCATGTGTTATTGAAATGGAATATGGTTAGTTGAAATTCATCTTAAACTCAAATGGTACTAAAAGCTCTTAAACGGCGTTAAAAAAATTCTTATATGGTTCAAATTTTAGCATAGTAAAATCTGTGCTTTAAAATTTCAACTACAGTACTAGATTCCTTTTTGTCGCTATTTTTCCGGTGAAGAAACTTTTTCTCGCATGGACCGGTAGGTACCAAAACTTCCCCAAATCAAGGCCATACCATTTGAGCTTTACCAAAACAAAAAAAAAAATAATGCATTCAACAACTTTTAAGATCTATAGAATAATATTAAAAATAAAATTTTAACAAAAAGGAATATGGTAAACGAATATGATGGATAACAACGGTCGATCAGAAGAG
The DNA here is from genome assembly GCA_963580275.1 of Crataegus laevigata. Taxonomy (NCBI): domain Eukaryota; kingdom Viridiplantae; phylum Streptophyta; class Magnoliopsida; order Rosales; family Rosaceae; genus Crataegus; species Crataegus laevigata. Next base: position 5,359,345 of record OY756941.1, read on the forward strand.
GGACAGTTTAAAGAGAAAAAAATATTAAAAAAAATACGAAAAAATCAGCCAAAAACCCCAATTTTAACTATGAAAACTCGGATTTCAACTTTTTTTTTTCTTCCAATTGTCGACAACCTTTAAACAAAAAGGACACCAAGCGAACGGTCAAAAGTCTGCCACGGCTGCCCAGGTGAAGCCTTGGTGAGTTTTTCCTTATTCCCACATGAACAAAGGTAATTTTCTTCCCACCCGGCCTCCAAAGCCACATAAGCACACCTGGGGCGAGTTTTTTTAACATTACATTAAACTAGCTGTCAAGTGAATCTTTGTTTTTTTTCATTCTCACATGTATAGTATCTTGATATACATTAGTTCTAGATAAATGCTTTCAAAAGTACATTTTAAGAAAAAAAAAGCGCATATGTATATTGTATAATGAGAGCTATGATATTTCATAGTTCGAAATAAAAACATGAGCAAACAAAATTTGAATTTGATAGGAGTACTATTTGATCAATAGATGACATTTGCGTGGATTCTTTGTACTGGTAGCTTGTTTTCCTTCTATACATTTTTTTCAACCAAATATTCAATTGTGCTACAACAATTCTATGATTACATTGAAATTGGAGTTCAGTCCTGAACTTTACTTTTTTTTTTTAGAAGAAATTCAAAGTTCAAACAGTAAAATAAGTATCTGACTTTATCATATACAGGAGAACAGTGAAAAAGTTAATAAGAAATAGATAGCAAACAGTGAAATAAGTATCTAATTTTATCATGGCAGCAACAATTGGATGGGAAATGTCTGCCCTCCCGCTTCCCATTCCTTTTAATTATCTCATATTTGAGCGGTCAAGGTTAAGTCCTGTCAATATTTTATATTTCTATTGTTTTTGTCTTATTATTTCTATAAAAAAAATTAATATAAAATATTAACGTGACTTAACTGTGACCGCTCAAATAGAAAAAATGGGAAGTAGGTGGGCAGACAATCCCCATCCGCAACAATTTGTAAGTTGAGATGACAACTTGACATTCACAGCCTCTAAATCCTGGATTTTTATTTGCAAGTTAGTAAAACTATACATTCGTTAAGAAATGTAAATAATTCGAAATACATCTTGTAGTACGTATAGGAATGATTGGATTAGAGGTAAAACAGTATGTGGATAGCGATTTTGTGGTAATATTTTTAACAAATTTATGGGGTGTAGTCAAATTAAAATTTTAAAGTATTTTAAAAGTGATAAATTTTATAGAATTAAAGAAGATTAAGATTCTTTTAAAATTCATATGGATTTTATAAAGAATTTGAATTGATTGTGATGGAAGGATTTGAAATCCTATGGGGTGAGGTTGAATTTGAAATCTTAGGGAGTGAGGTTGGTTATATATACTTTTTGCTTTGAAATTCCACAAAATCCACAACTTATTGAAATCTTCCAAAATCTTAATTTTTTTAATACACTTAGATTTGTATAGATTTTAAAATCCTTTAAAATCTTTTAATTGACTACACCTAAATTTTAATAGATTTTAAAATTCTTTAATTGACTACGCTTAGATTTGAATGGATTCTAAAACCCTTTAAAAAAATTTAATTGACTACACTAAAATTTTAAATTCTTTAAAATCATCTCGCATCCAAGTTTGACTGAACCTCTTAGTTTTCTTAACCTTACTCACAAGGTACATTTTTTTTGGTAAATGTGTAGTTGACTTGCTTTGCTAGTTCGATTCAAAAACCATCTGCCCCTGGTTCCATTTTACAGTTCCAGTTCCGATCAGACACCAGAGAATCGGTGACTTGCCAACAGATGGGTAGCCCAGGCAGCAAGTACGACGTGTTCTTGAGCTTTAGAGGCGAAACACGCAAGGGCATCACGGATCACCTCTACTGTGCATTAAAGGACGACCAGTTCAATGTCTTTCTGGACAAGGACGAATTGACCGGAGGGGATCCTATAACAGAAAGTCTGAAGCAAGCAATCAAAGAGTCCAGGCTTGCTGCCATCATGTTCTCAAAAGGGTATGCGGAGTCCAGATGGTGTCTTGAGGAGCTGGTGGAGATTATGGAGTGCTGTAAAAAGGGTCAACTTGTTTTCCCGATTTTCTACGATGTTACTCCTTCAGAAGTCAGGCATCAGGCTGGTAGTTTTGCAACCGCGTTTCAGGACCACGAACAAAATTTTAATGAAGAAAAGGTCCGGAAGTGGAGGGATGCTCTTAAGGCAGCTGCAGACTTGAGCGGCGAGGATTTTCTAGTGACTGACGGGTAATAACTTGCTTATCTCCTTTAACAAAGCAATTCTTCAAATCGTTCTTTTTTCAAAATTTAATTGCAAAGCTTAGAAACTCTGATATGAGGATTAATGTATAAACGCTTGATCTGTCGACTAGATATTAGTGTGTTCGGTGATGAGTGTTTGTAGATGTTTAACTAGTATATTGGTACATTTTAATCCTTCAGTCTCATAGTAAATCTTACTTTTCCTTAATTATGAATTTAATTCCAGGCATGAAGGAAGGTTTATCAGGAAAGTTGTTCGCCAGATCGCTGGTAAACTAAAGAAACCACGCTTAAAGATAGCCAGAAATCCAGTTGGAATAGATTCTCGCGTGCAAGAAATAAGTAATTATTTAGATGTTGGAGGATCAAGTGATGTTCGCATAATTGGAATTTGGGGGATGGGCGGACTAGGTAAGACAGCGGTTGCAAAAGCTATTTTCAACGAACACCACTACAAGTTTGATGGTGCATGTTTTCTTTCAGAGGTGAGAGTTGAGAAACTGGTTGATTTGCAAAATATGCTTCTGTCTAATATCTTGAAATCGGGCAACATAAAGGTGAGTACGGCCGATGAAGGGACCCTGGAGATAAACAGAAGGCTTCGCAACATAAGGGTTCTTGTCATAATTGATGATATAGACTGTGTGGCACAGATGGATACATTAGCTATACAACGTGATTCGTTTGGTCCAGGAAGTAGAATTGTTATAACAACAAGAGATGAACATTTGCTACGGACACTTGAAGCAGATGAGATACGTACTCTGCCAGCAATGAATAAAGATGAAGCTCTTGAGCTCCTGAGTCAGTGTGCCTTTAGAAAGAGTTATCCTAATGAAGAATATCTCGAAGTCTCAGGAGAAGCTGTTGATTATTGTGGGGGTTTACCACTTGCACTTGAAGCTGTAGGTTCTTACCTAGGTACAAAAACCACAAGTGTATGGACAGATGCGTTGAACAAATGGAAAAGATCACAGCCTTGTCAGGGAATTCACAAAAATCTTAAGATAGGGCTTACTGATGACCAGGTGAAGGATATATTCCTTGATATATCCTGTTTCTTTATTGGACTGAACAAGGATCGTGTCATGGCAATATTGGATGGGTGTAAATGTAATCCAGCAATAGGTATTACAGAACTCCATCAGCGATGCCTTGTAACAGTTGATCTAGAAGGCAATCTGATAATGCATCATTTGATTCGAGACATGGGCAGAGAAATTGTACGTGCAAAATCCCCTAAGAAGCTTGGAAGTCGTTGTAGATTGTGGGATCGTGAAGATGTAAAACAAGTATTGACGAAACAATGTGTAAGTACATCCTCAATCAAATTGCATTTAATACATGTTCATAATAAAGGACAAAAAAGATACTGATTTTATATAGTGAATTATTTGAAAATTATCCCTATAACACAGATGACTAATTTAGATTGTTAAAACGAAACTGATGTCTAAGCAAACTCTATGGTATTGTCCAGTACTGGTGCTCTGCATTGGTTAAAGACTAAGCAAGTAACCCTTGTCTTACTTTAGTTTCTTTTCCTTTCTAACAGGGAACGGAAGAAATCGTAGGAATCGCTTTAGATTTTCCAGAAACTGACAAGCCTAGCTTCAGTACAGAAGCATTCATAAAAATGCCGAACCTGAGATTACTCAAAATAAAAGGCGTAAAGTTCACTGGACATTGCAAAGATATTTGCAAAGAGATAAGATGGTTAAGTTTGTCTGACATTCCTTCGCTGGACATACCAGAAGATTTTAATCAACCAAACGTAGTTGACATCGACTTGTGTCGTAGCAATATACAAGTCTGGAAGAACCCCAACGTGGTACAATACAAACCCAACCAAACTATCAATTCTTTCCACCAGTTTTTTTAAATACCAACATCATGCTTTCTCTATTCTGTTTGAATTTTGAAATTTGTTTTCCCTTTTGTCTCAGTCACTTGAACAGTTGATGTTTCTCAATCTTGGTTATTGTGATTGCCTGAAACAATCACCAGACTTTTCAAGAATCCCAAATATTGTGAGATTGATACTCGAAGCCTGTAAGAGTTTGTCCAAGATTCACGACTCTCTAGTACAATTGAAGAACCTTAAGTATTTATCTGTTGCGCATTGCAAAAACCTTCAGGAAATCCCAGATTTACCAACAAATTTGGAAATCCTGAAAGCGGATGAGTGCACTGCATTGAAAAAGATGCCAGATTTTTCAGAAATGTCACGTATGATAGAACTGCATCTGAATCACTCCCCCAAACTCACTGAAATTACAGGCTTGTATCAGTCATTATTCTCCATGACAAAGATTCGTATGGAAGGGTGCACCAATCTCACTGCTGCTTTCAAAAAAGCAATCGTACAGGTTATCTCTCTCTCTCTCTCTCTCTGTGCACCCATCCTGTACAGCTTATATATACATGCATGTATTAACTTCTTGTACAAATCTTACTCCATGGTATAGCAATGGAGCGCGAGCAGAAATGATCTTTTTCTCCCCGGAAATGATCTTCCATCAGGGTTTACATGCGTTGAGCCTAAGGATGAAATAGTTTCTGCTCTTTTTCTCCCCGGAAATGATCTTCCATCAGGGTTTGCATGCGTTGACCCTATGGATGGAATAGTTGTGCCGCAATGTTTTGGCTATGATGCAAAAGCATTGACTTTGTGCATCGTTTTTTCTCCAGACAACTACCAATCTGGTAATTCTCTTTGCATCCGTGTTGAAAATCGTACCAAAGAAACTGAGACTTCCAGCTCTCCAATGCATGCCACCGTAATAAATCGCCAAGAGAGTTATATTTGGCTGGGACATTTATCAAACAATAAGCTCAATGTGAAGGGTGGGGACAAGATAAATGTTGGTGCACACTTTGTGGGACACGGGAGTACTGACGATATTCATCTCAGGGTGCAGAAAATAGGGGTTTACCTGGAGCAGGAAAAGTTATTCAATCAATTTTCCAGTCTTATTACACGTTCAAGAGAGAGTGATATGGATGTCAATCTTATGCAAGGCCATGTGATGACTCTGATCTGACGAGAATCGATCTCGGAAAAGAAATTGATGTCACATACAGTGGAGACTTATCCCTAGGGTTTCAGAGGCCAGGCAAGGCATGGTGGCTGCGAGTTGATGACATATTAATGAGTGGTTCTAACTTATATTATATTTATATAGTTTCCACAGTGATTTTATGAATGTTTTACATCATGCCACGCTATTATTTAGAAATGTTATGTTGAGGCCGATTTGAAATTTCTAAAATTATTATAGCATGATTATTCACATTTTTTCTGTTCATCATGCTTGCCTACACCGGTGTACTTGTCTGGGACCAGGACCAACTTCATGTATATGCTCACTTTGCACCGTTATGCTCACATTAGATCCATTATAGGTGACAACTTGTACTAGTTGCTTCTGCATCTTGAACTCGTATGTTACGCATTTAGCGCCAGTTTCACATGTATGTAGTACTTGAGCGTAGATTTATTACACCCAACTTGTTCCATGTAGCTCTTTCTGCATGGACTTGTGTGTCTGCATATCATTGATGAGCATATTGATGAGATATTTGTGATTTACCCATTTCCTTAGCATAATTGCTTTTATACTATTACTGGGTTTTCATACTTTTAGTATGACTTTAGAAACTATAAGCGTTTCATAGCGAGGGGTTACTAGGTTATGAAAAGAAAAGGTTTTAAAAACCCTTAGTTTTGCCCATTCAAGCTCTCTGTTTTGCACCCCAGGACTTAGTAGTTGGATTTTGTGGTGACAAGGGATCACTGGTGGTTCTGACATTTGCGTACAATAATGTAGGAATTCTACCTCCTATTAGTTGTATGATATTCATGCTACCCAGGATGAGAATATTCTCTTTTCTACTGCAATGTAAACTATGTTCTGACATTGCATGCATTGGAATAAGGGCTTGTTCCCACACCACGCACTCTCGCTCTTAGTTAATTTAGTTTTAACTGTGCCCTAACACTGCATGTTATGGCTCTCGCCATCTTTCCGGGTGTCAGCCAACATGTCTCGATTTCGATGTCAGCTTAGATATTCGGGTCATGGTGTGTCAGCAATAACTTCCCAAATGTCACGCTCCGATCTAGATATACGTCCCAGATCAACACATGACCTCAGCACATGATACCTCAATCCATAGCATGTAACATATCAAAGAACCAACGAAGCACAATATTATTCTCAAGTCACATTGATCAACTAATGTAATCATAATAATAACAATCATATCCAACATTATTCCACAATCTTGTCATTTAAACAATTCCACGAATCAAAGATGGAACTCGAAGAGCATAAATCACTGAATTCAAACTACACAAGGAATCATATGACATCCAGAATTGTCAATTCATCAGCCTTATTGATCATCATATTATCCATCAATAAACCACAATCAATATCGTATAACATTTGATTCAACATGCACAATATTAATCTTTAACTATATTAGTCAACCAACAAATCAACCTCATTATAATCATGGTTTAGAAAATTATAAATAATTTAACTAAAAATTCGTAGTAAACACCTAGGCGTCCATCATCCTTTCTAAATGCATTCATAAAGATTATCAATTGTTTCGTTCATAAACAAGCTGAAAATTAGAGCTAGAGCATACGGGGAAACCGTAAAGATTTCTAGAGATCTAGTATCAGAACAACTTAATGGGACTGAATGAAAAGAGGGATTCCGAACCACTCGTCCGAACCCCGCTTAAGAATGCGTATAATTCTCCAATGCAGATTAACCAAGCATAACCATAGGCATCAATTCGATAGCATGATTCCCCAATGCGGATTCACCAGGTGGGATCACCTACAGATCTAATGTGATCAGGTAAGCTGTGACTCCCCAATGCGGATTCACCAAGCGGAGTCACCCCTAGTATACAAAAAGTCCCCCAATGCAGATTAACCAGGCGGGACCAAGGTAACGAGGATCACTCAATGCAGATTAACTAGGTACGATCCTAGGGTTGCCCAATGCGGATTAACCAGGCGCAACCCATAAGCAGTATGGTTCCCCAATGCAAATTAACTAGGCGGAACCACCTATAAAAGTAACCAGAGTAGGCAATGACCCCCCAATGCAGATTAACCAGGCGGAGTCACCCCTAGCTTGCACATGGCCCCTAATGGAGATTAACCAGGCAAGACCATCCCTAGAGTGCGCGTGGTCCCCCAATGTGGATTAACCAGGCAGGACCATTCTTGTACCACTGTTACCAATCATATCTTCACCCCACATCAATCGAGGTGTGTATATATATATTAATATATTAATTGGGATAGCCCACCAACCAATATAGGTCCACTAGACTCTACTTAGTCTTTAGTGGTACCAATTTTAGAACCTAAGAACGGTTACGAACGTTTCGATCAAAGACAATCCAAGTAATTTAGTTAGGAAGATCAACTCATCAGATTTCTGATCCATAACTTCTCAAGAGTCTCTTAATCTTCTAGAACAATATCCTAAAATTTCGAAACGATCCAACGGTCGGATCTCTGCAATCGCTAAGTGGCGATCAACAATTGGTTTAACAAACTTTGAAATTCAATTTGGAAAGATCCGTGTGTAGGATTCCCAATCCGTAAGTTCCTAAGGTCCTCAAATATTACGTACAATAATATTTCACAGTTTGGTAGTGATCCAATGGTTGGATTGTCGTTTATTAGAATAATCAAGTGGCGGATCTTAACAAAAATATACTTAAACGATGGTGTCTTGGCCCACACGGCGGCCAATCGCCCCGACTCGCCGGAAAAATTGACTTAATTCCAAAAATTACCCATTTTCACATAAATGTAGAGCAATTGAAGGGAACAATTTTCATATTGGGCCGAAGCCCAATTTGGCCAGGAAACACATGAAATTGGCCTCGATTCATCGAAAAACCCTATAATGGGTGTAGTTCAATTCGAAGTCAAATCCAACTATGCCGCCTCCAATGTTGATTGGGCTATGTTCCTGGACTTAAAAGACACCTGAAGGTAGTGATGGTTGACAGAAAACCTTTCGAAAATGGGTGGATCGCTGTCGTGCACCCATTAGACTCTCAAGTTCATTTTCCACGAATTGGAGACAAGTTGGCTCAGCTTTTTTGAATAATTGGAGGAAGAAAGGTCGAGGATAAATTTCTAGGTGAAAATCTGACAAAATTGGTCGAAAAAATCAGCGTGAACTTTTTGAATTCCAACAAGGAACCGGGTTGAGGGGATCAGGTGCCCTTCATTTCTTTCCCCTTTTCCTCTCCTCCCATTGGTTCCTTTTCCTTCCCCTCAATGCCCGCTACATACATGGCTTATTTGTACCCAAAACCCTGCTCCAGCAATCTGGAGCCTTCCAGATTCATGGTAAAAGGACCATGTTGCCCTCACATTCCTTCGTTCCTATCTAAATCGTTATAACTCTATTTCGCGAATGGTTTCCTCCTACGCACTTGTAGGATCGAGCTCTATCCAATTATACTTAGTTTGACCAATAAGAAACAAGCATGTTAATCAACACTTAATTAATAATCTAATTATCAATAATCACATCATAAGGTTTTCAAATTTTGTTTTAAAAAATTTGGTGTCCCTAGCATTAGCCTTGAAGAAATTAATGTATGTATGTATGTATGTGTTTACCAATACTAGGTTTAATTTAGTGTTCATTCATTGCTGTAAATATCAATTAAGACTTGAAAATATGGTTATTTTTAGTCCCATATTGATGAGAAAGACTTATATGAGGCTTAACTTGCCACAGAATTTTGTTGAGTGACACTACCACTCACTCAAAACTTGCCATTTGTTAAACATTAAATATAATATCTATTTAAAAGTTTCAAAATGAGAGCTTTATATATAGAGACAAAAACTTTAATTATATTTCATTGAACTCCACTAGTTTTTAAAATGTCAAGGAGAGACAAAAACATAAAAATAACTAAAGCCCAGCCCAAAAATATGAAAACAATGTTTGAAAATACCAGTCATACCCCTAAGGCTTTAGGGTTGTTAATAAAACCTAATCTCACAACTCTAACAAAATTAATATATGTCATAAGCTCAACTCATCCTCGAGTATTTCTGCAGAATAAGTTTTGAAACTACATGTAGAATCAGTTTGTATCCTTTATTACTAGAATAAGTTCAACCCGTCCTTGACTATTTTTACAGAATCAGTTCAACAAGTTTTCGACCACTTTTGCAAAATCAGTTCAATCCGTCTCGACCATTTTTGCAGAATCAGTTTAACCCATCCTCAACCTTTTTTTGCAGAATCAGTTCAACCAGTCATTGACCATTTTTTGCAAAATTAGTTCAACCCGTCTTCGACCGTTTTTATAGATTCAGTTAATCTCGTCTTCGACCATTTTTTGTAGAATCGGTTCAACCCGTCTTCGACCATTTTTGCAGAATAAGTTCAACTTGTCCTCGACCATTTTTGTAGAATCAATTAAACCCGTCTTTTACAACTTTTTGCAAAACCAGTTTAACCTGTCTTCGACCATTTTTGCAGAATCAGTTGAACCCGTCTTTAACAATTTTTGTAGAATCAGTTTAACTCGTCCTCGATCATTTTTGCAGAATCAGTTCAACTCGTCTTCGACCATTTTTGTAGAATCAGTGCAGAATCAGTTCAACTCGTCTTCGACCATTTTTGCAGAATCAGTTCAACTTGTCCTCGACTATTTTTTGCATAATGGGTTCTACCTATCTTCGAACATTTTTTGTTTTGCAAAATCAGTTGAACCTGTCTTCGACCATTTTTGTAGAATCATTTACTCGTCATCGACAATTTTTACAGAATCAGTTCCACCTTGAACATTTTTCTATGGCATATGATTATTTTCATCTTGCTTTGGTGACTTGACTTCTTGGATCCATGAATCATTATTGGTTTTGTAAAATTATTAATTTGTTTCCATAATCGTGAATGTTAAAACATGTTTGCATGGATCTAGATCCCCATTTTTTGTTTTGATTCATTTGGTGATGCCTTCATTTTAACATATTCTCCAACTACACGTGGGAACCGTGAGCTATATCTCATATCCCAACGCATGGTACTTGGAGATCTTGTTCTTCAAAACTGGTCTCTAAACGTGCCATGACATGCGTAATGAAAAAGAAGTAAAAATGTCCAAAGTATAAAGCTTGAACTTGGGCCAAAGTATGTACGATATCTTTTACCCATCTATGTGCTTGTATGCAAATGCTTATGCTTTTATGCATGCGCGGATGTTCCTTCAAGTAAGTTATGCTCAAGCAACCCAGGTAATAAGTACCTATTTGAATGGCGATCCCATAGAAAAATTTAACAGGGATGTACCTTATATTGGACATAGGAGCGTATTGTGTTTCCAGAACATACCATGGTCCTGGTAAATTTGGGTCATAAGTCATTTTTGGGCCATAAGAGATGGAACTGTGAAAAGACTTTACCACTATTTTGTAACTTAAACTCTAGAGAAAAAAAAAGAAGACTAATGGTGTCATTTTTTACATGTATTATCTTTTGTCACTTCTTGAAATGTTTAAAAAGTGTTGCCCCAATATAAATTAAGTATTAAAAGTAGGCTGATAATATTAACACAACACATATTGTTGAATAAACCTCACATACTTAATACACCCCACATTTGCTTTTTCAAATAAAAATTATCTTAATACACCTCACATACTTTCCCAAAAATACCTTCACACCCCACATTCTCAACATACACATTACATTTTCTATATACATCCCACATTTTCTATATACCCAGTATTCTTCAAATCTTATAGTACCCACTAGCAAATGTTCTCGCGCGTTGCTACGAGATTTGAAATATTATTGAAGATATAGAAAGTCGCTAAAACATATATGTTAAGAAGTAGACCTGGCAGTTTCTTACACGACACGAAAATAACGGGTTTCGGGTCAACACGATAACTAATCGGGTCGTTATCGGGTCACACGATAAGAACCCGTTAATAACGGGTCCTTAACAGGTTTACACGAGAGTGACACGCGGGTAACCTGTTTCGACACGAAAAGGAAAAAGTTATTTTGATGATTTTAATTTTTTTTAATTACTAAAAAAAATTACTATAAAATACAATAAATATAGTGGATATATATATATATATATATTGTTCATTGATTATTATTGTATTATTATTCTAAATAAATTTTAAAAATTTAAGTTTTATTTATTTATTTTATAAAATATTATGAGCAAAGAGAGATTAAAAAAATTATAAAACACATTAAAAAAATCAAGTAATTTAAAAATATCAAATACATTTAAATATTTAAAATAATTAATTTACAAGTGCAAAAAATGTGAAAAAATATGCAAGCACTCTTAATCGCATCCTCTACGCTTTAAAGGTGCGTACATGAATTTTAAAACTATACAAACCCTCATGTATTTTTAAGGAAGTTCAAAATAAATAAAATTCATAATCATTAATGTATAAGTCTGAAAAATGTGAAAGCATATATAAAGGGGTGTGATATTCACACACCCTATTTTACTTTTCACACACCCTTTTAATTTTCAACCGTCGGATCGAATGAATTGAAGAAAATCAACAAATAGAAATTAACAAGGGGTGTGCAAGAAGTAAAATGGGGTGTGTGGATAGCACATCCCTATATAAATGCTCATGATTGCATCCTCTACCCTTAGACAATCGTTACATGGTCATTTAGATTTTTAAAACCCTCCAAATCTCATGAATAATGTTTTTTTTAGTGCAAAATTAATAATATTGTAGAAGTGTAAAAAATGTAAAAAAACAGAAAAAAAATACAATCACTCGTAATGACCCGACCCGTTAAGATAACAGGTTAAGATAAAAAATACAATCACTTAAGGAAAAAGTGACCCGACCCGTTAAGAAAAATATATTTTTTTAAAATTTTTTTTGCACATACCACACGTTGGCACATAAATATTACTTCAAAACATTAAAACATTTGTCGTTTAAATACTATATTACACCCGAAAATAATACTTTTATTAAGTATATAACATAAAATTTTGTGATATCCACATCCAGTAGTGTAAATATTTTAAATTGAAGATCGAATTCATTCATTGTATTCATATAGGGTCAAGGAGTGTAGCTGTAAAAAATCATCAAAATCGGAGTTAAAATAACCGTTAAATCATGATTTTTCGTTTATAACCATCGAAAAGCTTTGTCCCGTTACTTGATCTCTGAATGTTTGTTTTTTGTGATTTTTTGCTGATGTGATCTCGAAACATATGCAAACAAGTTTGACGGTTGTGATCGTTGAAATTAGTTTCGGAGAATTTATATCCCATCAAAGCAATAGATTGACTAACACTTAAGAGTTTATTTATACTTTCATTAAGTATAACATAAGATTTTTTGGTATCCACTTGTGTAAATGTTTTAAATTGAAGATCAAATTCATTCATTATATTCATATAGGGTCAAGAAGTGTATCTGTAAAAAAATCATCAAAATCGGAGTTAAAATAACCGTTAAATCGTGATTTTTTGTTTATAATCGTCGTAAAGTTTTGTCCCGTTACTTGATCTCTGAATGTTTGTTTTTTGTGATTTTTTGCTGATGTGATCTTGAAACATAATTCAAACAAGTTTGACGGTTGTGATCGTTGAAATTAGTTTCGGAGAATTCGTATCCCATCAAAACGATAGATTGACTAACACTTAAAGAGTTTATTTATACTTTCATTAAGTATAACATAAGATTTTGTGGTATCCACTTGTGTAAATATTTTAAATTGAAGATCGAATTCATTCATTGTATTCATATAGGGTCAAGGAGTATAGCTGTAAAAAAATCATCAAAATCAGAGTTAAAATAACCGTTAAATTGTGATTTTTCGTTTATAACTGTTGAAAAGTTTTGCCCCGTTACTTGATCTCTGAATGTTTGTTTTTTGTATTTTTTGCTAATGTGATCTCGAAACATATACAAACAAGTTTGACGGTTGTGATCGTTGAAATTAGTTTCGGAGAATTCGTATTCCACCAAAACAATAGATTGACTAACACTAAAGAGTTTATTTTATACTTTTATTAAGTATAACATAAGATTTTGTGGTATCCACTTGTGTAAATATTTTAAATTAAAGATCGAATTCATTCATTGTATTCATATAGGGTCAAGGAGTGTAGCTGTAAAAAATCATCAAAATAGGAGTTAAAATAACCGTTAAATCATGATTTTTTGTTTATAACCGTCGAAAAGCTTTGTCCTGTTACTTGATCTCTGAATGTTTTTTTTTTGTGATTTTTTGCTGATGTGATCTTGAAACATATACAAACAAGTTTGACTGTTGTGATCGTTGAAATTAGTTTCAGAGAATTCGTATCCTATCAAAACAATAGATTGACTAACGCTTAAGAGTTTATTTATACTTTTAATAAGTATAACATAAGATTTTGTGGTATCCACTTGTGTAAATATTTTAAATTGAAGATCGAATTCATTCATTGTATTCATATAGGGTCAAGGAGTGTAGCTGTAAAAAATAATCAAAATAGGAGTTAAAATAACCGTTAAATTGTGATTTTTCGTTTATAACCGTTGAAAAGTTTTGTCCCATTACTTGATCTCTGAATGTTTGTTTTTTGTATTTTTTGCTAATGTGATGTCGAAACATATACAAACAAGTTTGACGGTTGTGATCGTTGAAATTAGTTTCAGAGAATGTGTATCCCATCAAAACAATAGATTGACTAACACTTAAGAGTTTATTTATACTTTCATTAAGTATAACATAAGATTTTGTGGTATCCACTTGTGTAAATATTTTAAATTAAAGATCAAATTCATTCATTGTATTCATATAGGGTCAAAGAGTGTAGCTGTAAAAAATCATCAAAATCAGAGTTAAAATAACCGTTAAATCGTGATTTTTTGTTTATAACCGTTGAAAAGTTTTGTCCCGTTACTTGATCTCTGAATGTTTGTTTATTGTGATTTTTTGCTGATGTGATCTCGAAACATATGCAAACAAGTTTGACGGTTGTGATCGTTGAAATTAGTTTCGGAGAATTTATATCCCATCAAAGCAATAGATTGACTAACACTTAAGAGTTTATTTATACTTTCATTAAGTATAACATAAGATTTTTTGGTATCCACTTGTGTAAATATTTTAAATTGAAGATCGAATTCATTCATTGTATTCATATAGGGTCAAGGAGTGTAGCTGTAAAAAATCATCAAAATAGGCGTTAAAATAACCGTTAAATCGTGATTTTTAGTTTATAACCGTTGAAAAGTTTTGTCCCGTTACTTAATCTCTGAATGTTTATTTTTTGTGATTTTTTGCTGATGTGATCTCGAAACATATACAAACAAGTTTGACGGTTGTGATCGTTGAAATTAGTTTTGGAGAATTCGTATCGCATCAAAACAATAGATTGACTAACACTTGCGAGCTTATTTTTACTTTCATCAAGTATAACATAAGATTTTGTGGTATCCACTTGTGTAAATATTTTAAATTGAAGATCGAATTCATTCATTGTATTCATATAGGGTCAAGGAGTGTAGCTGTAAAAAATCATCAAAATCGGAGTTAAAATAACTGTTATATCGTGATTTTTCGTTTATAACCGTCGAAAAGCTTTATCTCGTTACTTGATCTCTGAATGTTTGTTTTTTGTAATTTTTTGCTGATGTGATCTCGAAGCATATGCAAACAAGTTTGACGGTTGGGATCGTTGAAATTAGTTTCGAAGAATTCGTATCCCATCAAAACGATAGATTGACTAACACTAAAGAGTTTATTTTATACTTTTATTAAGTATAACATAAGATTTTGTGGTATCCACTTGTGTAAATATTTTAAATTAAAGATCGAATTCATTCATTGTATTCATATAGGGTCAAAATAGTGTAGCTGTAAAAAATCATCAAAATAGGAGTTAAAATAACCGTTAAATCATGATTTTTTGTTTATAACCGTCGAAAAGCTTTGTCCTGTTACTTGATCTCTGAATGTTTTTTTTTTTGTGATTTTTTGCTGATGTGATCTCGAAACATATACAAACAAGTTTGACTGTTGTGATCGTTGAAATTAGTTTCAGAGAATTCGTATCCCATCAAAACAATAGATTGACTAACGCTTAAGAGTTTATTTATACTTTTAATAAGTATAACATAAGATTTTGTGGTATCCACTTGTGTAAATATTTTAAATTGAAGATCGAATTCATTCATTGTATTCATATAGGGTCAAGGAGTGTAGCTGTAAAAAATAATCAAAATAGGAGTTAAAATAACCGTTAAATTGTGATTTTTCGTTTATAACCGTTGAAAAGTTTTGTCCCATTACTTGATCTCTGAATGTTTGTTTTTTGTATTTTTTGCTAATGTGATGTCGAAACATATACAAACAAGTTTGACGGTTGTGATCGTTGAAATTAGTTTCAGAGAATGTGTATCCCATCAAAACAATAGATTGACTAACACTTAAGAGTTTATTTATACTTTCATTAAGTATAACATAAGATTTTGTGGTATCCACTTATGTAAATATTTTAAATTAAAGATCAAATTCATTCATTGTATTCATATAGGGTCAAAGAGTGTAGCTGTAAAAAATCATCAAAATCAGAGTTAAAATAACCGTTAAATCGTGATTTTTTGTTTATAACCGTTGAAAAGTTTTGTCCCGTTACTTGATCTCTGAATGTTTGTTTTTTGTGATTTTTTGCTGATGTGATCTCGAAACATATGCAAACAAGTTTGACGGTTGTGATCGTTGAAATTAGTTTCGGAGAATTTATATTGACGGGATTTTAAACCGCACAAATTTAACCCTCTTTTTGACAGATGTAGTATAGATGTAAGTAGGGTATCGTTCTAAGCCGGGGATTAGGAGGGCTTGCTAATCTACTCTAAATTAATTTAAAAATATTAAACAAGACTCAAGGATACAAAATTAAGCTAAAAACTCTAAACACACTAAAAATGACTCAAAATAATGAAAACAATTTAAAATAAAAACTAGGAAATTAATTAGACGGAAATTAAATTAAAAGATAAAAACTAATAAAAATTAACTAAATAATAATATTTTAATGGGGGGGGGGGTTTGGTTTGGATGAAAAGTAAACTTAGCTTAAATAAATTACAGAATTGACAAAAACATTAAATTTAAGTAAACGGATAGACGACGGATTGGCTAGAGGGTTTTTTCTCCACACATGACACATAAGCAACCTAAATTGATTTTCAGTTGTTCTTTCAATAAATTGTAAATTTCAATACTCCAGATTAACCGTGAACAGCACTTTTTTAATCTTCAAGTTTTCCTTATGTTATTAAATTGGATGAACAGCATACAACAATTTAACACATTCTCTAAAAGTCCCCTACGTGAAAAGCACAATAGAGATACAATCAAAGATCATTAAACTTTGTGAAAACTATAAATACTGACGAGGCATTCGTAACTATGAACAGCATGATACGTTTGCCAGGAATTTACTTAACGCGATTGTGACTAGCAACCTTCACTACTCATGAATATAAGTTCATAACGATTAGGTGAAATTCACTTATATTCTAGCATCAAATTCATGCATGTAAATTAAGTATGCATTCTTAATCGACAAACACAAATAAGTTATTAATCAAGTAGTTAAGCAAATTAAATCACAACTCAGAAATCACAACTGAAATTACCAATTCAAATTACAAATATAATCATGGCTTTGAATTAACCTCTAGCCAAAACAAATTAATTACACATTATTTATAAATTAAAAACAGAAATTAAAAACATAATTAAAATAAAAGTTTGAGAAAGAATAACACCAAATGGGAATCAAGGGTTTCTCTGTGCTTTTCTGACCCCAAAGGTAGCCTCCGAGCCGAGCCTCCCTCCACTGTGTTGCACGTTGCTCTTGCAGTTTTTTTATCGCAAGACTGCTATTGGCTCAGCCGCAAGCCTCCCAGCTGCACCGTGATTGGCAGCTTCTGCTGCTCCGTGCGTTTCTAGCTGCCCTCTAATTGTTTTCTGTCGCCCTCAGATCCCAATGAAGCCCCCAGCTGCCCCGAGGCAGCTCTTCTGTTTTATTTCAAATCTCAGCTGCCCGAATGGCAGCCTCTCTCCCTAGCTCTCATTGGCACCCAGGCTCTCTTCTTAAGCTTCAGGCCTCCTTTGTTGACTGCCCAAAATGGCTCCCACCAATCCTGCCCGAGTTGCCTTTTTTTATTTAAGATGCCATCTCCTTTTTTCTTCAAGGCCCCCTTGAGGCCTTCATCATTTTTTTTTGGCTGCCTTTCCACCGAATGCTTTCCTTAGCCATTTATTCCTTCCGTTTCCTGCTAATGCCGTCCGCATGTGCTGCCATCATCACACACACCCACATATTTAAATAAAAATATATATATATATATATTTATTATTTTCCAAACGATAAGTATAATTCAACAGACAAAATGGTTTCGATGAAATTATTTAACACTTTACTTATTCTATTTTTATTTTATTTTCTTGAAAATCTATTAAAACACAAAAACAAAGTAAATAGCTCAAAATATAACGAACTAACTAAGAAAAGATGAGTGAATTTGATGTAAAAATGTATATAAATATGATCCGATCAAATACCCCCACACTTAGCTTTTGCTAGTCCTCGAGCAAAACAAGGAAAACAGAAAAAGTAATAACATGAAAAACATTAGCTTCCCCCTATTTGACCCTCATAGAATTTCCTTCGAGAACATAAATTAGCAAGAACCATAGCTAGCACCAAACAAACTAATCCAAGTTCATCTTCCTTATTCAAATATTAGCAGTAATCTTTAAATCATCCTTGAAGTGTAGTGTGTGAGATAGCCATGCTAATGCAATTTCAAGTTTTTATTTTAAAAACACCATATGCAAACTAGCAACCTTCTCACGGGATATGCACTCAATCACACATGTGTTTAGTTTTAATGTGTTTCGCTCAAAGAAACAAATGTGAAAGATCTACCATAAGCTTGCATAAAAATCACTTCTTCACAATCATAATTGCAAAACTTAAATCAAGAGGACTTTTATTGGATGTAATGAGACTTAGGGATAGGGCTTATTGAACGAAAGAATAGGAAAGCACAAGTTCCAAGTTACACTGCAAACAATTCTTTTGTTGAGATTTATAAGAACTCAAACTTTCCAGCAATTCTTTTAACACCTCCAACCACATCCTTAAACTGAAACTTTAAAAACTTTTTATTTTCTTCGAATACAATCTTTCTTTTTTTTTTTTTCTTTTCTTCTCTTTTCTCTTTTTTTTTTTTTTTAAATATACATATGAAATACCCCCACACTTATTCTTTTGCCAAACCTTCCAAGTACTTCACAAACATTTCTCAAAAGACAATCTCAAATTGTTCGCTTGAAAAGGGTAAGGAAACATGTTTTGAGGTATAAGGGTAGACATATCTGGTGATAAGAAATAAAAGGCTCAACAAATACGGCTCAAATAGGCAATCTAATGATATCATTTTTTTTTTTCTTTGGGAAATATGGTTATTTGGGCCATGGTGGTGAACCTAATGCCTCTATCATTTTCAAGTTCATGCAATCAATGACAAATATTTCGAAAGATCGTTACGCAAGTTCTAGAGATGTATCTCACATAAGTTCATCACACATGAAAGAATAGGAGTGTATGAAAAATGCACACACTTTCAATAGGCTCAAAAACTCACATAGGATGTATATGGTCACTAAATTCACATATGAAGCTTTAAGTCATGCTTTAATTTCACATCAACAAGGCTATGTGCATTTGGTTTTTCAAAGATGATCAAACATGTACAATACTAACAAGAGAGTAAGGAATTTCATAAAACACATGTTAACTAAGTTCTTGATAATCATGGTTCAAATTCGATCCAGTTATATCATTGGGTCGGGAAACTAATAAAAATCTAATTTAAAACCATAAGGAAAACAAGACAATATTTTTGGATTTTTTAAATTTTTCGAGAAAAATTAAATAAAACACAAAACTAATTAAGAAAACAAAAAGCAATAACATGGAAACAAATGAAACCAGTTCAAAGTCGAAGGTACAAAAAATTTCAATTTGGTCATTTTTTTATACTTGATACCCCCACACTTAAACTAGACATTGTCCCCAATGTCATAAAACAAAAATATGCAAATAAAAATAAAATGAATAAATAATACGAAACAAAATAAAGCAAAGGAACTGAAAACTTCTCTAATTTGCAGAAAACCAAGCGATGACCCCCGAGCGTAAATTTTGCAATCAACTTCAAGGGAGGAAATAACCAAACGTTCCTGCAAAGAAAAGAAATAAATCAGTTAAGCACGCAAGAAAATATAGAAAAATGCAAACGAAAAATTGAAAACGAAAATAAAAGATAAAGAAAAGAACTAATAGGCGATCATTGGTCGTGAATGTTGATTTTCCACAGCTTTCATCTTGAACTGGATGGGCCTCCTTCTTGCAAGTGCTCCTCAGATTAGTTGAGGATGAATCAGCACGTTGTCTCCACATGCTTCAAGTAGTCCGGTCTCCACGCAGGTGTGGCATCTTCTTGAACTCTTGGATCAACTCAGACTCATCTGCTCTTGGGTGCACCTCAGACTCCTCCTGCTTCGTCTGTGAGGTACTTTTGTTTTTGAAGAAGTACCTCAACACAGGTTTATTTTTAAAGTGGGGTGGGAGGGGTCTGAGATGAGTACTCGAGAGCAAGACTAGGTAAGCAATCAGGATCTCACTTTCTCCATGTTCTTCAGATGAAAGTGAGGAGAAAGCGTAATATGAGATACTTTTGCTTTTAACCTTTTTAATATGAAATACTTTTGCTCTGGAAGGTTTGTTTTCTGGGGTGATCCAAGGGATGAAGAACACTGAATAACTCGAAAGCTTTCTTTGGGAAGACATTATCGGAGATGAAGATAGGTTGAGAGGTTGAGAGGTTGAGAGGTTGTGAAGGTGTGCCTTTGCTGTGGAAGCAAATGTCGAAACTTATAGAAATTTTTCTTCCTCAACCGGAACTATTCTTGCACTATTTGTCGGCAGCCGGTGATGGATGAACAGTGCCCGTTACGCGCTTTCTGACAAAGCGTCCGTAATTTCCGCGAGGCTGACGATGCAAAGACGAGTGACGACAAAACCGGAATGATGATCTTTTGAAAACCGGGGTTCAAAACCGGGTGCGGCTCGTGGTTTTCGCAACGCTCCACGCTGCACGTCATGAGTGACGACACGTCCAGCCAAATCGACCGCCTCGTGATTCCTGACTGCTCCTGCTTTTGAGAAAGACGCCCGACTTTTTCGATATGCGCGAGGACGCGTCTTCAATCTTCGAGCGAACGCGTCATCGACCTCTGAGGAACGCCTCTCAATTTCTTCTTCTTATAGGGGCACGAAATTTGTTTCACGACACACTGAATTGCCATAAACACTCTCTCCTCTTGTAAACACTTCCCTCTTGTAAACACTTCTGCAACTTACTCCTTTCTTGCACTCCTGCACTCTTAAACTTTCCGAACTCTTTTCTTCCTCAACCTCCTCTAAAAATGTCTTGCCCTTCCGACCGTCGCCTAAACTTGAATGTCGGAGAAGACGATGACTCGTCTGCTCCGAACAACATTTGGAATCCGTCCTTTATATCCCCCAATGGTCCTCTTACAGTCGGGGACACAATGATGAGAAACGATATAACCGCAACGGTGGTCGCTAGGAATTTGCTTACTCCTAGAGACAATAGGATGCTATCCATGCGGTCGGACGAGTTGGCCGTTCAGGACTCCCTTGCCCTCAGCGTCCAGAGTGCAGGCTCAGTTTCGAACATGGGCCAGCGCCTGCTTGCCCGATCTCGTCAGGTGGAGTCGCTGATGGCGGAGGTGGCCAGTCTTCGGCAAGAGGTCAGAGGACTCAGGCACGAGAACAAGGAGTTGCACATGCTTGCAACTAGTTACTCGACCAGCATGAAGAGGAAGCTGGATCAGCTGCAGGAGTCGGACGGTCGGATCCAGAGCGATCATGAAAGGTTCATGGCGCTACTCCCGAGGTTTATGTTGCCTTCGTCCTCTGGAGCAGCACCAAGTGTTCCGGCTCCGGAGATTCCAACTCTGGCTCTTCGTCTTCCCGGAGCTCCATCGACCTCTGGGGCACCACCTAACCAAAACTAATGATTGTAATTAGTTTTTCGTATTATTGTAAATTTTTTTTAAATTTTTTTTTTTTTTTTTTTTTTTAAGTTTATGTAAATATTTATATATATATATATATATATAAATATTATTATTATAATTTAAATAAACTTTTTTTTTTTTTTTAGGGTTAATTTAAGCAAATTAAAATAAGTAAAGTAAAATACGTAAATTGAAGTAACAAGACTTTGTTTATCCGCACTAAAAATAAACATTGCCCTTAATTTATTTAAACTCAAACTAAATAAAAATCAACCAAATAACAAAATAACAAAACAAAAATGAAAGCAGTAAATAGAAGGGTTTAGGAATGCAAATCTGATTGTGGGTGATTCCTAGGCTTCCCTTCTTTATTCAAGTGCATGGCTTTATCCTTGAACGGACAGTGGTACTTGAAATGATCCGGCAATGGTCTGAATTCACATGTGGGTGCCTGAATCATAAAAATCAGATTGTTAGTAAAAAACAAAATTAAAAATGGAGAAGATGGCTTACTTTCATTCTCCGACGCAAACTCAATAACAAAAATCACGTCTTTGAACGTTTCAGGGATTTTGAATTTGGCCAAATTGCAAGTGATGATTGTGGCCGTGTGATCCACTCCAATTTCCTCCTTGATGAATTCAAGATGGTCCTCAACCACTTTTTCCTCGTTTAGAAGTTGCGGCAAGGGTTGTTCTTCCCTTGCCGTGTCTTGTGCATCCTCCTCCTCTTCGAGCAGTAGTAATTCATCCACGGGCTTATCTTCAACCATTTGTTCTTGAATTTGTTCCATGCATTCTGCATTCTGCCCAAATTGATTGTTCCACTCAGCGAACTCCTTTGCTTGATAGAAATCCTCAATTGGTTGCCAAAATGCGTCTTGTTGAAATGGTTGAGCTTCCCTGCCCTGCTCCAAAGAATTTAGTTGCTGACTAACTTCCTTATAATAATTTGATCTATCTGAATTTGGATGTGAAGGTTGAGGGGGAGGCTGTGGTGGTTCATATGGCCATTGACAGAACTCCTCATACGGCTGCCAATATTCTCCTTGGTGAGTCTCCTTAGTTTGATCTTGTGAACCCTGCACCAAAGAGTTTAATTCATTAAGAATTTGATTATAATCTATTGACGAACCTGAGTTTGATTGAGGATATTGCATATGAGGTTGTGGTGGTTCCATAGGTTTTGAATAAAACTCCTCATATGGCTGCCAATATGCCTCATGTTGAACTTGTTGAGCTTCCCACCACATAGAGTTTGAATGATCACTCCAATCTCTTGGTGGACATTGATTGGCTTGAAATCCTTGATGTCCCCAAACATCTTCATTTGCAGAAAATTGGGGACATTGATGATTTTGATATCCTTGCCCATACGATGCACCAAATGTAGGGACACTTGGCATTGTGGCCCTTTCGGCATTCTGAGTCAACTGAGACGTGAGCTGCGCCAATTGAGCTTGAATGCTAGCAAAATCCATGACTTGCTCCAATTATACCTAAAATCAAAGAAAGAAAAATAAATCAAATACCAAAAGTAAAACACACAAACACAAATATAAATAAAAACACAAACAAAAACACAAATATAAAAATAAACACAAACAAAAATAAAGGATTAGCAAAGTTGCTAATCCCCGGCAACGGCGCCAAAAATTTGACGGGATTTTAAACCGCACAAATTTAACCCTCTTTTTGACAGATGTAGTATAGATGTAAGTAGGGTATCGTTCTAAGCCGGGGATTAGGAGGGCTTGCTAATCTACTCTAAATTAATTTAAAAATATTAAACAAGACTCAAGGATACAAAATTAAGCTAAAAACTCTAAACACACTAAAAATGACTCAAAATAATGAAAACAATTTAAAATAAAAACTAGGAAATTAATTAGACGGAAATTAAATTAAAAGATAAAAACTAATAAAAATTAACTAAATAATAATATTTTAATGGGGGGGGGGGGGGTTTGGTTTGGATGAAAAGTAAACTTAGCTTAAATAAATTACAGAATTGACAAAAACATTAAATTTAAGTAAACGGATAGACGACGGATTGGCTAGAGGGTTTTTTCTCCACACATGACACATAAGCAACCTAAATTGATTTTCAGTTGTTCTTTCAATAAATTGTAAATTTCAATACTCCAGATTAACCGTGAACAGCACTTTTTTAATCTTCAAGTTTTCCTTATGTTATTAAATTGGATGAACAGCATACAACAATTTAACACATTCTCTAAAAGTCCCCTACGTGAAAAGCACAATAGAGATACAATCAAAGATCATTAAACTTTGTGAAAACTATAAATACTGACGAGGCATTCGTAACTATGAACAGCATGATACGTTTGCCAGGAATTTACTTAACGCGATTGTGACTAGCAACCTTCACTACTCATGAATATAAGTTCATAACGATTAGGTGAAATTCACTTATATTCTAGCATCAAATTCATGCATGTAAATTAAGTATGCATTCTTAATCGACAAACACAAATAAGTTATTAATCAAGTAGTTAAGCAAATTAAATCACAACTCAGAAATCACAACTGAAATTACCAATTCAAATTACAAATATAATCATGGCTTTGAATTAACCTCTAGCCAAAACAAATTAATTACACATTATTTATAAATTAAAAACAGAAATTAAAAACATAATTAAAATAAAAGTTTGAGAAAGAATAACACCAAATGGGAATCAAGGGTTTCTCTGTGCTTTTCTGACCCCAAAGGTAGCCTCCGAGCCGAGCCTCCCTCCACTGTGTTGCACGTTGCTCTTGCAGTTTTTTTATCGCAAGACTGCTATTGGCTCAGCCGCAAGCCTCCCAGCTGCACCGTGATTGGCAGCTTCTGCTGCTCCGTGCGTTTCTAGCTGCCCTCTAATTGTTTTCTGTCGCCCTCAGATCCCAATGAAGCCCCCAGCTGCCCCGAGGCAGCTCTTCTGTTTTATTTCAAATCTCAGCTGCCCGAATGGCAGCCTCTCTCCCTAGCTCTCATTGGCACCCAGGCTCTCTTCTTAAGCTTCAGGCCTCCTTTGTTGACTGCCCAAAATGGCTCCCACCAATCCTGCCCGAGTTGCCTTTTTTTATTTAAGATGCCATCTCCTTTTTTCTTCAAGGCCCCCTTGAGGCCTTCATCATTTTTTTTTGGCTGCCTTTCCACCGAATGCTTTCCTTAGCCATTTATTCCTTCCGTTTCCTGCTAATGCCGTCCGCATGTGCTGCCATCATCACACACACCCACATATTTAAATAAATATATATATATATATATATTTATTATTTTCCAAACGATAAGTATAATTCAACAGACAAAATGGTTTCGATGAAATTATTTAACACTTTACTTATTCTATTTTTATTTTATTTTCTTGAAAATCTATTAAAACACAAAAACAAAGTAAATAGCTCAAAATATAACGAACTAACTAAGAAAAGATGAGTGAATTTGATGTAAAAATGTATATAAATATGATCCGATCATATATCCCATCAAAGCAATAGATTGACTAACACTTAAGAGTTTATTTATACTTTCATTAAGTATAACATAAGATTTTTTGGTATCCACTTGTGTAAATATTTTAAATTGAAGATCGAATTTATTCATTGTATTCATATAGGGTCAAGGAGTGTAGCTGTAAAAAATCATCAAAATAGGCGTTAAAATAACCGTTAAATCGTGATTTTTAGTTTATAACCGTTGAAAAGTTTTGTCCCATTACTTAATCTCTGAATGTTTATTTTTTGTGATTTTTTGATGATGTGATCTCGAAACATATACAAACAAGTTTGACGGTTGTGATCGTTGAAATTAGTTTTGGAGAATTCGTATCGCATCAAAACAATAGATTGACTAACACTTGCGAGCTTATTTTTACTTTCATCAAGTATAACATAAGATTTTGTGGTATCCACTTGTGTAAATATTTTAAATTGAAGATCGAATTCATTCATTGTATTCATATAGGGTCAAGGAGTGTAGCTGTAAAAAATCATCAAAATCGGAGTTAAAATAACTGTTATATCGTGATTTTTCGTTTATAACCGTCGAAAAGCTTTATCTCGTTACTTGATCTCTGAATGTTTGTTTTTTGTAATTTTTTGCTGATGTGATCTCGAAGCATATGCAAACAAGTTTGACGGTTGGGATCGTTGAAATTAGTTTCGAAGAATTCGTATCCCATCAAAACGATAGATTGACTAACACACTTAGAGTTTATTTATACTTTCATTAAGTATAAGTTATAACATAAGATTTTTTGGTATCCACTTGTGTAAATATTTTAAATTGAAGATCGAATTCATTCATTGTATTCATATAGGGTCAAGAAGTGTAGCTGTAAAAAATCATCAAAATTAGAGTTAAAATAACCGTGAAATCGTGATTTTTCGTTTATAACCGTCGAAAAGCTTTGTCACGTTACTTGATCTCGGAATGTTTATTTTTTGTGATTTTTTGCTGATGTGATCTCGAGGCATATGCAAACAAGTTTAACGGTTGGGATCGTTTAAATTAGTTTCGGAGAATTCGTATCCCACCAAGTTCAATGGTGTATATTATATATATATATATATTTATTTATTAAGTAGATTTAAATCTATTTATTTTGTACGTATAATTGACCGGTATATGAAGTAGTACATTACGTGTTATTATAAAAATAGTGAGATATGTCATATGTGTGATAAAAAGTTAATAACTTTAAAAAAAAAAAAAATTCTCACCACTTCTTTTAATTTTCATTTTCCCTCTCTTTTTTGTTTCATTTTCAACATTTCTTATAATTTTCACTTTTCCATCTAGTAGCCTACTCATCTTTCCCTAATTCTCTCTCTTTTTTATTTCCTTTTCAACTTTTATTATCATTTTCATTTATCAATTATAGAATCAAATCAATGGATGCATATTAATTAATAATTATTATAGTTTTTATAAAATTTAATTCAAAATTTAATATATATACATATATAATTATTATAGATAGTTAATATTTTGGGGCTATAATTATTATAGTATATATAATTATTATAATTATTATAGTTAATAATATATATATATATATATATTTATTATAGTTTTTAGGGGTATAAAATTGTTAATTTAATATATATAATTATTATAGTATTTTTTAGGGTTATAAAATTAATATTCTGCTTATCGTGTATCGTGTTACTCACGTGTATACCCGAATCAACCCGTTATCTTCACAGGTGCTTATCGGGTTACCCGATAACGATCCGATTCGTTATCGTGTCGACTCGAACACCTGTGAATTTTGTGTCATGTCGTGTCGGGTTATCGGGTCGTGTCAGGAATTGCCAGGCCTACCATAATCCATAAACCTTAGATTTAAATTTAACCGTCCATTGTTGTTTACACTTTGTTCTACTCACCAAATTTCATTTTTTAGATTTTCTTTTTTGAAAAGTGATCTTTTGACTGATGTAGAAAAATGAACGGTTTAGATCGTTGATACATTTCGATATTTACGGTTAACTAAAATATGAGTTCATATTATATAGTTTCTAGAGACTTTAGAGACTTTGAGCTATATTTTTACTAATGGTAAAACTCTCATCGTAATATAAATGATCCAAACCATTCATCTTCATGCATCCTCTAAGAGATCATGCTTTCAAAAAAGAAAATTTGAAAAAAAAAATTTGGTGAGAAGAATGGAACGTAAATGTAAACGACAATCAACAGTTAAATTTAAATCTATAGTTTATGGATAATGGAAAACCTTAGTGAAAACATCGTCAATAAGTTCCAATACCATTTCCCTCCGTGATTGATGAAACTTGAAGGGTTTTATTGTAAAAAATGTACAAGGTTCCTCAATCTTGAAACATAACTCTCTTCATTTTGCATATCTTTGAACGTTTGTATTTTGTAGTATGCACTAATATTTTTTCATTAGACTCTTATTTTGGAGTATGTAAACTTGAAAGAAAAATGTTTTATTTATTTATTATTAATGTTTTGAAGTAGTATTTATGTGACAATATGGTATGTATATACTAATTTAGTATTATGTTTTACATTTTTTAGGGTCAAATTATGTTTTTCATTTTCATTATTTATTGATTTAAAAAATATTTTTCTTAACGGGTAACGGGTCGGGTCATATTATCTGATAATATTAACGGGTCAATTTCGGGTTGGGTCATATTACCCTTTTATTTTAACGGGTGTTACACGACACGACACGACCCGTTAAGCTATCGGGTATGACACGAAAACGACACGAACACGAGAAACACAACTCGAATGCCAGGGTGTTTACATACGTGTTACATCCATGTGTTAATCAAGTGCTATTTACATTCGTATATTACATTACAAAAATTGGGGATGCCCAAGGACTGTTTTTTAAATTGCAATGTTTACAACTATACAAAGTTTAAAAAATCCAGCTTTACTCCAATGAAGACATCCAAATCCACAACTCCGTTAATGGTATCTCTTTTATTTTGTATGACAACATTGAACTAAAAATCAAAAGAAAGATATTAAAAACAGAATTTGATCACTCAGTGAATTGAATCACCTTAAATTGCATATAAATTGAATGAAAATATAAAGATGACGGCAGAGTTGTCATAACTTTACTACGCAAGATTTTACTATGCCCGATTTCTTTTGCATGTGCCAAAATCAATTTACAAAATTAAGGTTGGGGTTTTTAGATACTCTATTGGGTAATGAAAGTCATGTGAAAAGTTCGGAAATAACCAAACCAACATCCAATTGAGTACACCTAAGAAAAACATAAGCAAGAAACCATTTCCAACTCGTCATTCATTTATCAAACACAGTAATAGAGTCATAGAAAGACTCTTAACTCACTTACCAAAATTAATTAAATTGGATGTTGGGGTCAAAATTTTATGTGAAACTAAGGATATATGAGGCTAAAAATTTAAATCTACTCAATTTACCTTCTAAGTCATTTTATTTTCGATCTTTAGATTTAGACTAAATATTTAACATGCTGCACTCATCTGTAGCTTACCTGGGCCTCCGCAGCATCAATGGACATTATGCATTTCTAAACTAATGCATATGCTAAAATATAATGTAATTGACATGGCATTCAAATCACATTTCATTTAAAGCAATTTCTGGGAAAAACGTATGTCATGTATACATATATATAGAAAACTAAAAGCCCACTCACCTGGAGTCTGCGCTACAACTCCCTAGCACAAACATCGAGGCATCACAAATGATCGGCGCCTAGAACAATTATCAAACCACATCTCAGAATTCGTATCGATAGAATACATAATTTACATAAAACACATCCCTACATAATTCGATCTGGAAGATCTGCATCACAGATTACTAATCCGATACTTCCAAAGATCTACATTATGCTTCCAAAATATCATACTAAAGTTTCGGAACGATCCAACGGTTGGATCTCCGCCAATTACCAAAACTAAGTGGCGGTTAACATTTTATTTTAACGAACCTACAAATCCAATTCGAGAAGATCCGTACGTCGAATTCCCAATCCGTAAGTTCCTATGATCCTCAAATATTACGTACGATAATGTATTAAAGTTTGGTGACGATCCAACGGTTGGATCGTCGATTGCTAGTCAAGTAACGGACCTCAACGAAATTTTGCCGGATTCTGCAGATTTTGCAGATTTTCTAGCAATCTTTAGAACTCCATATCTCACTTGTTTGTCAACCAAATTTGACCCATAATATACCAAAACAAAGCTGGAAAAGTGTAGAACAAGATTATACCTTTTTGTAGTCTAAATGGTCACCGGAGATGCCCAGAAAAATGGCATGAAAGACGATTGTCCGTGGGAAAACAGGGAAATTCGCCAGAATTTCTGGGCAACCTCGCACGATGGCTATCTCGCTGTGATTTGCCCAGAAAATGCCATGATAGTGGCGGAGATCATCAGAAACTATTTTGAGTTCAAAAGATGGCTAGGAGTTGTCTGAATTACGCCTAGAAATCTCGGCCCAAAACCTTGTTCTTCGAACTCAAGGTTAGGATTCGTTTTTAATGAAACAAAACTCAAAACTGAGTTTATGGTGGTGAAGACATGCAAATAATGGTGGTTTTAATGTTAAACAAGTCAAAATTTTTGGTGATGATGGTGGTTTGTTTCACAGGAGAAAGGGAGAGCCGATAGAGAGTTAGAGAGTTAGAAAAAAGAGCTATGGAAGAAGAAGAAAAAAGAGAGAGAAAGAGATAGAGAGTGTTCCAGAAAAGTGGGGTGGCCCCACGTGGCACTCATCCAATGGTCACACAAAATACCACATGTGTTTCAAATGTCAAATTACCAAATTGCCCTCGACGTTTAAAGGTTCGTAGAATCTTCGTTATAACTCTAAATTACATCCCGCTTGCACCCACGCGTCCGTAGCGACGAGTACTACAAGGATACACCAAGAAAATGAGTCTTACGTGACACGACATGATAGTCAACAAAAGTCAACGCATTTGCCTCAAAGGACATTTTTTCTTTCCTTTTTTTTTTTGCCAAGTGGCTGTGTTTTCCCTTTTGGTTTGGGAAACTTGAAGACTTGTCCTTGCCTTGGAGGGATTTGTTCTTGTATTTTGGCAAGGAGAGGTGTTTTCCTTTGATGTTTTGGTAATTTTGAAGTATTTCCCTTACTTCTTTCTTTCCTTTCTTTTTCTTTCATGATTTTTGTTGCAAAAACAGCATGTATTTTCTCCTTGTTGCCGATTTTATGTTACCTTTTTTTGCTTGGAATTTGCTTTCTTTTTTTGGCTGGAGTGTGCTTCCTTCTTTTGCTATTTGGTATGTATTCTCCTTATAGCATTAGGAAGCAATTTATAAGGCAATTGGGTGTGTGTTTTTGTCACAAAATCTTCTTGCCGTGCACTGCTTGCCATGTCTTTTTGTTGTTGCTGCTTGTCGTGCCTTTTGTTGCTACTTGGTGCTGTCGTGTGTTGTTGTTTGGAGCTGTTGCAGTGTGTTGTTTTTTACTGTGTGGTGCTGTGCAAAAAATTGCAGCGGGGTTGCGTTGTGTAGTGCCTTTTGTTGTAGTTTCCCTCGGTGGTGATGTTGTCGTGCAGTGCAAGAAGCTGCTTGCGTAGTTACATTGCGGGGTTGCGTAGTGCGATTGCGTAACACTTTAGCTTTCTTTGCTGCTGTTGTAGCGTGCTTTGAAAGATCGTCTTGTAGCTGCCCTATTTTCATTGTCATCCTTCAACGCTTAACGCTAAATGCTTATGAGGTTTGTTTCGCATGTCTTTTGCTTTAGTGACGCAATTTTGTTTGTTGTCGTCTCACTTTCATGCTTATGTTGTCTTGTTTATTTTGTTGCAACCATGATATTTTTCAAATGCTTTAAAAGCAATACCATCACCGTCATTGCAAAAGAAAACGATCACCAAGATAGGGGAACAACGTTGAAACTTTGAGAACCGTTGACTGGCCTTAAGGCACTTGTTCTTCTTGTGAAAGACAACTCTATGCACATTAAATCGTGATTTTATGACATATCTTAGGAGGTGACAGATTTTGGTCGATCAAAGACGAAAAAGAAGGTGTGTACGTCGAAAATTCTTATTTTGAATACTTCGCACCATGTTCGTGACAGTCCCCCGACTTCGCGTAGCGGAGTTATGACTTGGAATGGCATCTTGTCGTCTATTGGAAAGGTCGTCTTTGCTGAATTTTACTGGTAGTGGCTTGAAGATGTCTTGAGCCGATCTAAAGATGTACTTACTAAGTCTTTGTTTAATTATGATCACCATCCCTCCCTCCTTCATGCGTTCTTTGAGCATTAGTGTTCAGCGACCAACACAATCCACACGGCTCAAGGGGAGATGTCTATTTCACTTTGGGATCTTCACCGGATAGGATGCTTACCGATCCATGGTAAGTTTTACGATGAGGTTGTTCCTAGTGTGGAGGAATTTTCTCATTGCAATAGCCGATGATTACCTGCGAATTGTCGTTATTTGTTTTTGGCATATCACAAGCTTTCCCAGGAGGCTCAGGGCAAGTCAGGTGTGAAGATATCTTCATGGATCTGATTTTGGTATCGGGGTGCCATGAAGTATAAGAAGCATTTGAAGAAAAATGGTCGTAACAAGACAACCAAGCCGAAAGGAGACTCAGATCCGTCAAATGCCATTGGTTCAGCCGGGCACTGTGTCCCAGCCGAGTTGAAAGTTTTTGACAAACTTGGTGTAGCGTCAAAGTATGTGGAAGAATCTTACTTAGCCGCTTTCTTAGTTTGTTGGCTTTGTAAGTTTGTTTTCCCCAAAGATGATGTCAATCTTATCCGTCTTGGAGTCTTCAAAGTGGCTATCAAGATGGCCGCAGGTGCATCTTTTAGCCTTGTTATTCCGGTCTTAGCCAATACTTATGACGGCTTAAGTGTTGTTTGAGAACCAGCGAACACTGAAGATTGTATTGTGATACTTCCCTGCCACTATGTGTATGGTTGGTTGGGTGAGTACTTTGGCACTCATTTTTCTTTGTCAACTTCAGACAAGTTGAGACTTTTGATGACCAAGTACTCTGGCATGCTTCCCACGAAGAGGCTTGATGATTTGCAGGAGCAAGCGTTGTTTAGAAGTTGTGAAGGTTTGAGAATGGACCGTCTAACAAAGGTTGGCTCGACGCAGCGAGTCTTTGTAGATGATTCACACCTTCGTTTCTCAGACTTGTCTTACCTTACAAGTCTTCCCTCGTGGTATGTTTCTTTACGGCAAGGAGACCGATATATCGTTCGGCCATGTAGTCCTCATTGTTTCAGTAGGCAATTTGATTTTGTTCAACATGTACCAGGAAAGCTAAAGGAAAATGCATAGCCGAAATCCTTACAGGCCGTGTACATGCATTGGGAGTCTCGTACCCGTGCATGCACAAATGCTTTTATCACCCAGTCAGCCAAGGATGAGTTCAAGAGTAATCCAGTGACCCGTGCATACATAGGTTGGTGGTTGATGAGTCCATATTATACTATATATTTTACCCTAATCTTAGTATTAATTTATTGGTTATTTTGTAAGATTTTTGATACTTTGGATTGTATTTTCAATATAAGACATTTGACTTTCTCTGGAGCAAAAAGTGATCAAACGGATGAATTTTGGAGTGATTCCAATTAGAGGACGTTCATGTGTTCCTTAGCTTGTTCGTGTCAAAGTTTCATAATTTTATACCAAGCCATTTGACTGTGACAATGAAATAAAGACCCAGCTCACAACTTTTCTAAATTGATGTTTATGGACGTTTTGGGCATTTTGGGTGTCAAGATGGCATATTTTGAGGAAGATTCCTTATGAGGATTTGTAGGGGACGTCTTTAGCTTTCAAAAAAGACTTTTGGGACTAAATTGGAGTTAATTTGGTTGGTCAAAAGACTAATTTTCTGAGAATTTTGAATTTTAGTTCAAATAGGAAACCTTTTATTTTCTGTTTTATTATTTTATTATGTTTCCTAGTTTTATTCTAAGACCTTTTCTAGGTAGGATTTTATTTTATAGTAGTATAAATAAGATTTTTTAGCCATTAGGGTTCTCTACGCAACATAGAGGAGGAGGAGAACGCATGCACTACTTTGGAGCTTTTGACGATTCAAGTTTATTTTCAAGGTGTTTTCTATCCATGTTTTTAAAAATATTTTGTTTTATAATTGTTCGTAACTAGTTTTGTTGGCTAGGACAAGGCAACAAGCCTTAGCAAGAATATGTAGTTTCTTTTCAATTTGCTTATGATATTATGCATGCAAGTTTTGAATTATTAATCACCGGTTTAAACTATCTAATTGCCTTGATGATTGGCCACCATTAGGATATTTAGAAAAGTAATTTGATGTAATTTTGGCAGAGGGCTGTCCCTAGAATTGGCGCTTACTTCTTGTGGTTAACATGTGTAACTTCTTAGGATGAACGACATGTCTTAAGGGTTATATGGTTTTTCCAAAGGATTTCACAAAACTTAATGAGTCTTGCATGTTCACATTCGATCTGGACACCACAGATGGGTTGCATGCTAGATATACGTTCTATATTAGTGGTTCCAAGTAAGGCATACTTTAGGAAAACCTAACGTCCAAAATATGCATGTGTAATTCATAAGTAATTGGAAGAACTAACCCTAGTGCTCAAATTTATTTTCAAAACTATTTTCTTTTGTTTTCTCTACTTTCTCAATTTATTTAATTGTTTTTAATTAAATTCGTTTTGTAACGCCCCCGCCCCGAATAATGTATTTCGGTGTTTAATATAGGTGATAGGCCCAATTCAACTTTCTCATTTAATTTACTACCTTTAAATGCAATTCCTTAATTGAAAGCCTTAATTCCGCCTATACTAAAAACTTATAATTTCTTTAATAATTCCAAACATACGATTTTATTCCCCTTTTTATTACCAGTATCTTTCGTAGATCAAAACCCGAAGAATCATGGTTAATTTATTTTCCTGAATCACATTCCTTTACTTCACACAATTTGATTCTTACAAAACTATCCATATTTTTAATTAACACAACAATCAATTAAATTTAACAATTTAAATTCCCAAATTTGCTTCTATCAAAACTACTCACCAAAAGATAAATTCTCGAATATTTAAGGCTTCATCTAACACTGTTAGACTGCCTATGTACCCTTGTATGGGATCAAGCCTTTTGTAGTTCACCTTTCATCAAGGTTCTAAAAGTCACTAGGCGCTAGTCGGGCGGCGGGCTGGGGCCTAGTTCCTAGGCGGCTAGGTGGGGCCTAAGTGGGCGCCTAGGCGGACTAGGCGGATTTAGGTAAATCAATCATATTTCGTATAAATAAGTGTATACTTATACTTGAAATATATATAATTTCATCATAAACTACAAAATAGAATGCATATATATTATGAAGTATTGAAACATAATGAAAACCTGTGAAATAAGGATATAATGTGTGTTCATTTAAGTATGCAACAAGTCTTTTACAATTTATCGGAAAAAAAATAAAATGCAAAATGAAAGTTATCTATATTCTGTCTAAGTGAGTTGCAACCTAGGCGAGTGTTTAGGCGGATCTAGGCAGTCTAAGCGGGTGCCTAGGCATTCTAGGCGGTGTCTCAGCAGGTCTAGGCGCCCTTAGCATTAATCGGGGCGGCGGACTGGGGCCTAGTGCCTAGGCGGGAATTTTTAGAATAGTGCCTTTCATACAATTCTCCAATTTCTTTCTTTTCACACATTCTATTATCAGCCAAACTAATTTTAGATTTCACAATCAAACCACATCCAATGGTTATTAATTATGGATTTAGAACATCAAAATTTGCATGAATATGGCAGCATTGGCCCACTGGCCGGTGGCGGTCGGCCGCCCCGACTCACCGAAAAATTTAACTATTTTTAAAAATTACCAAATTTTACAGGATTGTAGATCTCAATGAGTAGAGTAAGTTTCATACCTTAGGACAAGTCCAATTTGGCCGAAAAAGCTCCAATTTCACCAAAACCTGTCGGAACCCTAGAAATTGGGTGTTCTTGATTGGACTCCATAACAACTCCGACGCCCCAACCAATGCATAGGCTTTGTTTCAGGCCTCAAGGAGAGTATAATGGTTGTGGTAATTGGAGGAAAACACTTCATAATTTGATGAATTTCTCCACAAACCCGTCGCACTCACCGTGCGGGTTTCGCTACTCTAAACCCAAATTTCATCAGATTTGAAGGGTAAAGGGAGGAAGGAACATTGGGGAATGTCTTCCAGGTGATTAGATAATATAGTTTGCCAAAAAATGGATGGAAAACCGATCAAAATTGGTAGAAATGGCACGGGTCGGGTCGGGTCGGGTCGAGGGCATGGGTCAAAGGAGAAAAGATTTAGATTTAATGCTTCTCGCCTCCCTCATTTCTCTCCCTGATCTCCTTCCTGATTGGGCATCCTTTTTTTTTTCTTCCATATTTGCCCCTCCCTCCTTTCTCTCCCGCAACTCTATCCTCTCATTCCCTCTCCTTGCTGCCCTATGACAGCTTTTCCATCCCCTTTATATATATTTTTCTTTTTTTCATTCCTAGTTGAGCAGCCAACGCCCTCAATTTCTCCTCCCCTTCGCTGCCATTCCGCAGCTTCCTCCTTTTCCCATTTTTTTTCATTCTTACTTTCTTACTATATTTCCATCCAGAACACATTCTGGAACCTTCCAAAAATCGTGGCAAAATGACTATTTTGCCCCTACGTTCGTTAGTTTCTATTTTATTCATTATAATTCTATTTGATGAATGGTTCTCGTTTACCCGCTCGTGAGATCAAGCTCTATCCAAAAATATAAATTATGACCTCGAAAAGTCTACATATTTTAAATAATTAATTTCCAAACTTTAAACCTCGTAACTAGTTTAATTTAAAACTTAACTCACATCAATTATTATAAATTCTCGAAAAATCATACAAAAGTTCAATAATACAAATATTTTATTATAATAATTTCTGGAAACAAAACTTTAAAATTTCTCAATTCTATTTCCATAACCATAATTCGATTTATTTTCGATTTTCTTCACATATTCATAATTATAAATATCTAATTCATATATTTGAATTTTCAGGGTATTACAATTTTTAATAATTTAGGTCATAAAATAAACCTCTTCCAAACTTTGTTTTCAAATAATTAATTAAGATTTAATATTTACATAGATTATTCATTCAATCCATGTGGAGAACGACCTTACTTGAGCTGCTATACTATGATTACCTTATACTCTTGCAAGTATTTTAGATGTTTTTATTCCTACTTTTGCAAGTGATAAAAATCTCTATTAAGAAATTGACTCCATTGTTGAGGATTGTTTTAAATAATTTTGTTTATCAACTCATAGTTAATTATTTTTGTATATATCTCTTTATTTACTTGATTTTGATTTTTTTTTAGGTTACAATTTGTTGGTTTTGAGAGCAGCGCAACAATTTCATTAGCAGCAATGGGATATTTTGGATTTGCACCAACAATTTGTGCTCTTTGCAATTTAAATATCCATGATATTATGTATTGTCTACAAAGGCAGTATTTTCCAGAGTTTGTGCATCACCATATTAATATAAGGAACAATTTTCAGAGGCTTAGGTGCACTTCCTACTCAAATTTTTACAATCCATCATGGCCAGAGCATCAAAATCATATGTGGGTGGGTAGCCATCAGCCTTTTGAACAGTCTCATGCGCCAGCAAAAGCTGATTGAGAGATTGCAATCGAAAACATGGCTAAATCCTCTAAAAACAACCACCGTATGATTCAAGATACCCATGCTTCATTAGATAATCTGGTACAAGAAGTTGGGCAGCTCATGCATCAATGGGACGAACGCGAGGAAGACAAGTTTCCTTGTCAACAAATTGATGCCCCACAAGATTCAGAGGAATGGTGTGTAATTCAAAATTGATGCCCCACAAAATTCAGAGGAATGGTGTGTAATTCAAACACCACAATGTGTAGAGAATTATGACTACATGCAGGAAGACGCTAGAATTGAAGTGTCACTAGGCATTGACTCTCGCCCAATGGAGGAAAATGCTAATCTTGAAATTCCCACATAACCCCCTGCTACCCAAATCTATATGCCACACATTCAATATCCCGAGGTTGCAAAGCAACCAACAAAGCCGCATGAAGGCATTGGAACTGACATGTTTGAAGGGTTATTCATACAATTTCAAAATCTGATCCAACACATGACCAGCACTTGACAAATCTACCAGATTTTGATACAAGGAAAATAGCTAAATATAACATAATTTTGCTGCTGTAAGCACGCAAAAATTAAACATTTTCTCATTAAATTCACATATAAAATGGTCCAGCAGTGCAGGCAGTGGTTGAGTAGAAACTAATGTTACCTTGAATTGATGACAAACAGTGCTTATCCTATCCAATTAACGAAGATAAGCACTACTTTTCGTCAATTCAACATAATATAAAAAGAAACTATACCTGAACAGTGGTCACAGGAACCAATCTTGTGAGATTAGCCAAATAGTGTTTATCCTCTCAAAGATCTGCATATCAATTATAAACCAATCTTTAGTCTTACAGAAAGTGATATGCTGACTCCAAAATTCCCTACTATTAAAACTGACTTGCGGTACAATTTGCAAATGTAGTTAATTTTAATGTTTGCCATTGTTGCAAATCAAATCCTATATGCAGATTTATAGTATAATATCCTTTTCAACATGTTTGGATCTCACTTTTCTCAAACAAAAGATTAGACTTTTTTGACTTCTTAGCATAGGACTTAGGAGGTTTAACCACTCGAAAAACCACTAATAACACCTCTCGAACCATTCATTGTGTATATTCATGTCATTTTAATATCGAACCATTTAGGAATCTAAGCTCATCAAAGCAAAACTCCGACAAAATACACATAGCAAATCGACACTTAATTTCGCATGTTATTCTTTTTAAGGAAAAACAACAAAGAAAGCCATTGGGTTACCATAGTCAAGCGCTCTCATTTGCCTTGAAATGGGGGTACCACCATAGACACATATCCAAACCAGACGCAACGACTCATATTCTCTGAATGCATTGGTTTATCAAACACAAAACACACATCACTAAGATCTTGTAGTACGATTTGGATTTTTCTTACACATGCATACAATACAAAAGTAATTCACTTGCAGCCATGTTTCTAATTGCTTCTTGTGTTTTACTAATTTTTCTTCTCTAATCAAACATAAATCACATACATACTCCAAAAACCTAAAAGAAATTGCTGCAAAGGGGAAATTAGAAAATCATACCACCATCAAACATTGCACGGAAAACATCTGAAGAAGCAAGCACACAATCAAAAATTTAAAAGGTCCTTTAGAAATACAATCACCCATGCTAATTTAATATTATGTAATGTCAACTAGTATAGCATACGTAGAAAGAGCTTAAATAAAGATAAATGATTTAAACCTTCAACCAAGAAAATGACATCGAACGACATAGGATTGTTTACATACTGCTCCCCTAGATAGACCTGCATGAAGATTTATCCACCATCACAGGCAATTCATACCAAATAAATACTTTAATGCCTAAGATGACAGTAATTTTAAATGCAAAAAAGCAACCATTTAATAAGCATATAGAATTCGATTTCTTTTCACAAAAACTGTACTGAGTCAAGCAGATGAAATAGACTTTTATTTTGTTCGAGCATAATTCAAAACCTAAAACCGAATATTAGAAATGATTATTGACATCTCAACCAACCACCTTTAGCTCCTATTCAAACATTGTGGAATCAGTTCCTACAATAAAACTCGCTACATGAGAGAAAAATTTGACTCAAATGGGAAATATTACATCTAACTGAAGAAACTAAAATACAAGTATAGCAAATTATATACCTTAAAATGTCAAGCAACCAAATTGTTCCTCCAACGACCCAAAATTCTGAAGAAAAAAAAAGGTTAAATCTATTAGCAATTCAGAGCCTTTTTAAAATTATAAAAAAACTAGAATAACAGTAAAGAAATTGGCAAAAAATCAAACCTACCAGTCATTGGTGACCTTCATATGATAATCAACCTCCCATATCGCAGCCTCTGACGCGTATCCCAAAAATATGGACCTATAATATTCATTCCCACAAGCACCAAAATCACCATAGTTGTCTCATCCCCACAAGCCGTGAAGCTATTCTTGAAAACACACTACACCATTTTCGTAGTCGCCCCATTTACTGCAACTAAGGTTCTAAAAGACCCTAGGCGCTAGTCGGGCGGCAGGTTGGGGCCTAGCGCCTAGGTGACTAGGCGGGGTCTAGGCGGATTAGGTGGATGTAAGTAAATTCATTATATTTCGTGTAATTAAGTGTCTGTTTATACTTAAAATATATAATTTCATCATAAACTACAAAATAGAATGACATATGTATTATGAAGTATTGGAACGTAATGAAAACATGGGGAACAAGTATATAGTGTTTGCTCATTTAAGTATTCAACAAGTCTCTTACAATTTATTGAAAAAATTAAATGCAAATTGAACGTTATCTATTTTTTTTGTCTAAGCGAGTCGCAACCTAAGAATGTGCCTAGGAGGGTTTGAGCGGACTAGGCGGGCGCCCTTTCTTAATTTTCAAACGCCTAGGCATTAATCAGAGCAGTGACCAGCCGCCTAGCGCCTAGACGGGGCCTAGGCGGCGCTAGGCGGGGATTTTTAGAATAGTGACTACAACAAATCAAAATGCCCAATAACTGTTCCGGATGGCACACACCAATTTTTTTTCATGAGAAAAAAACAACTCCAAACCCAAATTAAGCTTTTCATAAATCCTATTTACTGAAAAGAATTTTTTTTTTTGAAGGGGAAGCTCACCAATGCTATCATATGGCTTGAGTCGAGAGCGGTTCTAAAATTTCAAACAAAAGCCCCCAAAAGCAAAATCAAAATCAAACACCCCCATACACAACGGAGACTACAAGTTAAAAACAAAAACAACAGAAAAAGAAAATCTGTACAGAAAAACCATTTGTAAATCCAAAGAATGTCCATGTCCACTGCATTCCTTCTAATAATTGACACAAAAGAAATAAATGTACAGCCCTAAACCCTAAATCAATGGAAGCGAACGGGGAAGGTCAGGTCCTCGAGGGAAAGAAATGAAAACCGAAAGCAAATTCGCTATTTACATTTATATATCAAAATTATGAACATGAATTTAATCTTATTTGAACACATCCTCGAGCAATCTTACCTCAAAACACATCACCTAGGTAGGTTTTATAGTATGTGTGGCCTGATCAGCCAACTGCGCGTGCCCCACCTTCGTGATTACCATGTCGACTTGCTCGATCACCCTATAAATCGTAAATAAATAAATAAAACGCACAAATCAAGCAAAACCCAATTGGCTAATCAGATTAAAAAGCTACAAAATGCTGGGAATTTTACAAACCAGGACAAAATTGAAGCCGAGATCCTTGAAGTTCTCGAGGACTTTGGACTTTGCCGGGTTTGAGAGGGTTGTTTCTTGGACCATAAAGTAGGTGGTGTGGCCGGCCTAGGGCTGGCCTATACGATGAACTTTTCGGTGTCACCGATGAAGAGGATTTTGGACTTTGATGCCATCAGGA
This sequence comes from Crataegus laevigata, assembly GCA_963580275.1. Taxonomy (NCBI): domain Eukaryota; kingdom Viridiplantae; phylum Streptophyta; class Magnoliopsida; order Rosales; family Rosaceae; genus Crataegus; species Crataegus laevigata. Next base: position 5,399,917 of record OY756941.1, read on the forward strand.
ATGGGATTGGGGGGAATCGGAATGAGATGAGTTGGAGAGAAAGCGAGTGATTTGATACAAAGTGGTGCATGAAGGAAGAGGTGGAGGGTCGGTGAGGAGGAGCTTGAGCTCATTCTGAAGTCTTGCAGCAATCCCAGAGGAGATCGAAATGATAGCACGCCTGGAGAGTTCAAGAGAAACCCACCGTCAACACGTGCATAACAGTGGCATACATGAAATAACAGAAAATGAAAGAGGGTAAAAACGGAAGATCACTATAGAAGTAACAGTGTTTTGAGTCTATAAGGACATCATGGGAATTAACTTGAAAGTTTCTTTTTTTAGTATATACTAGAAATTTGTACCCGTGTGATGCTGCGAGATTGAAAATCATATGAAATATTTTGCTAAACCTTATCATGAACGGAAGAAATTTGGATACCAAAAGAAAAATTAAAAATCTATTTTTTTTCAAAGTGCAAAGAAGAGATAATTGTTTATTCAAAAAGTTGGACCAATGATAAAATTACAAATGCAATATTGAGAGTATATCAATCAGACAAAGCTTGCTACATGCTAAACAATGTTGAAAAACATCATTAGCTTTTTCAAGTGTTATATGCCAAAACAGACTTGTTCCTAGCTTGAGGTGTTTCCAAGGGAAATTTGACCTTTTGTTGAACTCTCTTGGACAGTTGTGATTACAAATGCAAAAGATAATAAAGACAGTTAGCCAATTATTCAAAAAAAATAATATGCATAAAAAGTTCAAAATTGAGTTTTGGGATATAGAGAGAGAGAGAGAGAGAGAGAGAGAGAGAGAGAGAGAGAGAGAGAGAGAGAGAGAGAGAGAGAGAGAGAGAGAGAGAGAGAGAGAGGTGAAGTCACTCCTTATAACTGGAGATCAAATGTATTTTTTTTCTTAATATTATTGAGGTGGTAATTCGACTTGTGAAGTTCTGAAATCAAACATTTAAATAAAGTTTAATCAAATTTTAGTACGAAATGTTAGTTAGAAATGAGTTACAATGGAAGTAAAAAAGATTGAAACTTGCCTAATGTGGTGTGTACAATTTTACCATCTGTTTGTGAAAAATACACTACTGTGACATGCCATATGTTGGTCTTGCCTTCTTGGAAGTAATATTAGTCGTTGATTGCTAGGTAGCATAAATCTGTATAATATTTTATAAATTATGTATGAGAAAAATTATTTTGTCAAAGTTGTGTGCTAAAAAATAATTTATACTTCTATATTGACGCAAGTTATGATTTTAATTTGTATATACCTTGGTGGAGTAATTATGTGTATGAGTTTCTTATATTCATCATCCCTGTTATGTGAAAAGCTTATTTGAAGTTTTGCAGAAAGTCACAAAGAAATGAAATATAAAATTGGAGTGAACATCCAATTATGCAAATTTGCACTTCTAAACACAAAATATTGGAATAAAGAAAATTTTGAATAAAAAGGCACTAACATTTCAACATCCATTGTTTGGATGAAATGAAATTGTCATAAATTTGTGGCAAATCCTAGATGACATACTCCTAAAAGATGAAAAACATATAATTTTAAACAGAAAAAACTACAAAAATACCTCAACAAATCGATTAAGGTGGATGATCACAGCATTTTCTCTTCCCCTTATCTGCATACTCTTTACCCACGTTCATGCCTGTACAATGCTTAAACACAACCCAAATTAATTCAAAGGAAATATGTAACCCAAGAGAAAATAATTAATTCAAATAATTATTTACTTCCTCACAACCCAAATTAATCCAAATCAAATCTGCACAACCCAAATGAAAAGGTCAAACTCTAATTCTCTCAAAAAGCCATTATTCCTAATGCCACCTTTCTTTTTGGCACCCTATCCATTCTGTTAGCAACCGATACAGAAACAAATAAGTCCATAAAACAGAAATATACCCAAGAAGTATATGTACACAACACAGATCAAACCAATCAGTGAACTTTATTTAAATAGACCAAAATGAGTAATAAGTACCCTCACTTCACCATTCTAAGCTTTTCCATATCTCTTTGTGTATATATGAGGGTAGACATTCAACCCCCACTTCTTTCTTTTTTGAGCATTTTGCATACTAATTGGAGGAAACCAAAGAATTCGAAGCTTTTCCATACCTTGGCTTATATTTTGTGAGAATTTAATGTGTTCTTGGAAATTGGTAAAAGTGATTGTGGAAGAATAGGGGTCTCTCAAGCTCTTCCCTTTGAATTGCTATAAAAGAAACTCTCACATCCACCATTCCCCCTATTCCAATTCAAAAAATTTATATTAAAAATTTTAAGAAAAAAATCAACAGAAAAATCACTAAATAGTTCAATAAATTTGGAATCTTTATTATTTTCCTTAAAAAAAAAAAGAAGTGGAAACTTTACCTAAGGAACTGAAAGCCAAGTTGTGATTAGAGCAAGGCAGATGCTGCTGCAAATGCTATGGAGGGACAAAATCAGAACAGTAAGATTGCATAAATCAGTCGAAAAAATCAGGATGTGATAAACATGATCGTTGCCGAGCTGCATCCACAAAAAAACCAAACAAATTAATCCCAAAACCCCAACATCCCAAATCTCAATAACAAACAATCATACAAAAAAATTCGCCAATTAGATTCAATAGCTTACCACAATGTCATGTGACGAACTACGATCACTGTCATCGATCTTCATTTGCTACCAAAGCCCATATGAGACCGGAGAACCAAAACCCATGAAAAAATTCTTAGTAATAGGCAAGAATTATTGAGAAATTCAAAATTGTGGGCAAAGATGGTGTTTTTTTGGATTTTGTTGGAGGGCTTGAAGGTTTTTGGGATTTGTTGGTTTCAAGTTGAGATTAAAGGGAAGCAAATGGAAAAGTTATTAGAACATTTGATAGAGCTCGAGAGATTTGAGAGAGAGAACATGCATGCATCATCCCCAACACGCGTACATCCAGCCTCATTTCCTTCCACGATAACCAACATGCGTACAATGGGGGAAATACGTGATTTCACTGTATAACAGAGGAAAAAGGCTGAGAATTAGGCATCAAATGAGGAGTAATTTTGTCAAATCATTGTTAATAAACAGTGGCTTCTACTGAGTTTTAGTATATATAATATAATTTGTTTCTTGAATCTCTCCTCGTTCAAAGTCTTTCGCGTTATTACCCTTCCCATTGAGAAAACTTTGGAAGTTCTTTAGCAGCAAACCCTCCAGTTTATCAACCATAATCACCTGTTGCTCCTCACTTGTGAGGGCCAGTTGCGCCAAGAACTGGGAAACCATGTCCTTCATTATTACTTCTTCCATATTCTCTAAATCCCACTTGGTTAGCACTCCAATAAATATTGGGTAGTATGGTTTCCTAAGGAATCATAAGCAGGTATTTGGAAAGAAAGAAAGGCATCCTATAAAATAAAATTTTGAAAAAAAAATTGTGATCTTGATTCACAGTTTGATGCTGGGCAATATATGAAAGGGCAGTGAAGATTTTCAAAGATAGTTTCATTGGTTAGAGTTTTGTTCAACATTGACGGTGGAAAGAGATTTGATAGTTGAAGAAGATAAATAATACATTAAAAGTGATTTGAGGTGTATTTAGAATTTTTTTTCTTTTTTAAAAAGCCTAATAAGGTTAAAATTATCATTGCATAGCAAAGTATATAAGTCAATTAATATTAAATTTTAATGTGGGATGCATTGAACATTATGTGAGACTAAACTTGGAATTTGGGTAAAAGTCAGAATTTATGAATTGACATGCACTAATTCCCTTGTTTGGATTCATAACCATAGAAATTTAGAATTTCCGCGTGAAAAAAAAACTTGGAATTTGGAACCTCCAATTCCCAAGTTTAAATTTCATGTAAATAGGTGTCATTTCCCAATTTCTATAATTGATAGTTTAAAAATAACAAATTTCGTATTCAATTTGATTATTCTTTTAGGTTAACTAAATAAGAAAATTCACAAATTCTAAAAAATAAAATCCCGTCAATTCAATTTCCGTCATTTTAAAATTCCTTAATAATCTTAAATTTCTTAACCCAAACATAATGAAAAAAATATACTCTATGTGTAATTTTTCCTTTCAAAATATTAGAACATGAAAATTAAAAAGATTATTTAAAACTAAAAGATGAAAATATATACAAACTCCCAGCCCAGTCCATCCACCCCTTCCCAGTTCATCGGAATCCCTCAACTAATGATCGGATACATAATTGAATATTTCTTTTTATTCCCAGTTCATTGGCCTCTCCCGGTTCACTAATGGTTTCATTTCATTATTGAAAAGGTTTTTTTATTGGTCCAATCATTTTAGGGTTTATGGGTAAAGCCTTTGGTTAAATATACGTAGAGCAGTGACATCTAAACTCTAAATTGAGAAATTGAGGAAGATATATTTTTGAGCAAGGGTTGATCATTGATTTAAATGAAGAGGTTGGAATCCCATCAATCTATCTTCCCCAAAAAACAAAGAGCAGTGCCCGAAAAAAGGGTTTGATGAGTTGATAATTGATTCCAACCTTTTTTCTGGGTAAGGATTGTGATGAACTGAGGATGATGTATTTTTGGGCAGGAATTGATCATTGATTTAACGAATGGGTTGCGTTTGTGGGGACGGGAAGGAGGAAGAGGAGTGAGATGAGCTTTGAGATAAGAAATCTTTGTTTTTTTTTTTTTTCGATTTTAGTTTATGTAATTTTTTTTAAAAACTTAATAAAGAGATTTTTATATTAATTTGGTTTAACACATGGCAAGTTTTGAGTGATGGTGGAGAACCATTCAGTCCTACACAAGTTTTTCTTCATATTGACAATGTTAGTAAATAAAAAAGAACACCTCATGAGTTATATAAAAACACTTTAAATTTTTAGAAGGGAAACAAAACTCATCATCTATCTACTTGTAAGCCTTGGGCTTTTTGGTTCTCTTCTCTCAATACAAAATAAATTAGTTTTTCCATATTTCTAAATAATTGAGTTTGAAGTACTTTTCTAAGTATAATTTTATCGAATTCTTACACGTGAAAAGAAATAATTTTCTTATACGAAGATATGAAGTAATTTTTAGGTCTCTTTGGGCCTTAAAATTTTAGGTCTCCCTGGGCCTTAAAATTTTAGGACCGGCTAGTTTGCCCAACTTGTACTCATATAATAAAATGCTCATAATATAAAATACTAAACTAAATAACGATTGAGACACCACTTAGTAGGTTTTAGGTTTGAATCTTGTAGATAATGGATTCAATACCAAATTAGGTTGCCCATTGTGTGGCCTAATTGAATTCCCTCCTCCCAATGACAAAGCCAGGAATTTAAAATGATAAGAGTAAAAAAATAGCCTTCAAAAATCGATCATAATTTCATTTATAATTGTCCACGATGTGTTCTCATATTTTGAAAACGTCGTATCACAACATCATTATCAATAGAATCAAATCATGAAATTTGGAGTTAACTAATGAAAAATTATGGATTATATAATTCTAATGAAATCTAGAATAAACAGTTCATGAGCGTATCTGCATATGCACTAAAGGAATACCCAAATTGACTAAATTATACGACATTCAAGAACCTTTTTCATGCCCGATATTATAAATGGAGATGAGGATGACACTCTGCCACTCACAAATCTAATTATAAACTGGAATTGAATGAAAAAGAGTACTGTTACAACCCATATCTTAAAATATTGTATTTTAGTAACGAGATGTGTGAAATGACTATTTTGCCCCTGAGTGGGTATCTAAATTAATTTATTGAGTCTCGACTCTAGAATTATATCCTCATACTTTCTTAAGTTTCATAACCTTTATTTTCATATGTAAGTCCTACGTCGAAATTGAATTTCAAATCGAGACCCGAGGGTGTATTTGGAATTAAATACCATTAGAGGGACAAAACCGTAACTTCACTTAAAATTTATTTTTCAAGTGGGGTTATACCCACACTGTGACGACCCATCCTTAATTTTACGTTTTTATAAATTTAAAAGTGTGATTTTACGAAAATGCCTTTAGAGGCGAGGGTATTGACTTTCATTGACCAACGTATAGTGAGATGTACACAATATTCTTTTGGCATATTCTTGAAGTACTCGGCGGTACAAACGCGGAGGCATAATTGGAATTGAAATTGAAATCGAAGCTACGGTTAAAATTTTACGAAACATCGAATACTGAAGACAAATTGATAAATTTCATAATTGATAGATATTTTTTTTGTGACTTGTTTTAGGGAGCCACATGTGTGCTTGGGATGGAAACAAGATGAGAAAAAGAAGAGTGTTGGATGGAAGAGAAGAATGGAGGAGGAGAGTTCAGGAGGGGGTGATGGCAAAACGGAAGAGGAGAGAAGAAGGTGAGTGGCACCCAACCCAGACCTCCATCCCTTTCACCCGTATACACACGTACCCGACCGGCAGTGCCATCGGGTTTGAAGTAATTCCGGCTATTCTCACCCATTTTTCAAGCGATTTTCATCCATTCAGCACTACCAAACCTCATCACCATATCCCAACATCCAATTCTAGCCAAAATTGACACGAAATGGTGGAGATTTCACGAATAATACCCCATGGGTGCCGTGAAAGACTTGCCCGAAATCCACCAATTCAAGAACACCCAAATTCTAGGGTTCCAGCGGGTTCATGGTGATTTGAAGCTTTTCCTGGACAAATTGGACTTGATCACAGGTATAAAACTTGCTTTACTCACTGAGATCTTCATTTCTATGAAGTTTGAGAATTTTTAGAAATAGTTTATTTTTCCGGCAAGTCGGGGCGGCCAACCGCTGTGTATGGTGGTACGTGGCGGCGGCATGTGGGATGAGGCATCCCCTGACCTTCCTAGGCTAAATTTGATTCTCCAATTCCGTATGTGAAGTCCGATTGACATTTTCGTCGTTTGAACCTAGTTCCATTAAGGTCTGCCACTTGATTATTATAGCAATCGACAATCCAACTGTTGGATCATCACCAAACTTTAATACGTTATAGTACATAATATATGAGGATCATAGGAACTTACAGATCGAGAATCTGACGTACGGATCTCCCTCAATTGGATTTGTAAGTTCATAAAATAAAACGTTGACCGCCACTTGAATTTGCAATTGGTGGAGATCCAACCGTTGGATCGTAATGAAACTTTAGTATGATATTTTAAGCATAATTTGGATCTTTGAAAGTTACGGTTTGAAGTTCAGATTTTTGGGAGTTGGTTTGGTCGGAATCGAGGGGAATGGGGTCATTTCACACGTCTCAGAAATAAAATACAACATTTTAAGGTATGGGTTGTAACGGTCTACTCCCGTTAAGAAATTTTGTTCCTAAAATTTCTACCACGTTAGTAAAATAGATAGGGATATTGAGTTCTCATACTTTCTTCAGTTTCCTAAGTAGCCTCTTCCATTTTGTGATTTCGTCAAAGAACCTTCTCCACGCCTTTCCATGTTGACAATCTCAGGAATACGCGAAACCCAACATTATATTCGCGATGTCTACCTATCTTGAGCCGTCTTCAGATATTTCTTGATCACTTGTATCTTCTGGGTAGCCTCATCTACCAATTCAGGACCCAAAATAGTTCTCCCACCAACTTCATTCCAACAAAGTAGGTACCGAGACTTGTATGGAAGCTATTGTTATAAGTAAACTTCATTAATGGTAGATGACGATCCTAACTTTCGTCGAACTGCATGACATGGTTTAGCTCTTTTTTTGTTGTTGTAATAAGTGTTGTGGGGAAATAATAAATTAATACAAAAAAATTAGACAAAACAAACAATTCAAAGTGACATAAGGATTTATACAGATTCAGTGTAAGCCTACGCCTGGTGCAGAGAAGGCGAGAAAATTCTAGTAATAATCAACGAAAATTACAAATACAGTTTTAACTCGTAAACCCCAAATCTCAGATACACCTAATAACTCCCACTCAAACAAAAAATAAATAAAGAAGATAAAAATACACCTCAATTCCATCGCTTCCAAAAGCCAAAAAATGTAGCAATATCTTGAATGTGTAATTGCTCAAAACCTCTTTTTCTCATTAAGAAACAGATACAATCACCAGACAACAGTGATTCTTCCAAGGGCTCGCTATGAATGGACTCACCTAAGGATCCAGGATTTTAAGTCAGTGGCTCAATACAATTCTGCGATGTTCAGAATTACCTCTCAGATGAAGCTTTGTGGGGGATATCATTACTGATGAAACTATGCTGGAAAAGACTTTTAGCACATTTCATGCCTCTAACGTGCTCCTGCAGCAGCAATATAGAGAATGAGGCTTCATTGAATACAACCAGCTAATATATGTGCTCTTGGTAGCTGAACAAAACAATGAGCTCCTGATGAAGAATCATCAGTCCTGACCTACTGGATCTGCACCATTCCCAAAAGTGAATGCTGCTTCCCTCAGAGTGAACGCCACATCCTCTGGTGGCGATAATCATAAACGAGGACTTTACCACAAGCGAGGCCGGTGGAATAGGAAAGACAAGAATCATGGTGGTTAGTTTCACAACCAGTTTCTAAGGCAAAATTCAGGCCCAAGCTTTAAAAATGGAAATCGCCACAAAGGCAAAGCTCGTATGAACAATGCTCCTAGAAACTCGGATGGAGCCTGCCATAGGTGTGGTGGCGACGGGCACTGGGCGCATACCTGTCGTACCCCAAAACATCTGGTGGATTTATATCAAGCCTCTTTTAAGTAGAAGGGTATCGAGACTAATTTCCTCGACTAGGCTAGACCAATGGATATACCTGATCCAGTGCGCGACTTATCAGGACAATTGAACACAACCCACCTAGATGTCTCAGACTTCATTGAGGAAAGGGGGAATGAAGTGTATCGGTCTGAATGAATCATTTATATTTGATGTACTTTTATTATTCTGAACTTGTAAAACTAGCATTTCAATTTAATAAAAGTGGCATGTAAATTTTCTGTTATAAGTTGTTTTTAACTGTGATCCCCTTTACTCAGAAAGCATGGATAAAAACTATAGTGGAGATATTTGTCTTGTAGACAGCGCAACCACACATACAATACTTTGTGATCGAAAGTATTTCTTAAACTTGATACTTAAAAGAGTAAGGGTAACAACAATATCAGGCAAATCAGATATAATGGAAGGTTCAGGGAAATCTCAGATTATGTTACCAATGAAACAATATTGTCCATACAAAATGCGTTATATGCTACTCAATCTACTCGAAATTTGTTGAGTTTACAAAAAGTGCAGAAAATGTGGAGTATATATGCATTACCTCTAATGATACCTAGAAGTGTATATTGGAAAAGTTGTGTGGTTTGTCGAGTGGATTGTGTTATACATACATAGGACAATTGAATCACATACTGTCATGAACCAGAAGTTCATTGATTCAAAGGTTTACATGCTTTGGCATGACTGTTTAGGTCATCCAGGATCCACCATGATGCGTAGGATCATTACCAACTCTAATGGACATCCATTATTGAGCAGAGACGTTGCTATCTCAAATGATAACCCTTGCAAGGCTTGTTCTCAAGGGAACTTGGTAATTAGACCATCACAACTAAAGGTTGATGCTGAATCCCCATCATTTTTGCAAAGAATTCAAGGGGATATTTGTGGACCTATTCAACCATCTTGTGGACCATTTCGATATTTTATGGTTTTGGTTGATGCATCTACCAGATGGTCACATGTTTGTCTCTTGTCTACTAGGAATGTAGCTTTTGCGAGACTTCTTGCTCAGATAATTAAGTTGCGAGCACAGTTCTCAGATTACCCCATTAAGTCAATCCGCATTGATAACGCTGGTGAATTTACATCTCAAACCTTTGATGATTATTGCATGACATTGGGCATTGATGTTGAACACCCTGTTCCTCATGTCCATACTCAAAATGGTTTAGCAGAAGCATTGATCAAGCGGCTTCAGTTAATAGCTCGCACTCTGCTCATGAAAACAAAATTGCTAGTTTCTACATGGGGATATGCCATATTACATGCTGCATCATTGGTTTGATTGAGACCTATAGTCAACCACCAATACTCTTCAGTCCAACTCGTGTTTAGGCATTAGCTAAATATTTCACATTTACGAGTTTTTGGTTGTGCTGTTTATGTGCCTATTACACTGCCGTAGCGCACTAAAATTGGACCTCAGCGTAGACTGGGAATTTATGTGCGTTTTGATTCACCATCTATCATTAGATATTTGGAACCCCTGAAAGGTGATATGTTTACAGCTCATTTTGTTGATTGTCACTTTGATGAGACAGTTGTCCCGTTGTTAGGGGGGAGAAAAGACTGTTCCAGAAGAACAGAAAGAGTTAACATGGGTTGTACCCACCTTGTCTCATTTTGATCCACGTAGCACTCAATGTGAAAATGAAGTGAAAAGAATAGTTCATCTTCAAAAGTATTGCCAATCAAATGCTAGATGCATTTAATGATGCTATGAAAGTGATAAAATCACGTATACCAGCTACAAATGCACCTGCAAGAATTGATATCCCTGTTGGACAAAATAAAGTGGCAGTGAATGATTCATTTGGTGCATGCCTGAAGCGTGGTAGACCCCCAGGTTCAAAATATTCAGCCCCTCGAAAGAGAAAGACAAGGGCACAGTTGAATCCAAATGAAATCATTCAGGAAGAGAAAATGAATGACAAATCCACAATTCATGATTTTGTACTTCCAGAAAAAAATGTCCTTGATGAGACACATGTCCCTGAAGAAACAGCAATACATGAAAGCAAAGAAATCTCCATAAATTATGCATGTACAAATGAATTGTGGGATAAGAATGAAATAATCATCGATGATATGTTCGCATTCGCAGTAGCCACTGAAATCATGTTAAGTGATGATATTGAGCCCCGCTCTGTTGATGAATGCAAATAGAGACAAAATTGGCCTAAGTGGAAAGATGCAATCCATGCAGAATTAAATTCCTTGGAAAGGCGATGTGTTTTTGATAGGAGCATATTTATGCGACTTAGCTTGCTTGTTTTCTTGCATTTTGGTTATTATTTAATATTTATTATAGTGTTTAAAGTCATTTTTCGTGTGTTTGTAGGTTTATATGTCAAAGTATGCAAAAAGAAGCAATTTGGAGCACTCTAGAGCATTTTTGGGCCAAGATTGGATAGTGCAAGCATGGAGGCATGATGATGGACGAATTTGATGCAAAGAAGCCCAAGAATTTGATGCAAAGAAGCCCAAATTCTACATTTGAGTGGATGATGCAATGCTTAGCTCACCATGACATTTGAGTGGATGATGCAATGCTTAAATCACCATGACATGTTAAGTGGATGACTCAAAACCTACCACCACCAACAATTCCCATTTGTGCCGTGAGTTACCTACCCATTCCACCAGAAATTTGTGCTTAAACAAGTCCATCCTCTCCCTATAAATACCCATGGTAGCAACCTCATTCAAATCATCCAAGAATAAACCATTCTACAAGCCTTTCCTTGCCTCTCCCTACATATCTAAACTTCCCCCATCCATTCCTCCATAAAACCAACCCTTCAAACATCACTCCACCCTTGAGGCACGGCAAAGAAGAAGAGGAAAGCTCTTGGACGTGCTTGCTATCCAACAAGGATCGTTGGAACGTTTAGGTGTTTTCTTTCTTTTGTTTTTAAAATGTTTAATTTAAATTGTTGTTCAATTATGTTAAACATGTGGAACTAATTTCTTTTTAGTTAGAGGCAAATTTGAAGCCATGGACATATGTTGGTTATGATTTGATTTACTCCAGTTATGAATTCATAAACTTTAGATGTGGTTTACTTTTCTGTTTTGATTAAGAACTTGTTTATGTATGTGGGTTAAGGGTCGACACTTAATTTGCATGCTTAGACTTGATGCTAGGATATAAGGGAATTTCACCTAATCGTTATGAACTTATATTCAAGAGTAGTAAAAATCGCTAGTCACGATTGTGTTTAGTAAACCCTAGGTTGGATTAACATGCGTATTCCATAGTTATGAATGCCTAGTCGATGTTTATGATTTCCATTGAACTTAATGATCTTTGATATGTCTCTCTATCATGCGTATTCCATAGTTAGGGAACTTGATAAGAATAATTTGGTTGTGATGCGTATCCCGTCCAATTCAATGAATTTAGGGAAATCTGAAAGTTAATTTAAGCGGACCTAATTAACTTGGAACATTGTCATTCATTCGTTTGTTGAATTCATAACTGGGAATCAAATTATATGCATATGTTCATGTGTGGATAAGGACCCCTCTAACTAACGTCTCATCATTCTATTTCATTAAATTATATTTTCTTTGAAGTTTATAAGTTTCTGTTTTAAATTTAATTTCATCAAAATCAATCCCCCATTTATTTTAAAGTGTTAGATTTGTTAGAAATCAATTTAGTTTGTGTTTTCTAAAGTCTTGAATTATTTTGAGTCTTTTGATTTATTTTAGTTTATTTGTTAGTTTTATTTTGAGTTATTCTAGTTAGGTGTTTTGAGTCTAGTTTAGTGTTTTAAACTTTGTTTTTATGTTTTTAAATTAATTTTACATTGGTTAGCATCCCTAGTTAATCCCCGGTTAGAACGATCCCTACTTACATCATTACTACAATTGTCACAAATAGGGTTTAATTTGTGTGTCAAGTAATTCTCACATCAAATTTTGGCGCCGTTGTCGAGGATTAGCAAAATTGCTAATCCCTTGTGTTTTTGCCGTGTGTTTTTAGTGTAATTTACCTAGTTTTCTTATTTTGTTTTGTTTTCTTGGTTTAGGTACTAATGCATGACGCGGAGTTCTCAAACTGTGCATATCTTGGACTTTAACGCCGATTTTGAACGTGATTTGAGAAGAAAGAGGAGGCATCCCGAACCTAGCGAACCTAGTGAACCTAGTTCAAGTTCAGAGGACGAATCTGAGTTTGAAGAAGTAAAAGAAGAAGTTATGGCAGCAGACAATCGGACCATTAAAGAGCTTTCGGCCTCGGGGTTGACCAATGCCGCACCATTATGCATTCAATACCCCGCGGCCGTCCAAGGCAAGACCGATGAATTCGAGTTGAAGTCAAGCTTGTTGCACCACATTCCGAAATACCATGGACTTTCCATGGAAGAGCCCAACAACCATCTCAAGGAATTCGAGGTTGTTTGTTCAAGCATGACACCCATAAATGTTGACGGGAACATTCTGATGATGAAGGCTTTTCCATTCTCACTTTTGGAAAAGGCGAAGGATTGGCTCTATGAGTTAGCACCCGGAACGGTTACATCTTGGGATAGTATGAAAAGAGCTTTCTTGGAGAAGTTTTTCCCAACTTCAAGAGTTATTCTCTTGAGGAAACGGATTAGTGGCATCCAACAAAATCAAGGTGAATCGTTTCCTTCTTATTATGAGCGTTTTAAATCACTTGTTGCTTCATGTCCACAGCATCAAATGAAGGAGGAGCTGCTCATTCAATACTTCTACGAAGGACTCCTTCCTATGGAACGCCAAATGCTTGATGCCTCGGCGGGAGGTGCATTGGTGGATAAGACTCCGGGGGCTGCAAAAGTTCTAATTGCCAACCGAGCTCATAATGCACAACAATACGAAGGTGTTGGGCAAAGAGACCCCCCACGGCCACAAGTGAATGAGGTAAGCTCTACGCCCGAAATTCAATCCCAATTAGCTAACCTTACTTCTATTGTTTCTCAGTTGGCCGAGGGAATGAAGATTCATGGACCAAATGTGTGTGGCGTGTGCTCTATGCAAGGACATGCCAACGATCAATATGCTCAATTGATTGAGAATGGGGGTTGGGAATCTGACAAAGCCGTGGGTTTTGGGAACCAAAATCAACCACGCCATGATCCATACTCTAATACCTACAATCCGGGGTGGAGGGACCATCCAAATTTCAAATGGCGGGATCCTCAACAACCCCAACAACAAGGAGGATTTAGGCAGCAACCACCGGGCTTTTATATAAAGCCATTCGTCCCCAATCAAAACCAAGTGCAATCTGCCCCAACAACCTCAGGTATGTCTTTGGACAATGATCAAGTTGTTAAGTTACTTACTACTTTGACACAGGAAGTACAAACTCAAAATAAGGAGAGACAAATCCAAGACAAACGGGTGGACAATTTGGAGAAGCAAATGGGACAAATAGCAGAATTCATGGGGCAGATTAGAGAACAAGGCAAATTGCCTAGTTCAACTGTTATGAATCCTAAGGGAGGCTTTGAAACCGTCAATGCAATCATGTTGAGAAGTGGTACACATGTTGGAGCCGATCCAAAATCATCCAAATCAAGTCACGTTGAGGATGACAAGTTGCTACAAGAAGAGGAAAAAGGAGCACAACCCACGGCAATGGAGGATCCACCTTTGCCGCACCCATCTCATACTTCTAAGCTGTCCCAACCCACCAAGGTAAGTCCAAATTCAAATGTTTCTAGTACCATTCCACTAAATGTGCCCTTTCCTGGTAGGTTTAGGCAATCAAAGAAGGAGGAAGAGGACAGTGACATTCTCGAGACTTTTAAGAAAGTCCAAGTCAATATCCCACTCATTGCCGCAATAAAGCAAATTCCAAAGTATGCGAAATTTTTGAAGAAGCTTTGTACATCAAGGAAGCGAATTCGGGACAAAGAAGTGGTCCAGGTAAGTGAGAATGTTTCAGCTGTTTTACAAAGGAAATTACCCCCTAAATGCAAAGATCCGGGTAGTTTTACAATTCCGTGCGTTATTGGAAAAACTAAGTTTGAACAATGCATGTTAGACTTAGGGGCTTCGATTAATGTTATGCCATACTCTGTTTATGCATCTATGAATTTAGGTGAGCTTAAAAATGATGGTGTGATTATTCAATTAGCCGACCGTTCTAATGCATATCCAAAGGGTGTTTTGGAAGATGTCTTGGTGCAGGTTGGTCATTTGATTTTTCCAGCTGACTTTTATGTGCTTGACATGGAGGATTCACCCTGTTCTACCCCATTGCCGATCCTTTTAGGGAGACCTTTCATGAAGACAGCCCAAACCAAGATTGATGTGGCTAAGGGAGCGTTAACAATGGAGTTTGGTGGTGATATGATTAAATTCAAAGTTCCTGAATCTATTAAGAAGCCTAATGATGTTCATTCTTGTTTTGCTACAGATATGATTAAAAATGTGGGGCAGGAACATTCATGCACACCAATCAAGAAGGATGTACCTAGAAGCATCATCGAAGAGGGGATTGGCTTAGAGCATAAGAAACATGCCGAGAACACCACCTGTGCTACCCCTTTTGAGTCATCATTGAAATGCAGTGGTAAGCCTCCTCCTCTAATTCCAATTCCTATTTCGATTAATAGGGTGTTGCCTTCTGTGGTGCAGGTACCAAATCGAATGCATGAGAGTGGGAGTGCTTACATTGACTTTGGGAGGCTCTACGGCACAATCTGGGACCATCATTATCCAATGCCATACATAGACCCAATGCATGATTATTTCAAGGAGCATGTCGTGGAGGATGTAACCCTCCCTGCCGTGGACCCTGGGGGAGCTTAAACGGAGGTACCGTCCGGCTGGAAGACGTTAAAGCAAGCGCTTCTTGGGAGGCAACCCATGTGTTGAAACAAGCGAAGAAGGAACTTTCACTCCAAACCCAGATTTGCGTCCCTAACCCTTCTCTTTCTTGCTTATACTTTGCCAATTGTGTTATGTTTGCTGCTTGTTTTTGTGTAAGTCTATGTTTGAAACATTGAGGACAATGTTTGGTTTAAGTGTGGGGGGGGTAAACAAGTGTTTTTGCATGAAATTCGTGGGATTTTATGACCTATCACTTCACATGTTGTTTCTCACTGTTTTAAAGTGTTTTTAGTGTGTTTTGAGTCAAAAATCCGAAAATCCCATAAAAATTTAAAAAATTGTTTTAAAAACCCAAAAAAAGGAGTTGTTTTTGTGTGTTTGTTTGTGTCTTAGGGTACCTTCCAACACAATGATGAGGATTCGGTTTGTAATTGCATGACGGTTAAAGAAAGTTATAAACATGGATAAAAGTTTGATTTACTCTTTGGTTTATGCTTGGTTGTGGTTATAACTTATGAATTCACATGTAATCATAAAGGAAAAATTAGTTTTTGTAACATGCTTGAAGGAAGTAACTCAAACTAACGCTACAACCTTGTGAGACTTGAGCCTAAACGTTTATTTGGAGAGTTAATAATCTGTGAACTTGTTGCTTTTCTAAGTCGTTGCATGATCTCATTATTCTTTGCTTGGTTACTACTTAGAAGGCGTATCATTTAGTTCCAAATGCTAGAACTCATGCCCAATTCATTCAAAACATGTTATTGATTTGCATAACACATATTCAAGAAGAAGTTGTGTAGTGACCACCACTTTAGCCAAAATGCCATGTGCCCTACTCCATTTTCTGTTTAAGTTAACCCCGTTGAGTCTTGTTAGCTTATGTTCTTTGTTAAACCATGTTTTCCTCACCTAGCCTAGATTAGGATTATCCATACCCTTGTTTTTGAAGCATAGTAAAGCATGATTCAAATAGAATTCCTTTTGATTAATGGAAATCAAGTGTGGGGGAAATGTTATTATGAGAGTTTATGTGTGCCATAGGCACGGGTAAAAAAAATAAAAAAATAAAAAAATAAAAAAAAAAAGAAAAAGAAAAAATGAAAAAAGAAAAAGTTGAAAAAATGTGAAAAGAGTACTAAAGTGTTGTTTGTTGAAGAAAGGGTCCAAAACAATGAATTCGGCCCTAAGAATTGTTTAAATCTTCCCCTTGTGTTTTTAAGTTGATTTTTGCATACTAAAGTGAATTCTAAGTCTCAATTTCACTACTTTGCTTACTATGCTTGAAGAACGTTTGTTTTCCCTATCCTTTCTTTGTTAACCAATACCCCAAGCCCCGTTGCAACCCTTAACTTCTTCTTGAGTGTTATGTGTTTCAATTTGTGGAGTTTGAATTTGGTATGAGCATATGGTGTTATTGGTTCTCGCATCTAAGTAGTAGCATTCCATTCATGAGATCATATCTAAACATGCTTATTAACTCTGGAAATTACGTTCTTTGTGATACATATATGTGAGCATTCGTTTTTATATCTACATCAATTCTCTCACATATAACTAGTATAGGGTGTGTAGTTAGAAAATCTGAGTGAAAATAGAGTGCATATCTTGTAAGGATTGAGGGAATTCTCTAAGGCATGTTACTACATTCAAAACATTGTTTTAATTGGTTCATTGTGAACTAATAAGTAGTGACTATGATTAAGTATGTGCTTAAGTATTAAATTGACTCAAATCTGTGGGAATAATAATCTTTAACATGTCATATGCATTGGAAATCCCTAAGGCAAACGTTGGAAGGTTTAGGTTATGTTTGTTTATTTGTTTTGTTTTATTTCTTTGTTTTGCTCGAGGACTAGCAAAAGCTAAGTGTGGGGGAATTTGATAGGAGCATATTTATGCGACTTAGCTTGCTTGTTTTCTTGCATTTTGGTTATTATTTAATATTTATTATAGTGTTTAAAGTCATTTTTCGTGTGTTTGTAGGTTTATATGTCAAAGTATGCAAAAAGAAGCAATTTGGAGCATTCTAGAGCATTTTTGGGCCAAGATTGGATAGTGCAAGCATGGAGGCATGAGGATGGACGAATTTGATGCAAAGAAGCCCAAGAATTTGATGCAAAGAAGCCCAAATTCTACATTTGAGTGGATGATGCAATGCTTAACTCACCATGACATTTGAGTGGATGATGCAATGCTTAAATCACCATGACATGTTAAGTGGATGACTCAAAACCTACAACCACCAACAATTCCCATTTGTGCCGTGAGTTACCTACCCATTCCACCAGAAATTTGTGCTTAAACAAGTCCATCCTCTCCCTATAAATACCCATGGTAGCAACCTCATTCAAATCATCCAAGAATAAACCATTCTACAAGCCTTTCCTTGCCTCTCCCTACATATCTAAACTTCCCCCATCCATTCCTCCATAAAACCAACCCTTCAAACATCACTCCACCCTTGAGGCACGGCAAAGAAGAAGAGGAAAGCTCTTGGACGTGCTTGCTATCCAACAAGGATCGTTGGAATGTTTAGGTGTTTTCTTTCTTTTGTTTTTAAAATGTTTAATTTAAATTGTTGTTCAATTATGTTAAACATGTGGAACTAATTTCTTTTTAGTTAGAGGCAAATTTGAAGCCATGGACATATGTTGGTTATGATTTGATTTACTCCAGTTATGAATTCATAAACTTTAGATGTGGTTTACTTTTCTGTTTTGATTAAGAACTTGTTTATGTATGTGGGTTAAGGGTCGACACTTAATTTGCATGCTTAGACTTGATGCTAGGATATAAGGGAATTTCACCTAATCGTTATGAACTTATATTCAAGAGTAGTAAAAATCGCTAGTCACGATTGTGTTTAGTAAACCCTAGGTTGGATTAACATGCGTATTCCATAGTTATGAATGCCTAGTCGATGTTTATGATTTCCATTGAACTTAATGATCTTTGATATGTCTCTCTATCATGCGTATTCCATAGTTAGGGAACTTGATAAGAATAATTTGGTTGTGATGCGTATCCCGTCCAATTCAATGAATTTAGGGAAATCTGAAAGTTAATTTAAGCGGACCTAATTAACTTGGAATATTGTCATTCATTCGTTTGTTGAATTCATAACTGGGAATCAAATTATATGCATATGTTCATGTGTGGATAAGGACCCCTCTAACTAACGTCTCATCATTCTATTTCATTAAATTATATTTTCTTTGAAGTTTATAAGTTTCTGTTTTAAATTTAATTTCATCAAAATCAATCCCCCATTTATTTTAAAGTGTTAGATTTGTTAGAAATCAATTTAGTTTGTGTTTTCTAAAGTCTTGAATTATTTTGAGTCTTTTGATTTATTTTAGTTTATTTGTTAGTTTTATTTTGAGTTATTCTAGTTAGGTGTTTTGAGTCTAGTTTAGTGTTTTAAACTTTGTTTTTATGTTTTTAAATTAATTTTACATTGGTTAGCATCCCTAGTTAATCCCCGATTAGAACGATCCCTACTTACATCATTACTACAATTGTCACAAATAGGGTTTAATTTGTGTGTCAAGTAATTCTCACATCAGTTTTTGGACCAGTAGTCCAAACTCCGCCTGATGTAAAACCCGTAGGTTACAAATGGGTATTCACAAGAAAACGCAATGAGGAAAATGAGATTGCAAGATACAAAGCACGACTCCTTGCGCAAGGCTTTTCACAAAGACCTGGAATTGATTATGAGGAGACATATTCTCCTGTAATGGACGTAATTACGTTCCGTTACTTAATAAGTTTAGTGGTTTCAGAAAAACTTGACATGCGACTTATGGATGTCATCACTGCGTATCTATATGGAGAATTAGATACTAACATATACATGAAGGTCTCAGAAGGACTTAAGTTGCCTGAAACAACTAACAAACCACGAGATATGCTCTTGATCAAATTAAGGCGATCATTGTATGAGCTGAAACAATCTAGACGAATGTGGTATAATCGTCTCAGTGAATACTTGATCAAATAAGGGTATATCAATAATGTTATTTGCCCTTGTGTGTTCATTAAGAAATCCAATTCTGGATTTGCTATAGCGGCAGTGTATGTCGATGATATGAACCTAGTTGGAACTCCTGAAGAGCTCAATAAAACTGCTGAATATCTGAAAAGTGAATTTGAAATGAAAGACCTTGGGAAAACAAAATATTGTCTTGACCCGCAGATCGAGCAGTGTGCTAATGGAGTTTTGGTCCACCAATCGGCTTACATTGAAAAAATCCTAAAGCGATTTGGCATGGACAAAGCTTATCCACTCAACATGTCAATGGTCGTTTGTTCTTTAGACATTAAGAAAGATCCATTCCATCCAAAAGAAGATGATGAAATGGTCCTTGATCCAGAAATACCATACCTGAGTACAATAGGTGCTTTATTGTATTTGACACAATGTACTAGACCAGATATAGCTTTTTCAATAAACTTGTTAACCAGGTATAGCTCTGCTCTAACAATTCGTCATTGGAAATGAGTCAAAGATGTTCTACAATATCTTCGTGGAATAATAGACATGGGTATCTTCTACTCATAAAAATCCACAAATGACCAGATCTTTGCTAGATATGCAGATGCTGATTTTCTATCTGATCTGCATAAAGCCCGCTCACAAACTGAATATGTGTTCATTAATGGAGATACATCAATCTCATGGCGCTCAACAAAGCAAAAACTAGTTGCCACATCTTCCAATCACTAAAAAATACTTGCTTTGCATGAAGCAAGTCGTGAGTGTTCTTGGTTGAGATCAATGATCCATCACATCTAAAATTCATGTGGTCCACCATCAAAGACAGAAACTCCAACTGTCATCCATGAAGATAATGCCGCCTGTGTTGCCCAAATGAAAGAAAGATTCATCAAGGGCAATAAAACTAAACATATATCTCCAAAGTTTTTCAGTGCACATGAGCTTCAGAATGCTAAAGTGATTAAAGTCAGACAAATCCCTTCCAATGAAAATCTGGCAGACCTGTTCACTAAGTCTCTACCAAAGTGCACGTTTGAGAAGTTAGTTCACTAAGTCTCTACCAAAGTGCATGTTTGAGAAGTTAGTGCAGAGTAACGGATTACGTCGACTTACTAATTAGCTAAATTTGAAGAATGTGGAATCAGGGGAGATAAATATCGAGGGGAGCATCCATGATACATGCTTGTCGTACTCTTTTTCCTTCGACTAGGATTTTTCTACTAGATTTTTCCTATCAAGGTTTTAATGAGGCAACATAAGCATACTTAACACTATATCAACAATCCAGGTAAAGTTGTACTCTTTTTCCTTCGCTATGGTTTTCTCCCACTGGGTTTTTCCGAGCAAGGTTTTAACGAGGCAACTGATGTTGATATGTGGGCATCCAAGGGGGAGTGTTGTAAATAGTGGGTAATGTTTGCCGACATGTATATAGTAAATGTTCATATGCTTAATAGTGTAATTTGTTTGTTTTCAAGATAGTTGCTCTATAAATAGAGCACTATGAGTGTTCAAATGAGAATGAGATAGAAAAACAATAAAACAAGAGAGAAAAGAATATTTTCAGCATTGTCCTATTTCTCATTTACCTGCAATATTTTTGTGGTGATAGTACAAAACTAAACAGTGTGATATTTTGCACCCACTTCGCCCTCGCTCTTAACAAAGGTTATTTCTATAAGCATAATCAAAATGGAGATTACAAATAGAGTTTTAACTCTTAAACTCCAAATCTCACCTACACCCAATAGTTCAAACTCAAACAAAAAATGAATGAAGAAGATAAAAATACACATCAATAGTTCTAACTCAAACATAAAATTTTAAGACAAAAATACCCCTTATCTTTTTCAATATTTACACCAAAAAATCTGAAACCCTAATAAAACTTCTTCCTGCCGCTGCAATTTCGAAAGCTTCATCCTCATCCTCCCCCGTACCCTATCTTCTCTTCCCCACGAAGTGGAGTCTGCATCTCCAACATGTTCCATCTTGTTCTCTGTTTAATTAATTGAAGAACCTTGTAAACACAAAAATTTCCCTAAGACATGAACATGTGTACAAAATATATTTGTATTAATGAATTTTGGGTTACAATCTCTTTTGACTTGATCCTCTGATTCGATCTCCGTAAGATATTGATTTGTGGATTTTGTTGATCCAAGGGCCGTCGAGGCTTGATCTTGGATGAACAGGGGAGTTTCTTCAAGCGCAGTTGGTGGCTTGATCTTGGAAGTGGATGAATGTTTCTTCAAGGGCTGTTTGTGGCTTGATCTTGAAGTTGGATGAATGTTTCTTCAAGGGCCGTCGAGGCTTGATCTTGAATTAGGGCTGAAAGTTTCTTCAGCTTTGCTGGGGACGAATTGGAACGTGTATTTGTTGTGCTTGTTGACTTTCCACAGGCTTGATCTTGAACTGGATTTAATTCAAGGGTGTTGGACACTTGATCTTGAATCGGGATTGTAATTTCTTCAAGGGCCGTTGAGGCTTGATCTTGAATAATTTGATTCAAGGGTGTTGAGGCTTGATCTTGAAGGAACTGGGACCATGAGCAGCTTCACATGGCAAGTGATCTTTGGCTCTGTTGGGGATGACTCAAGAATTTGAGGGTCAAAACAAGTCTGTCAAATCCAGAGTACTTTCGATCTTGATGATATGAGATACTTTTGCTTTTGAAGAAGTAGCGGATGAACCAACACATGTTTTGTTGTGCTTGTCTCTACATGCTTCAATGTATCATTTTCCCTTGCCTTATATGTTCCCTTTGCAGAAGTGGTATTTTCCCTAGTTTTCCCCCATGCATGTGTAGCATCTTCTCTTGTTGTATTTGTCTACTGATGTAAGAGTGGAATGCAAACCTTGCATTTGAATGGTCCTTCAGCACATCACTTTTCAGCGACTCATCATGCTTGGTAGCTCCAATCATCAGATCAGCAGTTGAAAATGAATACTCGATAGCAATGCTAGGTAAGCAATCAGGGAATGGGTTCTAGGCAGCCAGTTCCAGATCAGAAAGTTGATTCCAAATACTGGCTAATTGCTCTCTTTCTCCTTGTCATGCAGGTGAGAACAAGGACAAAGAAAAGGAAAGAGAGAAAACACGATATAAGATACTCTTGATTTTGAAGAAGTGGTGGCGATTTGACAGCATCGCACGGCGAAGCTTTGCTCTTCTGTTACGGTGCCAGCAAAAGGTTGTTGAAGCTTTTCGAGCTCTTTGATTAGAGCAACAGTGCTGAGCTTGGGTTTGACCTAGACTCCTTCAAGGAAGGGTGTTGTGCTGAAGTGACCTGTTTCAGTTCATCGTTGACTATTCTGCTTCAATATTTTACATAGCAGAAGTGGTGTGCAACCTTTGCATTTGAATGGTGAGCCACCACCGTATCAACTATGCTGAGGTATTTGATGAAGGAATTTGTGACCTTGACAACAGTTGAGGATGAGTACTCAAGAGCAATGCAAGGTAAGGTTCCAGGCAATCAGTTCCAGATCGGAAGTTTGATTTCAGGTTCCAACTGATTGCGTTCTTTCTCCTTGTCTTACAGGTGAGAACAAAGACAAGGCAAAGACAAGGAAAAGGATAGGGAGAAAGCATGATATGAGATACTCTTGCTTTCGACAAAAAAATGACTTTCAATCAAATATTTAATACAACCCTTATTTTTTTTTATGTGACTGAACTCGAAATTGAAAGCTCGAGCTGCCTACGTACTCCTCCAAAGAAGAGATCAAGTCATAATGTAGTTCAAATACATATTTTTTTTTGTATTTTCTTTTGGTGCCGTTTGTAGTTTCAACTCGTGCAGGCAAGGAGCATTGGTGTTGCCTTTTATGCTTATGCAGACCAGAAGTGTTGGTGTTGGCTTTTATGCTTATGCAGACCAGGAGCATTGATGTTTCCTTTATGCTCATGCAGACCGGGAGCATTGGTGTCACCTTTTATACTCGTGCGGACTAGGAGCGTTGGTGTCACCTTTTATGCTCGTGCGGACTAGGAGCATTGGTGTTACCTTTTATGCTCGCGCAGACTAGGAGCATTTGGTTCATACAGTTTAGGCTCGTACGAACAAAGAGCTTTGTGCCGCCTCCTCGAGCGTTGTGTTGCTTCGAGTTACAAAACTTTATGGAAACGCGAAGTTGCCTTGATTTTTTAAAGACAAAATTTGAGTTCCATCCTGAGTCTATGACTTCTTGAATGGAATCAGCCTTAATCATGTTGACAATGGTTTCTTGCCCCATTTTCGACTGGTGAATTTATGGATGCGACACAGACTTTATGTACAATTTTTCCAGAGCGACATGAGTCCATCCTTCCACTTTGCTTGACTTGGAGCATGTCCCCAGCGATTGAGGTGAAGACTTTGAGTCAAATGTATCAGAAGTGACAGTAGTATAATTTGACTTTACCACATCGTCGAGATCCAACTCGATGATTCCTTTCTGGGCTAGCTTCATGATGAGATCTTTCAGCACAAAGTACTTTTTCATCGGACGACTGATGAAGTGGTGGTACTTATAGTACCTTGGGTTGTCGGTGCGATTTATTTCTTCTGGCCATCTGCATTCAGGTAAATCGATCCTCTTCTTTTCCAACAAGTCATCCAGCATTGCGGCCACGTCAGAGTCTGGAAAAGGATACGTCTTCTGCTCTAGTTCCCTCGATGTGTTTTTGTACCTATCTTGGGTGCGATAAGGCTCACCTCTTTTATCTCCCTCGTTTTATCCTTAGAGGAGATCTTGACAGGCGCGAATAAGGTGTTGACGGTAAAAGCTTCCTTGGCAGGCTTCTTTCCAGTCTCATCCGCTTTTGGAGTAAACACCTTGTCCTTCTTGAAGTCAGAGATTGGCTCATTTTTTCCATGGTTGGCGATGCTCAACTCCATGTCGTGGGCACTAGTGGCTAACTCTTTGAATGTCCGTGGTTTGATGCCTTGAAGGATGTAGTGTAACCCTTATTCCATGCCTTGGACGCAGATCTCGATTGAGAAGATTTCTGAGAGTCTATCTTTGCAGTTGAGGCTTAGACTACGCCATCGGTTGATGTAGTCAATGACTGGCTTATCCTTCCACTGCTTTGTGCTCTTCAGCTCTAGCATGCTTACAGTGTTGCGAGTGCTGTAAAAGCTGTTAAGGAATTCCCGCTCTAATTGCTCCCAGCTGTTGATGGATTCAGGCTGGAGGTCGGTGTACCAGTCGAAGGCGTTACCTTTCAGTTAGCGCACGAACTGCTTTGCAAGGCAGTCCCTTTTAGTCCCTGCGTTGTTGCAAGTTTCGACGAAATGGGCGACGTGCTGCTTTGGGTTTTCCTTTCCATCAAATTACATGAACTTTAGTGGTTGATATCCCCTCGGCATTTTCAGAGCATCAATTTTCTTTGAGTAAGGCTTCGAGTACAACGCCGAGGTATGAGAGTTCCCCTCAGCACTTGCAGTTGCTTGATGAAGAGAGATCTCATGAGTGCCGCTGCTTAGTCTGGCTCCGGCTTTTCTTCAGCTTTTTCTACCAGATGCTCATCTTCTTCGCCGACATCTTTCTTTGGGCCTGAGCCGGCTCTTTCATCATGTCGTACCCCCAATTTGCCCAAGAGCATAGCAATCTTTAAGTCGTTTTCTTCGAGGGTCCTTGTCATCATTGCAAACATTTTCCTTCATCTGAATCAGCTATTCTTCAATGGAGGTGGCACCAATGATCATGACTTGTTCCTTATTTGAATCCATTACTTTTGGAGTGTGCTTTGATATCTCTTGAACCGAGAAAGAGATGAGAGGTAAAGATTATCCCATTGGGCGTGCCAAATTTGTAAACACGAAAATTTCCCAAACACAGGAACACATGTACAAAATATATTTGTATTAATGAATTTTGGGTTACAATCTCTTTTGACTTGATCCTCTGATTCGATCTCCGAAAGATGTTGATTTGTGGATTTTGTTGATTCAAGGGCCGTCGAGGCTTCATCTTGGATGAACAGGGGAGTTTCTTCAAGGGTCGTTGGTGGCTTGACCTTCAAGGGTCTTTGGTGGCTTGATCTTGAAGTTTAGCGGATGTGTTGATCCAATGGGCCGTCGAGGCTTAATCTTGGAGGAACGGGTGAACGTTTCTTCAAGGGTTATCGGGGCTTGATCCTGTAGGTGGATGATAGTTTCTTCAAGGGGCCTTCGGGGCTTGATCTTGAAGGTGGTATGAACAACG